>CM039316.1:45620866-46220866 GCA_022316695.1 Camellia oleifera
ACCAACATGTTTCTAAATAAGAAACCCAGTTGGTTTCTAAAGATTTGGTTAATCATTTTTTTCGAAATTTAAATGCAGCCATTTATCCAACATTTGATTTTCTTTCTCGGTCTTATGATTCCTTGCATTTCTTTTTCTTTGTGTTCCTTCTCATGTTGCTTCTGAGAAATCAAACTGGATACCCTCCCTCCCTCCCTGATTAGTATTGCTAGGTTGACCAGGGAAGTTGCACTTATAACTGGTGGTGCAAGAGGGATCGGAGCCGCCACCGCAAAACTTTTGCTGGAATGGGGCCATGTTGCATCGCTGATATATGGATGAACTGGGGACAACCCTAGCTGATTCTATTGGCGGATGCTACGTACACTGTGACGTGGCAAAGGAAGCGGACGTGGAATCAGCCGTGCAACTAACGCTGATGTGGAAAGGCCACCTAGACATCCTGTTCAACAATGCTGGCATTGGAGGACCCACTGGGAGCATCACCAACCTCAAAATGGACCACATGACAGCTCTACTTGCCATTAACATGAACGGCATTGTACACGGAATAAAACACGCAGCACGGGCTATGATCAAGGGAGGAAAAGGAGGCTCCATTATATGCACATCGAGCTCGGCAGCCATCATGGGAGGCCTAGCATCACACGCCTACACACTCTCCAAAGAAGCTGTTCTTGGAATAGCAAGGAGCAGTGCTTGTGAGTTAGGCGTACATGGGATTCGCGTGAATTGTGTTTCGCCACATGGTGTCCCTACGGAGATGCTTGTGAGTGCCTACCAGATGTTCCTGGGGAAGATGGATTTGAGTCCCGAAGAAGTGAGTAAGACAGTGGGCAAAAAGGGAAGTTTACTGCGTGGGCGAAGTGGAAGTGTGGAAGATGTTGCGCAGGCTGCCTTGTTTCTAGCGAGCGATGATGCTGGATTCATAACAGCACACAATCTTGTTGTTGATGGTGGCTATACTTCTGGTTGCAGTCAAATGAGTCACATCTACCAAGGGTAAATATGTGGCTGCATTATAGGACGTGCACTACAAATGAGTACTAACGAATCAACACTTTCATTCTAGCTAGCTGTTTAGTTTGGATTTCCAAGTGATCTAATTCATCATTACAGTGCATAATGTTCAAATTATTCTTCAAAATTTCCCTAATTATAAAAGGGTAACCTTTTCACTTCATTTTCAGAGCATAAGTAGTACCCACCCAACTTCATTAAGTTGCGACTTCAACACGCTAGGGGTGAAGGCACTGGATGACACCTGTCTTAAAAAGTCTACACGGATCGAGAATTCAAAACTGGGAGAATGAAATTGCCCTTGTAGATTGATTTTCAACTCTTCATGGAAGAGTGCATCTATGTTCTCACACACACGTACTGATGCACCACGTATATTCAAAATAAATTTGTTGACATCACCTACGTAAACGATCATCACCTCCATATGCTTTTGCAATGGATGTACAATGGTCAAAATGAAGACTCAAGTAACCTGTCCTAGCAAAGAAAACTTAGGAGTTTTCCTACTAAGAGACTATAAATCTAATTCAAGGGGTGAAAATGCAATCCATAAAGTTGCGTACTCTAGTTCAAATCATAACCTAATTGCTATACCTGTCCATTCCAGCAAGCAGATAGGATGAGGGATGGCTATACCTGCAACATTTCCGAAGTACGAATGCTTGAGTGCATCCTCAGCAGTAATTCTTCCACTTGGATTTAAGCAGAGCATTTTCTGGAAAATAAAAATTAAAAATAAAAGAAAAGAAGTGAATCATGAATTTAATTAACTATTGGAGCTACCACGAGCTTAAATTAAATAAATAAATGCCCAATTTAGTCCTCCATTAGATGGGGACTAAATTTCCACCTTCAGCATGTACAGATGTTCAAAAATTATAAAGCTTAAATTAATTTCATAAAAGTGATGATCAGATGCATTCTACTCTACCAAATGACCAGAAAATGGTCATATGGTTAAAACTGGAGCAATGAGCTCTGTATGGGAATCTATCATTGCAAAAACTGTGCCGGTTTGTTAAAGATTCCTGATTCTCATGGTGGACTAGTGTTTTGATTGTCACTCTGAAATATAGTAAAACGCAAACTTACAGAAAGAAGATCAAATCCAGCAGGTTCAAGACCAGTGACAACTTCTGCAAGACTTCTCACATGAGAGGGAAACTGTTAGGCAGAAGAAGAGCAAAGTAAAAATAGATGTCTTCGAAAAAATTTCTAAAACAAACCTGAAAATGTCCTTTACCTCAGTCATTGTAGAAATATAACCACATAATGAAGTTACTCCGGGCCATGTTGCCTCATTTGGCACACCCAACATGCTTCACATAAAATAATTGTATGTGAATAGGACTGAATAGAATAGGAAGATAGACTTGCATATTTAAGTCTGTGTGCTTAAGCTTTATAGTACCTAAACATTTCAATCAATATGTTAATCTCGCAAGTACCAGTGAACAGAGGCTGCTGGGTCACCATCTCGGCAAATATACAACCAACCGACCACACATCAACTGGAACTGAGTAGTTCAAACCGAGCAGGAGTTCTGGTGCCCTGTATGGTAGAGTTCCCACCTGGCGAGAACTAGTTGAAGTGTGAGAATAGTAGACAACTGAACACCACCTCGGATTAACAATTAGAAAGTCTGGATTTTACTCATATGATTCAAAGCAGTTTCTTGGAGTACAGTTAAAATGAAAACAAACTAGAAATAAACTCTGCTTATCAAAAATAAAAAAATAAAACCAACTAGAAGTCAAGAACCTCTTCTTAATATACAGTCTGGAAGGATAACATTTTCTGTAAGCAAATTTGGGAGAGATAAGAAATTTCCCAGTAAGGGTTTGGCAAAACAGCCCCAATCTACAATTGTAGCCTTTCTGCTCAACGAAATAGTCAGGAGGAATAACGTTTGTTATCACAAGTATTATTTATTCTTACAATGAGCTACGTAAAAAAAATAGGATCCAGACAGAAGCATTTCAAAAGGGCAGGCCCAATTTCAGGAGAATTTTTTAAGAAAATTTACCTAGTTTTACAAGGAAATAAAACATATGTTGGTTATCTTAGTTGGAGGAGAGGGTACATCATCCTTTGGATTCCAAGATTTTAAATTGCTCTCAATCTTCTAAGTCAACATTCAGGAAATGTAACAATTTCATCTAATGAATTTTAAAAGTATCATTAACTATTACACAGAAAACCTATCTAAATGTCCCTTGGAGTCTGTTTTCTTTAATGGAAAAATTATTTCGAGAGAAAATTAGAAGGTTATTATTTGCTAGTAAAATATCTTTCTTCTTATGTCTCCAAGTCATTTGGGAGCAAGATAAGAATTTTCTGAAAACCGTTTTTTCTCCCCTGTAGTGGTTGTGTTGACAAATTTATAGATGGTCTCCAGTTTTTTAATGGTAAAGCAAACGATTTTTTTTTTTTTTTTTTTTCCGTACCTCTCAATTTCCTATTGGCATTTTGGAAAAAGAGTTAAAAAAAAAAAAAAAAAAAGAGTACCATTTTTGTTGAAGATGATCGTGAGTGAAAAGTAACTTCCCTACTTAATTTCACGAAGATCTCAGCCTAATCCTGTGAAGGCATTTTCTTTCACTGATGCCCCAATATATCAAAGTGTAAACTTGCTTTAATTAAACAGCCAACAATCAGAAAGAACACTTACATATGCAAATTTTGAAAAGAGTTATTTTTGTATATCATGCATTACAAATGCACTTGATTGGGACACGAGACTTAGTTTCATTTGATTTGGTTATGCATGACAAATGCACTTCAAAATGTAACATCAGGTGCAATATTGAAATTATTAGGCTTGAAAATCCTAGAAGAAAGCTAACAACTATTTCTTTTGCTACATAAACAACTTTTTGTATTTGTAGGTACTATCAACTTCTATTCAACAAAATTGTCAGATATAAAACAAAATTTAGGACAAATAGCATTGAAGAGTGACATACATTGCCAGTATAGGTCCTGAGAGGAACATCAAATGTCCTGGCCAACCCAAAGTCAGCAAGCTTCACCATTTTGTTATTGAGATCTATCAGAAGATTCCGAGGTTTCAAATCTCGATGTAGAATTTCATGAGCATGGCAATAGGCGACTCCGCGAAGAATCTGATGCATAAATCTCTGCAAATAGATATTTAATGAAGTCAATCGACATAGTCCTATAAAATTTTGTTGCTATTTCCAGTAACTACCCACAATCTATCACACAGGCAAGAAGAAACTATTGGACCAACAAAGGAAAGACAAACAATAAGGAGAATTGGGCCAACCCCTGGATATTGATTCTCCTATCCCTTACAAACTCAATATTCTGTGTGCACATCTGCATGCATCGAGAGCTTCTATTTCCACACATTATTTCCTCTTAATGCACACATCTTTTTTGGTTCGGAATCAACTTTCGAATAAAATTATTTGGTTTGGAAATCAACTTCCGAACAAAACTATTTGATTTGACTGAATTTTTGGTTTGGAAGTTGATTTTCGAACAAAACTATGTGGTTAAAATCAACATCCAAACCAAAAATGCAAAAATCAAGTGTGTGAACTAAGATAATGTGGTGTGTGGAAATAAAAGCACCGGCATGCATCTCTTGAACAAAGTGTTTGACAATATGGCCGGCTTATTTTTCTATTTTATCAAAATCATTTTAGTTCAAGACTTGGTTTGATAAGATCAAAATTCAATAAAATGTTGCGAAATATATTTTTAAAAAAAGATCGAGATGACACCTAGATATATCAAATAATGTAGACTAATACCATGGCTCAATGACATAATGGTCACAAAAGTCCAGATGTAAAAAAATATCAAAAAGAAAAAAGAACAAAAAGGAACAACATTTAATTTATAGAAAGACAAATTATTGTCTATAGAAGCAACTCAATGTATTTTTTCCCTAAAATTAACTTCAAAAGTCAAAATATAACACAAAGCTGTTGACATCAAGTACCCTGCATTTCAAAATTTCAAATGGAAGGATCTCACCCACTTTTATCATATGTGGATCCTTTGCAATCTCTGGATAAGAATTAATGAACTTCTTCAGGTCCAGGTCTAGACACTCAAAGACAAGATCAACACTTTCCCCATTGCTCAGTACATTCAGCAACCTTTTTCCAAAGTTCCATTAAAAAATTGTTCAGAGAAGTTCATTAAATAAGTGATATATAACCAATTATAACAAGCAATTGACAGCTCAATCAAGGCAGCATATAAACCTGATCTAGGATTGAGCTTGCTTTTACATGGAACCATCACATTTTAAAGGACATTCAATACAAAAGAACCCTTCTGATAATAGGAGTGCATCCTACATGCAAAGCTGTCAAATTTTACATACATCCCTCACTACTACAACCTGTAGGTACATGGACTCACCCCTGCTATGTGGCATCACCACATCACCCTCTGCTGGCTTCTCCTGCAAGCTATGCAGGCCAGGTGTCACCTCCAACTGACGACATATGGAGCAATAGATGTAGTTTTTATGTGGCAAAACAACTTTAAATCCCCACTCTCACAAAAAAGAAACAAGGAAATTACTAATATAGGCAAAAAGAATAGAAATTTATCAAAATTTTGGAAAACCAAGGCCATGGGAGGTGTTTTAGTCAGAACAGCAAGCTAAGTTTTGATGCGTTTTTCTGCTATGTCACATGGACTCTTCTACTTCTCTTCGTGTAAGATATGTGTCCCGACATTCCTACTTAATTTATACACTTGAATTCTCTAATTTTGTATGATGTTTGAAGACAAATACACTCGCATTTACTAGTAAAGAAACATTTCTAGCTTGTTACGTGAATAGGAGATGTAAATTTCATATTTTTCCTAAATTTTATTTAAATTGAAATACATTTCTAATTAATTTACAACATCCTATCTAATAATATTATATGATATGCAATGTTTACGTGTTTAAAATGTGCCCCCGTATCCATACTCAACTAATAGATACATATCTCAATTCATGTACTCGCATTCAATACTCATATTTGAATCTGTGTAACATAGCTTGTCTGTCAAAAACGAAAGAAATCCATAAGAGGAGGCTCACTCACCTGACTATGTTGATATGATCCAGGTCCTTCAAAAGGGAAATTTCTCTAATGAGAGAGCTAGGGACACCATTCTCATTTACAATAAAAATTCTCTTCACAGCTACAGTCTCATTGGTCACACAGTCTCGATATTTGTAAATCATACTAAACCCACCTTCTCCAATCTTCTCAATGAGCTCATACTGCAAACCCAATTGCATCACTAAAATTGTAAGAGAAATAGATTATGGACAAATGTCAAACAATGCTAAATCGAATAAACTCTACCTTATTGTCCATTTGATTACATCAACCAGTTCCCCCAACACAAGCTGAAGATAAGAAAAAGACAGTTTCAGTAACAAGTTCAATTAACAAGAGCATCTCCAATCCTCAATTTTGTTTTGCATCAAATTTAAATTTGATGAAAAAGTAACCAAAATCCATCTCCAATCCATTCATCAAATGTTGGGCAAATGGAGGGAGAGACATTTTTTTTCATCAAATTGAGATCCTCCATAAAATTAGAATTTGATGAAAATTTAAAAAGAAGAAACATAGGAAATATATATTTCATCAAATTTGATCAAAACATAAATTTGAGATAAGAGCTGAATTTTTGAAAAATTTTTGATGAAATTTTGATGAGAGGATTGGAGTAATTCATATCACATCAAACATTTTTACTCAATTTGAAATCAAATTAGATAAAAATAAATTGATGAAGGGTTGGAGATGCAATGCATATATATATATATATATATCAATAAGCTGTTATACAATTGAGACAATTGATGATCACAATTTCTGAAGAAATTCATGAAAAAGCAAAACCACATGCCAGAAACTGGAAAAACCAATATAAACTAATCAAAGAAGCAGCAACGAAACTTGCAAAATCATTACCCAATAAGAAATTAATTCATTTTGTCCCGAAGAAAAACAAATTGGAAAGACAATGGGGCATAGGATTTGAAAAGGGAATGTGAATCAAATACAATAAAAACAAATTATCTACTTTCTCTTTCTTTTCTTCTTTCCTTTTTAAAATTTATCAAAATTTATAATTCAAACACAATTTGAATGCTTAGAATTAGTCACCAGTTATCGTCAAATTATATTTTTAATCCCTTATTTGTCTGCTAGGTCCTAAAAATCAACATCTATTTAATCTTTAAATTATCCATTGAATTGATTAAATCCTAAAATATTTAATTCTAATTTATGTAATTTTTAAAAAGATTACAAAAATAAAATATTAACTCATAAGTATTATAAATTAGTAAAATAATAAATCTAATTAAAATTTTATTTCAAAAAAAATTTGAAATTTTTATTCTGTTTTTTTAAAATGGCATCAGCCTTTATGGTGAATTTTCTTTATAACAATAAGAGTAATTATTTATAGTATTTTTTTACTGGGTTTGGTTATGGTGTGCAACTTACACCTTACACCTTATACCTTACACTTACACCTTACACTTACACCTTTTGTAAAAAATTAAACCTTACACTTACACATTTTTTTGAGGTTGCACACCATATGCAACCCACTTGCACCTTACACCTTACACTTACATCTTATACTTACACCTTACACTTACACCTTTTGTGTAAGTGGCACATGGTGTGCACTTGCACACTTAAGAAAACTCATTTTTTACTTATCTTCTACAATAGCTATGTGCTTACCTTTTTCTACTATTATATACTAGATTTCGTTTAAGATTTTTCTACAATAAAATCTTAATTAGGCAAGTGTTTTGCTAATTTATAATACTTATAGAAATATATTTTATTTTTATAATTTTTTTAAGGACTACATAGATTTGAATTAAATATTTTAGCGATCTTAATAGATTCAATCGATAATTTGAAGACTAAATAGATAATTTAACGATAATTTATAAGTCGAAAGTGTACTAAACCCTTGTATTTAACTTAACCCAACATAAAATCAAAACGTCAAATTCAGATATTGAAGTCAAAAAGGAAATAAATAAATAAAAGGCAAAAAGATTATAGTGATTTAAGGGGTATTTTTTTTCAAGTCCCTGGTATTATAATTTTATAGCATAAAGGACACTAAATATTTTCATAATGTCTAAGGTCCATCAATAATATATTCATAATGTTTAAGGTCCTTCAACCTTGATCCAGAGAAATTTCAGTCCAGAGAAATTTCAGTCTAGAGAAAATTGGTCCAGAGAAATTCTGGCCCAGAGAAATTTAGTCCAGAGAAATTTCAGAGAAATTTTAAATTTCTCTGGAAAGTTTACAGAATTCTGAACTTCTCAGAATTTCTCTGGCCCAATTCTTCCTAGAATTTCTCAACATTTCTCTAATGCATTGGCTGAGTCCAGAGAAATTAAATTTCTCTGGTCCAATTCTCTTCAAATATTTTTGATTTGCAAATTTCTTTAGTTTTCTCCCAGAGAAATTTCTAGCATTTCCTTGGACTCCAAACCAGAGAAAAACAATACACACACAAAACACATTAAATAGAGAAAGAGAGAGAGGGGTTAAACAAATGTTGATACCTAGAAAAATGCAATGAAGCCTATTACAGATTCAAAAACTCTAATTTGATCATAGAAATACTCTTATAGGCCAACAACTGTAAACCCATATCCAATTCCAAGGATGATGAACTGAGGAGCTAACCAAAACACACTCATAGACAGATAACCAGAGAAATTTCCCAACCCAGAGAAATTCCTAGACAAACCTTTCTACAGTAATTCTCTCAACCCAGAGAAATTCTAGACTACACAACTCAGAGAAATTTCCAAAAAATACAAAAAAGACAGTAATTCTCTCAACCCAGAGAAATTCTGGACTCCACGGACTCTGCTACGTCGTTGGCGACAACATCGACACCAACCAAATCATCCCCGCCGAATACCTAACCCTAGTCCTCTCCAACCCCAAGGAATACAAGAAGCTTGGTTCCTACGCCCTAATTGGTCTCCCCTCCTCCTACCCGATCCGATTCATGGACCCCAACCAGTTCAAATCCAAGTACTCCATCGTCATCGCCGGCGACAACTTCGGCTGTGGATCGTCCCGCCAGCACGCTCCGGTGGCGCTGGAGGCGGTGGGAGTGGCGGAGTCCTACGCCAGGATATTCTTCAGGAACTCGGTGGCTACCGGCTCGGTGGCTACCGGCGAGGTGTATCCGTTGGAATCGGGGGTGAGGATTTGTGAGAAGTGTAAGACTGGGGATGTGGTGACCATTGAGCTCGGAGAGAACAAGTTGATTAATCATATGACTGGAAAGGAGTATCAGATGAAGCCAATTGGGGATGTTGGGCCGGTTATTGAGGCCGGTGGGATTTTCGCCTATGCGAGGAAAGCTGGGATGATTCCAACCGCCGACGACAGACGCCATCGCCCTCAGCCCTAACGCCGCCTTCGCCTTCGGTGTGTACCCAACCGCCGACGACAGACTTTCTGACCGGAGATCTTGCGGGAGTTTCGTAGATGCAAATTAGGAAATGCAAACTTTCATCTGCAGAGTTCCAAACTAGGTTGGAGGATGATAAAGAGGTGTAATATAAGGGTACGGGGTGAGGGACCTTAGACCACAACAAAACAGATTGTGGACCTAATCCATTACTAAAAGTTAGATAGGGATCCCAGACCAATTTTCCCGATTAAGAATACCGATCGATTCGTCTTTTAAATGATTTTTTTTTATGACTTTCGCCTTTCTTAGAGGATAAAAGCAAAATTCCTGCATGCATAGACATTTTAGAGTGATTAATTTCTGTTTAGTGACTCTTCTTCCAACAAATTACTAAAAACCAGCAAATTTTGGGTAAATTATATTTTTGGATAAATTACAAAAAGATTTATTTAAAATACAGATTGCCCTCCTTTGATTTTAAAAATTACAAAAATCACTTTATTGAAATTTTTTATTTAACAGAATTAACAGAAAAATAAAATTCCTAATTCTCTTCTATGTAATAATAAAATTATTATGTTTGGTTTGAGTTTTCTGGATTAAATTTTTTGAAAATTGAGTTTTTTGGTTTTCGTATTCTTTTGTTTTTAGTGAATATTTTTAAAATTTTAAACATTTTTTTTAAACTTTTTTAGATGCACCTTAGTTAGATGTATCTAAAAAGTAAAAAATTTGTGAAAAAATATTTTAAAAAATTAATAAATACATAAAAATACAAAAATGTACTGAATTCTTGTATTTTTTTTGTATTTTTGGTATTTAGTGAATTTTTAAAAGATTTTTTTTTACAATTTTTTTACTTTTTAAGTGTATTTATGTTAGGTGTGTCTAAAAAGTAAAAAAAATGCTTAAAATATTAAAGAAATTCAGTAAAAATAAAAAAACACGAAAAATGAGAATGTAAAATTTTCTGAAAAATGAAAACAAACAAGCTCAATTTAGAATTATTAATTGAAATATATTTCTGACATCATTAAAAACTGTTAATAGACTTAATGATTTATTAACAAAAGTAGTCATTTGTTATGTGATTAGAAATTTAAAAGAACGAAATGTAAATTTTAAAATCACAAGGGACAATTCGTAATTTAATGGGTCATTTTTTATGAGTGGGCAAATTACATTAGTAGACCTTATATTTTGACTATTATGTCATTCGGAAAACTACATTTTCAATTGGTTTAATTTTAAATTTTGTATCAATTTGGTCCAATTGATAATACTTTTAAAGTTTTTGAACGATAATTATCACTAACGACATTATCAATTGAATCAAATTGAAACGAAATAAAAAAAACGAGTCAAAGTCAAACAAATTAAAATTACAATAACCAAAATGACAAATAGGTAAAATGTAAAAATTACTAATGAATAAAGATTTGTACCTCGAAATTTCTTCCCCCGTATGCCCTGAATGCCCAAAACGACGTTGTTTTGGGCATTCTGTTTTTTTTTTTCTTTTTTTCTTTTTTTCTTCCGCCATTTTCGACCTCTGCAACTGAGTTGCAGAGGAAGAGGGAGAGAAAGAGAGAGAGAGGGAGAGAAAGAGAGAGGTCGCGTCGCCTGCGCCTCCGCCGCCGATCGCGTTGCCTCCACCGTTCGCGTCGGCCTCCGCCGATCGCGTGCCTCGCCTCCGCCTCCTCCTCTTCCATTTTTTAGGCCCCCTCCAGTCTTTCCTTCCCCTCCCCTCCTCCCCCACCCTCCCCCACCCTCCCCCTGCCTCGTTCTCTTCTTCGTCTGCTGAAAAAGAAAAAAAAAAGAAGAAAAAATTAGGGGCATTCGGGGGTCCCTTTTTAAGGCCCCCAATCACAACTGATTACTAATATAATTCACCCTTTATGATTTAATTAGAGCTATTTTATAATTTATAAAAACATGTGGATTTTAGTGTATTGTTTGGTAATTCATTTAAGGAAAATGCTTTGTCCCTCTAAAAATGCCCGCCTAATCCCTCTAATGCCCAAAACAACGTCGTTTTGAACATTTTTTTTTGCCTTATTTGCAATTTAAATTTTCGAGGGATTAGGGGGCCCGAATTTTGGGGATCTAGCACGGCTCTTCATTTAATTAACCTCTTTGGGCCTCTATCATTTTTCAGGTGAGAAATATAGGAAAATCTGAAATCAATTGAACAGAGATAAAATAATCTTATTTTTATGGGAGTACAAATCTACCTCTGCACACCTAAAAGATTCTCATATATTAGGCCATTATTTTCGGATTGTTCCACAAATATATTATTTTTCCCAAATATCTTTCAAACCCTAACTCTAACCCACAAAAACCTACTTGGCATTCAGGTCCATCATAACAAATATTTTACTCCAAATACAAATAAAAAAACAATGATATGGGCAGTTGCGAGCACATCTCTCTTTACAGTTTTAAAATGCAAATGCAGAAAACAAAACCATCAATTACACAAATTATTTTTAAAATGTACATAAGAAGAAGAAAATGAAGTTCTACACCGTTTTAAGTGTAAATATCAGTGCAATACAGTTACAAGTAGACAACGCTCTTGTACCCCAGCTTATGTTACAAACATCTTCTTCGAACTTGGATTGAAATATGAAATGAAATTTCGATAAGAATGTATCAATTATATTCCAAACATTTGACTAGAATTGGTGGAGGTAGATACCATGCTAAAAAAAGCAAAGCTTTTAAGAAGCCTTTTTCTGCTTATAGGTTTTGGCACAGAAGACATAAACCACCAAGTTACAGAAGCTGAGTCCAGCCAAAAGCCAGAAGAAATAATCAAGATGACCTTCATTCAAGTTATCCGGTATCCACCCAGCCTGCCCGCCTGCGGTCGTTATAGATGTCACGACAGTCAGAATCAAAGAGCTCAAGTAATTTCCCAATGAAGTTGTCAGAAGAGAAAATGCACTGCACAAGCTACGCATAGCATCTGGAGACTGGTCATAAAAGAACTCAAGCTGCCCTATAAATGTAAATACCTCCGCAGCCCCCAACAAGAAATATTGTGGTATTTGCCACAAGATGCTTAATGGTACCGGAATATCTTCATCCACCAAACCAAGTTCCCTTGCAAGTGCCAACCTCTTCATCTCCACCAAAGCAGCAGCGGACATGCAAAAGATTGAAAGAAAGAGACCGATTCCCATCCGTTGCAACTCTGAGAAGCCCCTTGCTTTTCCCGTAAATTTCCTTGCAATTGGGACGAGGAAGGTATCGTAGACAGGGACCCAAAAAATAACGCTGATGGTATCAAATGTTGAAAGAGAGGCTGCAGGGATGGAGAAGGAACCAATGGCCGTGTCCATCATTGTCCCTTGCTCGACAAACATTGTAGACATTTGTGCATAAACAGCAGAAAAGAGAATTCCGGTAGCCCAAATAGGAAACATGCGCATCAAGATTTTCAGTTCCTCTACCTGAGTTACACTGCAAAGCCTCCATGGATTGGAAAAGTCCCCATTTTTGTTCTCGGCATCTGAGACTACTGCAGCTTTGTCCAGGCACCTGCACAGGAGAGAGTTTTAGTGAAAACTTGACAGAATTTGCAGCCGAGGAGAAGAACTACCACGTATATAAAACCATCAAAAGGTAGTAATGTAAAACAAAAGAAGTCAGAAAAAGAGAATTCTATGGATAGTTAATATTTGAAAGAAGAGAAAACATATCAGACAAAATATGCAATTTCATGGAATGACGTAAAGATAAGGAGGAGCAATATTAGTCTTAATAAAGATACTGCTTCCAAGACATCTAACAAAAATTAAACTTCCTACTGTGTCATCATATAGCAAGTGAGATAAGGCCATTATATTTTTAAATTAATTCAATGAAAATCTATTATTTATCCTCAACACTTCCACAAGAGAGCAATATACAGTCTCATTACTAGCAGTATAAGAGATAATTATGGTGGTAACTTGTGTGCTTCAACACGGAATACATTTGAAAAAGGTTGTTTGTGTCCAAAAGACTCTAAAATACATGTTAAGGTAAATATCAATTGATAAGTAGGTGAAAGCTTCTGAGATGGCAGAAGAAAACTGACAGTGGATTAGTTTAAATGGTTCAGTAGTGATACAAGTGTTTAACCAGGAGAACAAGGAAGAAAATTACTTCAGTTCATCAGTATGCTCCAGTTTCCTGCTTCCTTCAATTGCTGAGGTTTTATCGGGTGTTTCATACAGGAGACTATTGTCTGTAGGGACCTCCAAATTCCACTTGCGGAATGATGCAACCAAAACCTGGCACATCCTTGTAAGAGGGCTTCCCCCAGGTTTCTGAAATCTATACAGAGGAGTGCCTGCAAAGAAACTTGCAATAGCAACACCCATAAACAATGCCGGAATGCCAAAACCTAGGCCCCACCCAGCATTGTCTTGAATCCACACAATTATACTACTTGATACAAGAGCACCAATGTTGATAGAAAAATAAAACCAATTAAAGAAGGATCCCTTCTTTACCCTTTCTTTAGGATCAGTATCATCAAATTGATCAGCCCCAAAGGAAGAAACACATGGTTTGATCCCACCAGTTCCAAGTGCAATTAGATATAGCCCAAGGAAGAATACTGCATACTGAGGGGTAGTGGCAGAAGGGCATATTGAATCAACACATTCAGCAGGCTTAAGCGCGGGAATTGTTGCTGAGAGAGTCAATGTGCACATTCCCTATACAAAATAACACAGTTCAACAACGTAAAAGAGGGGCATGAACATCCATTCCTACAAATTTTGAGAAGACACAACACAGAAAAGTTTGATATAATTATCTCCTAGTAACCACAGGAAAATGCTTAGCTATTGTCTGCCTCAACTTAAGTCAAGAAAACCATATCCCAACGAAGTTGGATAGATCAGAGTCAACATAAATCCCCACCTGCCATGTTATCCAAATTATATTTCACAACATCGGAGATGGGGAAAGTTTCCGTTTTTGAGAACATTAAATTTATCCAGAAATTTAGTTCTAAGTTCTGTCCCTGTTTTTATATTAAGCATTTAAGAAATGGGAAAAAAAATACTATAACTGAGGGTTCTTTGAAAAAGAAAGTAGTGTAAAACATTGCCTCTAATTTCACATACCATTCATCTCCCGTTCCTTCGCCTTGTTGGTGGTATTAATGAAATGTCTAGATTCTTTTTGTCTTATAGTTAAATCTCTAGTTCATGTGACATATATAGGTCTATTGTCCTTTGCACCATGTTGTAAGATGCTAAATGCCAACACATTCTACTTAAAAATCCACTACCATAGTGACCCATGATTCAAGTAAGATCAGACTTAATTGTTCCAGCTCAATCATTAACTGAGTAAGAGGTAAATCTAGGTAATAGCTATGATTATAAATTTTTAATTGATATTTTTTCTTACTGAATTGGAAAAAAAAAAAAAAAAAATATATCAAACTCCTACAAACCATTACCTTGAACAGAGATAGTCACAATCAGTAAATTTCTGGAATACTAAAATATCCTAAATGGAAATCACCCAAAATAACCTCATTACCACCCAACAATTATTAAGTCACTCACCTCTATAATAGAACCATGACCAATAGAAGGAAGAGATTGTTCAACAGAATGCTGTAGGTAATATGTAATTGGAAGCTAAAGATCATTCAAACTACAAACATGGTTTGAGCAGAAAACAATAAGATGATGCACTACATGTCCAATACAAAGAAGGTTCAAGCCAGTATGAAAAAACTGAGGTTGTTCATCTATCATCATCCAATTATTCATGAAGGCACTAAGATTTGAGCACAATGACAACTTCATTTCATACTTACAATGAAATAAATTGTAGAGAAGGCAGCAATTGTCCAATATCTTCCCCAGTATGCATCTGCCAAGACTGCTCCGATAAGGGGTGTTAGGTAGCAAGTGCCTGACCAAGTGGTAACATTTCTTGCAGCAGAAACGTTTCCTTCGTGTAATTTTGTGGTGAGATAAGTGACAAGATTTGTAGCAATCCCATAATAAGCTAAGCGTTCACAGCATTCAGTACCTGTTTTTTTTAATATTTATATTCAACGATGTTAGAAGAAAAAAGATGGAATATCAAAAACATTAAGAATTGTAGACATTGTTGAAGTAGTAACTACCAAGAATGAAGGGGCATGCTCTCCACTTCCCAGTGTTGCACTTCAACACAGGTTCCCCCTTAATGTTCACTGAACCATCTCCTGTGTAAAGTCCACTGCTTTCATTCTGAAGACATAAAATGGGTAGTTAGGCAGAGAGCAGAAACCTTACTGAGTAAAAATATTGGTGTGTGAGTAGGTGGATGGGTGGGTAGCAAGTTCTGGCACCAAAGAGTCCATATTTAGGTAGTTCCTCTGGCCTATTATTAAGCTTTTGACAACCTTTTATAACATGTAGTGTGTGTAGACATGATAATCTGGGCTGAACAACACCTAAAATACTGCTGCTATAACACCTAATTGGGTTTGAAAAGAATGTTATTTGGCATTCCAACCTATGCTACCTGGAACATGGATCGATTCGGTATGTGGAATGGGAACAAAAATATGGTACGCCACATGCTCTAAAATGTGGCACGATAGGAATAGACTTGCATATATTACACTTAAGAATTTAAGGTACTTCTAGAGTAATTTTCTTTTAACTATTGGGCATCCAATAATATATATATATATATATTTTTCATTTTTGAAGTTTTTGTCTTGTCAAAACTTAAGTCACCTTAGATTTTAATTCATTATATTTGATTTTTTTTCCTCTTAAGGTAACATTTAAGGAAATATATCAGAAAAAGCTTTAGGGATCATTTTGAATTACTAAATTTACTGTTTTGGAACTAAAGTGTATCATGTTTTGGAACGGGCGTACCAATCGCTAGAGTATTAGCGTTTTCTGGTAACATAGATTCCAACACATTAAAGACCAAGGAACAGCTTGCAAAGCACATTCAAAGAGGTATATACACTCGTTCTTATTAGTATCCTAAAATCTCAATCGCATTCCAACATTGACAAAACCTTCATTCATGATATTCACAAGATACTTTATTGTATTATTTTTTATTGTTTATATGATTTTTAAACTAATTATATTCTTAAAAATTGCATTTCTACAATAATTACTATATAATATAAAAAATTTGTTGGGTCTTTATGCATTTTATAAAAACTGGTTTGGAGAATATTCTAAGAATTTGAGTATGCCTGCGAACTTTTTGGAATGTTTCTATAGGTGGAATGGAGTGGGTTTTTTTTTTTTTTTTCCTTAAATGAATAGTCTAAATATAATGATGAATTGTTTTAATCTTAGAACCGTCCAACCGAACCATTTTTTGGCAATCAGATTGGGTCCCAAGGTTTCACGGTTTTGTTCGATTCTTAAATTTTTGAAAAGTGTAACAACCAGTTTGTTTCTAGGTTCACCTTAGAACCGAACCAATCCGGTTCATGAACACCCCTATGCATTATGATGCTATTTAAGGTTTGGTATGAGAAAAAAAATCATTCTCATAGCTCTGGCGATAATTGCTGCATGCAAAAAAATGGGCATCTTCCGCATCAAACAGTAGTAACTGACCAACAGCGAAACAAGCGTGTTGTTTATTTCAAGATCAAGAGGTTGTAAACGCAACAAATCAGCTATCAAGATGACACTAACAAGTAACAATTAACAAAAAAATCAATAGTGATAAACTAAAATACAGGATGAAAGCCAAAGTACTCAAAATATCAGTAATTAAAGTATAGGACAACAGTTGATTGCCAAACTGCTGCAAATGACAAAAGCCTTGGGTGCAAATCTATCTAAACATTTAATACCAAACCAACAAAATGGGCTAACATCTTGCACACTAATAAATGCGGCAAAGTTAAAACCAAGGTTGTGTCCTCAATTCCCAACTTCAAATTTACATATATATATATAACGCCAATGAGTTTACAAGATTCAAATTTTAGGGTCTAATTCAGAACTCCACATTTCATTCCAGCAGAACTGGATTTGGGTTTGAATTAACCTTATAACTGATGTTCCCTCTGGAATTTTCAATTGTAGATTCGAGGTCTACAAAATAATAAAAGAACACATCTTTCATTGAATTGCTATTAACTCACTCAAATACTAGTAGAAATTTGAAACAAAGCTTCTAAACTCCAATCACACCCAGAAACCCTATACCCAAAAACTGAATTTTACCAATCAATTAACCTAATAATCAATTAAGCAATCTCAATAACATAATCAAAGGTCAACATCAACCAACACCCTAATCTTCCACAATTGTTTTGAAACTCAAAACAAAATTTATAAGTCAAAATAAGAATTTGATACAAACACAAGTATATATAGAGAAAGAGAGAGAAGCATAACATCAATTAGCAATCTCAAGTATAAAATGGAAAGCTAGCATCAACTAAAACCTTAATCTTCCTCAACTTTTTTAAAACTCACAAAATTAAAAAAAGTCAAAATCAGAATATAAATATACATACAAACACATGTATATATTATATATACACGCATATAGAAGCAAAAGGATCGAAAGATACCTGTGGAGGACCATCTTCCAAGAGCAATCTCTCCTCCAATCTCTCATCTTCCTGGGTACCCATGAGCAGGAATCAACAATGTCTCTCTCTAGGTAGATAGATATAGAACAGTTTTAAAGGAAATAAAGGACGACATACATACAGATATACATACTATAGACTTTTACTTATATTTATATTTCTTGAAAAGAGGGCTACAAACCGAATTTTTTGGATGGAGCACACCATTTCTTACGCCCTGCGTGGATTTTGGGTGACTTGGCAGGAAATTAAAAAAAAAAAATGATTTTATTTACCTATTTTGGATTAATAAATTTAAACGGGTTTGGAAAGAAAATTAGACTAAAATAACTTATTAAAATATAAAATAAATTAAAATAATTAATAAGATAAAATATTATAATTAATTCATAATTATTTTATTTTTTCTCTAACAATCATTAAATCAGTTATAAAAAAAATCAATAAACTTTTTAAATATAATTATTTTAATCAGGTTAAAATAGTTAAAAAATCAAATAATTAATTAAAATAATCAATTTCACAATCAGGGCAAAAAGGGAAGAAATATGAGGTTAAATGAGAAGAAATGGTGATAAATTTACTTTCATTTTGAATATCTTTAGAAATGGATAGATTGGAAAGAAAGTAATCAATAAGTTATTATTATTTTTAAATTCTAAAGCTGTCGTTTTTAATTTAGAAAAAAAAAATGAAATACCTATAAAATGTTATTTTAGTAATATAATATAGAAATAATTTTTTTATTTCCATTTAACTAAATAAAATGAGATATAAATTGTTATCTTTTCACTGCTTTTATTTTTTATTTGTTTTTAATTTATATAACCATTTCCTTTATTTCCTCTCTTAATTCTCAAATAAAGTATTAATTTTTTTTTATTATTATTATTTACTTACGACCTTATCATCATTAACTAAATTATTATTAAGGACAAATGTCAAAAACCATCCCTCCAAACCTACCACAACCAATTGTCACGTGTCGTCGCAAACCGAGCAAAAGCTATCATAATCAACCACTACCACCAGGGACCAATTATACCACTATTGTGACCCATTCTTCTTAGGTTTCGTTTTATAATTCAATATTTTATTTTAAAAATTAAAAAATTAACAATTTATACACAAAAAAAAAAAAAAAAAAGTCACAAATTTTATTTTCTCTCTACATTTTACATATATTTTTATAAAAAATTAAAAAATCATTTCAAACATATTAATTTTTTTAACCTTATATTTTAATTAAAAAATTAAAAAATTATTAAAATAATATGTTCTCCAACAAACCCTTACTTTTGCAATCCATTTTTACTATCGAATACCATTACCATCACCAAAAGTCACCACCATGAACCCCTGCCCACTGCTATTTAACTAGACACCACAAAAATAAGAACTCTCGTCTACCACAACCTAATTACTCACCATAAAATCCTTAAAATAGTCATTTGAATATTCATGGTTGAACCAATTACTAGAGTTCAATAGTAAAGCTAAGAAAAAGTAACATATTCATCTCTATATGGTCTAAGACAAAAATAGCAAATAAGGCAGAAAATGTGATAGATAGAGCACTGAAGATGGAAAAAGGAGGCTACATATGGAGCGAAAAATGAAGGGTATGAGGTGGTGATGCATGAAATGAGAAAGGGCAACGACTTTGAATTGGGAGGAGCAGGGTTGAAGTTGTCAAAGTGTAGAGAAATGGAGGCTACGGATGTTGTGGTGGTCGAGGAAGGTGAAGGATAGAATAACATCAGTTGAGGAGAAGTTGGAGATAGAGGGAAAGCCGTGGTAGTGGTATTGTCAATTAGATGGCCAATGTGATGAGAAAAGATATGAGGTTAGGGTTTCTAAGATAAGTATTAGAAATGGCAACGTGGTGGGACGGGGTGGGGCGGGCCGGGGATCCCACTCCTCGTCCTTGATCCTTGATGGCCAAAACTTCCCTGTCCCTGGCCCCGATCCCCGACGGGGAACCTATCACAGTCCCCGTTCCCTTTCCCAACAGGGATCGGGTTTCCCCGACCCCGAAAGTTTCCCGATCCAAATCTGTTTCAACATTCAACACCATCAACAACTTTCAACATCATCAGCAATATCCTCAAAAAATCACACACAAATACATACATATATACATACTCACATGTACACATTCACATAGAACACACACATACATTATACATACACACAGAGACACGCACATACATGTATACACAGAGAGAGAGGACGACGGAGGAGATCGGCGGAGATTGGCTGATCGGCGGCGACGATGGAGGAGATTAATACAGATCTGAGATCTCTGTGTGACTGTGACGACGATGACTCAACGGACAGGAAGAGAGAGGGCAGCGATGGAGATGAAGTGAACGGCGGAGTCGACGGAGGTGAAGCGGCGGTGCAAGATAGATAGCGACTTCGACGTTGTGGACAGTGACGACTGCGCTGAGGAGGCGGAGAAGAGAGGTGCGAGAGTGAAAGAGAGGAGAGGAGAGGTGCGAGAGTGAGAGAGTGTAGAGGGAAGAGAGAGAGAGAGAGAGAGAGTGAGAGTAAGAGAGACAGAACAAAATAATTACATAGAGGGTTATATATTAAGGGGTTATATATTAAGGGGGTATATGGTAAGTTTGATTCGGGGGGCTAACGGGGACGAGATCGGGGCCGGGGATGGGCCAGGGCCGGGACCTGCGGTGAAAAACATATCACCGTCCTCGGCCCGAAAATCATCAGGCATTTATTTTTGAGTACCATCCGCAGCCCGTAGGGGATATTTTTTGGGAAAAAATCGCTCTAATCAGGATCGAAGAATAGTAAAAGAATCCCAAAACTTAGAGAATATCCATTGTACCATTGCTCGAGATATAGTACCCACTACTCACTACACAGCACTCCCCGAAGCAGACAACCACAACCTTATATAAGGACTAACACTCCCTCAATTAAAACAACCAAACAGCAGATATGCAACTTTGGCAACGTTACCTACCATGAAGGTATAGGTCCATTCCTAACAAAATCATGCGCTATGCCTCTTGTAAAACATCAAGTTAAATATACATCACCTAGTATTAATCGCACACTTCACATCCTTTCGAGGAGTTCTCACGACAGTAGACCAAAGCCTCTACCACGTACATACGATCAAATAGGTAACACCCATGAAATTCCGTACACCCGGCAAGTATAACTATTCTCGCCCCATAATAGTCCTGACTAGGATACGCATCCCTCAGTAATTCTTCCAAATTTGAAAACATGGCTCACTAGCCCTTGCTTCTCTAAACCAAATCACACGCATATAAATGCATTAACACAAAATTTTACGGTTTCACAATAACTTAACACATTAATAAAACGTTAGAGCCACAACATGCTCCAATCCGCACAACCCACGGAAATTAACAAACAAAGGCATACATATATAAACAAGCAGTTTTGATGTTTCAACATTCTCAAAACGCATTGGTTACACAACGGAACCTAATGATTACAAAACGATAATTCATTGATTACAAAATGGATTAGTCAAAACAAAACCATCTCATCGGTATTACCACCGTTACTGTCCCTCGCTAGACCACTAAAGTTGGTTATTCTTGAACCCAAGACATCCTACGAGCTTACAAGCCACGGACAAGAACTACTGATGTGTCGCAACTGGCCACACTTGAAACAACTGCAAATTTCCCCAACTGGGGCTTGGGAACTCGACTCTCCTGAGGCCCTTGAAATCTGGCCTTTTTGTCCCCCAAAATGGTATTGCCCCTGTCCAGTTGAATAAGGGTGGACCCGACTAGGTTGCAAAACTCCTAAAGAAGCCCTTGGCTAAGTACAAAAACGTTTGATATGACTTGGCTGATTACACACCCAATAAGTAAGTGGCTCCCAAGCATGAGACTGGTTCAAAGTTTGAGCTGATGGAGGCCCCAACAATTGCTTCCCCAATGAGCATTCAATCGACCCAAAACCTGGCTGACTAGATGATTCTGGTGGGGTAGTTACTGGTCGAACTGCCAACCCTGCCCTCTTCCTCTGTGGACAAACCGAAGACTTGTGGCTTAACTGACCACATCTAAAACAACCAGCAGAATCCATACTCTAAGACTGGCCTGAAACCTGAACCTCTCTGGACCTCCCAACAGAAGAGTCAGAAATCCCTGACGAAGAAAAGGATTTAGCTAGGGACTGTGCATACTTTTGCCTCCACCCCTTACTGGGCCTAGAGTACCTATAAACCGTAGGAGTTATCGGGATGGCTTCCTCTCTAACCCGACCAACACTCACAACCATGGCCTCCTCCTTATTTTGGCCCATAGCTAACACCATTGCCTCCACATGAGCCGCAGCCCTAACAAGCACACTATAACTCCTATGCCAAGATCCAGCAATCCTTTTTCGGATATCGTCACATAGCCTACTCTTAAACTCTGAACAACACAATTCCTCTATCTCCACCAATTCTGGGGCAAACCTTGACAGGTTAGCAAACCATGCTTCAAACTGTACCAAAGGTGTAGTACCTTGGCGTAACTCCACAAACTGTTTCCGCAACTCTTCCTATGTGGAAGGAGGGAAATCACAACTTCTTCGTCTAGGCATCCTAGTAAAAGTAACAAAGGTATTAGCACATCAACAAAGGTGCCGAAACTATTTCACTAGCGTCTGAACACGATGGACAATTGTAATTCATTCCACATAAGCACATAATCACATAAGCACTTGCGAATTTCATTTCCGGATAGTGACAGTCCCAAGGTGTTGCTAGAGTTCCGGTTAGAAATAGCATTGATCAAGTGCTTTTCCAACAAGACTTCCAGAAACCCAAAGATCCAGTCAACATCCTAAAAACTAAATCTCATACCCATATAGTCACATAAACATGTTATCACATAAGTACACAACATTACATCCAAGTCTCTAACAAGCGAGACGAACCCACTGTGGTACTAGCCACTTCCCACGTACCCAAGGTATTCGAACCCGGTACGCTCTGATACCAAGTTGTAACGCCCTCAAAAAAATACATAAAACCCATCACTATTGACATGCATTGTTATAAGAGAAATAAACATCTTTCTATTTATCAAAGTAGTTCTCACAAAAGTATTACATGTTGTCAACAAAAGTAAACGCCCTATAGGCTTACAACTTTCCAAGCCAACACTTGGATACAAGAAGTGAGTGCTAACTCTAATACATATTAAGCCCTTGGCTTGAATTTACATGTAGTACATCAAAATAAAGCAGAACAACAAAAAGTATGTCTGCCTCTAGCCTCCCAAGCTATGTTCTTGGAGGTGGCATACCATATGTACCTGAAAATGATGTCCCATATAGGGTGAGCCACAACCCAGTAGAAATATACTAAACCGACCATAAACAATGTTTAAAATATTAGCAGTTGATAGGTGGTCAACACTTATATATCAATTTATATCACATTACAGTTCCATGACAATCATGTCCATGATACATTTCATTTTCCTTTACTTATCAATTCATTTCATAAACGTGGTTCAGAATCTGGCCAGATAATTCAATTGAGATTACATCTCTGATTAACAATACTTCCATTTGAAAAGGGATAACAACTCATATTAAACATTTCTTACTTCACATTAGATACACATAATTGTTGTATCATTCTCAAATAAACACTTCTATACTTCATATATGATATACAGATTTGCTATATCAATACTTCAATAGATACACATATTTGCTGTATCAGTGGAGTCCATCCCTCATCTCCTCCCAAACAAAAGTACATATAAAATGTATTAAAGCATATAAGCACATATCGAGTATATCCCTCATCTCCTCCCAAACAAATATATATAAATAATGTGTTAAAGTATATAAACACATATGTGTGTGGAGTACATCCCTCATCTTTTCCAACACACTGGAGTACATCTCCCATCTCCTCCCTGCCAAATATACATATATAATGTATTTAAACACTTTATTACATACAATGATCAATCAATACACATATTTGTTGTATTGTTCCGACAGTCACATTCAATGACCTAACATGTTCGATTAGTCTCAATTCGCCTAATCATCATGCATTTCTACAATAATCAAGACTATTCTCCACCGATAGCCCAAAGCAGTTATTTCTAAACAGAAAATAAATGTACCAAATGGATAAAATATCAATATTTTGTCTAGGTGAGTGATAAATTAATCCAACTACACCCTTTAATCCCATACTCCTCCAATTTCAATATTCCTAATTCAATTTCTCATTTCTTAAAATTAATTATACAAATTAATTTGTCATAATAATTAGGGCATTTTTCCATAATTCACATATCAACCCTAAGGTTCCATTTTCATCAATAATCCAACATTAATCTCATTTCTCTATGTCACACATACATATGGGTTTATATAAATAAGACCCCCATCTTTTGTAAATTACACAAAGACCCAAACTTTTTTTGAAATTATCCAACAACCCCAACATATCAAAATGTCAAAATTTAAAGACAAAGCTCATAAGATGGAGTAGGGTATCCCTACCTCGAAGTTAGAGCCGAAATGGAGAAGAAGACCAAAAACCAAAGTGCTCCAAATCTACAAATTTTCAGATTAAAAGGAAGCCCATTCAACCCTCTATCTTTTATACAAAGAACTTTGGGTAGAATCACACTAAAAGGAGATGAAACCCTAGAGAGAAGGTTTGTAGAGAGAGAGAGAGAGCTTAGATCTAGGGTTTGTGTAAAGAAGAGGATGAAAAATGCTAAGTGTAACCCGCTGTTGCCTACTGATATACAACAGGCTCGCTCGAGCGAAGAGTTGGTCGCTCAAGCGACCAGACACAGGAAACCCTCACTCAAGCGAAGAAAGTCTCGCTCAAGCCAACAACTCGAAGCTTCAGATCTGCAACCCAGAAGCACGCTCAAGTGATAGAATGCTCGCTCGAGCGAAGAACACCAAGCTCACTCGAGCGAAGGAAAGCTCGCTTGAGCCAAGAAATGCAACTCTCAGGTCTAGAACCAGACGTAGACGCACGCTCGAGCGAAGAAACTCTGGCTCAAGCCACCAAGCACAAAACTTAACTCTTGCTCAAGCGAATAAACATTGGCTCGAGTGAAGGACCAAAAGCGAAGACCTCGCTCGAGCGACAAACTGCTCGTTCGAGCGAAGGACCAAAATTCTAGACAACAACCAATTGCTTCCAATCACACCCAACCTGTAACAAACCTATCCAACACATTCTATAACTCAAATACAAAGTATTGAAGGACGGAAACAAGATATAAACAACTGCTAACACCTCGGAACCTAAGTCCGGATACAACAACCAAAGGAGAAAGAACCGGGGTCGCTATATTAACTCTGCGACCATCTTGGGTAGTAAGTCCTTTAGTTGTCCCTCGTTAAATTTGGAAGATGCACTCTATTTAGTTTAAAATTAAAAAAAACAATTTATTTATGTTTAGTAAACTTTTTAAATATGTTATTATTTTTTTTTATTTTTACATTTCAGATCCACATAATTTAAATACAACTAAAAAATAAAATGTTGTGAAGAAATATAAACAAAATTCAATAACTATAAATATATATATATGAAAATGTATTAAATTTTTGTATTTTTATTTTTTTGTATTAGTGAATTTTTAAAATATTTTTCACAAATTTTGCAGTTGTTAACTGTATTTAAATAAGTAAGTAGATCTAAAAGATTAAAAAAAAAAAGTTTTAAAATGTATGGGATTTTTGGTTTTGGCTAAAATAGCCAATAAAGATTAAAAATAAATAAATTAAATAGCCAATAAAACAAAATGTCACATGCTATACAGGTGCATAAGATTTAAACCGAAGACTCTGGGTTTAAGTAAGAAGACGCTTACCACTTAAGTAACATACATATTATAATAATATTAATTATTTATTATTTATTTTTATTCTTACTTATTTGAATTACACACATATCGTCTGTGTCACCCGCTAGTACTATAATTAAGTGAAGGCACTAGATTTAGTGTTCAGGTCACGTCTCATTTTTTAAAAAAAAAAAATTTAAATAGATGAGAGGAATGAGAATTGCTTGAGACCTTGGGTTTATTAAATTTTATTATTATTATTATTACTTAACTGATACACAATCTCGTTTTCATATTCTTTTTTGGGTGAATAAACTTTTTCATATTCTGATGGAAATGGGAGCAATAACTGCATATATTGATGCAGTATGAAGTTGGGAACAATAACTGCACATATAAAATTGTGAGAGAGAGAGAGAGAGAGAGTCGTTTTCAGCATTTCTGTTCCTCATAATGGTTCCAAAAAAAAATACAAGACACAAACAAACACATTTACTCTCTCTCTCTCTCTCTCTCACACACACACACACACACTTACACTTTTATCAGAGCAATCAGGTCAGGTGTCACAGTTTCCTTTCCATTTATTTACATATTTAATTTTCTGGTACTAAGTTTTTAATTAATTTATTAGATACCACACACTACACGACAACACTGCAAGGCCCATTTTTGAAAATGTTAAAACCAATTTTCACCAAAAAAAGAAAATGATAAAACTAAAGAAACTAAGCAGTAAAGAGGATTCATAAAGACTAGAGGTATGGGTGTTGGTTTTCTTTCACAATTCAAACCAAAGCAAAATGGCCAAGGACTATATATGGTGCCCCTATTTTGGGTTTCTATTTCCATTGTTTTTCTTTTTGTGTTTTTTTTGGGACCACGTGCCCCATTTGAAACCTTTTGATAGATAGAGGTCAATCTTTTTGGTTCAGTGGATAGCTATGGCTGGCACTAAGAGGTTTTATTGAATTTGATGGTGGTGTTGTTCCTTGGCATGAGATCTTATATGAAAACGAGATTAAGGCGGATGTAGTCCATCCCGCCTTAAGCATATCACCCGTATTATACACGGATTGTGTTTACAATTATCTATATATGTGAATTGTGATTTTTTTTAAAAAAATGTCTTCTTTTTTTCCTTTTTATATTATATTAAAGTTAAATATTTTGATAATAATCATATGTGTTGGACTTTTCAAATAATTAAATGTCTTTTTTTATTATTATATTATATTAAAGTTTAATATTTTGATAATAATCATATGTATTGTACTTTTCAAGAATTTTTTTTTATGCTTGTTCTTAATGCATTAAAGTGTTATCATGAGGGATAATAATTATATGTGTTGGGACTTTTCAAGGAATTCATATGTGTTGGATTTCAAAGATTTTTTTTATGCTTGTTCTTAATGCATTAAAGTATTATTATGAGGTTAAGACTTGGGAGTTAAAAGAAGTTAATAAATACTATTTTTTTTTTAAATCAAAAAATCAGAAAATTTAGATTGGGAGATTGGAGCTCCATAAGGCTTGGGATTAAAAGCCCTTTTTGCTTAATATATAGTATAGATTTAATTTTCTGGTACTAAGTTTTTAATTAATTTATTAGATACCACACACTACAATGCCCATTTTTGAAAATGTTAAAACTAATTTTTACCAAAAAAAGAAAATGATAAAACTAAAGAAACTAAACAGTAAAGAGGATTCATAAAGACTAGAGGTATGGGTGTTGGTTTTCTTTCACAATTCAAACCAAAGCAAAATGGTCGATGACCATATATGGTGCCCCTATTTTGGGTTTCTATTTCCACTGTTTTTTTTTTTTTTTTTTGGGACCACGTGCCCCATTCGAAACATTTTGATAGATAGAGGTCAATCTTTTTGGTTCAGTGGATAGTTATGGCTGGCACTAAGAGGTTTTATTGAATTTAATGGTGGTGTTGTTCCTTGGCATGAGATCTCATATGAAAACGAGACTAAGGCGGATGTAGTCCATCCCACCTTAAGCATATCACCTGTATTATGTACGGATTATGTTTACAATTATCTATATATGTAAATTGTGATTTTTAAATATTTTCTTTTTTAAAAAAAATGTCTTCTTTTTTTCCTTTTTTATATTATATTAAAGTTTAATATTTTGATAATAATGATATGTGTTGGACTTTTCAAGGAATAAAATGTTTTTATTATTATTATATTATATTAAAGTTTAATATTTTGATAATAATCATATGTGTTGGACTTTTCAATAATTTTTTTTATGCTTGTTCTTAATGCATTAAAGTGTTATTATGAGGGATAATAATTATATGTGTTGGGACTTTTCAAGGAATTCATATGTGTTGGATTTTAAATTTTTTTTTTTTTTTTTTTTTAATGCTTGTTCTTAATGCATTGAAGTGTTATTATGAGGGTAAGACTTGGGAGTTGAGAGAAGTTAATAAATACTAATTTTTTTTAAATTAAAAAATCAGAAAATTTAGATTGGGAGATTGGAACTCCCATAAGGCTTGAGATTAAAAACCCATTTTTGCTTAATATATAGTATAGATTTAATTTTCTGGTACTAAGTTTTTAATTAATTTATTAGATACCACACACTACACAACAACACTGCAAGGCCCATTTTTGAAAATGTTAAAACTAATTTTCACCAAAAAAAGAAAATGATAAAACTAAAGAAACTAAACAGTAAAAAGGATTCATAAAGATTAGAGGTATGGGTGTTGGTTTTCTTTCACAATTCAAACCAAAGCAAAATGGCCAAGGACCATATATGGTGCCCCTATTTTGGGTTTCTATTTCCACCATTTTTCTTTTTGTGTTTTTTTTTGGGACCACGTGCCCCATTTGAAACCTTTTGATAGATAGAGGTCAAATTTTTTGGTTCAGTGGATAGCTATGACTGGCACTAAGAAGTTTTATTGAATTTGATGGTGGTGTTGTTCTTTGGCATGAGATCTTATATGAAAAAGAGATTAAGGTGGATGTAGTCCATTTCGCCCTAAGCATATCACCCGTATTATGCACGGATTGTGTTTATAATTATCTATATATGTGAATTGTGATTTTTAAATATTTTATTTTTTTAAAAAAAATGTCTTCTTTTTTTCCTTTTTTATATTATATTAAAGTTTAATATTTTGATAATAGTCATATGTGTTGGACTTTTCAAAGAATTACATGTCTTTTTTTATTATTATATTATATTAAAGTTTAATAACCATATGTGTTATACTTTTCAAGAAATTTTTTTTTATGCTTGTTCTTAATGCATTAAAGTGTTATTATGAGGGATAATAGTTATGTGTTGGGACTTTTCAAAGAATTCATATGTGTTGGATTTCAAAGAATTTTTTTTATACTTGTTCTTAATGCATTAAAGTGTTATTATGAGGTTAGGACTTGGGAGTTGAAAGAAGTTAATAAATACAATTTTTATTTTAAATCAAAAAATCAGAAAATTTAGATTGGGAGATTGGAGCTCCATAAGGCATGTGATTAAAAACCTCCTTTTGCTTAATATATAGTATAGATTTAATTTTCTGGTACTAAGTTTTTAATTAATTATTAGATACCACACACTACATAACAACACTACAAGGCCCATTTTTGAAAATGTTAAAACTAATTTTCACCAAAAAAAGAAAATGATAAAACTAAAGAAACTAAACAGTAAAGAGGATTCATAAAGACTAGAGGTATGGGTGTTGGTTTTCTTTCACAATTCAAACGAAAACAAAATGGCCGAGGACCATATATGGTGCCCCTATTTTTGGTTTCTATTTCCACCGTTTTTCTTTTTGTGTTTTTTTTGGGACCACGTGCCCCATTCGAAACATTTTGATAGATAGAGGTCAATCTTTTTGGTTTAGTGGATAGCTATGGCTGGCACTAAGAGGTTTTATTAAATTTAATGGTGGTGTTGTTCCTTGGCATGAGATCTTATATGAAAACGAGATTAAGGCGGATGTAGTCCATCCTGCCTTAAGCATATCACCCGTATTATGCACAGATTGTGTTTACAATTATCTACATCTGTGAATTGTGATTTTTAAATATTTTCTTTTTTTTTAAAAAAAAATGTCTTCTTTTTTGCCTTTTTTTATATTATATTAAAGTTTAATATTTTGATTATAATCATATGTGTTGGACTTTTCAAGAATTAAATGTCTTTTTTTATTATTATATTATATTAAATTTTAATATTTTGATAATAATCATATGTGTTGGACTTTTTAAGAAATTTTTTTTATACTTGTTCTTAATGCATTAAAGTGTTATTATGAGGGATAATAATTATATGTGTGGAGACTTTTTAAGGAATTCATATGTCTTGGATTTAAATTTTTTTTTTATGCTTGTTCTTAATGCATTGAAATGTTATTATGAGGGTAAGACTTGGGAGTTGAGAGAAGTTAATAAATACTCATTTTTTTTAAAATTAAAAAATCAGAAAATTTAGATTGGGAGATTGGAGCTCTCATAAGGCTTGAGATTAAAAATCATTTTTTGCTTAATATATAGTATAGATTTAATTTTCTGGTACTAAGTTTTTAATTAATTTATTAGATACTGCACACTACACAACAACACTGCAAGGCCCATTTTTGAAAATGTTAAAACTAATTTTTACCAAAAAAAGAAAATGATAAAACTAAATAAACTAAACAGTAAAGAAGATTCATAAAGATTAGAGGTATGGGTGTTGGTTTTCTTTCACAATTCAAACCAAAGCAAAATGGCCAAGGACCATATATGGTGCCCCTATTTTGGGTTTCTATTTCCACTGTTTTTCTTTTTGTGTTTTTTTTGGGACCACGTGCCCCCATTTGAAACCTTTTGATAGATAGAGGTCAATCTTTTTGGTTTAGTGGATAGCTATGGCTGGCACTAAGAGGTTTTATTGAATTTGATGGTGGTGTTGTTCCTTGGCATGAGATCTTATATGAAAACGAGATTAAGGCGGATGTAGTCCATCTCGTCTTAAGCATATCACCCGTATTATGCACGAATTATGTTTACAATAATCTATATATGTGAATTGTGATTTTTAAATATTTTCCTTTTTTAAAAAAAATGTCTTCTTTTTTTCCTTTTTTATATTATATTAAAGTTTAATATTTTTATAATAATCATATGTGTTGGACTTTTCAAGGAATTAAATGTCTTTTTTTATTATTATATTATATTATAGTTTAATATTTTGATAATAATTATATGTGTTGTACTTTTCAAGAAATTTTTTTACGCTTGTTCTAAATGCATTAAAGTGTTATTATGAGGGATAATAATTATGTGTTGGGACGTTTCAAGGAATTCATATGTGTTGGATTTCAAAGGATTTTTTTTATGCTTGTTCTTAATGCATTAAAGTGTTATTATGAGGATAAGACTTGAGAATTGAGAGAAGTTAATAAATACAATTTTTATTTTAAATCAAAAAATCAGAAAATTTAGATTGGGAGATTGGAGCTCCCATAAGGTTTGGGATTAAAAACCCCTTTTTGCTTAATATATAGTATAGATTTAATTTTCTGGTACTAAGTTTTTAATTAATTTATTAGATAGCACACAATACACAACAACACTGCAAGGCCCATTTTTTAAAATGTTAAAACTAATTTTCACAAAAAAAAGAAAATTATAAAACTAAAGAAACTAAACAGTAAAAAAGATTCATAAAGACTGGAGGCATGGGTGTTGGTTTTCTTTCACAATTCAAACCAAAGCAAAATGGCCAAGGACCATATATGGTGCCCCTATTTTGGGTTTCTATTTCCACCGTTTTTCTTTTTGTGTTTTTTTTGGGACCACGTGCCCCATTCGAAACCTTTTGATAGATAAAGGTTAATCTTTTTGGTTCAGTGGATAGCTATGGCTGGCAGTAAGAGGTTTTATTGAATTTGATGGTGGTGTTTATCACGCCCTCAAAATAAACCCATAATATCATACATTCACGATAAGGAAAAGAGATTTCATATCATAATCATCAAAGTATTCTTACAAAAGGTATTACATGTTGACAACAAAAGTAAATGTCTTGTAGGTTTACAACTTTCCATGTCAACACTTGGTTGCAAAAAGGAGAGTACTAACTATACACAACATAAGCCCTTGGCTTGATATACATGTAATATAACAAAAACAACAAAAAGGGTCTAACAGCCTCAAGCCTCCCAAGCTACGTCCTTGGGGGTGGCATAACACCTGTACCTGAAAATGATGTCCCATATAGGGCGAGCCAACGCCCAGTAAAGATATGCTAAACATAATATGAACGATAACTAAAACATTAGCATTTGATAAATGTTTAACCCACATAAATCAATTCATAACCCAATTCAATCACATGACAAATATGTCCATGTTTTATTTCTCTTTCCTTTACTATACTGATTTTCAATTCATAAATATAGTTCAGAACCTGGCCAAACTGTTCCCATGAGACCACAGCTCATATCAACAATATTTTCGTTTCTAACAATTTAAATGAGATAACAACTCATATCAACAATATTTCCATACTTCACAATAGATACACAAATTTGCTATATCAATAACACATTAAAACACTTCCATACTTCACAATAGATACACATATTTGCTGTATCAATAACACATTAAAACACTTCCATACTTCACAATAGATACACATATTTGCTGTATCAGTACTTCAATAGATACACATATTTGCTGTATCAATGGAGTACATCCCCTATCTCCTCCTACACAACACAATGTATATAAACACATATCATATACACGATCAATCAATACACAAATTTGATGTATTATTCCATTCATCATATTCAATGACATTCAACCGATTAGTTTTAATTCACCTAATCGTCATGCAATGTCTACAACAATCAAGACTATTCTCCACCGATAGCTCAAAGCAATTATTTTTAAACAGATAATAATTATATCAACGGATTATTTATCAACATTTCAAAGGTGAGTGATTAATGAATCCAACTCCACCATTCTCCCTCATAATGAGCCAATTTCATTATTTTCACTCAATTTCATATTTCCATAATAAATGTTATTAATTACACTAATGACCCAAATATACCCAAATATGACATTTTTCCCCTTTTCTCAACATTGACCCAAAGGTCCAAATATTATCAACAACATCAGTAATCTCCTTTTCAGACCCAAAACACTTATGTTTGAATCAAAAGAACAAAATCCCTCTTTTCAATATAACACATCTCAAACCCTAACTTCCCAAATCAAACCATTTATACAAAAAGCTCAATATCTATGTTAAAGCTCATAAAAAGGAGTAGTTATCCCTACTTCAAAGTCGGAGCTCAAAGGAAGAAAATGAAGAAACTCGAAATGCTCTAAATCCCACTATTTTCGGATCAAAATGTAGCCCTCAACAAGCTCCACACTTTTTACAAAGGCCTAAGGGTAGAAGATTACTCCTACTAGATCAAACCCTAGAGAGAAGTTAAAGTTTTAGAGTGAGGTGCTCTCTAATGGAGGTTTTTGAAAAGTAAGAGAGAGAAAGAAAGTGTGAAAAGTGATTTAAAATCACCCAGCTGCCATCTGATATACGACTAGTCCGCTCGAGCGGAGAATAAGACGCTCGAGCGTCAAGCACAAAAACTGGACACGCTCGAGCTCAAGAATACCCGCTCAAGCATCAAGACACAACTGCAAAACACACTCGCTCGAGCGCAAAGAGAATCCCGCTCGAGTGTAGATTACCCTCTTCCAGTATTTTTACAGACATTGAACACCCGTTCGAGCGCAAAAGGTCCGCTCGAGTGTAAGGAACTCCGCTCGAGCGTGAAAAACAAACCTACAGTACTTTTGTAGAGGCACAAAATGCTAAAAGTGTGCAAACTCCGCTCAAGCGCGAAGGGAACCGCTCGAGCGGACCACCAAAAAAACTGGGCAACAAGAAATGAAACCAAGGCTCAACCAACCTGTTCGAAACACGCCAAACACATCCTAAAACCAAAATATATGGAATTAAAGGATGACAACAAGACATATACAACAACCAACTCCACGAAACCTAAGCCCGGATACAACAATCAAAGGAGGAAGAACCAGGATCGCTATAACCTCCCCCCTTTAAGGAATTTCGTCCTCGAAATTAAGTGCAAGTTTTCAAAAACAAGTTTTCCCTTAATTCTCAATAACATTACCAACCAACATTCCATAACCTGACCTATTACCGGTCATCCCATCTCTATTCAAGAGGCAATATACAACATACAATTCAATATGCATCATTAGCATGATTTCCTTTGAATTTTACCAATTTCAACACATTTTCCACAACTCAGTTATATATTCAATGCCAACGATATATTTGCATTTCTAAAACATCATTAACATATGCAATGTTAAAATAAACTTCCATTTCAAGGAAAGTTCCACAATATTTCCATAAACCAAAACATTTACAATGTTTTACAACTTGAGACATATTTAATACTCTTAAAGTTTATCAATATTGCAAAATTCCCAATACATGATTACACATCAACAAACATATCCGGATATTTCTTGTGGACCTCCAACTCACGTTCCCAAGTGGCTTTCTCCACTTCGTGATGTTTCCACAAAACCTTTTACCAAGGGAATGGTCTTGCCTCGCAAGACTTGATCCCGCCTATCCAAGACCCGCACCGGTCTCTCCTCATACGAGGCATCCTCGTCAACCTCTAAGTCGGTCCAATCTAATACATGCGATGGATCCAGCTCGTACTTCCGAAGCATACTAACATGAAACACGTTATGCACCCCGGACAACTGTGGCGGTAAAGCTAAATGGTAAGCAACCTTCCCAATCCTCTCAAGGATCTCAAAGGGACCAATAAACCGAGGGGACAACTTCCCACTCTTCCCAAACCTTATCAAACCCCGCCTAGGTGATATTTTCAGAAAAACATGATCACCCGTCTCAAATGCCAAAGGCCTTCTCCTACGGTCGGCATAACTTTTTTGGCGACTCTGGGCTGTCACAAGCCTCCTACGGATAAGCTCAACCTTCTCCGTCGTTTCCCTCACCAACTCCGGGCCCAACAAAGGTGCATCACCTACCTCGGCCCAACAAACTGGAGACCTACACGGTCTGCCATACAAGGCCTCAAACGGTGCTATACCGATACTCGACTGAAAACTGTTGTTGTAGGCAAACTCCACCAAGGGTAAGTGCCTCTCCCATGACCCACTAAAGTCAAGGACAAAACCTCGAAGCATATCCTCAAGGATCTAAATAGTACGCTCGGACTGCCTGTCAGTTTGAGGATGATAAGCCGTGCTAAATGTCAATCTAGTGCCCAAGGCACTGTGCAAACTCTGCCACAACCTTACAGTAAAACGTGGATCTCTATCAGAGACGATCGACACTAGGACCCTGTGCAACCTCACTATGTCCCGAATATACAAGTGTAACGCCCTCGAAATTTAACCCATAAATCATACATTCTTAATATGCATAAACTAAAGAGAAATAAATGTATTCCTATTCATCAGAGTTCCAGTCCAAAAATATTACATGTTTACAACAAAAGAAATGCTCTTCGGGCTTACAACTTTCCAAGTCAACACTTGGGTTCAACAAAATAGAGTTCTAACTCTTTACACAAATAAGTCCTTGGCCTGAATTTACATGTAATACAAAATAGAACAACAAAAAGGTTCTACAGCCTCAAGCCTCCCAAGCTACGTCCTTGAAGTTGGCATGTCACCTACACCTGAAAATGATGTCCCATATAGGGTGAGCCAACGCCCAGTAGAGATATACTAAACATAGTATGAATAATAACTAAAACATTAGCCTTTGATAAACGTTTAACTCATATAAACCAATTTATAACACATTCAATTCCATGACAAATATGTCCATGTTTCGTTTCACTTTCCTTTACTTATACAGTTTCAATTAATAAACATGGCTCAGAATCTGGCCAAACAAATTAAATGAGATTACATCCCATTCTAACACATTTCCTTTATCCACAATTCAATTTTCAAATGAGATAACGACTCATATCAACAATACTTTCAATTTCAAATGTGATAACAACTCATATTAAACACTTCTGTACTTCACAAATGATATACAGATTTGCTGTATCAATCTCAAATAAAACACTTCCATACTTCATATATGATACACAGATTTGATGTATCAATGGAGTCCATCCCCTATCTCTTCCCAAACAATATCCGGTTTAGGAGTCCATCCCCTATCTCTTCCTAAACCGTAGAGTACATTCCCTATCTCCTCCTACACAATACAATGTATATAAAACGTTTATCATATACATGTTCAATCAATACACAAATTTGATATATTATTCCAACCGTCATATTCGATGATATATTCAATTGATTAGTTTTAATTCGCCTAATCATCATGCATTGTCTACAACAATCAAGACTACCCTCCACCGGTAGCCCAAAGCAATTATTTCTAAACAGATAATAAATGCATCAACAAATAAATTATCAACAATTCACAAGGTAAGTGATTATTAAACCCAACTCCACTATTCTACTTCATAATGAGTCAATTTCATTATTTCCAACTCAATTTCATATTTCCATAACATTCCCAAATTAATTATATAAATTAATTCATAACAAGAATTAGGACTTTTCTCCCTCTTCCTCAACATTGACCCTAAGACTCAAATATTAAAAACAACATCAATAATCTCTCTTTAAGACCCAAAATACATGTTTATGGGTTAAAATCACAAAACCCCTTTTTAGAACTTTTGAAACCCTAACTCCCAAAATTTCCCAAATCAACATTTAATCAAAATGACTACATGTTTATGTCAAAGACCATAAAGTTGAGTAGTTATCCCTACCTCAAATTCGGAACTCAAAGGAGAAGATGAAGAAAACTCGAAGTGCTCCAAACAAAGAAATTTTCGGATTAAAAGGTAGCCCTTACCAAGCTCCACACTTTTTACAAAGGCCTAAGGGTAGGAGATCACTCAAACTAGATCAAACCCTAGAGAGAAGTTGAGGTTTAGAGTGAGGTGCTCTTCAATGGAGGTTTTGAAAAGTAAGAGAGAGAAAAAGAGTGTAAAAAGTGATTTAAAATAACACAGTCCAGATCTGATATACGTATGACCCGCTCGAGCAGATAACAGAACGCTTGAGCGTCAAACACAAAAACTTAACCCGCTCGAGCGCCAAGGAACAAAACAAGACACCACCCGCTCGAGCGCAAAAAGGAACCCGCTCGAGCGTAAATTACACTCTTCCAGTACTTTTACAGACATCGAACACCCGCTCGAGCACAATTATACCCGCTCGAGCTTAAGGAAATACGTTCGAGTGTAAAAAACACATCTGCAGTATTTTTGTAGATGGACAAACTATTGAAGGTATGCAAACTCCGTTCGAGCGCAAGAAGACCCGTTCGAGCGGTTCACTAAAAATCTGGGTAGCAATAGTTGGGACAAAGCTTAACTAACCTGTTCGAAACACGCCCAAGGCAATTCTAAACTCAAATACAAAGAGTTAAAAGACTGAAATGAAATACGGACAACAACAACTATCAATGGAACCGAGTCCGGAATACAGTAAACATGAGAGGAAAACCGGGATTGCTATACAAGTCGACAAGATGATCTACTGAATCTCTCACGCGTATAAGGATAAAGTGCGCCGACTTAGTCAACCGGTCTACAACCATCCAAATAGCATCACTACCCTGCTGAGTGCTCGAAAGACCTACAACGAAGTTCATAGTGACATGCTCCCACTTCCACTCGGCAATAGGCAAGGGTTGTAACAAACCCGCTAGACTCTGATGCTCGGCCTTCACTTGCTGACAAGTGAGGCACTTCGATACGAAGACTGCCACATCCTTCTTTATACCCCGCCACCAAAATTGACGACCCAAATCACGATACATCTTGGTGCCTCCCAGATGCATCGCAAGACGTGAATGGTGAAACTCTCGGAGTACCTTCTCTCGGCAAGACTCCGGCACAAACAAACGGTCTTGGTATCTCACACTCAGGTCAGAATACACCGTCAAACCCTTCTCAACCTTCCCACTGGAGATCTTCTCTCGGAGGGATTCTACCTCAAGGTCACCTCCCTGTGCCTTTAACACTTGAGTCACAAGTGTAGGCTGCGCAACGACAGAAAACAAGGCCGCAGCCTCAACAGATTCGCCCAGAAGCAAATCAAACTCCCCAAGTGCACCTAACATCTCCCACTCCCGGATGGTTATACAAGCTACATCACTAATGGATTTCCTACTAAGGGCATCGACCATAACATTGGCTTTTCCCAGGTGATAATGCAACTCAAAATCGTAGTTCTCAATGAACTCCATCCACCTCCTCTGCCTCAAATTCAAGTCTCTTTATGTAAACAGGTACTTCAAACTCTTATGATCCGAGAATACCTCGAATCTCTTACCATAAAGGTAGTGCCTCCAAATCTTCAAGGCAAAAATTATTGCTACTAACTCTAGGTCATGTGTAGGGTAATTCCTCTCGTGAATTTTCAACTGACGTGAACCATAGGCTACCACTTTCCCCTTTTGCATCAACACACAACCCAAACCCTCTCGTGAGGCATCACAATAAACCGCATAACCTAAATCATTCTCCGAAATAATCAAAACCGGAGCGGTGGTAAGTCTAACTTTCAACTCTTGGAATGACTTTTCACAAGTCTCACTCCATACGAATTTGACCCCTTTTCGCGTCAATCTAGTCAACGGCGAAGCTAGTTTGGAGAAATCCTTCACAAACCGGCGGTAATACCCAGCTAATCCCAGAAAATTGCGGATCTTAAAAACACTCTTAGGCTGTGCCCAATCTTGCACTGCCTCAATCTTGGATGTATCAACAGACACCCCTTCCCCGGAAACCATGTGGCCTAAGAATTTAACCTCTTTTAGCCAAAACTCACTCTTTCCAAACTTAGCATATAGCTTATGGGCTCTAAGCAACTTAAGCACCACTCTCAAGTGTCCCTCATGCTCCTCTTCAGAAGGTGAATAAACCAGAATGTCGTCTACGAAAACGACCACAAAGCGATCTAGGAATTCTTGGAAGATCCGGTTCATCAAATCTATAAACACTATTGGTGTGTTGGTGAGCCCAAAAGGCATCACCAGAAACTCATAGTGGCCATACCGTGTGCGGAATGCCGTCTTCGGGATATCCTCCTCCTTGACCCTCAACTAATGGTAACCCGATCTCAAGTCTATTTTAGAGAAACAACGGGACCCCTTCAACTGGTTAAACAGATCATCTATGCGGGGCATACGGTATTTGTTCTTAACTGTAGCCCGATTCAATTTTCGATAATCGATACAAAGTCTCAAGGCACCATCTTTTTTTTTAGCAAAGAGGGTCGGTGCTCCCCACGGCAAAACACTAGGGCGAATAAAGCCCGTATTCAGTAACTCCTGGAGTTGAATCTTCAACTCACTCAATTCGGCTGGGGCAAAACGGTAAGGTGCCATAGAAATCGGCGCCGTGCTGGGCACTAAGTCAATAGAGAATTCGATCTCTCGATGTGGTGGCAAACTTACAAAATCCTTAGGAAAAACGTCTGAGTACTCATAAACCACTCTCAGCAATACAGTCTGGGTCTCATCACACTTACTACTCATAAAGCTAACGACAAGACCACTAAGCTCACTCTGCCCCGTGGATCATACATCGGTGGCAACACTCTACCAACCTGATCCCCCAAGAAATGGAAACAATCCCCGCTCAAGGTACATACAGTGACCCTCTGGCGGTAATAATCAATAACAGCTCCGGTACCCAAAATCACATCAAAACCCGATATAGCCATAACTACAAAAGAAAATGGAAGCTGGCGGTTGGCGACCTCTATATCACAGCCCCGACAACCTTGTTTCAAAATCAATTCACTCCCAATAGGTAATACTACACAAATAGGAAATGTTAACTGTGCCAACTTCAGCCCCAAAACAGATGCAAATGCAGCAGCTATAAAGGAATGTGATGAACCTGTATCAATCAACACATTGGCAACCGAGTTGCAAAACAAAAAGGTACCTCTCACAATAGATGGAGCTGGCACAAGATCCTACGCGGTAACAGCATACACGCGCCTTGAAGGCCTCTGATCTACCTGCTCACCTCTAGGAGCAAAAGACTGCTGCACAGACTGGGACGATGAAGCCCCCTGATTGGGCCTTGAGGCCTGAACTGACTAAGCTGGCTGAAAACTCTGCCTCGGCCTAGATGCACCAGATATGCCATTAAACTGCGAGCAAAACCTTTTCAGGTATCCTGCCTGACCACACTGGTAACAAGAAAGTGGTTGACCCCTGCCTTGACTCTGGCCTTGAGGTCGAGCCGAATATGAAGCTGCTCTCTGCCCTCCTTCCCTCTGCGGACAAGCTGGAGACTTGTGGTCCAGCTGACCACACTTATAACAAGTAATGTCTCCCTGACTGCCTCTCCCAGAGACTGTACTTGGCACTTGAAAGATCGATCTAGCAAAAATACCTTAGGACTATTGAGGGTTAGAACCTCTCTATCTTCTACCGTCTCCCTGGCCATCCAGACTCCTCTTGGAGCTCCTAATCCTCTCCTCCTCCTCCTCCTCCTCCTCCTGCATAATAATCTCAAGATGCATTGCCGTATCCACGAGGCGTCCATACTCCCCAATCATGGACCCAGCAACCCTAGTCTTAAGCCCATGCCTCAGCTTCTTCTCTAACTCAAGACAAAGGCGTTCCTCAGACGCCACACCACAAGCTGTGCTGAATCTGAGATTCGCCCAAGACCCAAATCGAGAGCTCTCTCTGTCTCTCTCTTTTTGAGAGCAATTTCGAAGCTCCACCACTTGTTCATTCTCAGATCGAGGAAGCGAGCACCAACGAAGGTGAGCTTCACTGTCTCTCTTTCTCTCTCTAAATATCTATCTCTCTCTCTCTCTCTCTCTCCATCCTCTCTAAACCCTTATCAGAGCGATTGAGAGATTCATCTCAATGATTTCATCGCAGAGATTCAGAGCGATTTCATGTCACTGATTTCATCTCAGTGAGAAAATGGATCATGAAAATCGATTTATCATTACTCGTTAACGGTAGATCTATCGAACATATGATATGTTAAGCTTCAATCAGGTAGATCTATCATTTTTCACACACACCCACACAGAGATCATGAAGTCTATGGGTTTGATTCTTCATCTTCTTCATATAGATATATATATATATTTTTTAGCCGATTTGAGATCTGAAGCTTCGTTCACAACAGATCTATCATTTCCTTCAATTTTTTTTGGGTAGATGTGGTGCATCTCTCACTCTCGCTGCCTCATATGTATGTGTATCTATAGATCTACGAAGAAAATAGTGATTTGTTCTCGTTTTTGTTTGAATTATCAATTTTATTTGAAAGGCAGGGTTGGTTTTCTGTTTTTGGTTGTTTTGTTTCTAGATCTGAACACGACTACTTTTCTGAGGTTTGTTTTTGTGTTCTTACTCTTGTTTTTTTACATCGATTACCGATTCGAATTTAGACTCAACAAAGTTCTACTTCTCTCGAATATCACTGCTTGATTTTTTTACTAATTTTAAGTGTTTCAAATTGATCTCATCGTTTCATCGTCTTTTCTGATTCAGATGGCTTCGATGATGCTCTCTCTTGCCTCTGCATCTGCCTCAGCTTCAGCAAGCTAATCGCAAGGTACCTTTAACATCAATCCACTAGTTAATTTTACAATTTTTTCAATTTTGTGTGATTTTCTTTTCATTTTCCCTATGTTGGATGTTGAAAATGAAGCATAAAAATAAAATAAAAAAAAAATCTATGAATTTAATTTTGTATTAGCTTTACTTCAGTGGAGTCCTTCTGTTCTATTGGATCACAATTGTGAAGCTTATTTTAAAATTTGTAAGCATCACTTTTTTTTTCTTTTTCTTTCCTCAATAGGCTGCTCAAAATTTATGTCTTTTGAACACTATAAGAGAGGATGAGGTCTTTAGAGGACTAAGGAGTGATGCAACATGGTAAAATTGAAGTGGGTATTCAAATGTAGGGTTGCCATATCTTTGACGGGGAAGGAAGCAGAGAGGAAGGTGGAGTATATCCAAACATGTTCTAATGCGTGTGAGGTTCCGAATACATGTTGGAGATGATGGGTAGAATAGAATGTGGTGGAGTATTCAGCTAACTTTCCTCCTTACCATTATTATATGGTGATATGGGTGAATTTGGGGAAGGGGAAGTACCAGGGTTTAGGGTTGAAGCGTAACATTCCTTGTCCTTATTATATATTTATTTTCAGCCTAGATTATTGTTTTGTTTTATTGGTTTAATCATCACGTTTTATAAATGTTAAAGCTCCAATCTGTTGAAGTGTAATCTTCCTTGTCCTCACTATATATTTATTTAGAGCATAGATTATTTGTTTGTTTTAAATCTCTATTAGTTTTTGAATAATATTATTTTTCTTCTGTAGCAAAAAATTCAAGATGAGTTGATAGCTCGAGAAATTGTCATTAATGATGCTGATTCTGCTGTTCGCTACAAACTCACAAAACGTCAGACCCAGGAAGAGGTGAAATTATTCATTTCGTTTTCATGATTGAAGGATAACTTTCTATTCTGTCTTTAAGTTAGTCTTGAAAAATTAGCACTTGTGAGATTGATAGTTTCTTCTACTAACCTTGCAGATCCAAAAGTGCACTGGGGCCGTAGTAATAACAAGGTAAATATGTCATTGCAGGCTGTAATGAGGTCCATTGTACTGATATCTTATTCTTGTGTATAATGCATTTGATCAAATTATATTTGCAGGGGCAAATATCGTCCTCCAAGCGCAGCCCCCGATGGTGAAAAGCCACTCTATCTTCACATTTCTGCTGGTGCACATGTAAGTGCTTTATATGTATTTATTCTCTCCATCTGAGGCAAAGGTTGAATAAAATGGTTGAACATCTGACATGGCTCTGTGTTTACCTATGGGGCCTCTAATTGGTGTTACTTATACCAGCAAGACAGGGAATCTGTGCCTCTTATCTTCCTTCATTTTGCTGTTGTTAAGTAGTTTTGTGTATTGATTCCAACCATTTTAGGGATTCCTAGCGGGGAAAAGAGGAGGAAAACATAGCTAGTATTGCCTTTCTGCTTGATGTAGTTTATTTGGGGAGAAAAGTGTAGGAGAACTTTCAAGGGTATAGAGCAGCCTGTATATATATTGAAGAATAATTTTTTGGGTTGTTTTCTATAATTGACTTTCAAAAAGGGTTAATCCCAACCTTGGTCATTTAGAAACCATAGATGTGTAATGCGTGTGTATATCTTTCTCATTGACCTCTTGTTTGTTTGTGAAGTTCTTTCTTTTTGTTTTTGTATACAGCTTGTATTCGCTTGATGCTCTCTCTCAATAAAGCTTATTATTCATATAAAAAAAAACAAAACCTATTTAATATCTATGGCTCTTAATGATTCCAAAAATGGCTCACAAATCTCAACTTTATTTGTCCTTGTAGATCTTGTATTATGAACTTTTTTCTTATATAAAGAGATTTTCCTTTTATTTAATACATTTGTTTATCAGGAATTCCAAAGATGGCTCACAGATCTCAACTTGTTGTCTTTGACTCCTTGTAAATAAAGTGTTATGAATTTTAGATATTACTTGGAAATGTTACTTACAATTTTGATCAAGGCAATTCAACTTGCTGGTTTGGATCAGTTCATCACTCAAAATTGCAGTTGCAAGTTATTGTATTACTATTTACCAATTATTTTTTTTCCTTTTATTGTTATTTTTATTTAGCTTGATTTTAATTTCCTTAAATTATGGTTTGCTTTTGCAGTTGGAGACGACAGTGGAACGGATAAAAGCAGTTGATCTTGCAGCTGCCATGGTTGAAGAGATGCTGAAACAAGGTTCTATCAACAATGTTGGAACGGTAAATGTCTCGCACTTAAGCTCTATAAGCCTGCAGAATGGGGTTGACAAATAATTGTGACTATTTGAAACAGGTTACTAATCATCTGAGCACATGTGTGTATCTGGGTTTTGAAGCAGACCCATCCTTGAACATCGCTGCTCGTATTCGTGGGCCAAATGTGAGCCTCACCCTCTCTCATGCGATTGTGCATTTCTGATTGTGTTGCTTAGCTTGTGCTTGTTCTTTTATAAGGGGTATTGTATAGTCATATATGGATGTTTTGCTTTAATTTCTTTATACATGAATTTTTTATGCATTCATCTGGCATTGACACCCATTTTTGTAGCTTCTTCTTCTTTTTCCCCTTTCTTTCTTTCTGTCATTTTTTGTTTGGTCCCTGATATTGCATTTTATGGCCTTTTAAGAGAACAAAGGAAGAAATAACTAGATTGAAAAAGCCCCTCTTTCAATTTAAATTAGTTAGAAGTTATAACTTGTTGAATATATATAAAGGATGAATATTTTACAGCATTTGTCATGATTATTCCGACAATAGTAAATCTGCACCAGATTTTAAATAAAGATTTCTTAAGACGGTATTCAGTCCCCTGAAGTGGTAAAGCATGTATGTTGCTCTAGGGTTGCGAGTGAACATGACAATGATAAGCCTTCTAAATTTAATGGTGCAAAATTGTTTGACATTTGTAAATGCATTGCATGCATCTACTCCCCTCCCGTCTCTTCCCTTGAAATGTTGTTGGTTTATTTGTTACATTACATGATTGAAAGAAATGCTTTGATCCAGAATTGATTCCAGAATTTTTGCTGCTTGATTTTAAACTGCTTCTGTGGCATGAATTCCAACCACACGTATTCATATTACGATTCATGTTCATATGGGATCTGAGATGAATTTTTACATATTGGTTGTTAGGCTAGTACATAACGCACAACCCTCCTTAGCAGGGCTTGGGACTAAAAGATTAAATTCTAGCACGACATAGGCGGAGTTAAACCACACACCTGCACCATTTTTAATTTTTTTTTAACAATAGCAGATTTTGGAAATGGAGACATGTTTTGTTAGTACAACAGCCATGTCTGTATCTGTCTTTCCCTTGTTCCACAACTTGACATAGAAGACGAGGTGAAAGAGCTAGAACATTCTTCTCTTCAAGAAACATTAGATAGGGAGCTCAAAGAATTGGACAAAAAGCTTGAACAAAAGGAGGTAAGCCCTTGTTCATGAAGAAATTTATTAGCCGCTTGCATATCTTGGTAGCTTCCGATCGTGGAGCCTATTACTTAATCTATTTCATGATGGAGATCTTAATCTGCTGCAGCTGGTTCTGTCTTTTTTGGAAGAATGTTGGTCCTCTTTACACAAGATATGACCGATGAATATAATATATGTGTGTGTATATATATGCAGAGACTATGTTGGCATCAGTCACGTGGCAAGTTCTCTTTGTAGCATTCTTTGCTACAGTGGCTTCAAAATATGTTCAGGTGAGTTTCATTTTCCAACTTAATAGTAATATTTTTCTTATTTTCATCGATGAAAGGAAAATTTTAATTAAGAAAATTCTTTATTGACTCAAGGGATATTATCAAGCCTCTGCAAGGGAACTAATGAGAATCAATGGAACAACAAAAGCACCTGTCATGAATTATGCAGCCGAGACCTCACTTGGAGTGGTAACTATAAGAGCATTTAACATGGCAAACAGGTTCTTCCAAAACTACCTAAAGCTTGTAGACAATGATGCAAAACTTTTCTTGTACTCCAATGCAACCATGGCGTGGTTAATTTTGAGAGTAGAAGCACTTCAAAATCTTACTTTATTCACTGCTGTTTTTCTCTTGGTTTTACTTCCCAAGGGTTATGTTGATCCAGGTATATCCGTGGTTCAGTGGAATAATTCATTTATTGCTTAGAAATTTTCTTTTAGATTCTTAAAACATGTCTATTTTTGCAGGGCTTGTTGGACTTTCTCTTTCTTATGATTTGGCTTTGACAAGCACCCAAGTGTTCATGATTCAATGGTATAGCAGCTTGGCTAATTATATTATTTCAGTGGAACGAATCAAACAGTTCATGCACATACCTCCAGAGCCTCCAGCAATTGTGGGAGATAGAAGGCCACCATCTTCATGGCCTTCTGAAGGGAGGATAAAGTTACAGTATCTAAGGGTAAGGGAACTTATTATTGCTTCCACCTGTTTATATAGATGATATTCAAGCAAATTCATTAAAAAACAATCAATTAATCTTGTGAGTGGCTACTGGCTAGAAGTTTTTGGACTAAGGAACCAATGAAATTTCACGCGATTCAACAATCTAAAAACATATAAATCCTTTCATATGGATTGGGGTGTTGATCTTCTTTAAACAAACTTTCATGTTCCTCTCTTCATTGTCTTTAATGTATATTGTTTGAGTTGCTCAGTCTTGTCTACTTGTTGCAGAGGAGATGGACTGAGATAGAAATGGAATGGTGAAGTTCAAGGAATTTCTTTTTGCTTTCACCACAACGGTTGGTATTGATGATATCGAGGCTGACGAAGAAGGGAAAAAGAATGTCTGAATTCAAAATTTTAAAGCTATCTGTCTATCAACAGTGATTATGACCTGCACACAGCTTAAGCTTCTCAGATCTGTCAAAACCGCAACAAGGTGAATATATAAACATGCAGGATCAAATCACAATTCTTCCTAAAGTTTGTATTGTAAATAGTCTTAAATTGAATGGAAAAGTGAATTCATGTTGTATTTTGAATGGGAGTTATTATTTAATATTAGTATTTTTTTTCAGTTTTATTACAGATTTTTTTAGTTGAATCACATAAAATTAGCATAATTTTTTTTTAAAAAAAGAGAGGCTATCGTGGCGTGTCTAAAAACGTCGCTAAATATCAAGCCAAAGGTTGATTTTTTAAAAATGATACGACGGCATTTTAAAAACGTCGCTAAATAGAATGGTGATTAGGAGAAGATTTAACGGCGTTTTTATAAAACGCCGCCTATAGTGATATAGCGACGTTTTTAAAGCGTCATAAAGTTATAGCGACGGCTACATCTTCGACGTTTAATGCTAAACGTCACAAAAGGATTAGACGATGCTTTTGAAACCTATAGCGGCGTTTTATAAACGCCTCAAAAACCCCTATTTCTAGCAGTGATCATTGTGCCATTGTGCTAATGGTAAACCATTAAGATAGTAGGTACCCATTTTACTAAGATCAGCATCTTTAATTCGAGTTTATTTAAACAAATATATATATGTATGAAAGTTATAAAATTCAAAATTAAAACAATATATACCTAATTCTTTTGTTAAGTGTATTCTATTTAGAGTATAATCTTTACATTATCTTAACGTTGCTACATGGAAAGGTTTGCTTGAGGTGGGTTTATGAACGAGGAGTGAGCATACTTGTGAAGAGCTTTAACAAAGAGTGGATCAAAGAAAATCTTGACATATTTGATTGGATGCTAAGCCCCAAAGAGTCTAAGAAGATTGATCAAATTCCACGGAAAAAAGGGTGTCTTGGAATTGAGTTCATATCCGACCAAGGCCCATATAAATCTGTTGAGGAGCTTTGGGATGCAAATATCTAATGTTATATTAAGCAGTTCGATCTGGTAATAATGAATAATGAATAAGTTGGAGAGTGTTATGACTTGTTAAGGTTATAATTTGAAGAAAAAATTTGTTGATTTTGGTTTATTGTGAAAGGATATTCCTTGTGCATGAGATTTTTGTCACTGTAGATATAAGAATAGTTAGATGTATGTTGTCTTACTACTACGTAAAATACTTTTATATTTTGTTTGTTTGTATTTTGGTTTTTCAACTTAATTTTGTTCATTTTGCATTCTTCAATCGTGCTTCCAATGTATTGTGCCTTATTTTTATTTACTTTTTCCCCTAATGAAATGAAATGTAGCAACCTGGGAGCTGGAGTAGAGAATCTGTTGGAGGTGATTTTGAATAATTAACTCCTTAATTTAGTTAAAAAACAAATGTAAGGCATCTGTTGTAGATGCTCTGCCTATTTATATATATACATGCACACAAATCAGCACTTAAAATTGCATAATTCAAAGTCTAAACCAAAATTACAGTGGCCAACAAAAAACATATATGGCCAACAATCACAATCATGTTCCTACTGCCATATTCTTATATCCTTCTAATTTTCTAATATGTTTATTCTAACTACGATAACTGTTCGTTCTCAACATGGTATATCCAAATGCATAAATTTATGCCATTTAAGGTCTGCATCATGATCTCCACTAACAACTGAAAATCTTGTGATGCTTGCAATCAATAATGATATGATAATCACTATTGCTAAGCATATTATAATGTAGGGATCATAACCCTAGCAATAAATTATTGCAATAACATAGTAGTTTGTTAAAAGATTGCATACTTGTGTTAATGATCGTTGACGAATATTGGCAAACAAAACAAGACGATATAGTACCATATCCAGTCTAACCAAGGGATTATAGTCCATATGATTAGCCGTTTGGCCATCAAGTCTCTCCTATGAGGAGGGTTTGAGTTCCATTCTTATGAGTGAAATAGGGCAAGACTTACAAGTGCTTGCAAGATGAGGGTGGGAGTTCAAATCTCCTTAGGTGCTAATTTAACTACTAACTTTCGCCGATAAAAAAAAAAACACAAGCTTATAACTAATATCTATTGGTGACTAGATAATAACTGCTAACCCAAATTCCAATCCAATTAGGACTCCACCTATCATAAGCCCTATTCGGCACACTCACTAGACTTCTACAACTATTACCCATAATACCTGGTCTAAAGGTCAAATCATAGTCACTATGCAAATACTAAACCATTAGATCATAGGTGACGATGTTAGTAAGATCACCATCATTGATTTGAGTTTTGTTAAACAAAACAAAATATGAGTTATGAAGTCTAAATTAGAATAATCTACAACTAATTCTTCCATCGAGTCTTTTCTATTTAGAGTATGAGTCTTCATATAATTTAAATGTTGCTACATTGAAGGTTTGCTTGAGATGGGTTTATGGGCAAGGAGTGAGCTTACCTGTGAAGAGCTTTAACAAAGAGCGAATAAAAAAAAAAGTCAAAATATTGATTGGATGCTAAGCCCTGAAGGTGAACTGAAGCTGACGGGCCTACTTATTACTAATTAGGAATAATCAAGACAAAGCAAATCAACATGGGATATTCATGTTAGTGGTTAGCCATGATGAATAGTGTAACTAAAATTGGGCATTGCATTAACATAAGTAAAGTACAAGAACTTAAACCAGAATGGATAAACATTGGGTGAAGAATGAGATATAGATCTAAATACTCCAACCCAAGTCTCCTAAAAATGCATGCAATAAAATAGAATCAAAATAAAGTAGTATGTATAAGTTTGTTAATTATTAGTATAAATGAAAATTATATGATCTTACTGCAAAGTATTTTGTAGTGCTGGGAGGACAAGGTCAGGTTGTGCATCGGAGCACCAAAGCTTGGATGTGATGAAAAGCTCAGTGCGAGATTGAATGAGGCCGAGCTGTAGTGCTTGTGCTATGGCTTCACCAAGGGTCTGCTCTGACTGGTAAACTGCAGCCGCATCAAAGTGCCTATACCCGATTTTTAGAGCCTTCAGAATGGATTCTTTCATGATTTCTTCTAATGCACCAAAAGGCCAAGCAGCTGTCCCGAAGCCTAGCAATGGAATGGTCGCATTTGTTGAACCCAATCGTACCTTTGGAATGCATCCCATTTTCTATTGTTCTTGATTGTTTAACAAATATTATACAATGAAATCTTGTTCGCATACCAATATATAGAATTAGAATTAGTGTGGGAGTTGCCTGGGATGACCCTACCTCAGTGAGGCCTCAAGCAAAACGTCAACGAGAGGTTCTCTTTATATTAATATAATACATTGGTGCATTTTAATATATTTGCTATTCACTATTTTTTAAATTTTTTTTTAGACTTTTCACATGGATCATGAGTAATGGGTATTGCTAATAGTTTTTGCTTGGGATTATGGAGAATTTTATTGACTGACAGAGAAGTTGAAGAAGTGAATATATATATGGCATTGGGCTTGTGGATAATTTGCAAGAAATGGATCAAACTCACAAGCACATAGAATAAACATATGGAGGAGGTGTGAGGTTTCATGAATTAATGAGCCATTGACACTATGGCCATGTTTATTTGGACAGACTACATTAAGCTGGATTAACATTTATTCCACGTTTAACTCAGGATTATCAGGTGCGCTAAATAGTCCAAACCTCTCCTTGCTCTTTCATTTTGTATCCCAACTCCCTTTTGGATTCAATAGTCCTCCACATGGGGATAGTATGTCTGGATGAACTATGAGTCCAAATCTCTTTTCTTAGCCAAACATCATATTATACATTTTGTTAGATTGTTAGTCCAATCTCATGGTCAAGTTCGTCCAAGCAATAATGGTTTAGAATTGGCCCGAACCATACGACCATCAGTCAATATTTGTAGCGTCTCTGTATTGATTTTAATGTCCTAAGCGAAACGAGATATTATTTGTGCCTTTGTACTGGGTTTGATGTCCTCAAACAAAACCAGATACTTCTACCTTAGTCATGGATCAAAAAACCAATTAGTTCGAACTCGATTGTAGATCCCCAGTACCGTTGTGAACTGCACAGGTTCAGTTATCAGTTTACCAATGTCCAAAAAAAAAAAAAGAGAGAGAGAATCAATGGTTTACTAGATTCATTGTGTGTGGTATATATAATTGAGAGATATGGTAGAGATATGTACAGATGCGTATAGATATGGTATAGATATTGTATGAGTGCTTCTAAAAATTTTAAAACTCTGACTACCATCAACCATGTGCATAAAGTACATAACTGGCTTTTTTAATGGTCTCTTTCCACCTTGAGGCCTTTTAAAAGAAAAGAAAACATGACACGCAATGCAACCCCACTTAATCAACTACTTATTTTTTAACAAAAAATATCCTGACAAGATTCTCATGCTAGTTTCTTCTAATAAGATTTGTTAATAATTTACAAATTATTTATTTAAAATAACATTTACCAATAAAATATGAAATTGGAAAAAGACTAGAAAAAAATTTAGTTAAAATGATACAAAGTTTTAACAAGTCAAAAAGGGTATCCTGGACTAAATTTGGATCATGATGCCACCCACAGGGATTAGCAGGGATCCTATAAACCCATAATGAAGAAATTATTAATATTAGGGTTGGTTTGGGATGTCCTAAATAAGTGTACTTTTTGACTTTTTATGAAATATGGGTTGGGTATGGGTTGGGTTTGAAGTGATGTGGTAGAGAGGTGATGTGACTTAAATAAGATGATGTGACTTAAATAGGATAGTGACTTTTTGACTTTTTTTAGTTTATGCCAACATATTATTTTATGTTGTAAATGCAAGATCGATAAGCTTGATCAGCTTGAAATCCTGGGGCTACGAGGTGCCTTTCAGTAATAAGGACCTTCTTCCCATGGATTTCAAGTCTGTGTGGGAAGCTATGGAGGAGTGTCATAACCTCGGCCTCTCCAAGCATATCGGAGTTAGCAACTTCTCTTGCAAGAAGCTTCAACAGTTACTTCTCACATCAAAGATCCCTCCAGCTGTCAATCAAGTGAGTGTTCTATTTTCGACAAATAAGTCCATTATGTTGGTTTCAAATAAAGAGATTTAAGAATAAGGAGATAGAAAAACAAGGAAAGATGGTAAGTTGAGATGGAAGATGTTTAATAGGATTTTTGTGGCTAGAAAGAAAATTCTTAGCATGATTCTAGCAGCTAGAAAGAAAATGCTTAGCATAATTTCAAATAATTATTTTTATATAGTTATTTCAATTTTATCATGATAAAACTATTTAACTCAATCTTAAAATTCATAAGTAAACTCTCATATCAAACTTCAAGTTAATGTGCTTGAATGATTAAGGTCAAATCCTTTGATTTCTTTAGAAGAATGTTTGTGGGAGTGGGTTAATGTATCGTGGTTGATTGGATGGGCATAGATGATCCTGGTACTAGCAGGTTTGTTCATGGATTTCTGCAATTGGGAAGCTCTGCTGCTGTGGCTGTGTTTTTGTTTTTGGGTTGGTCTGCTTAGTTGATGTGTTGAATATTTTTGCCATGATGCCGTTTTGCAGCTTGGAGTTTTTATTGATGTAGTCTTTGCAAATTGCATTAATAAATTTTTCTTTTTTACTGATCAAAAAAATAAAAAAATAAAAATCCCTTGATTTCAAATTTACATCCACAATTAGTCTCAAGTCATCACTTCCCTCCAGAACAACAAATATCATATCAATCATTATTATTATTATTATTTTTTATTTTAAGAATTTTGCAAATGACCTCAAGTACTAAAACAGTAATAATAATATCTCAAGTGCTGTGCAAAACTCTCATGCTTTGTCCAAATGATTTGCAATCATTCGAAATAATTCTTTGACTCGTTAGTATCTATTTTTTTGGGGCCTAAAATTCTTCGGTTGACTTTATTTATTTATTTATTTGTACTTTCATTTCAAATTAATGGTATATTTTGGGATAAATTAATATCATTTCTTGTAATTAAAAAAAGAGAAAGAAAAAGAAATCGTCATTTCTCAAAAAACTTAGTTAGTATATTATTGTAATAATGTATTGCATTGGATTGTGGGTCGAATAATGAAGGTGGAGATGAGCCCACTTTGGCAGAAGGGAATTCTGTGAGAAAAAGGGTATTCATTTTACAGCATACTCACCCTTAGGGGCTAGAGGAACACTGTGGGGAACCAACCAAGTCATGGATTGTGAGATACTAAAAGAGATTGCTGAGGCTAAAGGGAAGACTGTTGCTCAGGTAACATTTTATTCAAATCAAAGTTATATATATATGTACATGTGTGTAATTCATATCATATTGAAGATCCCTCCATATGATTGGTGGAGCAATCTTGTATCACTTTGCTTGATCAGAGAGTGCTATGTGGCTCCTTCCATCCATGCAGGTTCTCTAGAGCCATTTTCCTAAAATAAAGGTAAACGATTATAGTTATGAGATTCACTGTAAATCCCTCCATGTACACCCTTATCCTGTATTGCTTAGCTGATCGACTATGCCTACTCCGACCAAGTTTTGCTTGAATTGCCATACTGTGCTGCCTGTTTATACGTCAAAAAAAAATAAGCACTTAAAAATTGCATAATTCAAAGTCTAGAACAAAGTTACAATGGCCAACAGAAAACATATATGGCCACAATCACAATCCTGTTCCTATTGCCATATTCTTGCATCCTTCTAATTGCCTAATATCTTTATTTGAATTGTAAGTATAATTTAATAATTGTTTGTTCAAAATAATCACAATTCTACTACATAATATAAACCTCAACATCGTATATCCAAATACATAAAGGTCATGCCAATTAAAATCTACATCATAATCTCAACAAACAACTAAAGATCTTATGAGATTCGTAATCAATAACGAGAATAATCACTGTTACTAAGAACATTTAACCTTGGGCTTTGATTCCACATGTAGGAAATAATATAGGAATCGTATCTACTCAATAATAATAAATTATTTTATTTATCAAAAAAAAAATAAAAATAAATTATTGAAACAACATAATAATTTAATAAATAGTTGCATACTCATGTTTATGACCATTGACAAATATTTGCAAACAAAATGAGATGGTATGTATATAGATTAACATTCATACACAATTATATGGTTGGATGGACTGGTCACTAAAAAAAAAATCTAACAAGATACTTTTCAATTTCAAAGAATATCCATACTATTATTACGATGGAATATCATATATATATAGCTTAACATTCATACACAATTATATGGTTGGATGGACTGGTCATTAAAAAAATCTCACAAGATTCTTTTCAATTTCAAAGAATATCCATACCACTATTATGATGGAATATCATATATAAAAATTCTGGAAGAATATCTATTTCTTCATCTACCAAAAATTTATGGTTTAGGAAGATGCATATTTTTCAAACTAAATTTGTATCATTTTCAGTGATTTTAACAAGTGGGAAGTTAATAATATGTTGCCACCCACAGGTCAATTTTTGATTTCTTTAGGAATTGAACAACTAAAATTAATCCCATGACGATGATGTTTTTGGTATTACTCTTTTTGATATATCTGTTGCGTCAATATGTTGCCACCCACATGTCAATTTTTGACTTCTTTAGGAATTTAACAATTAAAATTTAATCTCATGACGATGATAATTTTGGTATTATTCTTTTTGATATCTCTGTTACTTTATTAATTTTTCTCGTAAAGTATCATTTTGTTTGGGGGAAAATGAATAAATAAAAGGCACACTAGAAACATAATCGATGAACACGAACTTATAATATAATAGTCTTTTGCATAGGAGGAATAAGAGGACATATATCTGACCCCCCCTCATATCTGCAGTAATAGAAATTTCATGCACTGAGAATGTCCTGTTACAATAAACCAAAAACAACAAATTTGTTCTTCAAATTATAACCTTAACAAGTTATAACACGCTCTCCAACTTATTCATTACTAGAAGGAAGCTTTTAATAAAACATTAATTAATCTCTTCATCCCAAAACTCCTCAACAGATTTATAAGGGCCTTGGTCGGATATGAACTGGAGTCCAAGATACCCTCTTCGCTGTGGAATTTGGTAAATCTTCTGAGACTCTTCGGGACTTAGCATCCAATCAAATATGTCAAGATTTTCTTTGATTCGCTCTTTGTTAAAGCTCTTCACAAGTACGCTCACTCCTTGCTCATAAACCCATCTCCAGCAAACCTATCAATGTAGCAACATTTAGATAATATGAAGACTCATACTTTAAATAGAATAGACTTCACAGAAGAATTAGTTGTAGATTATTCTAATTTGGACTTCATAACTCATATTTTGTTTTGTTTAATAAAACTCAAATCAATGAAGGTGATCTTACTAAAATTGTCACCTATGATCTCATGGTTTCGTATTTGCACAGTGATTATGATTTGACCTTTAGACCAGGTATTATAGAGAGTACAGACTAATAGTTGTACAATTTTGGGATTTTTATTGGCCGGTCCTACTTTTTATAGTTATTCCTCTCTTAGTCCTGAAGATTGATCTTATGCACCAATAAGTCCTAGAGCTCTATTCTTTGTAACGTTTTACCCCTTTTTTGTTTTCCCCTATTTTTGCCGCGTTCTGTTTGTTTTTTGCCATCAAAATATTGTGATGTGAGTTTGGGTTTGGATTTTCAATCCATATCTCTTTCTCTCTCTTTCTAGAAAATACCACCACCATTGTCATGACCATGGCCATCCACCTACCACCACCACCACAATCGTCTGTTACTGACCACCACCACCTTCGTTGGCCACTACCACCACCATCGTTCATCAACCATATCCACCGTCGCCGATCTATACTGCACCAGCTCCAATTCATCGCCACTGTTTACCAACCACCTTCGCCATCATCGATTTACACTATGTCATCGCCGAATACTCCGTCCTAGATCTACATTGATCTAGTTGTTTCTACTGTGAAATCGACTTCAAACAACTACAAGCAACATTGATTTTCCAAATCTCACCTATCTCTCCCTCCTTTCCTCTCTCTTTATTTCTCTCAAACCAAATCTGTTGCAAATAAGGGTTTAATATATCAGTGATAAATTTATCATTGATATATGTCTTTGAATCTTGTGTTGATTTGTTACGATGATGATGAGATTTTCTTTTTGTAATTTTTTAACAAACAGTTAGTGAGAAATTCATCCATGAATGTGTCTATCAGTGATAAATTTATCACTGAATATGTCTTCGAATCTTTGTGTTGATTTGTGACAATGATGACAAGATTTTCTTTTTATAATTTTTTAACAAATAATCAGTGAGAAATTTATGTAAATGTGTCTATCAGTGATAAATATATCAATTTATCACTGAATATGTCTTTGAATCTTTGTGTTGATTTTTGACGATGATGATGAGATTTTCTTTTTATAATTTTTTAACAAACAATCAATGAGAAATTTATTAGTGAATGTGTCTATTATGATAAATTTGATATTGAATATGTCTTTGAATCTTGTGTTGATTTGTGACAATGATAACGAGATTTTCTTTTTGTAATTTTTTAACAAACAGTCAATGATAAATTTATCATTGAATATGTCTTTGAATCTTGTGTTGATTTGTGACGATGATGATGAGATTTTGTAATTTTTAACAAGGAGACAGTGGTTAAATTTATCACTGAATGTGTCAATCATAAATTTTTTTTACTAGATTTGTCTTTGATTCTTTGTGTTAATCTACAAATGTGAAGAATTATTTCTGGTAAGGATTCCTCATCTCTCTCCTTCATTTTCTTCATCCTTATTCTTCTTTTTTTCTCTTGTTACCACCTTGTTTGAGGAGGTACTGGCGGTATTGATATGGTGGAGATGGAAAATGGCCACACAAAAAAATATTGTCAAAGTTTGGAGGTAGTTGCTGGATGTCAGTAATGGTTGTCGACAGTCAAAGATGAAGGCCAAAGGAGTCATTGGTCTTCGGTGGTCCGTTAAGAGAGAGAGATTCGAATAGTTGAGAGAGAGAGAGAGAGAGAGAGAGAGAGAATAGAATGGTTGACTAATTTCTTTGTTTGGACTAAATGTCAAGGGTAAATGAGAAGATGTGCTAAATCTTTTTGAGTCAGTACTTGATAGGAATTAAGTTCGGTCCAAAGGATCGGCCTGTAACTTCCCTTAGAATTTTAGTGAGTGTGCCCAATAGGACTTGTGAAAGGTGAAGTCTTGATTGGATTGAAATTCGGGTCAATAGGTATTACCTAGTCACCTATAGATATTGGTTATAAGCTTGTGTAACCTATCACACATGGAAAGAGTGGTAAACATATCCTATCGTTTTGTTTGCTAGTATTGTCATTGCAATAATTTCTTACATGTGGTATTAGAGCCCAAGGTATTTAACTAAAAATAAGAATAAATTACTAATAGTTCTTAATAGTGTTGAGCTTAATTCTCATAAAATCCTATTGAAAATAAGTCCTAATAAAATCATTGCTAAAAATAATTTTTTGTGACGATTTTTTGCACATGTTGCTAAAAATTGACAATTAGTGAGTTTTTTTGTCACGATTTTTATAAGTTGTTATTAAAACTAACAATTAGTGACTTTTTCTGTGACAAATTTATTTAACTGTTGTTGAAAGTTAAAAATTAGTGACTTTTTTTGTGATGATTTTTTAAACTGTCGCTAAAACTTATATTAGTGACATTTCTTGTGACAAAATTTTTAAACTGTCACTGAAAATTAACAATTAGTGACATTTTTTAATAGTATTTGATGAAAAATGTCACTAATTATCATAGTACATATTGGACAATAAATCTACATACTAGGACCTACACGTAAGTCTCCTAAAAATAAAATGTTACCTGAGCAATAGTCTTGCCTTTAGCATCATCAATCTCTTTGAGTGTCTCACAATCCATGACTTGGTTGGTTCCCCACAGTGTTCCTGTAGCACCTAAAGGTGCTGTAACATGAATACCCTTTTTCTCGCAGAATTCCCTTAACTTCTTTTGCTGCCAAACCGGGTTCACCTCCACCTTCATTATTCAATTCGCAATGCAACAATACATATTAACAGACTAGTATGATTTTTAAAAAATCACATGCTTTTATTTTATTTTTTTTTATTACAAGAAATGACATTAATTAACCCCAAAATATAGGATCCATAATTGAAATGGAATTACAAATAAATAAATGAAAAATAGACACTAACAAATCAAAGAATCATCTCAAATGAAAGTAGATAAATTGGAGAAAACATGAGAGTTTTGAAAAACACTTGAGAATTTTTTTTATACTAGAGGCAATTTGCAAAATTTTCAAAATGATAATTCTTTTTTTGAAGTGACATGACCAACTGTGGGGTGATTGAATTCAAGCTAGTTTCTTAGAAGAGAAGAAGCTATTTTTGGTTGGACAATTGGTGTGGAAGTCAAATTCTTAAAGATGAATTTCCAAGACTCTATAGCTAGTCAACAGAGAAGGAGGGATCACTTAATGCTGTGTTCGTTTGAGGGATTTGGGAAGAGATTTGGAAATGGAAAGGGAAAGGGAAAGGGAAAGGGAAAGGGAAAATGTGCGTGAAACAAGGTGAAATGTAGTCTATTTTATTCATATTTCACCTACTTTTTCCCTTACCCTTTCCAAATCTCTTCCCAAATTCCTTAACCAAACACAGCATAGATAGTTCCATGATAAAAGGGGGAATTCTTATGATTGGGGTTTGTCTTCAGAAGGAGTTTATTTGCTTGGGAAGAAGAGGAGGTGACCAGGCTCTATAACTTTTTAACTGTTATACCACATATTAGATTGGGACAAGTTGACAGTTTAAGCTGGAAGGCTTCACCATCAGGTGTGAGTATAGTATCTCCTCTGCATATAGTTGGTGTGATTCCACTCATGGCCCAATTAAAATTATTACTGATTTGCTGTGGAAAAATGTAACTCCTTCAAAAGTTTAAGTTCTGGGCTGGTTAGCTTAGAAAGGGAGATTGAAAACTTCTGTTTTTCTGTATCACATTGGTGTATTAGGTGGAAATGCAAACACTTTGTGTGTTTTCTGTAAGACTAAGGCTGAAGATTTGAACCATATACTGTTGATGTGCCAACCCATTTGGCGAGTATGGTCAGCAATTTGAATTGGTGGGGCATCCAATGGGCTATGCCTAGCTCCGTGGAAGGAATATTGCATTGGTGGTCTGGACACATGGGAAAACAAAATTTAGAAAGGAAGATATAGAAGAGCAATCTCACTTGTAGTTTTTCGGTCAATATGGAAACAAGGCTGAAGGGGTAAAGTTCAATGGTTGTCATCCTGATATGGAGGAATTGTGTGAATTTGTGAAAACGAGGATTGCTTTCTGGGTAAAGTTCAACACTGAAGGGGTGTTTTATTCAGTTATTGATTTCATTTCAAATCTGAATCAAATAAGGCTATGCACATAAAGGAGTTGCTGAATCTGGTGCGGATAAGGGGTTTTCTGAGCTGGTGTTGTCTGTAGCAGGTTGGTTTTTTAAGCTTGGAATCCTATGGCTGCTGTTGTTGGGGTGAAGAAATGATAAGGGCTTGGATGACTTAGGAGTGCACAAGTATATGTCGCTGGAACTCAAGTGGAGCTTATGTAGATGTTGGGAACTTGTAGTGGGTGATATAGAGGGTGAATTAATGCTTGTGTTCTCTGTTGCTTTTGTTTCCTATGTTTTTCTTTTTGTTTGTTTTTTTCCAGTTTCAGTTGGTCTCTCACCAACTTGTTGGTGTGGTGCTTGCCAATGATTGGGCTTGTCTATTGGTGTCATCCTAGTTGGGCTCTTTACACTCACATCTCTTTATTGTTGTACATCATTGTTCTCGTTGTACTTTAATATTTTCATCAATAAAATTTCTTTTTGCTGATAAAAAAGAAAAAAAGAAAAGAAGAAATGAAGTTAGTTTCTTAGAGCTAAAGTAGAGGTGATTAAACATCAAAGATGTTGCTTCACAGAGAATAACTTTTTTATTAATATTGTATTCAGCAGCTGCAAAGATAATTGATGTTGGAAGTGTGGCTGTGTTAGCACCATAAATCTGCAATTTTTATTATTTATATAATTGCAGGACACGTGGCATTCTCTTATTCATTTGGAAGTTAAAAGAAGTTATAAAGATGATGGAGAATATGAAGGATGAGTGGAAAGACAAAGTGGATGAGTGGACGGACATGTGGCAAGACAAGATTGAAGATGGAAGAAATGGGTAGTTACTAAGTAGTTATTGCTGTATTTTTTCCTCTATAAATAGCCATTAATGGCTACATTGTAAAAGATCCAGAACTCAAATCAAAGACAGTTGATTTCAATATTTCTTGTCATTTTCCTTATCTTAGGAGTAGTTTAACATAGATTTATATTTCGAAGCATTTATTTTCATGCACTTCTTTTTCGAAGCATAGGAGTAGAGGTAAGTAATTGTTACTTTGATTGTTCACTCAATCATCTTTCTCCATCTCCCTTTCTTCTTTTAATTTTTCTTTTCGTTACACTTGGCAATTTTTAAGTCCTCTTCGTTGAGGCAAAAGAACCGTCAACGCAATCGCTTGATAATTGGCTTGAATTTAATCTGTAAGGATTTTTCAATCCTTACTGGCACGCTCGCATTTATAATATTTTCCTTCGTAGGAAAAATAAGCCAACATTTTTTGGCACGCCCAGTGGGACAGCCAAGTGTAAGAAATGACAAACAATTTAGATTTCGCCATTCGAACTTGTCAATTCGAAATATATTGGCGTGAAAGAAAAATTTTGGATCTTCAAGAAGAGATCCATTTTCTTGATGAAATAAACTTTCATCCATTACAATATTATTTGGTGGAAGAAAAAAGACACCATTTAATTGGAGAAATTCATCAACTTGATATGGAAATTCGCCAATGGAATGATGAGTTATCAACTCTCACTATCAAGTCTTTAACTGAGGCTTTAATGACCGGAATTGGTGAATTTTTTCAGAATTTTTCCATGGTTGAAAATAGCAAAAGCAAAGAGTTGATTTCATCAATGGCTCGGGGGGTTCAAGAGTCCGTTTTTAAAGAGCCAAGTTATGAAATTAACACAACGAAAGAGCATATTTTTGAGCCAAATTTGGCTAAGAATGATGTTTCATACATGACTCGGGGGGTCCAAAAACCAATTTTTAGAGAGTCGAGTCATGAAAATAACATTCTTATGGGGGATTTTCATAAGCCATTAATGGCTAACATGGAAAAACAACCCATTTTGCTAAAGAATTATGAAAATCAATTCGGCGAAAGTTTTGTTTTTAAAACAAACATGGTCAAGAATGTTGAACAAGCCACTGTCCATGAATTCAAAATTTTTGACACTTTTCAAAATGTCAAAAAGTATGAATTTTCATGGTCACACTATACCATGACTTTTGGTGTTCAAAATCCTTTTTGGATTTGTGGTTCACATCAAAATATAATTCTAATGATGTGGCTAATAAAATTAACAAATTGTTCTTATGAGTTCGAAGCACTAAGAACAAGGGATGACCATTTAAAATGCATGAATTTGGCTAGAAAAAGCCTATACATTTAAATAAATGGTTGAGTTTGGCTTATCTTTTCAAATTGATGGCCAGTTGTTTGTATGTACACAGTCAAAGCATCGAAGATACATTCGAAGAATCAAGAGTTGTTTCGAAGGTTGATTACTTCACCTTCGAAGCTGTATAAAGCTTTGGAGATACATTCGAAACATCAAGAGTTATTTCGAAGGTTGATTACTTCACCTTCGAAACTGTATAAAGTTTTGAAAAACTTTCGAAATGTGTACATCTCTTCAAACATATGTAAAATGACAATTAATTAGTTGTCGAATAATGCCTATTTTTGGCATGATAAGTTGGTTCGAAGAACCACATTTTTTGGTGTCTTCGGAGAATTAATAATTGGTTCGAAGTACAAAATTAATATTTTCATTAATTATGTACGAACCAGAACATACAAAATTTGAATAACCACAATGTTGGCCAAAAGTTGCTTCGAATGCCCTTTTGCCATAATTTTGCAAGTTTCGAAGCACTCCATCTTGCATTAACAGCTTCGAAGAAACAATAATGGTGGTTGTGAACCTTCGAAGCTTTGCTGAATATTTCCAAGGATGTAATTTGTCCTTTGTCGGCACTTTCAACTTTCGAAAGATGATTTTGGTCCTTTGTACCACCTTCGAAGCTTGTTACTAGTCTATAATAGCTAGCATTCGAGGCATCTAGTCATAATTTCATACTCATTCGAAGCATTTCATTGGTGCTATTACATCATTCGAAGCACTTTGTTGGTATTATTCGAAGCATTTTATTGCTTAGATTAATCATGTGCTTAGTTCGGCCCTTCAAAAATTCAAATAAACATCATTTTTAAGGGCCGCGGGGGGTAATGTTAGCACCATAAATCTGCAATTTTTATTATTTATATAATTGCAGGACACGTGGCATTCTCTTATTCATTTGGAAGTTAAAAGAAGTTATAAAGATGATGGAGAATATGAAGGATGAGTGGAAAGACAAAGTGGATGAGTGGACGGACATGTGGCAAGACAAGATTGAAGATGGAAGAAATGGGTAGTTACTAAGTAGTTATTGCTGTATTTTTTCCTCTATAAATAGCCATTAATGGCTACATTGTAAAAGATCCAGAACTCAAATCAAAGACAGTTGATTTCAATATTTCTTGTCATTTTCCTTATCTTAGGAGTAGTTTAACATAGATTTATATTTCGAAGCATTTATTTTCATGCACTTCTTTTTCGAAGCATAGGAGTAGAGGTAAGTAATTGTTACTTTGATTGTTCACTCAATCATCTTTCTCCATCTCCCTTTCTTCTTTTAATTTTTCTTTTCGTTACACTTGGCAATTTTTAAGTCCTCTTCGTTGAGGCAAAAGAACCGTCAACGCAATCGCTTGATAATTGGCTTGAATTTAATCTGTAAGGATTTTTCAATCCTTACTGGCACGCTCGCATTTATAATATTTTCCTTCATAGGAAAAATAAGCCAACAGGCTGTGAATGTTGTGTTGCCAACTTGGCAACGTTATCTTTTCTGTTGGGATTTCTTGTTATCTTTGTTACTCTCTCTCTCTCTCTCTCTCTCTCTTCCTTTGTAATGTTTAATTATTTTTAATAAAATTTTACTTTCTTTTTGATGATCCAAAAAATAAAAAATACGCCTGCAAAGATAAAACTTTTAAAACATAGCAAAAATTTTGGTAGCATATTTAAAGAGATGAATTAAGTAGTTGGATCTATATCATAATCTGATGGACTTCATCTGTCAAAAATAGAACACTCACTTGATTGACAGCTGGAAGGATTGTTGATGTGAGAAGTAACTGTTGAATCTTCTTGCAAGAGAAGTTGCTAACTCCTATATGCTTGGCGAGGCCGAGTTTATGACACTCCTCCATAGCTTCCCAAACAGTCTTGAAGTCCATGGGAAGAAGGTCCTTATTACTGAAAGGCACCTCGTAGCTCCCAGACTTCAAGCTGATTGGGAAGTGAATGAGATATAGATCTAAATACTCCAACCCAAGTCTCCTATACAACATGTAATAAAACAGAATCAAAATCAAGTAGTATGTATAACTTTGTTAATTATTACTAGTATATGAATGAAAATTATCTATCTTACTGCAAAGTATTTTGCAGTGCTGGGAGGACATGGTCAGGGTGTGAATCGGAGCACCAAAGCTTTGATGTGATGAAAAGCTCAGTGCGAGATTGAATGAGGCCGAGCTGTAGAGCTTGTGCTATGGCTTCACCAAGGGTCTGCTCTGACTGGTAAACTGCAGCAGCATCAAAGTGCCTATACCCGAGTTTTAGTGCATTTAGAATGGATTCTTTCATGGTTTCTGATGCACCAAAAGGCCAAGCAGCCGTTCCGAAGCCTATTACTGGAATTGTCGCATTAGTTGAACCAAGTCGAACCTTTGGAATGATTCCCATTTTCGATTGTTCTTGACTGATTAATAATATCACACAATGAAAGGGGTTGAATAGCTGCCAAAGGTGGAGAGGCTTAACATCCTTTCTTGCACCTTATTTCATAGCTCATCCCCTTTGTTTTACCACTATTTTCTTGGCTTTACAAACTGATTTTCAAAGTTAAAAAAGGCTGAAAAACATGGTTTAGAAATCCCAAAAGTGAAAGGGTTAGCCACCCCTCCTTAGACTTGCTTACTAGTTTTGTATCTCTTTGTTTTTGCCTATTTTTTGTACTCTTTTAACATGTTTTAGCTACTGTATTTTATATGTTAGGGGCTGTTTAGGGCTGTTTTATTTCATTCAAATAGTTTATGCTTTGAATACTTTACTTGTTATGTTGTAAGTCCTCATGGCTTCGGTTGTTTAGGCCTTAGACATCGAGTCATTCGAGTTGATAGCTTTTCTTACTTAATTCCATGTAAAGAGTCTCACTTGTCCAACAATCAACTTTGCATAATCATTTCTGCGCCCTCCTTCCTTTCTTGGTTTTCTTTGTTTGAGAGTTGTTTCAAGCGATTGATTGTTATTCAATGCATGAAAAAGAGACCTCCTATGCTCAATGGCTTAATCTCTTCGGAGGTTCATCGTTAAGGCATAGTCTTTCTTTAAGGGATCATCATCAAGGCATAGTCTCTCGACCATTGATGATTTTGAACTGAATCCGTTCTTCTCTGGAGTTTTCCCATGATAGAGAAACACAGAAGGGACAAACATGGCTTAGAAAGATTTTGTCTGCACTGTTTTCACCTCAGAACATAAAAACATTTTTTATGCAAGAAAATAGGGCATAGTCGGATTTGTTTGGACCCAATTGAACCTCATTGGGGGCCGGCCGGGCTCCATGTTTGGTGAGCAGAGTACTTTTGGCAGAAACGAGAGGGCAATGGTTGAGGATGAAATAGAGCAGTTCCACAGAAGGTAGACAGAGCAGTTTCTGCAAACGGCTTTCATTGACGCGCATTCGATACTTGTGCATTTTTTATATACATTAATGTTGTAATGTTATTGTTGCATTTATTATTATTGTTCATATTATATTGTTGTAATTAGTGTTGTAATTATTATTGTTATAATATCCTTGTTGTAATAAATTAGAAGCTTGTTATTTATTTATTATTCATTTGAATTTGTAATAAGTAGTTAGTTTAGCTAATTCATTCATTTGGTGTTGTAATAGCTAGTGATAATGCGGACACTTGGACATTCAGACCTTCTTGCATGAGGGCAAAATATGTAATAATGTAGTGTATGTCTTTCAATCTCCATTTATTTCTCCCTTCTATTTACCCACTTACAATGGTAGCATAGAGCATCACGTTTCTTTAGCATTGTTCCATGACTTGCATCTACTCATTTTGCTCGAATACATGCTTTATCCCATGTCTTGAATTGAGTCAAATGCCATGCTAGTAGCCGAACTTGTTATTTGCATGATTGTATGTGTCACATTACTCATATTGCATTATTTAGGAGCCTGCATGTTTTCTAATTATTTTGCTTTGTTTGGCTTGCCTTGGAGTTCTAGGTGAACACTTATTGCTTTAACATGTTGCATTGTGTGTGATTGTTGTCATATCAAGCATATTCCATGAGGCTAAGTGCTTAAGTGATATACCTATTTGAATGCCGGTGGATGAAGGTCTTTTTACTTAACTTGGGATAATTTGATTAAATGTCAATACACGCTCGCTTTTTTAAGTGACACGTGTTCAAAACAATTTTTCAAAACAAACATGAAATCAATGCATTCCAAATTTTGTGAATTGATCTATACTGGTGTGCATCACTTAGTAAAAAGTAGCCTAAACAACAAGAATAAGAGCATATAATGTAAATAAGAATCACATTATGATTAGTATAAGCTGATCTTTGATCAGGCGAGTGGGATGCTCAATTCATGACCTTCTCCTCTCGTACCCCAGTTCCTAAGTCGAGACACTTTGGTGATGACAGATAAGTGGCATTTGGCACGAGTCTCAGGTTTCCTAAATTTCCTAAAATATTTAGGTGGCGACTTTGAAATCTGGCAATGCAGTCTATTTTTAGTATTCTTGATGAAAATTGATTTTCCAAAAGGTTTGCCACATTTGGACTCTTTTGTGTTTCTTTGTTTCATGTTGCACTTGTGAAACCAGATTTAGAACCATGAGGGTCCGAACTGTAGGGTTAATCGTATCTGAAATGAGCACGAAAAGTAAGCTACAACTATTGTGAACTTTAGTAATTTCATCTTGGAATTACTTGTTGTGTGCTTTGTTTACTTTGTAACTTTCAGTTGATATAAGACAGTTTGTTTTCTTCTTATTTACTTTATTACCATCCGTTGATCCAAAGAAGTCCTCATTTTTTTTTTGAGGCATTCAAACCAGTACCATAATTGCTTAAGTTTTCTTGTTTAAGTTGTTTAGTTTGAGTTACTGCTTGGTTGCTGTTGATTCAGCCCCAGCATAATTTTTATTAACGCACCCAAATGTCAGTTTTTGACTTCATTAGGAATTTAACAATTAAAATTTAATCCCATGACGATGATAGTTTTGGTATTACTCTTTTCAATATCTCTGTTACTTTATTAATTTTTCCCATAAAAGTATTGTGTGAGTCGATTTCTGACCACACTGCCAAACAAGTACTTAGCTGGTGAACACTGGCAAAATTGATTGCGCCCGAACAACCTGTAACAGAAAGAAGAGGTTCCGATGGCGGTTTGTCCACCCGGGGGCACTCCGACGATCAAGTCAGTTATCTCTCAAAGATAGCAAAAGTGCTTAACTCACTATTCAGAATACAAAAAGCGTACCTTAGACCCATGGGGGTGCCTCTCTTTTATAGCTAACACTGTCCTAATCCCAATAGAAGCCTAGCTTCAATGGATTCTGGATTACTGCTAATCTTGGACTCCTAGTAGGATTGGAATAAACTCCCTAAGAATCTTATCTTTATCCACACTGAAGTCCTCCATAATTCTAGGACTCTTGTCCCTTATCTGCTTATCCCAGATTTCGGTATTCTTGCAGATAACCTCGGCCTAGCCAAGATTACCTCGGCATCATGTCCAGGACACGTGGCACCTCGGCTGACACTTTGGTGACACCTCGGCCACGTGTTGCCTTTCAAAAATTACGTCCCCATAACTACCTCCTAGGTTCTATTACCTCGGCATCTTGAGGTGACGGAACATATATCATTTCTTCTATTTAGCACATCGACTAAGCTCGCCTTATCCTTTATTACTGAGGTCATCATTCGTTGGCTCCATATGACCAAGACCTATAAAATGCCCTAGAAGAAATAATCAAATCGGTTTAACTTATTTAGCCGAGATCATCCCCCTAGCCGAGGTCTTTGTTTCATTAAACCAAGCACTCTAAGGGATTCATCACGTGTATGAGCTGTCATGCATAACATCCCAACTGTTTTTTCCATGTATCTTTTTCCCCATTGGACCATACTCGACACGCGCCTTTAAGTCGGATCGCTCGTTCGTGCGCCGTCTGACAAGCACGTCGCCCTAAGCACATTGATTGCAATTTTGCCGCCATTCTTCGTGTTTGATCAAAACCACCTCTCTCTCTCTCTCTCTCTCTCTCTCTCTTCGTCTTTTCACTTTTTCACCATCATTTTCGTGCAAATTTTCTCTCTCAAATTCACCATTGTTTCAAGTTCTCAAGCTCTGCAACTTCTGTGTTCACCTCCTCCGGCGAGACTTTTACCGTCTTTCTCTAATTACGACCATCATCTAACTTCGGTGTAACTCACACCGGCTTCTTTTTCCTCAATGAGTTACTCATTTTTCCCTTCCTTTTGTTTCATATTTTACTGTCTCTGCTTATTTGCCATGTTTGAATATATTCATATGCTCCTGTTACTGTCTGTGTTTCAAATTTTATCCTTTGCATGCTTAAAACATGTATACACACGATTTCACACATTTTGCTCACTTTGCCACTATTTTTTGGCCTCGCACCCCTGTTCACATTTTGTCATAGTGTTCTTGGTAGTTCATCAATTTTTCTTGATTCTGAATCATTGTTCTTGTTTCTGTTTCCTGTGCCTTTTCTAGATTCTGGCCTTCAATTCTTGTTTGCCTAGACTTAGGTTTGGGATTTGTCGTAGAACTCACGAATCTTAAGGAAAACTAAAACAAATTTCCCTTAGATCCTCACAAATTCTTTCCCTAGCACACATTTAGGTTTTAGCCGAGGTCCCTTAAACCCCTACAAAACACTTTATTCTGAAATCCAATACCCTCCCCCCAATCCGACGTCATGGGTATGTGGAGGTATAGGATAGACACCCGAACTAAGTTAGAATATTTCAGGCAGGAGTTTGACATCCTAGTCGATGTCCATCTCAGGTTGGTTGGGAAGGATGACTCCATCATGCCCATAGTTGACTCCATGCCCTTCCCAGTTGTAGCTTTCATAGAGTGTGGACTCAGGCTTCCACTTGACATCAGTTTCCGAGAAGTCCTCCATTACTATAAATTGAACCCAATGCAGCTCGCCATCAACTCTTACCGAGTTATCAATGGCATAATAGCCTTAGCCAAAAAAGAGAACGCTAGGGTTACTCTTGCCGATATGCAGTATTGCTACACTATGTGCGGCCTTAGTTTAGAAAAAGGCTACATCTGCTATCTTAAGCCGAGGTCGACCCAATACAAACTTGTTGCCAACCTCCCAGACTCCAACAAGGGAGCCGGGGACGATTACTTCATTGTCTCGGGCAACTGGGAGTTCGCTCCAAAGGAAGACTTTCACCTCTACCCTCTTAGCCGAACAGTATTCATAGAGGGTAATGGTAAGAGCCAAGTGTTACATTTACTTGCTTTGAAGTCTTTAATACTTTGCTCTTTCTATATGTTCTGACGTCTGTTTTTTTTTTTGTAGTTCTTCCACAACCACCCAAGGACTTTCGCAAATCCTTCTTTCCCAGCAAGGACCTCAAAAAGCTGTTAGATCTGCTAGTTGAGCGGTGGAGAGCTCCTTTGCTGCTCAACTTCATCCCGACTTACAAGTCAGTGCTTCCCGACGTCCTGAATAAGAAGAAAAGCAAGTCTTCTCCTTCTACCACAACTCCTCCAATAGCTTCATCACCTCAGTCAGATCAAGGATCAACCTCTGATTCGGCAGAGCAACCGTTGATCTCGGCTCCACAACTGATCCCTCCGTCTCAACGTAAACGCCGATGCCGAACTGCTATCGCTGCTAAGATAGGTCGCAAGAAAGCACTTGCAGACGATCTTCTGGCCAATATCCCCGACACTGTCAATGCTCAACCTTCTCCATCCCAGTCTCAACCAAAGCCAAAGCCCAAAAGATTGAAGAAGGCCCAGCCTAAGGCAACGGTGACTCAGATTGACACTGAGGATACCTTGCCAATTTCAAAATTGGCCGAAAGCGAGAAGACCTCCTTTGCTGCTGAGAAGAGGCCCGCCGAGGCAGAACCATCCCAATCATCTTGGTCGAAGAGGTCGAGGTCCGAGTCGGCAACATGCTCGGGCTCTCTGAAATCTAATGCCCCATGGGCTTCCCCCATTACCATTGAGGACAAGCCGGTTAGAGCTAGCGACAGCGCCAATGATATTGAAGTCGGCGTTGCCCTCTCTACCGCTTTGCTCCTTCTCAACGATCTCAATCGCAACGCTGGGATGAGCGAGTATGAGAACTTCGCTCTGATGTTGCAGCACTCCGTACAAGTAAGCCCCTAACACTTGGTGCTTTATATTCTCTATTTTTCTGTACTTTAGAAAATTTTTCTAACTTTTGTTCTGTCCATTTCTTTTAGGCGATCCAGCATGGCCACTCCTTTGCAATGTAAGCTTTCGACATTAAGAAGGAGTTGGTGAATAAGACCAAGGAGGCTGCTAGCTTGCAGAGGCCCTTAACAAGGCTGACGGCAAAATGAAGGCCTTAACAAATCAGGCCGAGGCAGCCAAGAAGGCTTAGGACGAGGCTGAGGAAAAGACTAATGCTGCGGAGGCCATTGCCAAGGTCCTTGCGGCCGAAAAGAAAGAGGCTGAGGCAAAGATGGTAGAGGCCCAAAAAGAGCTTCAAGATGCCCTGGCCACAAAAAAGGCTGAGATCAAAGCGGCAGATGAGAAGGCGTATGCCGAGGGGGTAGTCGACGTCAAGGAGGATTACAAGAAACAAGTCAGGCAGGCATGCAACAAGGGCTGTACCCTTGGTTGGATGGCTGCTCTGAAAGAGTTGGCCATCCCCGAGGACTCGCCTCTCCGAGAAAACAGCTGCATTGTTCTGCCATTCCCCCTTACTCTAAGCTAATCCGAGGACAAGGCTGAGTCCGATGAGGAAGCTGAGGCCGAGAAAATGGTAGAAGCTGCTGGGGCCAAGTCCACAACTCTGAATGAGCAAGTCTTGGACTTGACTCAGGATGAGGATGAAGTCTCCAAAGGTGCCTCCTCTCATAAGACAACTTCTGAGGTGCCAATCGCTGAGAGAAGTATCGATCAAACTCTATAAGACATCGATGCCGAGCTTGAGGCTGAGAAGGCTGCCGAGAAGTCTTTACAACTGCCTTCTGGGGGCGAGACACAGGCCACTGCCAACGCCGAGTAGTTTCGTTTATGATCTTTTTTTTTGTACTTTGTTTATGTAAGCTTTTATTTGGCCGATGTGCCTTTGTCTATTCTAAACAAGTAATCTCCAATATCAGGCCGAAGTGCCTTTTTGTATTTGAACTTCCTTATTTGAATGCAAATATAACTTTCTTCTTTCAATGTGTTTGTATGTTTGTCTTCCTTTTACGGTCTTGTATGATTCTATACTTAGAATAATTCACATGTCTTCAACATACACCTTAACTGTGTAATCTTTTCGGTATGGAATACTTCGGTTATTCCCACTGACTTTTTATCTCGGCCCTGGCATAACGCTTGAAAATATTTTTGTAAGTGTTGGCACGTTACTTTTACCTATCAAGACTTCTGTCTTCCATTATGTTCCAAGTCTTGGCAATATGGTAGTCTCGGCAAGTACGTAAGTACTTCTTTCAATATAGCCTTGGCTTAACTTGTAAACTTTTCTCAAAAAATTCAGCAAGTGTTAAAACCAATCCTCCTTTAGCATAACCTTGGCTTAACTTTAACTTGTAAATTTTTTCTTAAAATTTCAACAAGTGTTAAACCAACCTTAGCTTGTAAATTCCAGCTCCCAAGCATCATTCTCCAGCTTTCTGCCCCCTAATGTGAACCAAAGTTCCACTTGGGTTCTCATTAAGCATGGGGTTTTGACCTTGTCGCCGATGTCAGATTCAAACAAAGAGTGGCCGAGGTTACCAACCCTAGTCTCTTTGTTAATCTGATGTACTTAGTTCCAATCTGTGTTTGACTTCTGCCGACATGGCAAGTTCAAGTTGATTCAACTTAGTTCAACTCTATTATATGCAAGTAGGAACTCTGCCATATAATAAGTCTAAGTTATTCATCATGTTTCAATCAGAAACATAGCTAACTTAGTTCAACTCTATTATATGCAAGTAGAAACTCTGCCATATAATAAGTCTAAGTTATTCGTCATGTTTCAATCAGAAACATCGCCAACTTAGTTCAACTCTATTATATGCAAGTAGAAACTCTGACATATAATAAGTCTAAATTATTCGTCATGTTTCAATCAGAAATATCGCCAACTTAGTTCAACTCTATTATATGCAAGTAGAAACTCTGCCATATAATAAGTCTAAGTTATTCGTCATGTTTCACTTAAAAACATCGTCAAGTATCTGGTTAGCCACAATACACAAGTTTAAAAATCAAGCTAAAACTTTATTAATACTTCGACAAATAACAAAACAAAAGAAATTTTTTTTTCAAAAAAACAAGAAAATTTAGTGATAGAAAAACTTCAGATTGCAAGTATTCCAGGGTTTTGGCGGCTTTTTGCCTTCACTATCCTCAAGTCGATATGCCTCGTTGCCCAAGACCGAGATGATTCTATAGGGTCCTTCCCAATTCGGGCCAAGCTTGCCCTCTCTGGGATCCTTCTTGTTGCCGATGACCTTCTCAAGACGAGGTTACCAACTTGGAACTCTCGTGAGTTGACCTTCTTATTATAAGCCCTGGCAAGCTGCTGCTGGTATGCCCCCAGCTGAATTGCTGCTTTCTCCCTTCGTTCCTCTAGTAGATCCAGATCTCGGGCTAAGAATGCCTCATTGGCCCCATTTTCTACTCCCTGGGTTTTGATCACTGGGATGCCGACTTCCGGTGGAATTTTGTGCCATAAGCCATGGCAAATGGGGATTCCCCAGTTGATCTTCTCAGCGTAGTCCGATATGCCCAGAGTACACTGGGCAACTCATCCACCCACTTTCCCTTTGCTGCTTGCAGCCTCTTCTTAATCCCATCCAAGATAACTTTGTTGGATGTTTCTGCTTGTCCATTGCTTTGAGGAAAGCTTGGGGTGGAATAGTAATTCTTGATCTTGTACTTTGCATGGAAGTTCTTGATTAGCTTACTGTCAAACTGTGTACCATTGTCTGCTATTATTGCCCTTGGGATACCAAACCTGGTGATGATATGAAGTTTTTGACATCAACGTCCTGAATTTTTACAAGGGGTTCAGCTTCTACCCACTTGGTGAAGTAATCTATTGCCACCAGAAAGTACTTCCTTTGTCCAGTTGCTTGAGGCAGTTTTCCAACGAGATCCATGCCCCATTGGGCAAATGGCCAAGGGCTGGACACTGGGTTCAAGTCTGCTACTGGTTGGTGTATCAAAGGTGCAAACCTCTGGCACTTTTCACACTTCTTGACATAGGTTTCAACATTTTTCTGCATGTAGGGCCACCAGTACCCTTGAGTAATGGTCCTATAAGCAAGTGACCTACTCCCAGCGTGGCTTCCACATACTCCTTCATGTATCTCATACAGAAAGTTTTCAACCTATGCAGGATGCACACACCTCAGAAGGGGTCCAGTAAAAGATCTTCTGTAGAGATGCCCCTCTACTGTCAAACAGAACCTTGCCGACTTTAGTCTGATCTTGTGCTCCTCTTTATGATCATTTGGTAGTTTTCCTTCTTTAAGGAATACTATTATTGCATCCATCCAGCTTGGTCCCATCTTCACACACATTGCTTCATGCTCTGTGTTCAGCGGTTCTATACTTGGTCCTGGTAAGTAGTCAACCATTATTATTCTTGTCTCTCCTAGTTTCATTGCACTAGCCAGGTTAGCCAGAGCATCTGCATGGTTGTTGTCATCTCGGCTAACTTGCTGTAGTCGACAATTCTGGAATAAGGCTACCAGTCGCCCACTTCCTTTATATAGAATGACATCCTTTCATCTCGGGCTACATATTCGCCTGTTCCCTGGTTGACTATAAGCTGGGAGTCACAAAAGACTATTACCTCGTCAGCTTCCATGGCTGCTGCCAGTTTTAATCCTGCAAATAGTGCTTCATACTCTGCTTCATTGTTTGAGGCCTTGAACCCCAAACGAATTGATTGTTCCAGTATCTGCCCATCTGGAGATACTAGCACTACTCCTGCCCCGCCCTTTGTCGGTTTGAACTTCTATCAACAAACAGCCGGAATGAGTCGCCGATGTAAATACTACAGGGCTTGAGTTTCTCTTCCGTCCTTTGTTCTGTTGTCCCCAGTTGGGTTTTTCCTTGTTCACTTGGATGCTGTATACCTCGGCTCAACAGAGCTCGATGTATGGCGGTGTCTGGTGTGAACTCGGCCACGAAGTCGGCTAAGACTTGGCCTTTGATCGCTGTTCTAGGTCTAAATTCCAGGTCATATTGGCCCAAGGCGACTACCCATCTGGCTATTCTGCCTGTCAGATCTCCCTGCTGCAATAGGGATTTGAAAGGATGTTCAGTTAACACCATAATTTTGTGGGCTTGAAAGTAATGATTCAGCTTCTTGGAAGCCATTACTAAAGCTAGTGTTAACTTCTCCAAGGGTAGGTATCTGGTCTCTGCATCTGCCAGGGTTTTACTCACGTAGCAAACTGCCATTTGCTCTCCCTTTTCTTCTCTGACTACTACTGCACTTACTGTATACTCTGAAAGTGCCAAGTATAAGAACAACTCCTCTCTAGGTACTGGGTTTGAGAGAACTGGAGCTGTGGTCAGGTATTTCTTCAAGTCGGCCAAGGTGAATTTGCACTCTTCTGTCCATAAGAAGTTTGAGGCTTTCTTTACTAGGTTGAAGAAAGGTTTAAACTTGTCAGAGCTTCTGCTTATAAATCTATTCAAGACTGCAGCCCTTCCAGTCAACATCTGCACTTGCTTTGTCGATGTTGGGCTCTTCAATTCTAGGATGGCCTTAATCTGATCTGAACTAGCCTCAATGCCCCTTTTGGTAACCAAATATCCCAAGAACTTACCAGACCTAACTCCAAATGCACACTTCGATGCATTGAGTCAGAGCCGATATGTTCTAAAGATGTCAAAAACTGCCTTTAAGTCTTCTAGATGACCCTTAGGTTCCTTGGTCTTCATGACCATGTCATCTATGTATACCTCCACAGTTTTGCCAATTAGATGTCTGAACATCTTAGTCTCCAATCTCTAGTAAGTTGCTCCTGCATTTTTCAACCCAAAAGGCATCACTTTGTAGTAGTACAGCCCTTTTGGGGTGATAAATGCAGTCTTCTCTTCATCTGGAGAGTACATGGCTATCTGATGGTACCCCCTGTAGGCATCTAGGAAGCTCATCCTTAATGCCCTGAAGTGGCATCTACCAATTGGTCAATTTTGGGTAAAGAGAAGCTGTTTTTGGGACAAGCCTTGTTCAGGCTGGTGAAGTCCACACAGACCCTTCACTTCCCATTCCTTTTCTTCACCACTACTGTGTTTGATAACCACGTCGGGTAATTCACTTCTCGTATGGCTCTGGCCTTCAGAAGCCTATCCACTTCCTCTTTTACTACCTCAACATAAAGTAATGTCGGCATCCTTGCTCGCTGGAAGACAGGTTTGGCCGACCTGTCCACATTCAGTCTATGGCAAGTGACCTCGGGGTCAATGCCAGGCATCTCGTATGGTGTCCATGCAAACACCTCCAGATTTGCTCTTAGGAATGCCTCTAGTTCTTTTTCCTCTTCCTCGGCTAAGCCTGAGCCGAGAAGAAAGAAGCGTTCTCTATCCCCTTGCTGGACAAGGATTTTCTTCAGGGCTTCCTCACTCTTCTCAGTTGGCTCTTTGCCAACGTTCTCCAGGACTTCCACGTTCTCGTCCTCTATCTCTGTTGTTTCTGTTTCTCGTATATTGTAGGTAGATTTCATTGCTGCTATGGAGCAGTTCTTTGCCTGTAGCTGATCTCCTCTGATCTCCTCTATTCTATGCTCTGTTGGAAACCGCAATAGCTGATGCAATGTTGAGGGAACAACCCCTATTGCATGTAGTTATGGCCTTCCCAAGATAGCACTGTAAGGGGAGGGGGTGTCGATTATGGTGAACTCTGTTTTTATCTTCTTGGTGCCAGCCTGCACCTACACCTCCAAACTCGCTGCTCCCAGGGGCCACGTCGGCGTTCCATTGAACCCGACCACATGACCATTGGATTGCTCCAGATCGTCTTGATGAAGGCCAAGCTCCTTGTAACATTTGACATATATGATGTCACAAGAGTTGCCCTGGTCGATCAAGATACACTTCACTTGGTACTCTCCAATTTGGAGGGATATTGCAAAGGCATCGTTGTGTGGATGCTGCACCATCTCTAGATCATCTTCAGTAAAGGACACCACTGGTCCCCGGCACTCGTCTGCCCTAGGTCTTTTCTGACGGACCTGATATACATGCTGTAAGTGCTTTACCTTTTGAGTCTCTCCACGGATTTCGTCCTCATTAACCTTCAAGTGAATCACATTGATCACTCGAGGTCCTCTTGCTTGCGGTTGCGGTGCTGGGGTGGTGGTGCTGCCGGTGCCTGAGGCAGTCTTGCTTGCTCTTCTCTTGTCCTGGTCTCGTCTACCAAGTCCCTTAAATGACCTTGTCTTACTAGGTCTTCTAGATGTGTCTTCAGGGCTCTGCACCCCTGAATCAGATGCCCATTCTCATTGTGGTAGGCACAGTGCTTCCCTAGGCTTCGTCCCATAAACTCGCCAAGGGCCTTCTCTAGTGCCCTACAATACGGTTGGTTTCTGATCCTTTCAAGGACTTTGTAGATCGAAATCTGGAATATGGTAGTGACTGCTTGTGTATTCCTCAGTCTTGTCTCTTGCTTATTGTATCCACCATCACCTCGGCCTCGCTTCGGTGAGCTGTTTTTCCTCTCTTGTTTTGACGTCTTTGTCCCTGACATGTCTTCTTCGGCCGTGGCGTATTTTTCTATCCTGGCCATAATTTCTTCCATACTTTTTGGCAATGTCTTTGCCAATGACTTTTGAAGCAGGAAATCATCTTTCAGGCCATTCTTAAAAGACACGACCGTTACCTCCTGATTGTATCCTGGTATTTGGTTAAATAGCTCATAATACCTTTTTGCCTAGGTTCCAAGGCTTTCGTCCTTGCCAATTCTCAGGGCCATCAGGGCGTCCATCCTCAATGGCTATAGTTTGTTTGTCACAAACCTGGCCACAAACATCTCGGCCAGGCCTTCCCAACTTTTCATAGTTCCTTTCGACAACTTGTGACAAACAAATTATAGCCATTGAGGATGGACGCCCTGATGGCCCTGAGAATTGGCAAGGACGAAAGCCTTGGAACCTAGGCGAAAAGGTATTATGAGCTATTTAACCGAATACCATAGCTCATAATACCTTTTCGCCTAGGTTCCAAGGCTGTCGTCCTTGCCAATTCTCAGGGCCATTAGGGCGTCCATCCTCAATGGCTATAGTTTGTTTGTCACGAACCTGGCCACAAACATCTCGGCCAGGCCTTCCCAACTTTTCATAGTTCCTTTCGACAACTTGTGAAACTAGTCTGATGCGATCTCTCCAAAGGATGAGGGAAACACCTTGTAGAGCAACGGTTCGTTCCCGATGTATAATGGCATTGAGTTCAGGTACAAGCCGACGTGAAAGTTAGGGTTCGACTTACCATCGTATATCTATAACCTCGGCATATAGAACCTTTTCGGGGCCTCAAATTTTTCCAACTCCACCGAGAACGGCGTTCTCGGCTTGACTGGTGAGGTTACCTCGACATCTTGTTGCTTCCTCTGGAGGTAATCCCTCATATCTTCCTTGGTCCGTCCAGGGGCTTAGCTATCAACGGACTTTAGCCTTTTTGGTGGGCTACTCCCAGTATCATTATGAGTTCTCTTGGACCTTCCTCCATTAGTTGAGTTGAAACACAACTCCTTCCCCTGAATATGTCGATGTTCTTTGGGGTCATCTTCCTTGGTGCGATGCGTCCTCCGTGAATCTCCCCTTCTTGATTCTCCTTGCCCGACCTCCCTTAAAGCTCGGTGGAAGTGTTCCTTGGTCCTATCGTGCTAAGGAGTCGTAGAAATTGTCCTCTGCCCCCCTATTTGGGCATCTTTTTTGGTTGTTGGAATCGGCATATCTTGTAACGGAAACGGTGGTTGCATGACGCTGTTTTGCATCATGAAATTGACGATCGATTGTAGGTCTGCTAGTTTGTTTGCCAGCTCCTTTATCTCGCCATCCCTTCGTAGGCATCTATCTTTCCATACCTGAAGGTCGTCCTCGTTATGATACCCGCCTCGGTTTGATTTCTTTGTTACGTCGCCTTTCTTGCCGACGTCTTTCTCTCCGTGATTCTTATCACGAGTTTCTTCATTACGGTTGTCTTCGTTGACATCAAGGTCAATAGGTTTCCCATTCCCAGTAGGAATATCGTTCCCAGCCTTCTCTTTCTGTCCGTCGTTGGCCATCTATTCTTCTATCTTTTCCACAGATGGTGCCAAATTGTGTGAGTCGATTTCTGACCACATTGCCAAACAAGTACTTAGCTGGTGAACACTGGCAAAATCAATTGCGCCCGAGCGACCTGTAACAGAAAGAAGAGGTTCCGATGGTGGTTTGCCCACCCGGGGGCACTCCGACGATCAAGTCAGTTATCTCTCAAAGATAGCAAAAGTGCTTAATGCCTATTCAGAATACAAAAAGCGTACCTTAAACCCATGGGGGTGCCTCTCTTTTATAGCTAACGCTGTCCTAATCCCAATAGAAGCCTAGCTTCAATAGATTCTGGATTACTGCTAATCTTAGACTCCTAGTAGGATTGGAATAAACTACCTAAGAGTCTTATCTTTATCCACACTGAAGTCCTCTATAATTCTAGGACTCTTGTCCCTTATCTGCTTATCCCGGATTCCGGTATTCTCATAGATAACGTCGGCCTAGCCGAGATTACCTCGGCATCATGTCCAAGACACGTGGCACCTCGGCTGACACTTCGGTGACATCTCGGCCACGTGTTGCTTTTCAAAAATTACGTCCCCACAAGTATCATTTTGTTTGGGGGAAAATGAATAAATAAAAGGCACACTACATTCGAAACATAATCAATGAACACGAACATTATAATCCCATGATGATGATGTTTTTATATTACTCTTTTTGATATCTCTGTTGCGTTAATATATTGCACACCCACATGTCAATTTTTGACTTCTTGAGGAATTTAACAATTAAAATTTAATCCCATGACGATGATAGTTTTGGTATTATTCTATTTGATATCTCTGTTACTTTATTAATTTTTCTCGTAAAAGTATTATTTTGTTTGGGGGAAAATGAATAAATAAAAGGCACACTACATTCAAAACATAATCAATGAACACGAACTTATAATATAATAGTCTTTTGCGGAGGAATAAGAGGATATATATCTGACCCCCCTCATATCTGTAGTAATAGAAATTTCATGCATTGAGAATGTCCCGTTACAATAAACCAAAAACAACAAATTTGTTCTTCAAATTATACTCTTAACAAGTTATAACACTCTCTCCAACTTATTCATTACTAGAAAGAAGATTTTAATAAAGCATTAAATCTCTTCATCCCAAAACTCCTCAACAGATTTATAAGGGCCTTGATGGGATATGAAATGGAGTCCAAGATACCCTCTTTGCTGTGGAATTCGGTCAATCTTGTAAGACTCTTCAGGACTTAGCATCCAATCAAATATGTCCAGATTTTCTTTGATCCGCTCTTTGTTAAAGCTCTTCACAAGTACGCTCACTCCTTGCTCATAAACCCATCTCAAGCAAACCTATTAATGTAGCAACATTTAGATAATATGAAGACTACTCTAAATAGAATAGACTTGATAGAAGAATTAGTTGTAGATTATTCTAATTTGGACTTCATAACTCATATTTTGTTTTGTTTAATAAATCTCAAATCAATGATGGTGATCTTACTAAAATTGTCACCTATGATCTCATGGTTTAGTATTTGCATAGTGATTATGATTTGACCTTTAGACCAGGTATTATAGAGAGTAATAGACTAATAGTTGTAGAATTTTAGTGTGTGCCCAACAGGACTTGTGATAGGTGGAGTCATAATTGGATTGAAATTTGGGTCAATAGTTATTACCTAGTCACCTATAGATACTGGTTATAAGCTTGAGTAACCTATCACACATGGGAAGAGTGGTAACCATATCGTCTGGTTTTGTTTGCTGATATTCGTCAATGGTCATTGCAATAATTTCTTTCCTGTGGTATTAGAGCCCATGGTATTTGACTAAAAAAAGGATAAACTATTAATAGGTCTTAATAGTTGAACATAATTCTCATAAAATCTTATTGAAAATAAGTCTTAATAAAATCATTGTTAAAAATAATTTTTTGTGACGATTTTTTGCACATATCGCTAAAAAATGACGGTTAGTGACTTTTTTTTTGTCATGATTTTTATAAATTGTCTCTAAAGCTTACAATTAGTGACATTTTTCTGTGACGAATTTATCAAACTGTTGTTGAAAGTTGAAAATTAGTGATTTTTTTGGTGATGATTTTTAAACTATCGCTAAAACTTGTAATTAATAACATTTATTGTGTCAAAATTTTCAAACTGTCATTGAAAATTAACAATTAATGATATTTTTTTGATAGTGTTTGATAAAAACTGTCATTAATTATCATAGGATATTAGACAATAAATTCATATATTATGACCTACACGTAAGTTTCATAAAAATAAAATGTTACCTGAGCAACAGTCTTGCCTTTAGCATCAGCAATCTCTTTGAGTGTCTCACAATCCATGACTTGGTTGGTTCCCCACGGTGTTCCTCTAGCACCTAAAGGTGAGTATGCTGTAACATGGATACCCTTTTTCTCGCAGAATTCCCTTAACTTCTTTTGCTGCCAAACTGGGTTCACCTCCACCTTCATTATTCAATTCACAATGCAATAAAACATATTAATATACTAGTATGATTTTTAAAATATCACATGTTTTTTATTTATTTTTATTTCAAGAAATGACATTAATTAACCCCAAAATATAGGATCCAAATTTGAAATGGAATTACAAATAAATAAATGAAAAATAGACACTAACAAATCAAAGAATCATCTCAAATGAAAGTAGATAAATTGGAGAAAGCACGAGTTTTGCAAAACACTTCAGAATTTTTTTTTATGCTGGAGGCAATTTGCAAGATTCTCAAAATGATAATTCTTCTTCTAAAGTGACATGACCAACTGTGGAGTGATTGAATTCAAGCTAGTTTCTTAGAAGAGAAGAAGCTATTTTTTGTTGGACAATTGGTGTGGAAGTCGAATTCTTAAAGATGAATTTCCAAGACTCTATAGCTAATTAACAGAGAAGGAGGGATCTCTTAATGTTGTGTTCGTTTGAGGGATATTGGAAGGGATTTGGAAAGCGAAAGAAAAAATGTGCATGAAACTAAGTGAAATGTAAATATATTTTATTCATATTTCACTTACTTATTTCCTTTCCCTTTTCAAATCCCTTTTCAAATCTTTTCCCAAATCCCCCATCCAAATACAGCTTAAATGGTTCCATGATAAAAGGGGGAATTCTTATGATTGGGGTTTGTCTTACAGAAGGAGTATATTTGCTTGAGAAGAAGAGGAGGTGACAAGGCACTATAACTTTTTAACTGTTATACCACCGATTAGATTGGGGCAAGTTGACAGTTTAAGTTGGAAGGCTTCACCATCAGGTGTGAGTACAGTATCTCCTCTGCATATAGTTGGTGTGATTCTACTCATGACCCAATTAAAATTATTACTGATTTGCTGTGGAAAAATGTAACTCCTCCAAAAGTTCAGTTTCTGGGTTGGTTTGCTTGGAAAGGGAGATTGAAAACTTCTGTTTTTCTGCATCACATTGGTGTATTAGGTGGAAATGCAAACACTTTGTGTCTTTTCTGTAAGACTGAGTCTGAAGATTTGAACCATATGCCGTTGATGTGCCAACCCATTTGGCGAGTATGTTCAGCAATTTTGAATTGGTGGGGCATCCAACGGGCTATGCCTAGCTCAGTGGAAGGAATATTGCATTGGTGGTCTGGACACAGATGGAAAAAAATAAAATAAAAAAATTGAATTAAAAAAAAAATGAAATAAATTTTTTTGAAAGGAAGATATGGAAGAGCAATCCCACTTACAGTTTTTTGGTCAATATGGAAATAAAGAAATATATGTGTTTTCAATGGCTGCCATCCTGATATGGAGGAATTTTGTGAACTTGTGAAAACGAGGATTGCTATTCTGGGTAAAGTTCAACACTGAAGGGGTGTTTTATTCCGTTAACGATTTCATTTCAAATCTGAATCAAATAAGGCTCTGCACATAAAGGAGTTGCTGAATCTGGTGCGGATAAGGGGTTTTCTGAGCTGGTGTTGTCTGTAGCAGGTTGGTTTTTTAAGCTTGGAATCCTATGGCTGCTGTTGTTGGGGGTGAAGACATGTTAAGGGCTTGGATGACTTTTTTAATATTTTCATATCAATAAAATTTCTGTTTGTTGATAAAAGTAAAAAAAATTAAAAAAGAAGAAAAGAAGCTAGTTTCTTACAGCTAAAGTAGAGGTGATTAAATATGAAAGATGTTGCTTCACAACCAGAGAATAACTTTTTTATTAATATTGTATTCAACAGCTGCAAAGATAATTGATTTTAGAAGTGTGGCTGTGAATGTTGTGTTGCCAACTTGGCAACGTTATCTTTTCTGTTGGGATTTCTTGTCATCTTTGTTACTCTCTCTCTCTCTCTTTCTCTCTCTCGTTATAAAATTTTACTTTCTTTTTGACGATCCAAAATAAATAAATAAAAAATACGGCTGCAAAGATAAAATTTCTAAAACATAGCAAAAATTTCGGTAGCATATTTAAAGAGATGAATTAAGTAAATGGATCTATTTCATAATCTGATCGACTTCATCTGTCAAAAATCAAACACTCACTTGATTGACAGCTGGAAGGATCTTTGATGTGAGAAGTAACTGTTGAATCTTCTTGCAAGAGAAGTTGCTAACTCCTATATGCTTGGCGAGGCCGAGTTTATGACACTCCTCCATACCTTCCCAAACAGCCTTGAAGTCCATGGGAATAAGGTCCTCATTACTGAAAGGCTGCTCGTAGGCCCTGGACTTCAAGCTGATTGGGAAGTGAATGAGATATAGATCTAAATACTCCAACCCAAGTCTCCTAAAATACATGTAATAAAACAGAATAAAAATCAAGTAGTATGTATAACTTTGTTAATTATTAGTATATGAATGAAAATTATCTATCTTACTGTAAAGTATTTTGCAGTGCTGGGAGGACACGATCAGGGTGTGCATCGGAGCACCAAAGCTTTGATGTGATGAAAAGCTCAGTGCGAGATTGAATGAGGCCGAGCTGTAGAGCTTGTGCTATGGCTTCACCAAGGATCTGCTCTGACTGGTAAACTGCAGCCGCATCAAAGTGCCTATACCCGAGTTTTAGTGCATTCAAAATAGATTCTTTCATGGTTTCTGATGCACCAAAAGGCCAAGCAGCGGTTCCGAAGCCTACTACTGGAATTGTCGCATTAGTTGAACCAAGTTGAACCTCTGGAATGCTTCCCATTTTTTATTGTTCTTGATTGATTAATAATATCACACAATGAAATCTTATTTATAAACCAATATATAGAATCATTATCAGCATGGGAGTTGTCAGGGAGGGCAAACCTCAATGAGGCCTATCCAATTTTTTGTGGTGTAAATTATACGCATCTCTGTACTTTGCTTCTAGTCATGACTTGGATTTTTCTTCCATTTTAGGATAATATCAATAAGAGGTTTTATTTATTTATTTATATTTTAATATTATTGACTTTATGAGACTTTCAGTGCTTCTAGACATGGGAGTTGTCAGGGAGGGCAAACCTCAATCAGGCCTATCCAATTTTTTGTGGTGTAAATTACACGCATCTCTGTACTTTGCTTCTAGTCATGACTTGGATTTTTCTTCCATTTTAGGATAATATCAATAAGAGGTTTTTTTTATTTATTTATATTTTAATATTATTGACTTTATGAGACTTTCAGTGCAATCCATACAATTTTTTTAGGTGTAAATTACACAGCTAGTCTAATTACTTTGTTTCTTGTCACAACTCGGATTTTTCTTCTTTTAAGCTGGCCTAGTCTAATTACTCTTCTTGTTACAACTCAAATTTTTTTTCTTTTTAAGAACAACTAGCCTATCACCCGTGTTATGTACGGGATAATTATACATATTTATATTTATTTTAATTTTTTTAAATATATAAATTAAATACATGGAGTTTGACCGAAGAGTTTGAAAGAATTTAATAAGTGTTTATTTTTTTTTTCAAAAAACAAAACAAAAAAATTAAGAGGAAAAAAAATTAAGAGGCATTTACACCATAATTACATAGGTCTCTTGGGGATGCAAAAAGTAAGAAAATTATGATTTCATTTATTGCGTTATATTTGTTTTAATTTTTTTTAATACATAAATTAAATACATGGGGTTTGACCGAGGAGTTTGAAAGAATTTAATAAGTGTTTATTTATTTATTTTTTCAAAAAACAAAACAAAAAAATTAAGAGGGAAAAAAATTAAGAGGCATTTACACCACAATTACATGGGTCTCTTAGGGATGCAAAAAGTAAGGAAATTAGGATTTCATTTATTGCGTGTCAATAGTGTAATTATGATAAACCAATCACCAATCACCAAGTTAATTTTTTTTAAAAAAAATATTAAAAAATCAAAAAATTAGGATGGATATGTTAAAACTTCCACAAGCCTTGAGTTTTAAAAGACATTTTTCCTTAATATATAGATTTGAAAAAAAGTATGAGTTTAGTCTAATTATGTAGGCAGCTAGCCTAAGTAACTCTTAGGTCTACCATAATGATCCAAAAGTTAAACTGTCCCACTTATGAATCGAAGGGTCCATGAATAGTGACCCACATACATTGTTCGGCTTTGATATCATTTGTAACAACCTATCACTTGTTGGCCTAAACAATCTGTGGACCTACTAACATGGTCCAAAACTTTAAGCCAATGATGTCTTATATATCCACAATCACTCATTCAAACTTTCGATATGGGACCAACAAGGGTTGGTTTAGTTGGTAAGGATCGTCCCCTTCGCCCATTTGGCTTAGGTTCGAGTCCCCCTGCTGGCAGTCCTTTGTTGGTGGAGCGATATTGCGTAACGCTTTCCCTGACCCTGGAATGGGATAGCCTTCCCTCCTCCTAAACTTTTTTTTGAATCAAAAAAAAAAACTTTCGATATGGGACGGAATCATTACAGGAATACAGAGAAAAAAAATAAAATTCCTCCTTTGATCTCCGCAGAAGGCCAGTTTGACGCTTTTTTTTTTAATCCTTGTGGGAGGTTATACCCCCTATGCAATGGGCAGTATAAAGGCATTGAAAAATCCAGTAATTTACTAGGGCTGAGCAAGGAATTTATGAAATCTGTAATTCGATCTAGTTCAGTCTAATCTAGTAGGTTTGGATTAGTTTTTTAAATTCATGGTTCAGTTCTGGATTGAAAAATTAAAAATCCACAGTTCGTGAATTGGTTCCGGATTGAACCCCACGGTTTCGGATTGGAACTGATCCGAACCGTATGCAAATAGTCTATATTTTTATTATACACCCTCTTGCATAATATTTTCTCTTTTTTCATATAAAGCTTAAATCCAAACCTAAACTCGCATAGTATCTTCTTTTATTACTTTTGTTTACTAGTTTTTAGTGTTAATCTCTAATGATCTAAATATTTATGGTGGAGCCAGTTTTCTTATGGTTGTTTAAATTCTAGAACAGCATGTTGTTATTATGAAAAGACATGTTGCTATTGTGAAACTAATATGGTACTATATTTATATTTTTATGAAATTAAAGTGTTATATATATATTTTTTGTTATTTAATTAAGTAAATCTGTGGTCCTAAACCGATCAAATCCGTGTTTAAATGGATTGGTTTGGATTGGTTCCATGATTTAAACGGATTGGATTGGTTCCAATTTTTCAAGAACTGTAAATAACGGATTGGTCCTGATTTTACCCTAATCCGGTCCAATCCGGACCATGCTCACCCTTATAATTTACCTCAGATTTGTTTATTTGGCGATTTTTTTAGGCTTATTTTTTTGCTTTAGTAAATTTTTTATTTTTTATTTTCAAAAATTTAGATTAAGCTCACGAAGCCTACTACTGGAATTGTTGCATTAGTTCCCTATTGATCTTGGTTGATTAATAATATCATACAATGAAATCTTGTTTATAGACCAATATATAGAATCACAATCAGCACGGAAGTTGCCAGGGACGGCCAACCTTAGTGAGGCCTCAAGCAAAGTGTCAATAAGAGGTTTTTTTTTTAAGGGTAATTGCAAACAAGTGGTATTTTGAAAAAAACATTTATAAATTTATGGGAAAAAAATTTATCACTTTAATTATCAAATTTGATAAAGTTGTACACTGAAATGCAGTTTCTCCTTATTTTTTTTTAATTATTATTTATATTTTAATATTTACTGATATTTCTTTTGATAAACGTGTGTTCGGATAAATTTATGTGCACCTCAACTAATTTCAAGGCCTTGAAGTTAACGACCGGGATGTTTGGTTTTTGTGGGATTTGACTATGCAACCCCTTAGGTGGTAAGCCCTTTGGTTGTCTATCTTTTAACTTTGCGACCATTTTGGGTAGTAAGTCCTTTAGTTGTCCCTCCTTAAATTTGGAAAATGTCACCCTTTTTAGTTTGAAATTTTCAAAAACAATTTATTTATGGTTGGTAAACTTTTTAAATTTTTTATTATTTTTTATTTTTACATTTCAGATCCACATAATTTAAATACAACTAAAAAAATAAAATGTTGTGAAGAAATATAAACAAAATTCAATAACTATAATATATATATATATATATATGAAAATGTATTGAATTTTTGTATTTTATTATTTTTTTTTGGGTACTTAGTGAATTTTTAAAACATTTTTCACAAATTTTGCACTTGTCAACTGTATTTAAATAAGTAGATCTAAAAGATTAAAAAAATTGACTATAATATTTTAAAAATTACTGAAAATAGAAAATATAGATTAAAATGTATAATAAAAAAAAATAGTTTTAAAATGTTTGGATGTTTGGTTTTGGCTAAAATAGCCAATAAAGATTATAAAGTGAAGGCAATGGATTTGGTGTTCAGGTCAAATCTCATTTGTTTTTAAAAAAAAAAAAAATTAAATAGATGAGAAGAATGAGAATTACTTGGGACCTTGGGTTTATTAATTTTATTATTATTATTATTACTTAACTGATACATAATTATATAATAAATATTTTATTTATTTGAATTACACAATGCTATTTTCAAGCAATCTCATTTTCCTGTTCCTATGCAAATGGGAGCAATAACTGCATATATTGATGCAGTTGGGAGCAATAACTGCACATATGAAATTGGTTACCGTGTTGTTCAATGTTGTCATCAGAAAGTCAACCTTCTTGATGCTCTGTTTTCTACATGTTCTAGTAGGTTTTCTTGTTGCTCTGTGCTCTTTTTTCTTATTTTTTATACACTATCTAAAAATAAAAAATAAAAAAGGAGACTGATTATTAATCACTTATTGATATTTTGATCATAGTCCTTTGTGCAACGACACTGACGTCCTCGAAATTTTCTCTTACGTTTTCATTCAATCTCACTCTTAGAGCAACTCCAAAGAGGAGGCAAAAAGATTTTTTATTTTTTATTTTTTTTGAACTCAGCAAAATGATCGTATTAGCCATTTTTACTAACAAAAATGATTTAGAGAAATAATGAGCTCTGAAGTCACTACTAATGTGTTGGCAGTGGGGTCCATCACTGCTGATGTAATAGATGTGTCTTTTTTTTTTTTTTTGTTTTTTTTTTCTTTCTCCATGCCAGCTCATTAGAGCTAGTATTAGAGTTGCTAGGTTAGAGCTCCCAATCACTGCTCTTTTATGAATGAGGTTTATTTATCTTCTTTCAATAGGTTCTACATCATAAGAATCATTTTATCAATTTTTATTTTAGTTTTTCACAAGTTGTTAGCATTCCTTGTTTGGCAAAGGGTCTTCCTGCAACTGTTCTGGTTCACATTTTTCTCTGTTACTCCTTTGCTCCAGTCCATTGATCACAGGTATAGCCCCATTTCTCTATTATTTCTCTTTCTTATAAAAATATTATTTGAAAAATAATTTAATACTATATTTTTAAATAAATAAATATTTACAAATGTCACGTCAATAACCACGTCAACACTAAGTACATATACAACATGTCATAAAAAAATATATTTTTCATTTATGTTTATAGTATTTTTCTTTAAAAATAAGTTAAGTTATTTTGATTGATTAGCTAAGATAAAAAGTGTTGCCAGAATATATAACTAAACTAGTTAGGCAAAATAAATAGTATATTTTTATGTACTTTTAATAGGCATTTTGCCTAAGAGCCTTGAGCATCTCTACTATGCACTTTAAAAGAGACATGTTAGCTATTATAACTAGTTAGGACCCATTTTAATTATTTCAATGGGCTAGTTATTACAATAGTTGTTTTAACACTTTTCCTCCAAATTAGCTACATTTGACGAGCGATAGGAGGCGGAAAATGCTATGGAACTTCAAATAATTTATCATTTTTTTTTGGCTAAACCTCTCACTTGGGTGTAGGACCTGCACAAACACACATGTGTGTGGGTTTTACACCTATGTGAGAGGTTTGGTAGAAAATTTGATAGATTATTTGGAGTTCCTAACATAACTCGTATGAGGCTCTTTATATAATTCGTGTAAATTGATATGTAAAATAAAGAGTAGCATTGGAGCATACAGATAAAAAAGTGATTAGGTAGATAAAGAGGCTATTCAGCGAATCGATTCACTCGAGAAACCCGCTCGAACCACCTGAACAGCGAAGGAAATTCACAATTTCAAAGTTTGGTTGGGTCGGCTGCGGTTTAGGCCTCGTATGGGGATTAAATATCTTAGTAAAAAGTTAAAAAGTAACTATAAGTTGTCACATTACTCTCTACTTTTCTGCACATCTTCTTGTAAAAAGTCAAAAAGTTACTAAAATAACGTTATTGTTTAGCAAAAACTTTTTTAGTTGGCTTTTTTGAGTTATGATTTTTTTTAGCTTGAGATTAAAAAGTTCGTTTTGGTTCATTTTTTTTTGACTTTTTTGACTTTTATGAGACAAAAAGTAAAATGATTATGATTTGAATGTGACATTTTGTCTTATTGATTTATTTAACTTATTTTTGTCTCTGGTACTTATTTAGGTAAAAAAGCCCTAGCCAAACAATATGTTCCCAAACGAAACCTTAATGAAACTGAAAATCTAAATTTCACGATCAAACATTGGTTGATTGGGCATCGAAATCGTAAAACCTCAACTGACCGAAGTAGAACATTGAAGAGAGAGTTATCCATAGGAGGCAATATTTTCTTTCGTCTTCAAATTACTTTCTTATCACACAAAAAGTCTAGAAGCACAGAGGATGGAACACATATTGGAGCGCAAAAATTGTGCATCCAATAGTCTTCCTGGACGACTGGTCGGACAATTGTTCGGACGACCGGCCAGAGCTTGTCGACTGCGGTTGTTATAGTGTTGACCTCAACTGTCATGGTATTTTGCAATCGTCCAAGCGATTGTCCGAACGAACAACCAGTAAACAATTTCTGTATTTGGCTTTTATGTTTCATCCTCTATGTGTATAACATTGCTCCTTATCACAACTTCAATATGTGGTGTTAGATTATTAGATTTTGAAATTCCATCTTATCACATATTCAAACTCATCAATCTTCACATCTTAAATTTTTTTTTTTTTTGGTTGAAATGACAACTTCCCAAAGATTTCTCTTCCCAAAACCTGTCTTACTCATTAGTACTTCTCAACTTCCCATATTTATCTCTCTTGTTATATCTCCTACTTTCTTATTTATGAACTCTCAATTTTATTTATTTTATTTTTTAAAATATCAACTTGTCAAAGATTTCTGTTCCCCAAATCTATCCCCTCTTTCTCATACCCATTAGGGGTGTCCCAACTCAATATAATTGGTTAAAATATGACTAAGCATCGTTTGGAACAAATTATTTTAATAATCTTTAGCTTTTTATGAAAAAATGTGCCAAAAAAAAAAAGAATGATATAATAACTCATAATGATTTTTTTAACTTTTTGACTAAATGTGAAAGTTTCCAAACCAAGCCTTAGTATTTTTTTTTTTTGGTTAGTAGAAAATAACTTAACAAGTGTCAAGTGTCTATAATATGGAGCAATATTTCTAGACCATTCGATAACCTCTCTATTATATCTCAACTACCCAACTTTCTCTCTCTTTCTTAATTCTCTCATCAACTCTCCGGACCTCTCTTGATTTCTCTACTCTTCATATCTCTTTAAGGCCATTTCTAATGGTTCATCAATTTTGTTATCGAATTTAAATTTGACGAAAAAAATGTCATTTTTCCTTTTCCAATAGTTTTATCAAATAAGTATCAAATTGAGAATATCAAAAATCTTTTTCCAAATTGAGAATGCTGGGAATTTTCATCAAATTACTGTTTGTAACTGTTAAATTTTCACTACCGGATGTCCCCGAATGACCACCTCTATGCAAAAAAATTGTGAAAAAAATACATTGGCCGATCGACTGGTGTTTTGATAAAAGCTCAAAATCCTCCGTTAAAACACTTGATATGAAAAGAAATTTTTATTCAAATTTAATGAAAAAAGAGATGCACCATTGCAAATGCTCTAACTCAATACTTATTTCTCTCATCAACTCTTCAGATCTCTCTTGATTTCTCTACTCTCCATATCTCTCTAACTCTTTACTTCTCAACTCTTCCAATTTTTCTCTCTTTATTTCTTTTTACATCATTTAAAAAAAAAAATAAAAAATAAAAATCAACTTTTAACCTTCCAAAATAGGCACCTCTCCAATCTACAAATGATTTCTCTTTCTCATTGCTCCTAAATCCCCAAAATTTTGATCTCCTTACCTTAGCCTACACTTTTCTGATCTCCTTCAACTGGCCACGGTAAATCAGAAAGCATATACTATATTCATGTAACATTACTTATATAATATTTCAAACCACTCGCGTAGTATATGTATATCTGACTCGCCTTGGGCCATGGCCGACTCTGGGTAAGTGCACCTGAATGATGATGTGATTATTGTTGTAGAAATCAGATGCTGGAAGTAAACATGCAATTCGAGGATTTCGTCGAATCGGCGTTGTTTCGTCGAATCGGCGTTGTTTCGCCGACAGGAAAACAAGTTTGCTTTCGTGAAACTGGATGATTCGCCTATGTTCCGGCAACAGGTACATCGTCATTGTCATTGTAAAGCGTAAAATGTTACAGTTTCAAATCAATTATTTTTAAATGCACAGGTGATGTAGATTATCATGGAAATTTGGAATTTATTTTTGGAATCAATTAGCTATTTGTTTGCTTGTTGATTATCACTACTAGTCATTTGGTTTTAACTATCATAGTTCAAAATTGTTCAAAATTCAGCTTTGTTTTAGAAATTCTTGTCTTTATTATTCATATGTTCTTCTTTTCTTTGATGTTTAATTTAATGTAAAGACAACAATTGATTACATGGCCAATGAATGCAAGTCTTTTGGTGCTTGCTTTATATAAATTTGCACATGTTGTCTTGCGCATGTAATCAATTTTGTGTTGTGATTGAATTATATTATTCAAATCACTCAATGTGTCCTTGTGGATCTTGCATATAGTGCATTGATTGAGAAACAGGTTACCCACAGTTCCGGTGACCTTTTCTTTGACATAGATATGATATCAGATTGAACTACTAACATAAGATGATTTCTTTCAGACTCCTACCTTCATTTTGTTAACAATTTGGAAATGATATTTGGTATTCATTCAAGACATTTGGGCATTTAGTACTTTGGTATGAACTTTATGGCATTTACACGATGACACATGAGAGATTTATGTGAGAAACTTTACACAATTAATTGGTATGTCTCAACTGGCACGCATGTTACTATCATAAACAACATTTGCTACTGCTATTTAGAACCTTTAGAGCCATATACATTCAATTATCCAAAACAAGATTACATCCATCCTTTAGAAAACTATTACTCTTGGAAGATGAGGACCATTTCCCTGTGTTGCCCCGGTCAATTGCGATGCAAAAGAGATTATATAATTTACGTAGACGTTTAGGAGAACTTGTTTTTTTAATCTAAAATGCTTTTTAAGTAGTAGGAAAAGCTATAATGAGTACTTCTATTTTTCATTCAATAAATCATAGAACTATGAATCAGCATCCCAAAATAAGTTCTTTCTTATTGGCATATTATCAAACACATGATATATATATATATATATATCTATTAATAAAACCCAGAAAAATCAAAAGCATACAAAGCCAATACAAATCTATAATCATAAATAAATCAAAATCGAAAGAACATTACAAATTGGAAGCCAAGCATACAAAGCCAGTACAAATCTATAACCCTATATAAACCAAAGTCAAAAGAATGCTAAAAATTGGAAGCCATGAGCTGTATCCTATCATACCAAACGAAGAGGAAAATGATATACCAGGTTGTCTAGTGTCCTGCATATCGTAGGATAATTCAAACCGCACAAATTCTGTATATATAAACCCAAAACTTCCGGCACTGCATTCAAAAATATATATACAGATATAGATATTTCCTAAACCACATTCATCTTCAAAACTCATAAAAAAATTTTGCAAAAAAAATAGAAACCTAGGTTATGAACAAATCTCAACAATATCCTAATATGAATCAATACTAATAGATATTGTAGCTTGGCTTTTCGCGCTCCCTTTCGGAAGAATGAAATAGTCTTTACAGTTCAGACTCCACTTGTGTGTTGGTTCTGAATCTGATTTCACAAGTGCAATGTGAAACAGTGAAAACACGAAAAGAGTCCAAATCCGACAATTGCTTTTGGAAAATCTATGTTTTGAATCAAATGCTAAAAATGGATTACTTTGCCAGATATCAGAGTCGCAACCTAAATATTTATTTTGAGAAATTTAGGAAACCCGTGACTCGTGCCAAAGGCCATCAGTCCTTTATTACCAAAGTGACTTGGTTCGAGAACTTAGGTATGAGAGGGGAAGGTCAATAATGAGCACCCCACTCACCCGATCAAAAATCGGCCTCTACTAATTATGGTGTGATTCTTATGTACGGTATATGTTCTTATTTTATTTTTAACATACAAGTATAGACTAATTTAACTAGAAGTTGGAACGTTTGATTTCATGTTTGTTTTGAAAAAGTGTTTTGAATATGTACCACTTGAAAAAGTGATATCATATATATACATGTAATCAAAGTATCCCAATTTCAGTGAATAACCTTCATTCACAGGCATTCAAACAGTTTAACAATTAAGCATTTAGCCTCATAGTAGTATGTTTGATACAACAGCAATCACACTTATACAATATGCTAAAGCATAAAAACTTACCTCATACTCCAAGCTAAAAAAAGGAACTAGTTAGAAAAATGTATGATCCAACTATGTAATATGGCTAATGCAACACATACAATATGCAATTAATAAGCTCAGCTACTAGAATGACATGCGAGTCAATTCAAGGCATGTGATAGCACACGTATTCAAGTAAAGAGTTTGAATTTGACATTTGAATAATATGATGAGCCGAACTTTTATGCATGCAATACAAATGGATGCAAACATGAGTATGCTAAATTAAACATGATGTTCTTAAACTAACCATCATAAGCTGGTAAATAAAAGGGAGAAAGACGTGGGGTTGGAAGACATACACATTATTACATATTTGTCCTCGCGAAGGAGGGTCCGAATGTCCAAATGTCCGAATAAATAATTATTACAAAACCGAATGAATAATTAATGAAAGGGGCTGTCTAATTTATTACAAAAATTGATGTAAGGCAAGCCTTGACACAATAAACTCGGTATAACGTCCGATCGAATTCAATTAATCATATTGATTATTTATGTCGGTTGTAATCCAATTTTAACCAATTTTATTAGCCTTTTTTTATTACCTTTCCATTTATTTATCTTTTCTCCTGTTTGTGCAAAAGTAATATTTACGTCCACTAAGTCCAAAATGCAATAAAGAGAAAACAAGCATCAACTTGACCCGAGAAATTTTTTTTCAGGGGGAATTACAAAGGAAGAGTCAAACTTATTTACAAGCGATAAGGGATTCCAAGTCAAACTCAAGATGTGCAACAAGGACTAGTCAAACTCAAAAGAGTGATAATGACTTAGAAAAACTCAAACTTGAGTTATAATGATTTGAAATCCAAACTTGATAATAAGTGATAATGACATTTTTCCTTGGTGATTTCCAAGGGTCAATTAGTCCCTTAAAAGTAAACACACTGATGAATAAAGAGAAATGAAAAATAAAAGATTGTGCTTTAGTATAAGAACATGTATACATTTGGGTAGTGAACCTCCAAAGAATTTAAACCGTTAAGTATAGAACGTTTTATGCTTTTGGTAGTAAATCCCCTAAGAGATTAAATCAGTAAGCATAGAACGTTGTATACTTTTGGTAATGAACCTCTTAAGCATAAAACGTTTTATGCATTTGATAGTGAATCTCCAAAGAGATTAAACCATTAAGCATAGAGTGTTTTATACTTTTGGTAAGGAACCTCTAAAGAGATTAAGCCATTAAGCATGAAAGAGTTCCTTTCTTATATTTGAACCACAATCTTAATTTTTCACAACTTTTTAATCGAAATAAGCAAAGAATTGAAGGAGATTGCAGAGATGATTGTGCAAAATTGATTAATTGGTTAGTACAAACAAACTTAATATTTAAAACATAAATCATTGAAATAAATTAAACAGCCCCCTAAATAGCATATAATAGTGCTGAAATTAAGTTACAGAAAGTGAGTAAAATTAAATAGCCGGAGGTACTATTCACCGCCGGAGGTACTATTCATCGTCGGTGGTTACTATTTAAAGTAATAAATTACAACAGTTTATATACAATATTTAAATTACAGCAGATATGTGGGTGGTGTAGCCATCCCATTAAAGCGATAAAAAAACAGTTACAAAAAGAAGTATTTAAACAAATTATATCACATTTTTAAATTAAATGAAAATTTGTGAAAACACTACACTAATTAATTAACACCGATTAATTAATTAAATTCTAATTAACTAAACTAATTAGCTATTTAATTATACTAATTAATTCATTATAAAATTCTAATGAACTAACTATTCAACGAAAACTAATTAATTAATTGAACTAAACTAATTAATTAAACAAATTATATCACATTTTTAAATTAAATAAAAATTTGCGAAAACACTAAACTAATTAATTAACACCGATTAATTAATTAAATTCTAATTAACTAAACTAATTAGCTATTTAATTACACTAATTAATTCATAATAAAATTCTAATGAACTAACTATTCACCGAAAACTAATTAATTAATTGAACTAAACTAATTAATTAAACAAATTATGTTACATTTTTAAATTAAATGAAAATTTGCGAAAACTCATCTTTTAGGAAAATGATGAATTTTCTGAGTCACAAACTTTCTTTTGATACTCTCAAGTCTGTGGAATGTGTTCTCAATTCTCAGTCCAAAATTTGGAATTACAGCTTTAGTAATTGTTTTTTTGAATGGTGTATTGATGAAATGGAAATAAAAATATCAAAGAAAATATTTTATTTTCCCTCCTTTTTTTTCTCTTCAAACTCTCTCTTCCCCTCTTTTTTTTTCTCCCTTGCTAGCCTTTCTTTCCCCCCCTCAGAATCCTCTCCTGATGAGCCTTTATATAGGCAAAATAATAATATAATAATAATATTAATAATATAATAATATAAATATATATATATATGTGTGTACGTGTTCAGTTGATGTCGGCATACCGGCATTAATTTTTTTATTATTATTATATTTTTTTATAATATATATAATAGAATATATATATAATATATAAAATATATAATTTATATCAAAATACATAACATATAATATACTAATATAATTTTATATAAAATACTTAACATATAATATAATAATAATAATATAATAATATGAAACACATAATATAATTTGTTTTATTATTTTCTTTTATATATATAAAATACATCAAAAATATAAACAAACACATAAAATTCTGAAAAATTACAAAAATACTAAACTAATGAAATATTTAGTATTTTAAAATAATTTGGCCATAATGGTGAAGGTTGGGATTAAAGTTCGAATTTCATCTCTCTTACTAAGGATTCTGTGAGAAACACATTCTAATTGTCATCATCGGGTAATCAAAAAAAAGTGCCCAAGTCTTAGGACCGGTCAAAATGGGGTGTCTACAGATATATAGGAATATACTCTGTGTTACAAAGTTATCCTAAAAAAATCCTAATTATGGTTATCAATTGCGTCAAATTAACACAAAATTTAAATTTAAGGATCAAATCGAGCTAATTGAAATTACAAAGACTAAAATAACACAATAAGTAAAATGCAGGGATGCATGAACTATTGATGTAATTTGCCCATAATTAAATTTACAAACTTTTTATTATTTATAGATGTGAGATACAGTATTGAAACTTTAATAGTTGAAACTAAAATACCAAAACAATTTTAATTAGGGTAGTTGTTTTGTTAATCTCACTTCCATGATTACCATCATTTCATCTACACCTAGCCTAATATCTCCCTTTGCTGAATTTGCTCTGTAATTTGTATTATAACAATAGTTGTATACAAAAGTGAAGCAATTTCACTTTGGCTTATGTTTTGAATTGAAAAGGAAGGAAGGTTTGTTTTGGAAAGTGACTTTTTCAGTAGATTTTATGGTATTTTAGCTAAAATGTGAGGTGAAAAAAATTAATATGTTTGAATTTTTTTTTTTTGACTTTTTATGAAATGACGGGTAAAAAGTAGATTGAATAAAAAGAAATCTTGATTTTTTTGTATGAATTGAAGACTTTTTAACTCTTTTTTTTTTTCGTGATTTTTAACTTTTTGATTAAAATATTGTGTTAGCCAAACGAGGCCAAGTCTAACTTCTTTTCTTCCACATGCACTATGGAGCTAGGGTCATGTTTAATTGTCTGATTAAGTTAATGAGGATTATAAGTTTGATGAGATTGAATGATGAGATTAACATATGATAAAATTAAGTTAGATAACCAAACCAAACCAAGCTTTAAGTCCCATCAAATGGAGTTGGCTATATGAATCCTTTTTCTCCATGCGGCCCTATGAAAGGCCATTTCGTTAGTCAAATTAAGTAGATCCATATCTCTATTTACAACGCTAGCCAACGTTAATCTAGGTCTATCCCGTCCCCTATCACTCCTATCTACCATTACAGTATCGCATCTCTTCACTACTGCTTTTGTTGGTCTCCATTGAATGTGACCAAACCATCTCAATCGACTCTCTCTCAACTTATCTTCTATCGGTGCTATTCTTACCCATTCCCGAATACACTCATTCCTAATTATGTAAAAGTCATCATCATATGAAAGGTAATTTTGTTATTTTATGTAAGATGTGGACAAAATAATCCTTTCACCTCTCACGAGATTGAATTAACAAACCCAACCTCCCGTGAGAATGCTAATCACATCATGTGGGAGGATTTAATCCTATGGAACTTTCCATGTAATTTTTATGGAAAATGTCTAAGATCCTCAAAAAAATTATCCTAATTTTACTCACAACGATGTGTCATGTTAGGTATTAACTTTTAATATGTCACACATTCAATCATATAGGACATGTTTAATTGGGTAGATTATAGCATATGATTAAGATTGTTAATTCATGGGACTCACATTTCATTACTAACTTTTATTAAGTAATTAGAAAATGAAGAATGTTATGATTTCTCATTTACTAGAACTATCGATAAACAATACTATATTGTACTATATCTAAAATTTTCTTACACATAGAACTACTTCGTTTTTATGTGTGGGATGAGGTTTTACATTGCACACAAACACACAAAAAAAAAGAAGAAGAAGAATTTTGAGGGGTAATGATTTTGTAATCTCAAAGTATCATGTGACATTACTTATATAATATTTTAAACCAATCACGTAGTGGACAATTTTAAGAGTTAGATTTACTGACTCGCCTTTGTTAGATAGTCAGAAAATAAAGAAAGAGACACCTGTGTGTGTGTTGCATTATACATATGCCAAGGAGATAAGAAAGCTACGGCATCTTATTTCAGAGCATAGGAAAAATGACGAAAAGAATTCCAGAGATGTCACTGTGTTCTACTAATAATAAGGCGATTCCTCTTGTAGGGTTTGGAACAGCTGTTTATCCCTTTGTATCCTTCACAACCATGAAAGAATCAATCCTCTATGCAATCAAACTTGGTTACCGACACTTCGACTCTGCAGCTGTATACCAGTCAGAGCAGCTTCTTGGAGAAGCAATTGCTGATGCTATACGCCTAGGTTTCATTAAATCTCACGAAGAGCTCTTCATCACCTCAAAGCTTTGGTGTTTTGATGCTCATCACGATCATGCCCTCCCTGCAATACAAAGTCACTCAAGTACGTGAACGTATGTAATGTTGCATAAATCATTCTTTTGTTATAGTTTATTTAATATTTTAAAAAAAAATATTTGGAAATCTCGGATTGGAATATCTTGATCTCTATCTGGTTCACTGGCCAGTGAGCTCGAAGCCAGGGGAATATGGATTGCAAGTCTGTTTGGAAAGCCATGGAGGAGTGTGAGTCTTGGCCTCACAAAATCCATTGGAGTCTGTAACTTCTCATGCAAGAAGCTCCAACTATTACTATCAATAGCAAAGATCCCTCCAGCTGTCAACCAGGTGAGCATTCCAAGTAGACTTATGTTTTTTCTGATTTTTGAAAACAATATTTGCTTTTGAGTCCTTTTAATTTATCCTCCTCTCTTTAACAGAGTAGTTTGATGTTGTATTTTGCAAGGTTGAGATGAACCCACTTTGGCAACAGAAGAACCTAAGAGATTTTTGTGAGAAAAATGATATTCATGTCACAGCTCTCTCTCCTTAGGGTACCAAAGGAACAAGTTGGGGAAGTAACCAGGTCATGGAATGTGAGGTGCTCAGACAGATTGCCAAAGCTAGAGGAAAATTTGTTGCCCAGGTTAGGTTTTATCAAATTTGCTCATCGTAGTATATATCAACCATACATTTCATAGAAGTACATAGAAAAAAGAAATTGAAAAAAAAAAAAAAAACTACTGGGCAAATTAATCTAAAATAATATTATAATAATTATTTAAACTATTAAGACTAAACGTGACCCAACGTTCATGATGATACAGTGAGGGTCCTCGTGGATGGGTTGGACCGATCCAAGCTCTTCAAGCCCACTGGATAACCTGCAAGCAAGTCCAATCGGGGAACGGGGTAGTCCCCCGGCGAACCCTCCGGCGTGTGAATTAGAGAAGGTGATAATACAGAGAAAAATGTAGAGAGAGAGAGAGAGAGAGGAGATGGAAAACTTAACCTTCTTCTTCTCTTCGAGTTTAGCTTATATCCAACTGTCATCATTTCGCTGTCTCTGTCGTTCTGATTGTCCCCGCCGAAAGCTTGAGGCGTGGTTCGCCTTGTTCAGGGCGAGGGGGTGTCATTCCGGCTGAGAGGTGTTGTCGCAATAAATGCTGTGATGGGCTGCATTAATGGTGATGTGCTGTGGCAATAACTTTGCAGATCTTTGTCTGCTGACGTGGTCTGCTCTGCGCCTGCCACTTGTCCGAGCATCGTTGGTCCTTCCTGTCCAGTTGGACTCCAGCTGTGTTGGGTTTGGCTAACCGGGTTGTATAATGAGGTTTGAATGGTGGGTCGTGGGCTCTATGGGCCTATCCCTGTTAGTAGTCCCCCATTCCCGAGTGCAGCTTTAGTCCAACGAAGGGAATAATAATAGTAAGGAGGGTAAATCGGGCCGTGCCGGTGGCCGAGCCGACCGTGAGGGTGGTCGACCGTGAGGGTGGCCGAGTGGGAGGGGGCCGACCGTGGGGGTGGCCGAGCGGGAGGGGGCCGACCGTGAGGGTAGCCGAGCGGGTGAGGGCCGACCGTGGGGGTGACCGAGCTGGAGAGGCCGACCGTTAGGGTGGCTGAGCGGAAGGGGGCCGACCGTGAGGGTGGCCGAGCGGGTGAGGGCCGACCGTGGGGGTGACCGAGCTGGAGAGGCCGACCGTTAGGGGGGCTGAGCGGAAGGGGGCCGACCGTGAGGGTGGCCGAGTGGGAGGGGGCCGACCGTGGGGGTGGCCGAGCGGGAGGGGGCCGACCGTGAGGGTAGCCGAGCGGGTGAGGGCCGACCGTGGGGGTGACCGAGCTGGAGAGGCCGACCGTTAGGGTGGCCGAGCGGGGGGGGGGCACGGGGCTCAAGGGGCGGCGTGTCACGTGGCGATGTGAAGTGGAAAAGACAAGGTGAGGGTAGAAGTCAGTGCATCTGGACCATACACGTGGCAAAATGTCGGAGGAGGTGAAAGGTCAAGCGTTAGATTGGGAGTGAAACGTCAGGGCATTATTAGGGGCATTGATGATACCATTTTGGCGGATGATTTGAAAAGTTTTCAAACTGGCGAACATTAATTTGGATCCTTGGAATACGGGCAACCCGTGGGCTTTTGGTATCATACGATTCACCTACTTGTTTACAAAAACTCAAAATATCCGAAGTATCAATTCCTTCGTTGCTCACGATACCCCATTAAAACACTTCTGCGATTTTCTGGAACCTGCATCCGAAGCTATTCGCAAATATAGTTTAGCAATGGCACAGGAAGGGACTGGAAATGTGAGGATGGATCCGCTGGGGGAGGACGATGTTGTGGAGCTGGCGCAGCAGTATAGATCAGTGAGGGTGGAGGTGCCATCGGTGCCGGAGCCAGTCAGCTAGGTGGAACCAGATCACTGGCACTCGAGGGCTGATAGGTCCATTGTAACGGCGGCGGAGTTGGAGGCTATCCGCGAGAGGTACCAGATTCCGGCGGAAGTGGAGTTGGTGTTGCCAAAGTCAACAGAGCGGCCATCGGACGTGAGGCCAGGGGAGTTTTCCCTCTACGAGGAGGCGCTGAAGGGTGGGTTGCGATTGCCGTTGCCGCAGATTGTGGTGGACGTGCTTAATCGTTTGGACATGGCGCCAGGGCAGCTGATGCCCAATTCGTGGAAGATTTTGCTGTCCTGTGCAAGCGTCTGGCCAAAGGCGATGGATGGGGAGGCCATGACGGTGGATGAATTCTTTTGCTGCTACAAAGCTTCAGGGCAACAGGAGACTTGGGTGACCCTACAGGCCGTGGCGGGAAAGGGCGTGGTGGCGGGGTTGCCAACCTCGGTCAAAGGTTGGAGGCATAGGTGGTTCTACGTGTCCAACTCTGGAGGGGCTGGGGCACGCAAGACGTGGAAGGTGCCGACAAAGTTTGTGGAGTCGAAAGGGGGTGCGGCGATGGAGGAGAGAGTGAAGAAGGTGAAGGAGTGGAGGGAGAGGGAAAAAGTTAGGTGGGACGAGCTCGTTCAGCCATCTGCTCTGTTTGAAGCTGGGTTGGGCCCACAACCGGTCGGGGGAGACCTCGACCGAGCGGAGTTGGAGGCTAAGAGGAAAGCGCAGGAAGCGGAGGATCAGGCCATGCTACTGAGGGCTCAGAAGTTCACAGAGGCCCAAGCCGACCGACCTCCTCGGCCAGTGGTGAGAGAGAGGATTCGCCCTCGGCCAAAAACGTTGGGAGAGAAGGGGTTGGAGGAGTCTGCTCCACGACTGCTTCCAAAAGATCCTCTGAAGGAGAGGTCGGTGAAGGAGATGGAGGCACTGGGGGTGGGGAAGAAGAAAAAGAGGTTGAGGCGGGGTGGGGAGGGGCCCGCTATAGCGATCCCGGGTTTACCCCTTGTTGTACAGTGATCCGGACGTGTGTCCGTGGGTGTTGGTAGTTGAGTATTATATTGTTTACATCCTTTCCTATCTTGTATTTGAGTTATAGGATGTGTTGGGCCAGTTGGAGGCAGGTTGGTTGAACTTAGAACCAAAGATAAGCTGCCCAGGTTTTGGCCTTTGCGCTCGAGCGGAGATTAGGGCGCTCGAGCGGAGATGTTTTTGGCCTGTACGCTCGAGCGGGGATCAGAGCGCTCGAGCGGATAAATCACCCTCCCAGTAGTTTCGTCGTCTGCAGATTTTCTGGAAGGTTGCATCCAGCGCTCGAGCGGGTATTCGAGCGCTCGAGCGGGGGACTTTGGTGGTGCGCTCGAGCGGAGGTTTTAGCGCTCGAGCGGGGTACTTTTTGGCTTGTCCGCTCGAGCGGAGAACAGAGCGCTCGAGCGGAGGACTGGGTTTAAGTTCCGGGTTTTGACATTTTAAAATCACTTTTCACTTTTCTTTCTCTCTCCTACTTTTCAAAAACACCATTCTTGAGCCTCTCACTCTAGAACTCTACCTTCTCTCTTGGTATTGATCTAGTAGGAGTGATTTGCTCACCTTTGGCCTTTACAATAGTTGCGTGGATCGTCGAGGGCTTCGTTTTAATCGGAGAAATTGTGGATTTGGAGCACTTTGGTTTCGGGTCATCATCTCTATTTGAGTTCTTCTTTGAGGTAGGGATTCTCCTTGTTCTCTTTTCAATACTCCTACTATAGATAGACATGTGGTTACTTTTGTATTGCATGAAAACTACATCATGTTGGAATTTTATATAAATTCATGAGGTTGAACATTAGGTTGGTTGTTGGTTTTAGATCTTTGATTATTAGATGTGCCTTGGACCAATTGGGTGTTAATTAGCAAGTGTTGTTGAAAGGAGAGGAAACCCTAATATTTATTGATTTAATAATTTAATAGAGGGGTTTGATCTTAGGGTAAATACTTGGGTATTTTGGGTTTTAAAGGAAACCATTGTTGGCTATTGTAGATGATTGAGGCTTATGTTCAATAATGAGAAAGAGGGAGGAAAACCCTAGTATAGTGATTATGATTTAATTTGTGTAATTAAATTAAAATGGCTTTGAAAGGAATGTAGTTGATTTAAAATGAGTTAGGGCTTATTGTCCTTGAACTTGATTTTGTGAAAAATAAAAGGAAGCGGGATTGGTTTTGCGGAATGGAAATGGTACTTTGAAATAAGTATGAATGTTGGACTGTTGTATCTTATACTACTATGATGGTATTAATGTTAAGCAGATAATTTCATGATAATTGAGTAAGTTTATAGATGTATAATATATTTGCATCTAGAGGTTTGTCCTTGGTCATCGGTGGAGGATGATACGGTTGTATTGAATTGTTGTGTACGCTTTACACGTATGTGTTCATCTATTTTGACACATTGCTGTTATCTTGGTAGTTTATGTATATGCATTATACATGTTGGATATGCCTTGTGTGCATGGTGGTTGTTGGCGTTATATGCCGCGCTTATAATCAGAGGTACCGTGACCTTCCAGCTAGCGCCTGGAGAACTGTATGCGCTTATAATCTGAGGTGCCACACCCTTCCAGCTAGCGCCTGGTAAAATGGTATGTTGCTGTGAAAAGTGCAGTGTGGCTTACTATGCATATAGCTAGTAGAGCGAAGTTGATGGTAGTTATTGCAGTATATCCTTGGCTTACTAAGCGCATAACTAGTAGAGCAAGGTGGAATCATTGTAGTTTTGTTGTAACTAAAAGTGATCATGGATTTGATTGGTTAAAGTTCAGAGAACCGAGTTACTCCGTTGATTGATTATATACATGTTGGTGGATTGTAAATTTATATTTATATTTTTACCCAGGTTGTACATGTATAGGTATGATAGTAGTGGAAATGAACCAAAATGTCTTTTGTCTTTTGGAAAGTGTGAACGAGAATGAATGTTTTAAAAATAAACATGTTGAAAGGATACGTCTGTCGTACGTATGGGAAATGGATGAGTGTATCGGGCTTAGTAATTGTTTGCCTAAGTAGTTGTTGATACTATGAAAGAATGGGAATGGGGATTAATGAGAGGAATATGGAAAGATGAATCGCTTGTAGCGTTGAATGAAACGGTTGTTTTCAAAAGAAAGGTTCATACATATATATTTTTGTATAAACTGTCACATTACTATTCTAGTACGAGAATGAGTGTGCATGATCATAGCTATCTGTACTGTTGTTATTGTTGAGGATCATGTTGAGATCCCTACTGGACTATATGTTCATCCCACGTTGTTGAATCTTTTTTCAGGTATTAAGCAGGTTGAGCTGCAAGAGTTGGATTTACTTATTTGTTGGCCACGGGGCCTCTTTGTTGTTGGCGGAATGCCATATCTGTAAAAGGGTTACACCCTTCATTTGATTATTCAATGTTGTAAGCCCAAGGGCAATTTCTTGAGTATGTTCATGTAATATTTACTTTGCATACGAATGAGAGTATTGTTAATCACTCCTACGGATTGAATGTATGAGTTAATTTCCGCATGTTATCTCTGAAAGTGAATTAAGTTAATGAATTTGGTAATGACATCGAGTAATAAAAAGTGGGGCGTGACAACTTGGTATCAGAGCTTACCGGGTTTGAATACCTTGAGCTCGTGGGAAGTGGTTTTTACCACAGTGGGTTTACTACGTGCAGTGAGGACGTTGCATATAGATACCATGGGAATTAAGACTTATGTGTTGCATTTATGTGAGCATGGGATTCAGTCTCCTGGATAGTATTCATAGCCGGTGAACTTGCTTTGAGGTCCTTTTGGAAACACGCCTGATCAACGTGGTTTCTGATAGGAATTCCTTGAGAGTTCCGGGATGAGTGGCTATCTTTGTGGACTTGATTCGATTATGTGTTTACTTGTTTGGATGTTTATATGCAGTAGAAATGTAAATTTTGAAACTAAGTGTGTCTTGTGACTTAACAGTAGTGGAGTGTGCCTCGGCGAAGGCTATTGTGTTTACGCTAAGTGTAATTTACCTTGTGCCTTATAGGATGTCTACACGAGGGAGTAGAGGACGATTGAGTAGTAGGAACGCCGGGAGAGGCACAACAGTTCCTTTAGCACCTGCCGTTGCAGCATCGGCTGTCGGCGAGGATGTCGCACGTGAGATTGTGAGAGCAGTGCAAGATGCCCTAGCTCGCACTGAGGGTGGCAGCGGGCATGCTCTCAAACTTACTAAGGAGTTCTTTCGCTCCGGTCCGCCTGAGTTTGTGGGGGAGGCTAAACCGTTAGAAGCAGAGAGTTGGTTGGAACAGATTACCAAGACTCTTGATATGCTCAGAGTCGAAGATGAGGAGTTGAGGGTTTCTTTGGCGACCTTTCAGTTGAAGAGTGATGCGAGTTATTGGTGGAAGAATGCTAAGACTAATGCGGGTGGCACGTGGGTTGCTTTTACCGAGGCCTTTTGGGCCAAGTATTTCCCTCCTTCTGCTCGGGAAAGGTTGAGGGAACAGTTTTTGGAGTTGCGTCAGGATGACACTCCTGTGGCACAGTTTGAGATGCGGTTTGATAGTTTGTCGAGGTTTGCTCCAGAGTTGGTGACAACAGAGGAGCGTCGTTGTTTTGAGTTCGAAAAGCGGTTGTGTTTCGATATTCGGGAGAAGGTAGCTGGATCCTTGTGGAAGGATTACTATACCTTAGTTGAGGCAGCGGCCCATGTGGAGGCCCTGATTGCTAGTGGTGATGGGGTTAAAGAAGAGACCATCTCGGTCAGCCTTGTGGTTCCAAAACGTTCTAGGCTCAGTAAGGGGTGGAGGCGGAAACATGCTCAGTCGGGAGCTGGTTCCTTTTCTTCGCCAGGGGTTTCGGATCCTTCTATTGGGATTTCCGGGGCGGTGCAGGTTTCAGACCAGTCTTGGAGTAGAGGGTCTGGTGGTTGTTTTGTTTGTGGTCAGCTGGGCCATGGTAGACGTTCTTGTCCTTTGCGTGCAAATTCTTCGGGGGTATTAAAACCTAGTCAGACTCAGTCGTACTCGTCCAATCGGGGGCGTTCTCGGTACCAGAAACGGGCAGGCCAGGCTTCGAGAGCCTCGCAAGGGGCGACTTATTAGTTAGCCCTACAGTGTTACCCTGGAGAGGGACTTTTTGTAATGTTGGCCGGTGGAGTATCACGTTTATTGATTTTGTTGTTGACCGGTGTACTACTGGATGCTGAGGCATCACGTTTATGTATTGCATATGCATGCATAGTATTGTTTGTTTAATCCTCGTGTATTGGGGAGTATGTGTGGAAATTTGAACTCTCTATTTTATTTTGAGAAGTTGTTAATGGGGTCAATGATCCTAGTATTGTTGCTTGCTTAGTATTGTGTATTGAGTTAGTCTTGTGACGGCCCGTGGGCCTTGTTCTTTTTAGAGATTATGGGTTGAGAACGGGAATCCGTGGGTGGATGTGTTTGATGTGATGGTTTCGAGAGTTGGGCGGTATTAGCAAGGTTATGTGAGGTTATATCTCGGGTTAGCGGGAATGGTACCTGTATGCTGGTTTGTGTTTTGGGCTTGCTAGTAGGTGAGTCTGGGGTGACCCTAACGGTTGTATAGGGGTAGTGTTTGTTTTGTGATTGGTTATCAATTGTGGGATATGGTTTGTGAGAGGATGCAGGCAGCATTCCTTAGTGGAAGAACAGTTTGTGTTCTAGAGTAACAAGAATAGCGTTGGTCGAATTATCCCTCTTGATTGGGTAGTTGTGGTTGAGGTAGACCATGTGTGTTGATTAGGGAGATCGAAGCTAATCGAACATGTTGTGCTATTGAATCTGTTGACTGATGAATACATTAATTTATGTATTGTTTGATTGTGTATAGAACCTATGTGTTTATATGCATTGCTTAGTGTTGGAAGAGATAGGGGATGTACTCCGCGGTTTAGGGGAAGATAGGGGATGGACCTCTAAACCGGATGTTATTGGGAGGGAGGAGATAGGGGATGAACTCCGTAGATAGAGCATGTATGCTTATCTAGAAATGTATTGACAGAGCGCATATGCTTATCAATTGAAGTGTTGTTTGTTTGATTTGATGTAGCACTGTACTTATTTCTATTAATCATCATTATAGAAATGTTATGCTTCGTGTTGGTTTCGGTATCACTGTATGAGTGATGGTTGTTGCTAATAGTATGTTGAAAAGTTATGGAAAACAAAATTTTTCTTAATGTTTGGGCCACCTAAGGGTGTTGCTGAGAAATTGATTTAAATCAAGGGTTTTGGAAAGTTCCAAATGAAAATATTTCTTTTTGCAAATAAACTGTGGATGATTTTGTGTTTTGGATAACACCGTGTTTGTGAAAAATGTTTACAAAACTGTTGAGTTTCTCATGGAAAGTGGAGGATTTATTTTGGAAAGCTAGCATTGAAAATTTGACTATCTTTGAGAAATGTCGCTTGAACAAGAAAATGTTTTCTTATTGTTTACTCATAAGGTTTGCTTTGATTAGTTTTTGGGAATCTTGTTGTTGAGTAGTGGCTTAGCTTGAAGCGCTAGTCAGATGTTGGTTATTGTTCCAGGAAGGGTTTGGTTTGTTGAGATTTTCGCACCTAAGTATTGTTGTTTGGAATGTATTTCCCTTAGTGGGTCTCTTCTTGGGTAAGAGTGGCCTGATGGTTGTAGTGAGGGCGGTTTCACTCCTAGTGTTGGGGGGTGTTGGTGTTGTGTTATCAGTTGGCCTTATGTTTTGACGTACCTTTAATTTCGGGGACGAAATTCTTTAAGGGGGGGAGGTTATAGCGATCCCGGGTTTACCCCTTGTTGTACAGTGATCCGGACGTGTGTCCGTGGGTGTTGGTAGTTGAGTATTATATTGTTTACATCCTTTCCTATCTTGTATTTGAGTTATAGGATGTGTTGGGCCAGTTGGAGGCAGGTTGGTTGAACTTAGAACCAAAGATAAGCTGCCCAGGTTTTGGCCTTTGCGCTCGAGCGGAGATTAGGGCGCTCGAGCGGAGATGTTTTTGGCCTGTACGCTCGAGCGGGGATCAGAGCGCTCGAGCGGATAAATCACCCTCCCAGTAGTTTCGTCGTCTGCAGATTTTCTGGAAGGTTGCATCCAGCGCTCGAGCGGGTATTCGAGCGCTCGAGCGGGGGACTTTGGTGGTGCGCTCGAGCGGAGGTTTTAGCGCTCGAGCGGGGTACTTTTTGGCTTGTCCGCTCGAGCGGAGAACAGAGCGCTCGAGCGGAGGACTGGGTTTAAGTTCCGGGTTTTGACATTTTAAAATCACTTTTCACTTTTCTTTCTCTCTCCTACTTTTCAAAAACACCATTCTTGAGCCTCTCACTCTAGAACTCTACCTTCTCTCTTGGTATTGATCTAGTAGGAGTGATTTGCTCACCTTTGGCCTTTACAATAGTTGCGTGGATCGTCGAGGGCTTCGTTTTAATCGGAGAAATTGTGGATTTGGAGCACTTTGGTTTCGGGTCATCATCTCTATTTGAGTTCTTCTTTGAGGTAGGGATTCTCCTTGTTCTCTTTTCAATACTCCTACTATAGATAGACATGTGGTTACTTTTGTATTGCATGAAAACTACATCATGTTGGAATTTTATATAAATTCATGAGGTTGAACATTAGGTTGGTTGTTGGTTTTAGATCTTTGATTATTAGATGTGCCTTGGACCAATTGGGTGTTAATTAGCAAGTGTTGTTGAAAGGAGAGGAAACCCTAATATTTATTGATTTAATAATTTAATAGAGGGGTTTGATCTTAGGGTAAATACTTGGGTATTTTGGGTTTTAAAGGAAACCATTGTTGGCTATTGTAGATGATTGAGGCTTATGTTCAATAATGAGAAAGAGGGAGGAAAACCCTAGTATAGTGATTATGATTTAATTTGTGTAATTAAATTAAAATGGCTTTGAAAGGAATGTAGTTGATTTAAAATGAGTTAGGGCTTATTGTCCTTGAACTTGATTTTGTGAAAAATAAAAGGAAGCGGGATTGGTTTTGCGGAATGGAAATGGTACTTTGAAATAAGTATGAATGTTGGACTGTTGTATCTTATACTACTATGATGGTATTAATGTTAAGCAGATAATTTCATGATAATTGAGTAAGTTTATAGATGTATAATATATTTGCATCTAGAGGTTTGTCCTTGGTCATCGGTGGAGGATGATACGGTTGTATTGAATTGTTGTGTACGCTTTACACGTATGTGTTCATCTATTTTGACACATTGCTGTTATCTTGGTAGTTTATGTATATGCATTATACATGTTGGATATGCCTTGTGTGCATGGTGGTTGTTGGCGTTATATGCCGCGCTTATAATCAGAGGTACCGTGACCTTCCAGCTAGCGCCTGGAGAACTGTATGCGCTTATAATCTGAGGTGCCACACCCTTCCAGCTAGCGCCTGGTAAAATGGTATGTTGCTGTGAAAAGTGCAGTGTGGCTTACTATGCATATAGCTAGTAGAGCGAAGTTGATGGTAGTTATTGCAGTATATCCTTGGCTTACTAAGCGCATAACTAGTAGAGCAAGGTGGAATCATTGTAGTTTTGTTGTAACTAAAAGTGATCATGGATTTGATTGGTTAAAGTTCAGAGAACCGAGTTACTCCGTTGATTGATTATATACATGTTGGTGGATTGTAAATTTATATTTATATTTTTACCCAGGTTGTACATGTATAGGTATGATAGTAGTGGAAATGAACCAAAATGTCTTTTGTCTTTTGGAAAGTGTGAACGAGAATGAATGTTTTAAAAATAAACATGTTGAAAGGATACGTCTGTCGTACGTATGGGAAATGGATGAGTGTATCGGGCTTAGTAATTGTTTGCCTAAGTAGTTGTTGATACTATGAAAGAATGGGAATGGGGATTAATGAGAGGAATATGGAAAGATGAATCGCTTGTAGCGTTGAATGAAACGGTTGTTTTCAAAAGAAAGGTTCATACATATATATCTTTGTATAAACTGTCACATTACTATTCTAGTACGAGAATGAGTGTGCATGATCATAGCTATCTGTACTGTTGTTATTGTTGAGGATCATGTTGAGATCCCTACTGGACTATATGTTCATCCCACGTTGTTGAATTTTTTTTCAGGTATTAAGCAGGTTGAGCTGCAAGAGTTGGATTTACTTATTTGTTGGCCACGGGGCCTCTTTGTTGTTGGCGGAATGCCATATCTGTAAAAGGGTTACACCCTTCATTTGATTATTCAATGTTGTAAGCCCAAGGGCAATTTCTTGAGTATGTTCATGTAATATTTACTTTGCATACGAATGAGAGTATTGTTAATCACTCCTACGGATTGAATGTATGAGTTAATTTCCGCATGTTATCTCTGAAAGTGAATTAAGTTAATGAATTTGGTAATGACATCGAGTAATAAAAAGTGGGGCGTGACATTTTATATATTTAAATTTGTAAATAATTTTATTAAACTTTAATCTCACATCATTAATCTAAGTTACTCAAATTTGACTAATATAATGTAAATTTCTCTGTATACATTGCAAATTAATTTTGAGTTAAATGTTTTGATATGGTATTTGATATGGTCATTTGCACGTCAAAATATTTTATTTAAAACCAAGAAAAAACAACTATTCTGTAAAATAGTGATTAAGACCAGGTGTCGATCCTCAGAGACTAATCAAATTGTTTTGATACAAAAATAATAATTAAAGCAATTTAAGAAAATTGATTTTGAAATTAATAAAACTAAAATTAATCAAACATAAAATAAATAAAATAAAATAAGAAATTTCTTATCGTTTTGAATCTACCACTAACCTTATAATCAAGGGTTATTGTATTAGTTTTCAGAAAATCATTAATTTGGATAAAATTATATAAGTTGATCAAAAATATATCATCAAGAGAATTTGTATATAAAACCAGAAAGCCACGAATTATCTTCGCTTAGTACGAACCGTTACTACTAAACTAAACTAAACTAAGGTTGATGCACGACTCATTTTACTAAATATGACTGATCTAACAATTTTAATATGCTGTAGTAAAAATAATTGTATAACATAATTTGAATAAAACATTTATTGTACAAAAATATCTAAAAATTATACAATTTATCCAAATCAAATCAAATCAAAACTAAAAATATTTAATATAATAAATCACAATTATTTGATCAAGGTTTCATCTCCACCCTAAGATGAAAAATTATTTCCTAACACTCATGCCACACTAATAGATAAAAATTATACTCTCCCACCTTCCCTTTCTTTCTATTTTTCTCTCTTTCTCCCTACTTCCTTGGCCGAAACCTCTGCCCGCTTCCCTCTCCCCTCTGTTCTTTCTTTCTCTTAAACTTCTTTTATTACCTTGAACATACAAAAGAAAACAAAAAAATATATATATAATAATATAATATAATATAATATTTTGGTATATATATATATATATTAGTATATGCCCGTGCTCATATCCGTACCCGTGCCTAAAGACACGTTATAAATAAAATAAATGAACAAAAAGGAGAAAATAAATAAATAAGGGAGGAAAATTAAAAAAGAAAAAGAAAAGAAGAAGATGAAGGTGGAATCATGAGATCATTGAAGAGATTATTAATGAGATCATGGAAGGGTGGATAAGAAAAAAAAAAAATAAGAGAGAAACAAGAAAATAAGATACATCACAATCGTTATTTTGTAATTTAAACAAATTTAAACAATCTAAATATTTTAATAAGACAAATATATATAGGATATTTTCAAAAATTTTCTTGTCAATAGATATATATATATATATATAATTTGAGTTGTTGAGTGGTGTAAGAGGCATGCTGCCTCTTTTTCTCTTTCTTTCTTTTTCATGTTTTTTTTTTTTCTTTATTTCTTTCCACTTTTGCTTCCATTGCTTTCAGCGGCCTCTCCTTTATTTTTTTGTTTTTTTTCATTTTTTAATTTATTATTTATATAATATAATATAATATTATATATTATTTATACTAATTAATGTATAAATACTAATATATATATATAGACATAAAAATCACACAAAATTATAAAATTATACCAATTAATGGACTAATAAAATATATATTAATGGGTCAAATGTGTAACATTTAGAATCCGATCACACCTCCCAACTTACATTTTGCTAGTATTCGAGCAAAATAAAACTAAAAAGACAATAAAATAAAATTTATCTATGTCATTTTCGTAAAGAACACGATAACATTTACCGTATGCAACTAGTCTTTGAACCCTTAAGTTATCCCTAAGGCCCCGTTTGTTTGGGATTACAGGGAGGGGATTAGGATTGATAGTAAGGTGAGACTACTATATGGGGTCACTACAGGAAAAAGCAAAATTGGCGACTAAAATTTGAATTTTCATCGCTGAAAGTAGCAGAATTGGCGACTAAAATGGAATTAGTAGCCAAAAGTGAAGACTTTTGGCAACTAAAACAGTTTAGTAGCCAAATGTATAGTTATTGGCGACTGAAAATCAGTTTAGTCGCCGATTATATGGGTTTTAGCAACTAAAAAAATTTTAGTAGCCAAAGTCAATATGTTTGGCGACTAAAAACATTTAGTAGCCAAAAGTATAGGTTTTGGCAACTAAAAAATAGTTTGGTCGCCGATTATACGTGTTTTACTGACAAAAAAAAAATTCGTAGCTAAAAGTCAACAATTGGCGACTAAAATTCAGTTTAGTCGCCCAAAATGGAGCGTTTTGGCGACTAAATTTAGTTTAGTCGCCAAAAGTGGAGGTTTTAGGCGGGAATTAATTCTTTTAGCGACTAAAAAATAATTAGTAGCCAAAAAGTACAGAATTGGCGACTAAAAAATAGATTTAGACGCCAAAAGTGGTCCTCTATTTTTTTTAGTAAATAATTTATTTTTTATATAAATTATATTAAATAAAAATAATTATTTATATATATATATAGTTTTGTATTAATACCGGTCAATATACTATATAAATAATATATGTTGCATATATATTCATGTGATGTTATAGTGGCATAGTAGGGAGAGTGTGTTGCTAAAGGTGGTGGTTCGAAACTTGGGAACAGCAAAGGGTAATTTTTTTTTTTTTTTCAGAAATATGGTTTTGGCGACTAAAATGTGTGGTCGCCAAAAGCTTGAGTATTGGCGACAAAAAAAATAGTCGGCAAATGTATAAATAAAAAAAAAATAATTCACTATTGGCGACTAAAAGATTAGTCGCTAAATGTATAATTTTCAAAAATGTAATTGACTATTGGCGACTAAAAGATTAGTCGCTAAAGACTTGTTTTTTGCCGACTAAAACTTTTTTAGTCGCCAATACCTCCAGCGACCATGTATTCGCGACAAAACCGGCGACTAAAATATTTAGTCGGGGAAAGTAAAAAGTCGACTTTTGGCGACTAAAAATGGACTTTTGGCGACTAAAAATTTAGTTGCCAAATGTGCTTTTTCTTGTAGTGGGTGTTTGTTTTGAGAGATGGGAAGAGAACTATTAATCCCTTGGTATTAGTAAAGGCCTTGGAAGGAGAATTGGTAAGGAGGAGGTAGAGATGGTATTAAAAAAATAATGAGGGAATTAGAAATTTTTTTATTTATTTTTTATTTTTTATATATTGGGATTTTTTTTTAAATATTAATGTTTAATTTTTTATATTTTTTTATTTGTTTTATTATTTTATATAAAAATAATTTAACAATTCCTCACTATTAATCCCCTCACTAACAATCCCCTCACGATTAATCCATCCCCTTACTATGAATCTTCTCCATTCTATTTCTGAAAACAAACGGGGCCTAGTGGACAAATTGTAGTCTCATGAGGGTTTGTAGAGAATTTACCCACAAAATTCAATTTTTTTTCTTGTTTTACAGAGATAATTGTTAATTTTAATATATTAGTAAAAGAATTATCAGAATTAGAATACTAGCAATCAATGAAAATAATTTTATATATCTCAAATCTCAGTGTGTGTGTAAATTATAGCCAACAAAAATATTATTTAATCTCAAAATGAAATAAGACTCTAGTTCTATCATAAGCATGTTTCAACTCAATTCTCTCTCATTTACTCTCAACAAATGAAACATTCTAAAATGGTTCAACTCACCAGTGTATGTATGTAAGAAAATACTTATGTTTAACAAAATGAAAATTTCTCACAATTAGCAATGAAAAATGTTGTATAAAATGTTGTTTAAATTGGGTAATTGAAACAAAATAAATAAATTCATGCTTTATTAAATTAACTGAAAGAATATCAAATAAAATCATACTTGATAAATTACATTATAGAGCATAAATATGAAATAAGACTAATATAAGAACATATTTAATCTGAATATGATAACAAGAAATCAAATCAAATTCTGTGTGATACCATAGTGTCTTTAAAATAGATTAGCCGTCTCACCGTGGGTGTTGGAAGAACATCGACTTCTGTCTCCCAAGATAGGATGGTTTAAACCGGTTAACTCAGAAAAACCTTCTGTTAGCTTTGGCAAACCGACAATGGCAGCACACTTTCACAATAAGAAAATTCTAGCAAACTGACTGAAGAATGGAAGAAACAATTTCTGTGTTTGAGACTTGACATGAGGGTCTCAATTTATACATGTATAGGGGAGAGAGGAAAAGCCTCCAGCCTTTATGGCTAGTCACTAATGCACCATTAACCTCTGCAATAAAGGCAGGAGTTACAAACCCATTAATGCACTATTAACCTCTGCAATAAAGGCAGAAGTTACAAATCCCATTAACTCTTTCATGAAGCTAATTTCATGGAGCAATTTCTCATTCAATTCTCAATGGCTTTTGGCCATTTTATTTGTGGTGTAAAGATCTCATTGCAAAGTATATACACCCACTTAGACCCAACACAATAGATAGTTGGGATCCACTTTAATATTTAATTAAAGTTGCCAAAAATTTATTTTTTCCAACATAAAAAAATAAATATATATATATATATATAGTCTCATGATAGGAAAGCCGAAAATAATAAAATTATGTCAATTTGTCATTTGAAAAATCATACTAATCCCGAGATCAAATAGAACTTTATTTTTTGGTTGTAATGTTGGGTCAAAGGGAATTATTTACAGAATTGGGTATAGGGTGAAAATAGGTGTCCAAGAAATAAATCAAATTAATGCAGCATATGTAGAACATTGCTTCACTAACCCATCCTTTAAACTCCCTTTTTTTATTAAAAAAAAAATATGATTCACAACCATACTCTCTATTCTCTTGTTTTTTTTTTCTCTTTTTTTTTTATTCTTTTTTTTTTAACATAGAAGTAAAAATATGTTTTTTACAATTTCCTTGTTTTCATTCACATGTGCATATAATTGAGAAAGGCGGGATGAGAGAAATAAATCCAGACAGATACTTGGCTCACAAAAAATAATCGAAAACTAAGCAATGATATTTTATTTTTGAAGACATTCAATTTAAAATCAGTTGATTAATAAAAGAAGCCTCTAAAATATATAAATAAAGTTTGAGCAATTTAAAAAAAATCAATGTGAGACTAGTGTTTGACAGTTTGTAAACCTAGACATGTGAGTTAAGCTTAATTTGTTTGGGGATGAGTTGGTGATTGGAGTCTCGTGATCCATGTACTCTCTCTATCTCTCTGTGAGTATGAAAGTGGAGTAAAGTAGGATTTGATGATAGCATAACTAAACACACACTACAAGAAAATACACCTTTGGCGATTAAATTTTTAGTTGCCAAAAGTCCATTTCCACTTTCTCCGACTAAATATTTTAGTCGCCGGTTTTGTCGCGAATACATAGTCGCCGGAGGTATTGGCGACTAAAAAGTTTTAGTCGGCAAAAAACAGGTCTTTAGCGACCAAAGCTTTTGTCGCCAATAGTCAATTACATTTTTGAAAATTATACATTTAGCGACAAATCTTTTAGTCGCCAATAGTGAATTATTTTTTTTTATTTACGCATTTGCCGACTATTTTTTTCCTCGCCAATAGTCAAGCTTTTAGCGACCACAAATTTTAGTCGCTAAAAGCATATTTCAGAAAAAAAAAATTACCCTCTGTTGTTCCCAAGTTTCGAACCACCGACCTCCCACATTCTAATCTTTTAGTCGCCAATAGTGAATTATTTTTTTTTATTTATACATTTGCCGACTATTTTTTTCGTCGCCAATAGTCAAGCTTTTGGCGACCACACATTTTAGTCGCCAAAAGCATATTTCAAAAAAAAAAAAAATTGCCCTCTGTTGTTCCCAAGTTTTGAACCACCAACCTCCCACATTCTAAACCTTTAGCAACACAATCTCCCCACTATGCCACTATAATAATATCACATGAATATAAATGCAACATATATTATTTATATAGTATATTGACCGGTATTAATACAAAACTATATATATAAAAATAATTATTTTTATTTAATATAATTTATGTAAAAAATAAATTATTTACAAAAAAAAAAAAATAGGAGACCACTTTTGGCGACTAAATCTGTTTTTTAGTCGCCAATTCTATACTTTTTTGCTACTAATTACTTTTTTGTTGCTAAAAGAATTAATTCCCACCTAAAACCTCCAGTTTTGGCAACTGAACTGAATTTTAGTCGCCAAAACTGTCACGACCCGAACCCGCCCCTATGGGTTAAGGCCATAACCGGCCAGTAATCGTGAGATTACCTACGGCCTCAAACCAAATAAGACAAAACTCATCAGAGAAAAAGGGGCTAAACGGAAGCAAATTAAAAACTTTGTCCATAGAGCCGTGCTTATATGCACATCAAAACCTACCAGACATACATATGTTAATAACCCACAACAGAAAGCATAGCAACACAAATTTCTGTACAGACAGGATCATTCAAAACTGAGTCAACCAAGCAAAACTATACACAGACGTACTCAAAACTTCGCCAACATAACAGAATAGAAACAGACGACAAAGGCAAAGGCGGGTCTCGTGCGTGAGACACAAGGGCTAACTTTCCCAAAAATCTTTGTTGTTCCACACTGACTTCGCTGAGGCTGGGTTTGGACTTCTCTGGGCTCACCTACAAATACATGAATGAGCGTGAGCGAAAGCGAAAGCCCAGTGAATAATACCAGATAAAGAACATACATTGGAACAACATACATCAAACGGCCTTGGGCCCAATTTGCATTTCTAACTAATACATACATACATAGACATATGTAAGTTAAGTAATTGAGGTTCCAAACGCAACGTACGGCCTCGGGCCCAATTCATTCATGTTGGACTATCATTCCTTTCAGACTATTATTCGTATCAAAACAGCCTCTGGCCCACTCATTCATGTCAATCGGCCTTCAGTCCAATCGTTCATCAATCGGCCTTCGGCCCAATCATTTATCAATCGGCCTTTGGCCCAATCATTTGTCAATCGGCCTTCGGCCCACATTTATATCAAACGGCCTTCGGCCCACATTTATATCAAACGGCCTTCGGCCCATATACACTTTCGTGTCAAACGGCCTTTGGCCCATATACACTTTCGTGTCAAATGGCCTTTGGCCCATTCATGTTTATCAAAACGACCTTTGGTCCATTCATATTTAACAAAACGACCTTTGGTCCATTCATGTTTAACAAACGACCTTGGGTCCATTTATGTTTATCAAAACGACCTTGGGTCCATTTATGTTTATCGAAACGACCTTGGGTCCATTTATGTTTATCGAAACGACCTTGGGTCCATTTATGTTTATCAAAACGACCTTGGGTCCATTTATGTTTATCGAAACGACCTTGGGTCCATTTATGTTTATCCATGTCAAACTTACGTCCACAATCCCAATTAGCAATTCATAAAGCTTATAAGGGAATAAACAATTGGATATTCGCAAGCATTCAGATATCGATATTACTCACAGTGACCGGCTTGTGGATTTGCCCTGGAGCTTGACCCTACACATTTCATGAACACAAAAGGGTCACTAATAGTTCAATCCGTTCTTTAATTCACATATTCCTCTTTAGGCTTTATTCTTATCGCATTAACTCATTTACAATGCTTAACATATGCCTAAGAGTGCTTACAGGTGAAAGAGAACGGAAAAACAGAACACAGAAGGCAAAAATAGGATTTCAGAAAACAGGGTCCCCGCTCGAGCGTGGACTTCCCCGCTCGAGCGGACCCTTAAGCCTACAAAAGTGCTGGTTACCTCAAATTCATGCTCGAGCGTGATCTCGGCCGCTTGAGCGGACTGTCTGTCTACATAGCTCCCCGCTCGAGCATCAAATCCTCTGCTCGAGCGGGAACCATGCCTACAAAAACTGCTGGGAGCACGATTTTCCCGCTCGAGCGGCAGTTCCCCTGCTCGAGCGGACATCAAAATTCTGAAAAATCCAGAATGTGTTCTTGAGCTCCTACTTCGAATTCAAAGGCTCCAAATGCATGATTTCGACTCAAACTTCATACATATGTGTACTAACATGATATAAACACCGAATTACAACATATTGAAACTCAATTCCCGCGAATCAATCACATGCAAACCCAAATTATACCAAACTTACTTTCAATACATTAAATTCATGCATTTAAGCTTCATATCTTCATCAATCATGCATGCATGTCAATTCTTGACTCCATTTCTATTCCAATTAATGCAAATGGTGTTCATTCTCATGGAGCACAACAAAAACATGCTTGCATGTAGGATTTAACACTCATATTTCCATATTCAACCCAATACATGCTTGATTATGCAAAACCATGGTGATCTTATACATGCATGTGCATTTCAACCTCAAATTCATCAATTAGAGTACAACTCTTGTTCTTGATCACCAATTAACCTTTAATTCACCAAATCACAAGTTCAAACTCATGAATTTATAAACAATCACTTACCTAGAAGCTCAATCTATGGTCAATTCTTGAGTTGGACTTCAAATTCACAACCTTGAGCCAAAATTACACAACTTTCTCCTCTCTCTCTCTCTAATAGCCGACCTCCTCCCTTTCTTAGAGTTTGATCAGCCAAAAATGAAAGTATATGAGGGAAATGAGTGTATAAGGCCTCACACATAAAGCCCCACTAACTATCATTTAATAATATTAAATAATTGGACACTAAATCATCAATTAAATCAACTTAATCTGGTCTGAATTAATTTTTTAATTAAATTTCACCGTAGGCTCTAAAAATTATGCCAATCACAATGGCATAATCAATTTCGGGTTCTGTGGCCGATAAGGCCTCCAATTTAATTTCCAAAGTAGATAATCAAACAGATATTCCTACGGTGAACAGATAGAAATTCAAAACCACATATTTTCACGTAATGGCACACAAAATCATATCAAACACATAATCCTACTCATGTTAAGGACCAATTAACATATTACAGAACAGGGATATCACAAAAACCCTCCACTTTGGGCGACTAAACTAAATTTTAGTCGCCAATTGTTGACTTTTAGCTACTAAATATTTTTTAGTAGCCAAAAAGCTTCACTTTTGGCTACGAAATTTTTTTTTGTCGGTAAAACACGTATAATCGGCGACCAAACTATTTTTTAGTCGCCAAAACCTATACTTTTGGCTACTAAATGTTTTTAGTCGCCAAAAACCTTGACTTTTGGTTACTAAAATTTTTTTAGTTGCTAAAACCCATATAATCGGCGACTAAACTAATTTTTAGTCACCAATAACTATACATTTGGCTACTAAACTGTTTTAGTTGCCAAAAGTCTTCACTTTTGGCTACTAATTCCATTTTAGTCGCCGAAAGTGCTACTTTTAGCGATGAAATTTTTTTTTTTTAGTCGCCATTTGTACTTTTTGTTGTAGTGATAGGAAAAAAAATACCAAAATTCATTATATCTTTTGAATTAGAAATAATTTCTTGAATTTATTTTTTTAGGGTAAATATTTTATATTTTAAATATTTATTTATTTATTTTAATGTGCATTATATTTCATACATATAGCGGTCCCGGGTTTACCCCTTGTTGTATAGTGGTCCGGACATGTGTCCGTGGATGTTGGTAGTTGAGTATTGTCTTATTTACGTCCTTTCTTGCTTTGTTTTTGAGTTACGGGATGTGTTGGGCAGGTTTGTCACAGGTTGGTTAAGCTTAAGAACCAAGTCTAGTTGCCCAGGTTTTGACTGGTCCGCTCGAGCGGACATGTTTACGCTCGAGCGGATGGGTTGTTGTTGCTTGTGCGCTCGAGCGGAGGTTTTGGCGCTCGAGCGGAGAATGCACCCTTTCAGTATTTCGTGCACCTGCAAAACTTCTGCAAGTGTGGTTTATGCGCTCGAGCGGGTCTTTGTTCGCTCGAGCGTACAGTATGTTTTTGGTGAGAGTTCTGGGAGGGGGAGACCTGCGCTCGAGCGGGCTAGGATCTACGCTCGAGCGGACGAACTTTGTGTCTGTGTCTTGGAGCTCGAGCGGACAATGTTGCGCTCGAGCGGAACCTGTTTTATGTGTCTTTACGCTCGAGCGGAGTGTCTTACGCTCGAGCGGACCTGTCGTATAACTGAGTGGGACTGGGCATTTTAAATCACTTTTTGACTTATCTTCTTTCTCCTACTTTACCAAAACGCCATTTTCAGAGCTTCTCACTCAAAAACCATAACTTCTCTCTAAGTGTTGATCTAGCTAGAGTGTGTTGTTCACCTTTTTTCTTCACAAAAAGGGTGTTGATCGTCGAGGGCGTCATTTTGATCCGAATAGTTTGGTGTTTGGAGCATTTTGGTTTTGGGTCCTTCTCCTTTGGAGCTCATCTTTTGAGGTAGGGATATCCTACTCCTCTTTATGAGTCTTGTCTTTAAATTTTAGCATTTTGATATGTTGGTAGTTGTTGTGTAATTTTGGGAAACTTTGGGCCATTGTGTAATTTTATAAAAGTTTGGGGTTTTGTCTATAATAAACCTAGAAGCATGTTTGCTATAGAAACATAGAATTAATGTTGAGACATTAGTGAAATTGGAACCTAAGGGTTGTAATGTTATGAATTATAACGATGGATAGAATACATTGATTTTATGTATTGTTATGTGATGTGTATAATTGTTGTTTATATGCATTGTGTTGTGTTGGAGGAGATAGGGGATGTACTCCGCGGTTTAGGGGAAGATAGGGGATGGACCTCTAAACCGGATGTTATTGGGAGGAGATAGGGGATGAACTCCGTAGATAGAGCATGTATGCTTATCTAGAAATGTATTGACAGAGCGTATATGCTTGTCTTTGGAAGTATGAATATGACTGTTATGTTTATATTTGTTGAAGTGAAATGTGTTGGCATGAGTGCTTGTCTCATGTGAGATGTTTGAGCCAAGGTTATGATATGGCAAGTGAAAAGGAAATATAGACTTAAACGTCTTGGAATTGTATTATGTTATGAAAGAATGTAAAAGAGTTGGCCATCTATCAACTGTTAATCTTTTAGTCATTATTCATAACTGGTTTAGTATATTTCTACTGGGCTGTGGCTCACCCTATATGGGAATATTATTTTCAGGTACAGGTAGCATGCCATCTCCAAGGAATTAGCTTGGAAGGCTAGTGGCGGACGGACTTTTTGGTTGTCTTTCCTTTTGTAATATTACATGTAAATTCAAGCCAAGGGCTTAATGTGTAGACGAGTTAGCACTCTACTTTCTTGTACCCAAGTGTTAACTTGGAAAGCTGTAAGCCCTTAGGGCATTTGCTTTTGTTGTTAACATGTAATACTATTTGTAATAGAACTTTGTTGAATGGAAGGACGTGGATCTTTTATATATCTTGGCATGTCAATATTGTTGGGTTTAATGTCATTATTTTGAGGGTGTTACAATACATCTATGTGTTGTATTTTTTTAATATTTTAAATATATTTTTTAAATATTAAAAAATTATTATTTTTATTTTAAATATATAGTTTTATTTTAAATATTTTCTTTTATTTTATAAATATATTTTTAAATATTTTAATTTTTTTCTTATGCGTTTGGTTACGATTTAAATGTAGAGTTTTGAAAATAGTGTGGAGTGTCGAGTTATGTGTTTGGTTATGATATTTGAAAATAATTTTTGAATTAACTTTTGAGTTATGTGTTTGGTTACGATTTGAGTGTAAAATTGTGTTTTGAGTTTAAAATATTAAAATTAAAAAATTAAAATATTTATAAAATAAAATAAAATATTTAAATAAAAATTATATATTTAAAATAAAAAATAATTTTTTTAAAACATTTTTTAATATTTTAAAAAATAAATTCAACAATACTGTTCTAAACCCTCCAAACCTATCCTCCAACCCAAAAATATTTTTTAATATTTTCAAAGGAAGGGCAATAAGGTAATTTCTTAAGAAAAAAGTAACACCGTATAGTGATTTTTGACAGCATGGGGGAATCTTGATATTGTCAGGTACAGCAGGGGAGGTTATTGTAATTATTCAAATCACTAGGGAGATCCCTGTATTTGTCAGAAATCTCAGGAGAGGAAAATGTAATTTACCTATTTTTTTAACTAAAAAAACTAAAAGCTACGTTCTTAACAACTTCCTAAAATGGCACTCAGTTCATTTTCACACTCCTACCGATAAATATCCTGGGATAGCAATAAGTACAGACCAATAATGCCAATGTTTAGCACTATGTGATGGCATTAATTGCATATCCGATACACATTTTTATTTCAGGAGGAGGACGATCCCCCCGTTCACATGTTAAGTCGAAAGATGTTGGGATCTGTAGAGCTAGTTATAGATTTTGGCCTATTTTAGCAAGTTGGTAATAATATGCTTTTCAGTCTCTCTCACAAAAAAGCTGCTTATAAGTTGCTTATAAGCAGCTTTTCATCAAAAAGCTGATTATAACCATCTTCCTAAAATAGGCCTTTATTTTGATAATTTAAATAATTTATTTTGTTTGATATTTTATGTATTTTATTTATATAAAAAATTAAATTAATTTAATAATTTTAACTTATTTAATTTATCACGTTTTTAATTAAAAAAATTTATTTTTTTTGTTAAAAACTCGATAAATTAAACAAATTATAATTATTTAATCAAGTTAATTTCTTATTTAAATAAAATACATAAAATATTTAATAAAATAAATAATTTAAATCATTGAAATAAAATTCGCAACAAATCTCACCGGCACAAACGATGCCTTTTAACTCAAAATTTAGACTAAAGAGGACACTCCTTTATTTCATGCCTAATCAGATTTACATGTGCATAGTTATCTAAAATTACACAAGGAAAAACTCATACAACCTGTAGCAACACATACCCATTAGAGCCATCAGATCATAAATGTTACTACTATTCATTTTCATTCTTCTAACCAAACCGTGGATTTGTGCATGCATTAGGAGACTCTTCAACTTTAAACACACGCATATAACGCCACTAGGTCAAGAACACAATGGTGGTCTCTCCCAGATTAGTCTCTCCTCTCACTAATCACCACCGGAAGATCGCCTCTCACAATGGCGGTCAGACCTGGCTCGAACGTCGGTGCCTGGCTTGGGGTCACCACTTGGATATCGAACCGCCGGATTAATGAAATAGCGACACTTTTCGTCACCACAAGTGCCATTTCCTTGCCCAAACAAACCCTAACTCCAACCTGAAAAACCGGGTACTTGAAAGGACTGACTGGAGTGAAAACACCGCTTTGCAACCACCTCTCGGGTTTGAATTTAAGGTGGTTTGGGCCCCAAACCCGCTCCATCCGACCCATTGCATAGGGATGATAGGTAACCCTGGTGCCTTTTCTCACAAAAGTACCATCTGGGAGAGTATCATCTTCTTCACAAAACTTTGAATCAAATTGAACTGGTGGATAGAGTCTCATACTCTCATAAATTGCAGCTTGTAAGTAATACATCTGTCTCATTTGATCAAAGCTTGAAAGTTCTTGAGCTGGACCTGTTGGCGTAACAAAAATTAAAAAATTAAATATAGGGCGAAAAAAAGTATACATTCGAAAGAAGCTAGTTCAAACACAAAGCCAAAATAGATTATTGAATTGAAGCATGAATAAGACCATTTGTTACATGCTTTTGGGAACATATGAGAGGGAAGGAAAAAAATTGATTACATTACTTCGAAAGTGTTTTTTTTTTTTTTTCCTTTTATATGAATAAATAAGAAAAAAAAAAGTAAGAAAAATATAACGTTTTGTTATCTATATTAGAAAAAAAAAATTACTTTATGTTATATCATAAAAAATAAATTTTTGTTATAATAAATTAAAACTCAGAGACAAAATTTTAAAAATAAAATTATTTTTTATGTACAAATATTTAAGTATCATTATTATATTTTTAGCAATAAAATTGAATATTTAGTAATAAATTATTATATGAAGACTTACATATTGATCTTAATAAATAAATTTATTGTCCAATAGATCTTATAATAATTAATAGTGTTTCTTATTAAACACTATTAAAAACGTTATTAATTGTTAATTTTTAGCAACAACTTAAAAATTGTCAAAAAAAATATCATTAATTATAAATTTTAACAACTATTTAAAAAAATGTCACAAAAAATTATTAATTATTAATTATTAATTTTCAACGACAGTTTAAAAAACTTATCACATAAAAAACACTAATCATAAGATCTAGAGACAATCTATAAAAATCGTGACCAACAAAAATTACTAATTATCAATTTTTAACAATATATGCAAAAAATCGTAACCAAAAAAAAAAAATTTAGCGAGGATTTCCTTGGAATTTATTTTCAATTAGACTTTATGGGAATTAAGTCCAACTATTATGACATTTTGATAATTTACCTTTATTATATTTTTTGAATCAAAATTGTCTCAAAAAATAAATTTTTTTGAAAAATTATTTTGTACCGTGCATTTATTATGATATTTTCAAAATTTTGCTATCATTATTTTTTATTTTATTTATTTATTTATTTATTTATTTATTTTTGGAGGAAGACCCTTTTTAATCTAAAATTTGGACTAGATGGCATTGTTTGTGCCTATGAGGCCACCACGAGCTCGTTTTAATGATCCGAAACGTTTATTTGTCAAACATTTCCTATATTTCATCTAAAAAAAAATTAAGTCAATCCAATAACTGTAATTTGTTTAATTTTTTTAAGTTTGTCATTAAAAAAATGTATAATTTTTTTGTTAACCAGTTAAAGTGCATTTTTGGATCAAATTTAGCCAAAATAATTGTAAAAATGAAATCTACACCTGGAAAAACCGATGAAAGGTACTTTCCAGGATAAAAAACTCACCCGACGGCCCAACCGGACCCATGACCCGGTCCGACTCATCGCGAATCGCCTTCTCAACCTCGGGGTGCTGCTGTCAGCAGCCAGAAGAAGCTAGTCAACCCCGAAGCCACCGTGTCGCGGCCAGCCACGAGGAAGCTAATGACAATGTCTCTGAGGTAATGATCATCATCTATAGTCCCCATAAACCTCGAAAGAAGATCTTTCCGTGTTGAAAAACCCATCTTTCTCCTGTTCTTGATCATCTCCTCAGCGAGGAGGTCAACAATTTTCATAGCTTGTTTCAGCTTCTTCTCAGTACCCAAATTTAATGCCCTTTTTAGCTTCCATATCAACGGCGAAGCCGCCATGGCTCGCTCTGCAGACAATTTCGACGCCAAATCAAATACTTTGTCGAAATCAGAGATCGATAACATTAATTGAAGACAACCAGGGTCTAACCCGAATGAAAATCGACATATATTATCAAACGAGAATCTTCGAAACACGTCTTGTAAATCCAAAATGTTGCCTTTTTGGGCTGCATGCGATGATAAGAGAGGAATGAGCCTGGTTTGAATCTCCGAGCTGACTATCTCGAAAGCGTAGGACCGTATCGAGACACTTCCTAGCTCGAGACTCGCCATTTTTCTCTGAAACTTCCACGAATCGCCATCGCCGTTGAAGATACCTTTACCCAGAAGATCACCCAAGATTGCAGAGAAGGATTTTCCTTTTGGGTAATTCTCGAATCGAGTTTTGAGAATGTGTTCGACGTTTTCAGGGTTTGCAGTGATGGTGTTGCTGAGAACATGAATGTGAATTGTACCGGTTGGGGATTTTCAGAGAAGATGAGTGTACCAGTCGCAGAGGTTGTCGAACTCTGATGACCAGCTCTGGGTGACGTAGCTTCTGCAGATTTCGCAGTTACACCATGGCTTGATTAGTCTTAGTATGAAGAGCAAGAGAGAGAAGAGAGTGAAAGAGAAGAACAAGATACAAAAAGGGGTGGGTAGAGATTTGTACCAGAAGGAAGCTCCAAATTCCATTGTTAATAGAAAAGAAAAAAAACAAATTGAGAGAGAGAGAGAGAGAGAGAGAGAGAGAGAGAGAGAGAGAGAGAGAGAGAGAGAGAGAGAGAGGAGCGGAGAAGGTGGGGAAGAGAGAAAGAAGGGGATATGGTATACGTGATTAGCAATGGTCGGTCATTTTATATTGGTTTTTAGATTGAAGTTGCATATTTTTCAACTGTGTGGTGTGGGAGCAAGTAAAGAGTGTTCGGGTTGTGATTATTTTTACTGGTTATTTTTAATTTTTTTTTATCAAAAATATATATATATATATAAGTAGTTTGATTTTTTTGCTATTTTACATAAATTATGTTATATTTTTTTAATTTATCACTTTTAAATGACTCTTAATAATGTAGTATTAGAATTAAACTTTAAAATATTTAATAAATTAAAATTTGACATTTAAATATATCATTAAAAGTAATTTTTATGAGTTTAAGAGATATTTTAGGAAGATGGTTAAAAGTCATCTTCTAACTTTTAACCTATTTTGAGTCACATCAACTCTTATATTTTTTACACATTTAAAAAAAAATTAAAAAATTAACTTTTAACCATCTTTCTAAAACAAATATTTTTCTTACCCAAAAAGTTCCACTCCAAAGTTTGGAACCCAAACGGTCACTGGGTGGTTTCGTAGTAACTAAGGTTTCGTTTGATAATATTTAGTTTTAGTCAAAATGTAAACAAAAGAATAATTTTTTGCACTCTGTAAAAAAAGATGTTTCATATATTACGTCACAAAGTACCTAAAATTAAAATATTTTCGAGGAATCATTACAAACGAGAGCGGCCCCTATATATTAACCCATTTAATTCATTTTCTTTTTTTAAATGAAGAAGTAAAAAATGGCCAAAAAAAATATATCGTTTGGAAGTCAGAATTTTGTAAAATACAAACTATATGAAAGTTGTTGTTTTTCTATTTACAGTAAAGATGACAACATTAGATTAGAGATACACAATAATAATATACACGATTTATATACTGACGAATAACTCTCTTCCTACTCTAATAACAACATCTTGAACAGCGACCCATCCGCCCAATATCCCTCTAAAGTTATCACATTACTCTCTCGATTTTTCTACATATATTTTCATAAAAAGTTAAAAAATTACTAAAATAACTTATTCTCAAACGAGGCCTAAATATACGATGTGCAGTTATATTTTAGACTCCTAGTGAAAAAATATTATAAATGTTAATAATTAAAATTATAAATTTTTATTTTTTTTATAATAAATTTTCGTTGTCCCACTAATGGGGTATTCCCCCTATATTTTTTTAATTTAATAATGTGAAAGTTTATTAAAATATTTAAGGTAATTATCTTTCTTATATTCTTTTTAATTATCAGTCAATTATCTCTATTACACATTATTTGATTTGAAAAGTAGATTTATGAAGTGAATTTATATACTATTTTTTCTATATGGTAATATTATTATTATTTTATTTTTTCTATATGGTAACATTATTATTATTTTATTTTTTCAGGACTATAATATTGCTACATTAAGGAGAGGTAAAAAATTTCAATGTAATTCATTTATAATTTTTTATTAATGGGTGATATTATATAAGTAGCAATGATAAAGACCACTAAAAATGGTGCTCTAAACTAGTACTAATGAATTGGCATCCATTAAAAAAAAAAAAAGCAAAATAACACTGTGGCAATGGGTGGGATCCACTGCCACATCATTAGTGATAGTACTAATTAGGGGTTGTTTGGGTTGACCTAAATAAGTACACTTTTTGTTTTTTTACGAAAAAATGTGCAAAAAAGTAGAGAAGTGATGTGATGAAAAATAAATAAAAAGGTAGATTATTTTTGGGTTGCCAAACTTGGCCTTAGTACTCGCACTCATTTTCCTTATATACGATAGTGTAATCATTATATTAAGTACTCTTTTACTATATAAGTACACTTTTTGACTTTTTAGTTGAAAAAATAGAGAAAAAAATATATGTTTGGGATAACTTTTTGACTTTTTATGAAAAGATGTGTAATAAAATATCAAACCAAGCCAAAACTTAAGTCTCATCAAATAGGATCGGCTACATGAATCTTTTTTCTCCACGTGACCCTATCAAAGGCCATTTCGTTAGTCAAATTAAGTAAGTTCATATCTTTATGTGCAATACTAGCCAACATTAATCTAGGCATACTCTGTCCCCTAACACTCCCATCTACTGTTACAAGATTGCATCTCTTCACTACTACTTTTATTAGTCTCCGTTGAATGTGACCAAACCATCTCGATCAATTCTCTCTCATCTTATCTTCTATCGGTGCTCCTCCTACCCATTCTCGAATACACTCATTCATAATTATGTCTTGTCTAGTCTTGCCACACATCCACCTTAGCATTCTCATCTTAGCCACACTCATCTTATTTACGTATTGTTTCTTGGTTGCCTAACGCTCCTTTTTATACAATATCGCTGGTCTAATAGCCATTCTATAAAACTTACTTTTTAGTCTAGTGAGTATTCGTTTATCGCACAGTATCCCAGACGCACTTCTTCACTTACATCATCCCGCATTAATCCTATGGGTCACATCCGCATCAATTTCCCCTGCTGTTGTGACAATCAATTCTAAATAACGAAAATGTTCACTCTTAGGCAGTTCTTGGTTCTCAATTTTCATTTCTCCTCTGCTTTTATTGTTACTGTTATTAAATTTTCACTACATGTCTCTGTCTTAGTTCTGCTTATCCGAAATCCTTTAGATTCAAGAGATTTTCTCCAAATCTCTAACTTTGTGTTAACTCATTCTCTAGTCTCATCCACTAGTATAATATCATTTGCAAAAAGCATACACCATAGCACTTCATCCTGAATATTTCTCGTCAACTCATCCATAACTAAAGTAAAAAGATAAAGACTTAAGGTAGATCCTTGGTGTAACCATACAGTGATAGAAAATTCATTTGTCTCTCTAGCAGGCAATCTAATAGTGGTCACTACCCCTTCATACATGTCCCTAATTACATTAATGTAACCTTTTGTCACTCTTTTTTTCTCTAATACCCACTATATTATATTCTGGGGCACTATATTATATGCTTTCTCAAGGTCGATAAATACCATATAAATGTCTCTTCTCTTTTCTTTTCTTTATATTTTTCTATTACTCTCCTCAAAAGATAAATCACTTCCATTGTTAACCTATTAGGTGTAAACCCAAATTGATTCTCTAACACCTCGGTTATATCTTGCAATCGGTGTTCCATTACCCTCTCTTACACTTTCATTATATGACACATTAGCTTGATTCCTCGATAGTTTTTGCAATTCTGGACATCTCCTTTATTCTTATAGATTAGCACTAAAATAGTTTTCCTCCACTTATCTGGCATGTTCCTAGTCAACAAAATTTTCAATAGGGATATCACCGGGTCCTAAAACCTTATTTGATTTCATCTTTTTAATGGCAATCTCCACTTCAAGGTTCCTAATCCTGTGACAGAACTTGACGTGTACAAGCCCATAAAAGCCATCAATCACTATAAACAACCCAAGCCCATCACTTGGAACCCAATACATAACCCAGCTGGTGAGGTCCAGAACAGCTAGAATCCAACATGGCATAAAGAGCCAATGACATTCAGACACATGGCAGGTGAAGGACGAGCCACATTAGCAGACAAAGATCTGCAAAGTTATTGCCACTGCACATCACCATTAATGTAGCCCATCACAATATTTATTACGACAACACCTCCTTGTCGGAACAGGACCCCCTTACCCTGAACAAGGTAAGCTACAACATAGACTTTCGGCGAGGAGGGCAAGTCGGAAGGGACAGTGAAATGATTACCAAAGGATATAAGCAAATGTTGAAGACAAAAAGAAGGTTAAGCTTTCTATTTCTAATCTCTCCTTACACCCTACTTCTCCTTCTAACTTGTTTGTCGGAGGGTTCACTGGGGGACTACCCCGTTCCCCGTTGGACTTGTTTGCAGGTAATCCGGTGGGCTTGATCATCTGGACGTGGGCATTGTGGAGCTTGGACCTGTCCGACCCATTCACTCAGACAAACTGTATCATCAGTTGGCGCCGTCTGTGGGAAAGACTTTGCTCCGCGCACCAGTTGTGCTCATTGTCGCCGGAGACCCTATCCCAACAACCTTTTCCTTCTACCCGTCAAAGTATATGGTCACGACTAGATCCATGGCTTCTCACAGTAATACTGCCGACCGTCAGGCCGACCCCCCCAATCCAAACAACCCACCGCAGTATTTTATAGAGCTTACCAACAACATTAACCGCATGGCCGAGCAAAACCAGGCCCTGATAAATGCTTTACTCTAAAGAAACCTTCCAATGCCTCCTCCACCACCTCCGGATATTCCACCCAACCAAGAAAGAACCCCGAGCCATACTGTTGCTCAACCCTATCCACCCAACTTGGAAGGTATGCAACCTCCTCCTCTACACATAAATCTACCACCTCCATTCTCACGCCCGTCGGTTGTGGCACCAGCCCCTGAAGGGGAAGCCAGTAGCGTCCAGCCCCCATTGACTGACCATGGTGACAACATTCCCCTCTGGGATACTGAATTCCGAGCAATGAAGCTCCAACTCCAAGGGGTCATGCAGAACATTCAACATAAACCTTCTACCACGGCAAACTCATCATTTGTTGCCTCCATCCGGGACAAATCTCTGCCTGCCAAGTTCAAAATGCCCACCATTGACTCTTTTGACGGTACAACGGACCCAGTCGACCATTTGGAGACCTACTGAACCCTCATGATCCTCCATGCCTTCCCTGACGAGATCATGTGTCTGGCTTTTCCCGTGACACTGAAGGGGTCAGCTCGACTGTGGTTCAGCCAGTTACCAGCAGACTCTATCTCTACTTTCCAGCACCTCAGCGACTCTTTCCTTAGCCATTTCATTGGAGCCCAGTGCCAATGCCGCCCGGCAACCCAACTCCTCAACATCCGTCAGACCGAGGGGGAGTCGCTGCGTAGTTTTGTTACCCACTTCAACACTGAAGCCCTACAAGTAGCAAAAAACGATGACAAGGTCATCTTCACGGCTTTCATGGCCAGGGTACAATCATCCGATTTCCTCTTCTCCCTTTCCAAAAATCCCCTACCTCCATGGCAGCCCTACTCTTCAAAGCTCAAAAATACATGAATGCTGAAGATTCACTAGCCACCCGGCAAGATCCCATAGCTAAAATCTCGACCCCTAGGAAAAAGAGAAAAGACTCAAAACCCAGAAACACCCAGTATAATAGTCAAACACCCCACTATATAGACCGACCCCCCCGCGCTGACCGGTTGGCACCAGCCCGACCGCCCGGTTGGTTCGAGCGGTACACCTCCCTTAATTCTCCCATGGAACAAGTCCTCAACCAGATCCAACAGGACTATCCCCTCAAATGGCCCCTACCTTCACGGACCCTTTCTAATCGGAAATACCAGTCCAAATATTGTCGTTTCCGCTAGGACCATGGCCATAACACTGATGACTGCATCAACCTCAAGGATCAGGTCGAGGCCCTAATACGTCAGGGACGTCTCAGCCGCTTCACGGACACCTGCCCACAGCAGAGGCAAAGAACCGAGCCCCTTAGAAACAACCGCCAGCGCACCCCACCTCGGCAGCCAGCTCAACCTAACCAAGGCCATGATCGCCCTCCACAACAGCCTCAGCCGCCAGGTAATCCCCCTCCACCAGTCGGTGAAATTCGAGTCATTTCAAATGGCCTTGCTTGTGGGGGACCATCTGTAGACGTCCCCGAACGCATCCCGGGGGAAGGGAGTGCGAGTCCCCCCCCCGTTCTGGTTCGATATTGGGTCACTACAGTTCGAAGGACTCAAATGTCACGGTTCTTAATCTTGAACCGAAGAGTCCAAATCCGGCAAATCATTTTGAAAACAGATTTTTTGAAAGAAGTGCCAAACATGGACTGCTTCGCCAGATACAGAGTCGCCACCTAAATATTTTTTAATGGGAAATTTAGGAAACCCTGACTCGGTGACAAAGGCCACGTGTCCGTCATCACCAAAGTTGCCTCGGCTCGGGAACTTGGGTACGATTGGGGAAGGTCACTTCGTGAGCACCCCCGTTCGCCCGGTCAAAGACCGGCCTCTACTAACCATGATATCTGTTTTTGAAAACATTGTGAGTTCTTATTCCGATTATTAGCCTAGGTTACTATGTGATGCGCACAGCATACAAGTATAGATTGAATCGCCTGAATTGGAACAAAACACTTCACGTTTGTTTTTGAAAATGGTTTGATGGTGCTACCTGCAGGTAGGCTAAGACGTGGATTTGCCACCTTCGGGTGGGCTTAGAAAAACATGATTTTGCCACTATCTAGTGGGCTTAAAACAAGCATTTGATGAATTGTCCCAATCTAAGTAACTCACCCTCCACCCACAGGCATTCAGGCAGTTATATCACATAAGCATTTAGCCTCATGGTAAGCATGCTTTTCATGGCAGTCGCTCATACGCATGCAAGGATGCTAAAGCATAAAGCTCACCGAGTACTCCAAGCCAAAACAGAAAACTGATTAGAAATCATGCATGATCCTAAACGTACAGAAATGCCTAATGCAACACATGCAAAGATGCAAACTATAGCAGGCTCGGCTATTCTAAACATGTCATATGAAATGCTACAATTATCACGTACTCAATTCGGAATTGAAATACAAATGCAGTTTGTATGATGCGCCGAGCCCGATGCGTGCAAAACAGATGAATGATGCAAACATGCTGTCATACTGTATGCTAATTAAAATATGCCCTATATCTAACCATCATAAGCAGGTAAATAAAAGGGAAGAAAGACGTGGGGTTGGAAGACATACATTACACTCACCCACACTTATTACAATTATGCCCTCGCGCAGAGGGTCCGAATAAATAATACAGTCCGAAATAAAAGAATAATACAGTCCGAAATAAAAGAAATAATACAATCCGAATAAATATACAGATTTCTAATTAATTATCCAATTAAATAAGAAAGCTTGTAAAATTGGCGTGCAAGCCAGGGGCTGCCTTGACTCTGCTCCGGATAATAAAATGATGCATGTTGGGCTGCCTTGCGCGGAAATCCACTGGGATGCCCCAATTAGCCTCTGTTTGCGGTGTTTCTCGAAATGCGTGCCAGACTCCGGGAAGTTGTTGATTCTTCATTTTGCTGCAACAGAGAGCAGGAAAGGGGCATAGCAATGTATTTCACAAATATATGCATGCCTCGATCCTCGTGCCACCAATCACGCATCTCGATGCATGATGGCCGAGGAATCGGATTGCATAACTCAATATGGGGTGAATGCAGATGAATGCTACAACAAAACCTAACTCCATCATGGGTAATCCGGAGTGTCGGTGACTTGCGAATTGAGACCCGTTCCGTCACTCGGAGTACGAAACGTGCCTCGTTTCCCGTGCCCGGGCTAACTCCTATCCCGAACACGATGCAATATGCATGATATGCATGAATGCAACTAAAATACAATCCTAGCATGCACAATGTTATGAAAATGAGATGCCTCGAAATGCGTGCACGCGGGCACGCAAACCGAGGCGATGATCCTAAGGCATGAAATGGCATACGCAATGCAATTGGACTTACACTAACATGAGTGGACCTCAGCCACACTCACATCAGAGGCCGTCGGATAAAAGTGAAGTGCCTCGAAATGCGCGCATGCGGGCACGCGAACCGAGGCAATGGCATACACAATGCAATAAGACTAAAATGACATAAACAATGCAAAATGGACTTACACTAACATGAGAGAGCCTCAGCCACACTCACATAAGAAGCCGATGGATGAAAAAAATGAAGTGCCTCGAAATGCGTACACACTGGCACGCAAACCGAGGCGATGGCATAAAGGCATGAAACGGCCTGAAATATGATATATAATGAGCCTAAAATGAGATGTCTCGAAATGCGTGTCCATGGGCACGCAAACCAAGAAGATGGCATACGGAATGTAATAGGACTGAAATGGCATACAAGATGCAAATTGTACTTATACTAACATGAGTGAGCCTCAGCCACACTCACATAAGAGGCCGATGGATGAAAATGAAGTGCCTCGAAATGCGTGCACACGAGCACGCAAACCGAGGCAATGGCACTCCAAATGCGAATTGGACTTATACCAACATGAGAGAGCCACAGCCGCACTCACATAAGAAGCCGGGAGAGGAAAAACAAAGTGCCTCAAAATGCGTGCACACTGGCACGCAAACCGAGGCGATGACATAAAGGTATAAAATGGCATACACAATGCAAATTGGGCTTACACTAACATGAGAGGGCCCCAGCCACACTCACATAAGAGGCCGTGAGATGAAAATTAAGTGCCTCGAAATGCGCGCACATGGGCACGCAAACCAAGGCAATGGCCCTAAGGCACGAAATGACATGGAAATGATATGCAAACATGAAAATGAATTTCAGCATTCACAAATGATGCAAAACAGTCCCGAAAGGTGGGGAAATGACACCAAATGCACGGAATGGTCCCGAAATGTGATATTAAGCACCCGAAATGGCCTACAGCCATACTAAGTACGCATAATTGGTACATGACATGCAAAACAGTAGCAAGGCAGCCCCAAAATAGCATTTTTTACAGTACAAAACATGGCGAAATAGTGAGCATAGATAGGACAACAATGGCATAAAAAATGGGGGCCAAGAGAGGGGTATTGAAACAAGTGATGTATGAGATGCTCAAACTGAAAAATTTCCTTCTACAACACTGATGAGAGACCAAAAATATGCACATTTGAAGTTTATGACATCCCTCAAATCATTATGAAAACATGCTAAAAATGCCATGCAAGAATGAAGCCAACAAAGGCTAGAACATGAGGTATGCCTTACATTCATCAAACAGCCTTGGACCCTTAACAAAACATGACAAGAAAGCCAAAATATGGATATTTTCAGTACTGCTCATGGCCGAAAACAGAAGCTAGATAGGCCTAAAAAACATGCAAAATGGGGGTCAAAGAGGGATACAATGGCAAGTACAACATGGAGACCCCCAACAAGGTTGATCCCTTCTACAATATTGTATAGGGACACAAAATAGTTCATGACATGCTCCAAAACAGACTACACATAGGCCAAACAAATCATGCAAATTTACGGTATATATGAGAGATTATGAAGCAAGTGCATGATAGAGTGGCCAAACAGGGTTGAGCCCTTCTTCAAGGTTGAAGAGGGGCTCAAAATAGGCCCACTCACAGTTTACATTATGCTCGAAAACAGATCACTCATAGGCTAGAAATAGCATGCAAAATATTGACATACAAGATGATATTGAAGCAAGTGCATCATAGAGGGCTCAAACAGGGTTGAGCCCTTGAACAAACATGAATAATAGCTCAAAATAGACCTAGTTTCAGTTAAGGTCGGAGCTCAAAACAATAATAAAGTAGGCTTAAGAAATGAGGCAAGAAAGTGCTAGAAAAGGGGAAATAGTGACTTACCCTTGAAGACTACACTTTGGTTGCTTCTTGGCTTGAGTTTGTTGCTTCTTAGCCTCTGAAAAATCTTCCCTTGCTTCTGGAATGGAAGTGGTGAAGGTAGTGCTTGGTGTTGATGAACAAATGAGGCCAAAGCTTAAGGATTTTGGAGGTTTTTGGAGAGGGAGATGTAAGCCAATGTATATGAGCTCTTAAGGGGAGTTTTTCTAACCCTAATGAAGGAGCTGGCCAGCCACTTATAAAGGCTAAGAAGGGGGTGTAAAAGAGGAGGGAAATGCACCCAAGCTTTTTCTCTCAAAATATCCCTCGGATGCAAAGATATTTTGGAGAAACAGCTATACAGCTGTAATGAACTCAAACTGAGGATGCAGGCCGGCTAGCCACTTTTGCTGGAGGTGGCCGGCCGGCCACCCCCTATGGCCGGCCGACCAAGGGCAAAAATGGAAAGTGAAAATTTCTGGCCAAGCTCTAAAGGGTGGTGTCCTCCCATGTGTGTACAACAAGGCCCTGTAGTTGGAATTTGGCAACTCTGAAGCAGGAGAGACAACAAGCCACCTCTAGGAGAGGTCCAAAAATGAAAAGAAGAATTACTGGCCGAGCACCATTTTTTAGGGTCCTCCCATGTGTGTACAACACAAATATGTGGTTTTGGCTCGAAGAAAATGGCCCTAGGGTGTTCAACATTAGCCCGGAAGTGAGAAAAACAGGCGCCGGGGGGCGCCGGAGGAGCATAACTGGTTGCTGAGACAATTGCTGTCCTCCCACCCTCCAGTGACCTTCCTTATGATAAAACAGAGGTACCTGCCAAAAATGAACAAAAACCGATGCAAAACGAATGCTCGGGGGCCAAAACACGCAGTTCGGGATCCCGAAAACCGGCCGTTAAGCACCGAAAGTGGTGTTTGGCCACGAAGTGGGTATCTGAGACCCCAGTGTCCCTTGAAAGGGAGTAAATGAGATGCATGCCAAAAACCGGAGGTATCGGAGATGGTTAGACGGTCCCGAACCGAGGCACACGGCCTGACGGCTCCGAAAATCGGGAACCGGGCTCCGAAATGGGCAAAATGGCCTACGGCCACGAAATGTAGCCCACGGCCACTGAGAGATGGTCTACGGGACCTCTCCCTCCCCTCAGGAACAAAAACAGAGAAAACCGAGTCTGGTTCGCAAACCGAGACAAGGCACAGAAGAGAGTTCGGGAGTTCGGAGGCAGGGCGCACGGCCGCGACTCTGAGACTTCTGAACGAGCACAGTATGCAACATCACCGAGCGCTCAATCGTTGACGTCTGAGTCTTAAGGTCGGTAAAAAATGGGGTGTCTACACCATCCCACTCGGCTCAGAGGACGAAACTTAGAAAGATAAGGCAAGGCTCAGACAAAGCAGTTGCCACGGTAGACCGACCTTCCAAACAGCCCAAGCAGTGGACAGAGCCCATCACCTTCACGGACGCCGACTGTACAGGCATTCGTTATCCTCATGATAACCCCCTCGTCATTTCTGCCCTCCTCTCCAACTATAAGGTCAGACGGGTTCTCATCGACAACGGTAGTTCTTCAGACATCATATTCATCAACTGTTTCCGCCAGCTCAAGATTGGGGAGGAAAGTCTGTCGCCCTTCCAAACCCCTTTGGTCGGTTTCACTAGCGACCGGGTGACCTCCATCAGCTCCATCGATCTCCCCATTACCATCGGTGAATACCCACGGTAGACTACGAAGTTGCTCACTTTCCTTGTGGTCGACTGTCCCTCTGCCTACAACATCATCCTTGGTCGCAGTGCCCTTAACGCTTTCCAAGCTATCACTTCAACCTACCACCTCACCATAAAGTTCCTTACCGACCTGGGCGTCGAGACAGTAAGGGGGGAGCGGACCGTAGCCAGGAAATGTTATGTCGCCTCACTCAAGGAAGTCAAGCTGAAGGAGGCCATGATCATTGAAGGACTTGACGTACGAGATGAGGATGAGTTGGTTTGAGGGGAACCGGTGGAGGAGCTCGTCGAGATTCCCATCGATCCCACCAACCCAATGAAAACGGCCAAGATCGGCAGCCAACTATCCCCCCAAGCTAAGGCCGACCTTATTGCCCTTCTGATCGAGTACAATGATGTATTTGCTTGGACTCACTTAGACATGCCAGGCATTGACCCCTCTTTTATAACTCACCGCCTCAACATTGAACCCCATTTCCGACCTTACCGCCAGAAGCAGCGCATTTTTCATCCGGAGCGCAATACTCTTATAGCCGCAGAGGTTGACAAACTCCTTGAGGCCCAATTCATCAAAAACGTAGACTACCCTAAATGGTTGTCAAACGTGGTCCTAGTCCGCAAGAATAATGGCAAATGGCGACTCTGTGTCGATTACTCTGACCTGAACCGAGCTTGCCCCAAAGACAGCTATCCTCTTCCCCGCATAGATCTACTGGTCGACGCCACGGCCGGTCATCAAATGCTCAGCTTCATGGATGCTTTCTCTGGTTACAACCAAATCTTGATGCACCCGTCCAATCGGGAACATACATCCTTTATTACTGACCGAGGTACCTACCACTACCGTGTGATGCCATTCAGATTGAAAAATGTTGGGGCCACCTACCAATGGTTGGTCAATGCCGTTTTCCATCACTAGATAGGTCAAAATATGGAAGTATATGTCGACGACATGCTAGTCAAGAGCAAACTCTCTACTGATCATCTGACCGACCTGCGAGAAACCTTCGCCACCCTACGCAAGTACCAAATGAAGCTCAACCCAGAGAAGTGCGCCTTCGGCGTAGGATCTGGGAAGTTTTGGGGTTTTATGGTTAGTCAGCGGGGCATTGAAGTTAACCCTGAAAAGATCAAGGCCTTGATCGAGATGCAGTCACCCAGAACGGTTAAGGAGGTCCAAAGACTCACTGGCCGAGTTGAAGCCCTCAATCGCTTCATTTCCCGTGCAACGGATAAGTGCCTACCATTCTTCAAAGTTCTTCGGCAAACTTTGGAATGGACGGCTGAATTCGAAGAGGCTTTTCAACAGTTGAAGCAGTGCATGGCCAATCTCCCCCTCCTTTCACAGGCAATCACGGGCGAGCCCCTCTTCCTCTATCTAGCCGTATCAAGCACCGCTGTCAGTGCAGCTCTTATCAGGGAAGACGGCTCCGTCCAATGACCGGTCTACTACATCAGTCGGGCCCTCAGGGGAGCGGAGCAGAACTACCCACTGTATTATCCTTGGCCTTGGTCACCGCCTCCAAACGACTCCGTCCTTACTTCTAAGCCCATTCCATAGTGGTCCTCACCGACCAACCCTTGAAGAAGGTCATGCAGCAACCAAAACTTTCCGGCAGATTCATGCAATGGTCAGTGGAACTCAGCCAGTTTAACATCTCTTATCGGCCTCGAACAGCAATTAAGGGGCAGGCTATCGCCGATTTCATCCTGGAATTCACTAATCCTATCCCAACCACTGTCTCTCTACCCCCACCAGCTCTCATCGAGCCAGAAGACCCTCATTCTTGGACTCTTAACGTCGACGGATGATCCCGCAGGAAAGGTAGTGGGGCTGGCCTCATCCTCACCGCCTCTGAGGGTGGTTATTTCAAATACGCTCTCCGTTTCCTGTTTGAGGCCAGTAACAATGAGGCTGAATATGAGGCATTGATTGCAGGTCTTCGCCTAGCCAGGGATATTGGTATCAGCCACATCCGAGTGTTCAGTGACTCCCAGCTCATCGTCGGACAGATCACGGGAGAATTCGATGCCAAGGAGGACACAATGTGGGCTTACAGGGATATTGTACTTCCCCTTGTTCGCCTCTTCAATACCTTCCACATCAAGCACATTCCTCGGGCGGAAAACTCTAAGGCAGATGAAATGGCTCAGTTGGCTTCCGCAGACCAGTCTGACCTCAGTCGTGGTGTCCGCCTCGAATACCTATCCTACCCCGCCATTTGCCTCGACCAGCACGAAATACAATTCCTTCAAAATGAGCCTATCCCTTGGGCGTCGGACATCTTTCTATTTCTGACAACAGGGGAACTTCCAAACGACCAACAGCAAGCCGCCAAAGTCAGGGCCCAGTCGTTCAATTACATCCTCGTCAGCGGCATTTTGTACAAACGTGGTTTCTCACGCCCCTATCTGCAGTGCCTCAATCCGACTCAAGCAACTTATGTGATGCAAGAAATTCATGAGGGTATCTGCGTCAATCACTCAGGCGGCAGGTCCCTGGCCCACAAGATACTTCGCACAGGATATTTCTGGCCTACTCTCAACTAAGATGCGGTTGACTTCGTGCTCAAATGTGATAAGTGTCAGCATTTTGCCAATATCCCCCATGCTCCTCCTACTGAATTGATCTCACTTTGCAGCCCCTACCCGTTCGCCAAATGGGGGATTGACCTAGTTGGCCCTTTACCCGCCGGCCGAGGCCAGACCAAATTTTCCATTGTCGCCATTGATTATTTTACTAAGTGGGTAGAGGCAGAACCCCTTGCCACCATTACCGAGCGGAACACAGCCAAGTTCATCTGGCAGTCGATCGTTTGCAGGTTTGGCATTCCCCAGGCCATCGTCTCCGACAATGCCAAGTACAGGAAGTTCTGTATAGACCTCCAAATTCAACCATGTTTTTCTTCCCCCGGTCATCCCCAAGCCAATGGCCAAGTTGAGGTCACCAACCGTTCTCTTCTGAAGATCATCAAAACCAAGCTAGAAGTTGTTAAGGGACTTTGGGCTGAGGAACTACCAAATGTACTCTGGGCTTACCGAACTACAGCTTGGACTCCCACTGGGGAAACCCCTTTCCGCTTAACATACGGTGCTGACGCGGTTATTTCGATAGAAGTCGGTCTGCCTACCCCTAGAGTTTTACATCCGGATCTAGCACTAACGGAAGAGCTCTATCGGGCAAACCTGGACCTAATTGAAGAACTCAAAGAAACCACTACTATCAGACTGGCCTCATACGAACAGAAAATGAGAACACACTACAACCGCAAAGTCCGACCAAGGGAGTTCGCTATAGGGGACCTTGTCTTGAGAGAAGCAATTCTTGCCACCAAAAATCCGACTGAGGGTAAACTAGCAGCCAAATGGGAGGGACCTTACGTTGTGAAAGCCCGACCATGTCCGAGCACTTACCGACTCCAGGACATGGAAGGTCGAGACCTCCCCCACCCCTGGAACACTAAACACCTGAAGCGCTACTTTCAATAAATTCCTACTGTTGTATTGCTCAGTTGTTGTATTTTCTTTTTGACTACACTGTCCATGACAACAATTTTATATCTCAGCTATCTGTGTGTTGTAACGTTTTCATTTGCAACACTTATTAAAAGCCTCAGCTAGTCTGAACACAACGATTAGATCAAGATTAAAATATTCCAAATCCCAATAATCCAAAACACACAATCTAAATCAACAAGCACTTACGAAAGTGATTTAGATTGTTTGTTTTTCGGAATAAACAATAAATCGACACAAACGATTTTTACGTGAAAAAATCACAATTGAAGAACCTTCAATTGTAATAAAAAACCACGGGCGAACCGTCACTAATCAATCCACTACTGAAGAAAGAAAGATTACAAAAATAATACACAAATTGCCCAACTCAGTTAAATTGTCTTTGAATCTTCTGTAACTCTTTCACCACGCATTCATCTCGAAACTGATCAATCCTGAAGTTGAATCCACAATTTCACTTGTCGAATTAACAACTACGTACAGAATCAAACGCCTTTTGAAACTCTACGTTTGAATCTTCGGAATCCACCGAAGAGAACTCTCTTGAATTATAAAGTAACAAACTCCTTGATGTATGTATCTTAGATCATGAATGAAGAACTCTCTCAAAACATCAAGGAAAACTCCCAAAATCTCTCAACAAGAAAAACTTAGAAAACCTTAAAGTAGATCTGGAAAAGTAATCCTAAAGTTTGAAGAAAACCAACTACTTATAGAAATCCGAATTTTGAAGCTCGCTCGAGCGAAGCTTCTCTCTCAAATAAGTGCCTTCGCTCGAGCCACGAAACCTTCGCTCGAGCGAGGAATAAACTCTTTCAGGTTTTTATGTAGACGTAGTTCTTCGCTCAAGCCACCAATGCTTGCTCAAGCGCACAATGACTTCTTTCAGGTTTTAAGCCAGACACAGTCCTTCGCTTGAGCGAGGACTTCGTCGCTCGAGCAAGCAACACAAAACAGCACAGAAATTACAACTCGATTAGACAAGTTTGTTCGCGGGATTGACAAGACTTAGGGACCTAACATGTTTGTTGGATTTCTATAATTGTCGAACTATAATTGTACAGTTGTAATTTTCTTCATTTTTGTATATCCCTATAGTTGACCCCAAAAATAAATAAACTAACTAACTATTTTAAAAAATTAATTAGAATTTTTTTGAAACAACTCACTTTTCAGGAAACACCTAAATGTGGTTTTTGCACTAAAACAAAAACAATGGGTAATTTCAAACTTTTCAGCATGAAAAATACCAATTGTAAATTTCACAATTTGTCCTAGAATAATTAGATCACAATTTTCTTGCAAAGAACTAAAAATTTCACTTTCTTATACTTCCTTTGATGCATTTTTTAATCACTATAGTCATTTTCACATTCATTGGAATGGTATGCATGATTGCTCAAGATGAGTATTGGGAATGACTTCCATTGAGATCTCGTTTAAATTGTTAGAAAACACTTTCTTCAAATCAAATTATTGAAACATTCTTTAGCAAAATTTCTTATTATTAAGAAATCATGAACAAACCATAAAATTATTGAAGTCTTTTTTCTTTTTTTTTTTTGGGGAGGGGGGTTGAAATAATTGAGGATTTTACGCTTTTGCTATTTCACAACACTTGTAATATTACAACATTCCCATCTTTGTTTTCACAGGAAGACGGTTTCGCATGGGATTTTTAGGAAAAGAAAAGGTCATTGTAGTCATGACTGGATTGGGCATGGTATGTCAAGTAACATAACACTCTTTATTTCCATTATTATCTTTTAAAACACTACTTGTGTTTGTTGAAATATTTGTTTGTTTTTGTTGTGATTGTAGCTTAATGCTGGCATAACTACTCAGTTACTATTAAGTTTGTTCAAGGTGAAAGGAATTGTGCACTTTGGGATTGCTGGAAATGCAAACCCTGAACTTCAGATCGGGGACGTTACCATCCCTCAATCTTGGGCTCATACTGGCCTTTGGAATTGGCAGGTACTAAAAAAATAAAAATTCATGAATTGTACTATTATTAATGCAACAAGTGTGGGAGAATAGTACTAGAATGGCTGATAAGTCCTTGTGTTTTCTTAACCAAATTTTTTTTTGATCTTATTAAAAAACTATAAAGATCAGTATGCAAAATTAAATTTGGAAGGAATGGCCTTAAAGGAAATGACACCCTTATCTTTTCTTGTTGTTTCTAATTTTTTTTTCCAGGCTGCATTGGGAAAGTGACTTTTTTTTTGGGGGGGGGGGGGGGGGTTGTTGTAATAGAAATTTTTTTTTAAAAATAAAGTAAATAGGAAGGAATTGTTAACTTTTTGTATGAGTCAAAAATTTGTTAGCTTTTTAACCCTATTTTTCTAATAACTTTTTGACATTTTAACTAAAATAACCACTTACAAAACAACTCCTTAGTTATGTCGCTGATTTTTTTTTTTTTTAAATCTTATTGTTTGATTTTTTGTATCAATTTATTTATCCTGTAGTTTTTAATTATATAAATTTTTCCCTTGACTTTTTTTACATTATGTCAGTTTAATTCAATTAATAATAACCTTTTAGGAATTTGACTGAAATCAAAGAGTAAAATAATTTATTCACTTTCCTCATAATGATTAAGGGATTGACATACAATTTGAAATAGTCAATTCTCTTTTGAATGAACTTGTTTTTTTCCTTTTAATTTATGTACACTTTAATGTTATCAATTGGAATAAATTGATCCAATGTGAAAAATTAAAAGGCAAAACTAATACAATTGAAACTACAAAAACTAAATTAATACAATAAACAAATGATAAGAATGAAGAATATAATTTGCCTCAACAACAAAAAAACAAATTTATTCTTATTGAGAAATTAAGTTGTACATATCGGAATGTGAAATAAATTGAGAAGGTATAATCAAATGACCCTTTTCTTTACTTCCTTTTGTGTGTGTGTGTGTGGGTAAATTACATTTTTTATTCATGTAATTTGACTTAAATTTTACTTTAGTCTCTATCATTTTAATCTAAACAATATTAACCTTAAATTTTAAGTTTAATATTAGTTTAATCATTATGTTCAAATTATTGTTGATTTTTGTACATGTACCCTAATGTGATCAAAATGTCTCAATGAATTTTAATATTCTATTTAAACAGAATGACCAAATTTAAACTTAACTTCAAATCTAAAATTAAAATTGAAACAATAGGCACCAACTCTAATTTACTTCTTTTTCTTTTTTTAAATGCATACAATAGCACATCAAATTAATGCACCAATTACTTCTTTTTTCTTTTTTTTTGTCTTTTTTGTGAAAATTATGTACAGAGGTATGGAGATGGTCCTGAAGATGAATTAGCATTAGAAGCCAGTGGAGACTACACAAGGAAAGTGGGTTACATTAAAATTTCCGACTACAACAATGACACCAAAAATGGGAAATCATCATCGAATAACACTCTAAACAATATTTGGTATCAACCGGAAGAGACATTCCCAGTGAACGGAACTCCAGAAGTTCGGCAACATGTCTTCTGGGTTCCGGTAGACAATCATTACTTTTCACTCGCAAAAAGACTCGAGGTAAGTTTAGTCCTCTCCAAATTTCAACTTTGTGGTTTGCCAGCTGCTTATCCATGCTTTTTCTTCTTTTTTTTCCCTCTTCTTTTGGCTTATAGTGATTTTTAAAAATACTTTTTACATCGATTTATGCTAGGTGAATCTATATATATATATTTTTTTTAATGAAAAAAAGTTCATGGAAGACAAAACATGTCAACCTTTTAAAGTTTTTCGATAAAATTTGATATATTTTCATCTTTAGTGAATATTTTTTTTAAAAAAAAATTATTTATTTTTAGGATCATTTAGATCTAAAAAAAGTTTCAAATTTTTTTTTGACAGAGTTGAAAATAACTCACTAAAAAAAGAACTCACTTCCTTTGGCATCAACCAATCCTACCGTTCAACAAAAACCAATATGAAATCCTCAAAAATTTTAAAAAGAAAATTGTAAAAAATTTAAAATTTTTTGCTAAAAAGGAAAATAAGCCAAATCTTGTCCAAAAAACTTGGCTTATTTTTTTTCAATTTTTTCTTTTAAAAATTTAAGGATTATCTATTCTAAATGGATTTAAAAGGTAAAATATTTTGACATAAAGTTGAAGAAAATTCACTGCAGAAAAATAATAAATCTAAAAATAACCGAACTTATAAACTGCAACCTCAATTTTGATGCTCGCCAACTAAATAAAAATAATAATTCTTATCAAACAAAACTTTATGCAGGGTTTGAAGTTGGGAAGATGTATAAACTCTACTTGTTTGCCAAGAACACCTATTGTGACAAGGGTAACAAGGGGGATTAGTGCTAATGTTTTCGTCGATAACCGTTCTTATCAAGAATTTCTCTTCTCCAAATTTAATGCAACCGCCATCGACATGGAAAGCGCAGCAGTGGCACTAGTCTCCCACCAGCAGAAGAAGCCTTTCATTGCAATCCGAGCGCTGTCTGATTTAGCCGGTGGCGGTTCTTCTGTATCGAATGAAGCCGCTATCTTCGCCTCGTTGGCAGCTCAAAATGCAGTTGATGTTCTAGTTCAGTTCATTACTTTATTGTCTTAAAATTTATAGCTATCCTCTCTACTTTTTATATTTTTTTTAGTACTTATGTTACACATGATCAATCTTCATCCAATAGGTCTATGGATATGGAATTCTTTTTTAGAAAAATACACAGATTGAATGTGGGATGAATGTAATGTTGTTTGCATTGCATTTTGTGCACTTCTTTTTTTTTTTTGGATAACTTTATATGTTTGTAGCATTTTAAAAAAAAAATTTTTTTGATGTTTTTATGTTGTTAAACATACCTTATGTGATAGAATTTGAAATGAAGAATCTTGTGGGTAAATCACGTGCTTCATAACCATGAATTGAGAAGACCCAGCAACGGAGTGATACCACAGTATGAGTATCACCTACTCTAATCACAGTGCAAAGGCTTCATCGTTATTCTAATGGGAGAGAGCTAGAGAGAGAGAATATCGGAAAAATTCATTCGTTATTTGATTCATCCCACATCCCATATACCGTATCAGATATATAGGTCAGATTTTAACCATCTATCCATATCTCTTGATAAGATATGATAGATATAGATATTGAGATGTTGGGTTATCCAAATAGGATAGTCATGAAAATTCAAATTTAAATTACATGGATAATTTGAATGGGTCATGAGTTATGCCACATGAGCGTCCAAATCCGAGTCCAATACCTGGCCCAATTTCTAACATCTCCCACTCGCACATGAGTTGGCATGACACTGCCACATCTTTATCTCAATCTCTCAAAATATTGAACAATCTCATACTAGCCAATGAACCTTGCGACCGCTGAGAAACACCTGTATGTAGGAGCTTTATACTAGAAACTCAAAATGAGCTAGCATAGGGACATCAACCCAAAAAGAATAGAAATATTGTCTTATATACCTCAGACCCATCTAATTACACCGGTTAAAAAAAAACATCTCTAATCCCTCAAGAGAGTATGTTTCACCCTCTCAATTCTTGCAATATATTCACACTCAATTTGCCTCTGATACAGAACGATGTGAGTTGCCGACAGTGAATATACAACAGTGGTGTAATACTAGATGCTCTTGTCTTCACCTTTATGCCATTTAGTTTAGTATTGACTGCTTTCCTAGTAATATCCTTTAAGGCCGAATCATACATGATCCCAGACAACATACCAAAGTAGCAGAACATCAAGCCCTTACCTTATGACATAGTCAAAGGTCACAAAAAGGGTACATAAGTAAAAAGTCATATAAATAATGACACATAAGACTCATATGGTGAGGAAATAGGGATCCATTTTCTCACTTCATTACTCGGTCACCAAGCACATGTAGTATGAATACATGCTACGATGGAGTAACTCTTCCAAAGAGTGACATCATACTTGATACACCGTACAGATCTTAGTCTAGTCGCTTTCTAGGCCCTAACCCGAATTCTCTATTTGCTCACCTTCTAGACGCCAAATGAGATCTCGCATCTGGCTAATTATAACAAACACAATATGGAAAGTGGGTATTAACATCCATGTTTGGTCTTTAACACCACCTCATCTTAGTTGCAACCAAGACGACAACATAGTGGATAATTTAAGCCTCTCTTGACTCCAAATAAAATAAACCACTAGTCTCATCATTGCTCGCTCCCAAGCACCAAGGGTGATTGCTCGTGTGAGTGAGCCAATCTTGCTTACTGACATCATCATCTGCTAATCATTATGACACAAACCATAATAGCATCAATATTCCATAATCTCACAAAAAAAAAGAAAAAAAAAAGAAAAAAGAAAAAAAAGTAATCGATTGAAAAAACACAACCACAGTCTATGCAATTCTAGATTCCAAACATAAGCCCTATCAGCACCTCTTGCGATAAACATATATAACAAAATCCACCACGTGTGCTTCACATGAAGTGATTCAAGATCACTACCTTTTGCGCAATTACCTCTCTAAATATATTTTGGTGACCAGTTTGCGTTCATTCAAGATGCGCCTAACAAGCGCATTGAATCGTACAAAGGGCAAATTTATACACTACTAGTAAAGCATCTTATCCATAATCTAATGAGCAAGGTCAATGTCTAAACTACTCAGTTGACCATTTACCAAAAAAAAAAAGTATTCATCATGCCAAATACACTCACATAGCATACTTCAAGATCCCACAACAAAAAGATCAAGTAATATGGATCAGACAATCCAAGGATTCACTCAATAACTAAGGCTCTAGCTTTTACTAATAGGTAAGTCAATGAGTTTGCAATTTCGCATCTAGAATCATTCTAGGATATTCCTTATGTAAGTCATCAAAGACAAATCGAGAATTCTCCCAGAACAATCTCCAAGGATTGTACATCCGAGCATATAAATTACATCAACCATGTCTATTATGTCTAAAACAAAGGACTGCCAACCCTAGGTGGTGACAACCTTATAAATTCTTGACTCATAATGACTAAGTAAGTAAAAAAAACTTCTTTTGGACCATTGATCATGCCTCAGTGGTCTTCATCGATCATCGTTGGCCTATCATAGCTGGACGAAATCTAAGAATCACTATTTGGATAATTGTTTTAGGTCGTAAAAGATTTATTGGAACTAGCAATCTTTTTGTGCTTCTAACTTTTCACCATAAAAGTAGAAGGTAAATCCTTATAGATCTACTTATCCAATTCTCCAATGAGAAGTTTGGTCATAACGTCCACAAATCAATGTTTCGAACTTATGTCAATCATAGCCTAAGTCGAAGTAACCTCACTCCCTAGGAGGAAGTTTTCTCATGGTCTACACCTTCCTCAATGGTGCGACTTTTCGGTATCTAGCAAGCTTTATGCCTCAAAAAATGATTGTCTAAATCGCGCATAACTTTAGAACAGTTTCACGTCACAATAGAAAGTCAACCAAATCCTAGAAATGGTTAATCTTCAAAGACTTTGTCTTAAACTGCGCAACATTGATCCAGTTTTGTAAAGTAGGGGATTAGAGAGCCTTTGGCATTGTCCTAGACTTTTTATCATCTTGCGGAACAATCATGAATGTTTCCCTCTCAATCACCCAGTGATGATGTGGAAAAAATTTTCACATTCGCTATCACGCAACTAAGAATGTATAGTATTCTTCTCTAATGAAGTAATCCACTAGTAGGCACATCGCTCCCACTATCCCTAGGATATGCACGTTGCTCCCACTATCCCTAGGATATTGGAAATTTTTTTCCATTCTCAACTAGGCTACATAAAGTGCCATACTTAGAATTCTTTATCTTATAGAGTTCTAAAACTCTATTCACGTCACTTTTACTAAGAAAACTTTATGTGACTTAGTTACACTCCCATAAAGTTGCCTATCTATAAGCACATGACCCAGAGGGTTTACACGACAGCATGCAATAATGCGCCACGTGACCCTAAGCGTTTACAAGACAACATACAATAATACGCTATAGAACTCTAGGTCTTAACTGCATAACCTTATGAGAAGTAAAATAGAGATGAGCTGCTTGATGGTTACAGATTGCCCACAAATGGCTCTCTGCTAACCCATTACTTAAATGGAGTGTAAAAACTGATATGGAGGGCACTTCGTTAGGGATATAGCCAACAAACTAAAGTGCAATTCCCAATTGGGAAACATTTTGCACCATCATCTATCTAACATAAACAATACTTAATTCCTTATCTCTACTACACCATTGTGTTGCTAAGTACTAGGAATAATCAATTTTTTAAGCATCAATTTCTCTTCACAGAGCTTTCTAAGAAAAATAACTCAAATAAATACTCGCCACCTTGGTTAAAACTAAAAGCACGAAAGCTCTTATCTAATTGATCTCGACCTCATATGTGCAATGTCAAAAATCATCTCAAAACTTTTGACTTGTGGGAGATCAAATAGTCTTGACTAAGATGCGTATCGCAATCTATAAATGTGTCGAGATTGGGGCTAGCTATCATACCCTTACACATATCCAGTCACAAATATCATAGTGGACTAAATGGGCCAATACAAATGCCCTTCTGCGGCTTTCCTACTTACTTGTGCGCAATCCTTGCGAACAAAGTTACACATTCACATGAGAGCAGGATGTTACAAGCGTGTAGGCCCGAGAGGGCCTACTCAAACCATCCATATCATCTTCTCATTAATGTGATTAAGTATAATAAGCCACTGGTTCATGACCAATGTCATAAACTTATTCCAATCATCATAATGTGTGAGTTCTCAAAGACAAGTGTAAAGGTTTAGGCCCAACTAGGTAATGACTCACGACTAATTCATGTTCACTAGATCATAAAAGGATGTCATGGAGATATCAAGTGTTCCTAAGTCGCAAATTTAACTAGTAAGTGATAATCCCCTATATCTTTAAGTCAATTTATTCTCCATACACTTTACTACATCTAGTTGAAATATGACGAAACTTCTCTTGCCATCTATGTTTCTCGCTTCATACTTAGTTGCAATTAATTCTACTATCCACAAGAATGAGAGAATACGCTATCAATATATGACAGCTCCTGAAGTAACTTAAGCGCAAATTAGGCTAAAGAGTCTAATTCAACACAATGCTCTCATGAGCGATACGTCAAATTCTTAGAGTCATAACAACCTTGTCGGCTTTGACCTTTTTATTATTATGCTGCAACTTTTGCGCTTAGTGGTAAACGTCATTCAAAAGCATTAGTCTAGCTAAGGGATCATACAAAAAAGCACATCTTCATGTCTCACACTCAAGTGTGGAAACAATAAGTGTCCAGACTTAGACAAGTTGGCAATGCTAATAGATTTTGTAGCCACTAGGCTCTAATCTTTTCACTTAATGTTAATAAATTTTGCTGCTACTAAGCGCTAATCTTTTAACTTCAAGTGATACTTCAACACACACTATTATAGTGCCTGAATTTTTTTTTTTTTTTTGCTTCATCCACTCCCAATAGTTGGGTAGAGAGCAAAATACTACACATACTGGCTATTCATCTTACACTTAATGACTAACTCATTTAAGCTTGAATTTCTTAGATGACGTAACTTTTGAATGTTGTTTCATCCAATAATGCAACATTGTTACAAGTCAAATTACAAAGTCAATCTATGCAGCTCAATAGTCAGGATCATATACAGATCTATTGAGGGCTCACTCATTTCACAACTCCAAACTCGCCAATCAAAATTACTTAGCATGCCGTTAACCATAGCGTACATATCAGTTTTATTGCGCCAAACAAAACAATAAAACCACGGCGACTTTGAGTCATATTTCCTTACTTTGGCTCAATTACCGTCTGACCTTAAGTCTCCAAGACTTTTTGCTCATCTAAAGAATAGGATTACATTGTTCACATTTGAACATCTCTACTAAGTCTAGATCAACCAAATTAACTTCCATAAGCTAAGTCAATTTAGAGAAAAAGATGCGCATTGAGATTAATTTGATTAGCATATTATAATATAATTTTGCCGCAAAAATCTAAATTAAATAGTGACAATATTACACAAGTTGCAAGATTGAAAATCCGCTATGCTCATAATCATCTCTTGCGCCACAAGTGACAATTATCCAAAATTTTATTTAATTCATGCGCAAAACATTAGTTTTTGGGAGTAAATCTACAAAGATTTTTCTCAACCGAACAACCTCCCACTAGCTATGACATGTCTAAAGCATAATTAACTATTGATTCCATACAATAGCATCTTAATGTAAATTTACAATCAACTCATGCTATATTTCATTTAATAATAATGGAATAAAACTAATCATGCTTCTTTAATCACAACATATTACAAATTCTACGCAAAAAAAATAACAATATGCTGTGTTTAATGTTCAGATTATGCCATAACAGAAAGTACATAACTTTTGAAAATTTCTAGAATTTTTTGAAATTTTAAATAATTAATAAACACACATAAAATCATAAATAAGTATTCTAGAATATAGTAAAATGCAATAATCATACCAGTAAATATTAAACCATTGCAGTAGCCTACAGTAAAAATTTCAGTCCTAGAAACTTAGTCATGCAACACCAGAAGTATTTTAAAGTAGAAATAATGAATTATTATTTCAGGAAAAATATATTTTTTTCATAAATTTTTGAAAATTTTATAGTACATAAAAAGTTTAATTCTAAGTCCAACAGTACCAACCACACTTAAAACAAAGCTATAATGAATTACTTATGACCATTTAAAGTGATTCTAGATTTTTAAAACAAACAAACAGAGTCTTACATCCAACAGCCAAGCCAGTCAAGTTAGCGGTAAAAACAGTGTGAAGCGGCTCGACGCGCGTATGGGCAAGGCGTGCGCGTGGAAAGTGCGGACGACGCGAATGTGGGAAGCCCGCCTGGTACATGCAGGCTGGCGGTGACGCGTGGGTGACGCTAGTGGCATCATCTAGCGTGTAAGGCTCAAGTGCTGCCTTCCGGGGTGTTTTCTGGCCCAATTTTGGTACTGCCGGACTCTATTTTCCAAAATAAAAACAATGGTGGTCTCAAAAATGACATTTAGCAAACACAAATAATGGCGTGTATCACACTTTCTCTCTAATGAGAGTGGAAGTACAGAAACTTTGCACTTCATCTTCTTCATTAAGCTACCGAAAACTCAAAACGAACTCAAATTAGGGTTTGATTTTTCTCAGCAACCGTAAGTCCAAATCTAACAAATAATATATGGTTTCGAAGGTCTCGAAATAAGGATTCTAAATATACAAGATTTGGAGACTGAAATTAAACCATGTAAAACCATTATACATGTAAAGTTTTGGGAATATAAAATGGTCTCCATTTTTCTTGAAATCTAGCCGTTGGATTTTTATAAACTTTGCATATATGTTCTACATGAAATGTATTACATCATATATAAATTTCAGGCTGATTGGAGAAAGTTCGAAAAAATATTAATTTTCATACATATATCATGTATATATATAATTATATAGATATTTTAATGCATAAAAATAAGCACGAAAATACCCTATAAGAGGCTCTGATACTAATGTTACATACAGATAATGCAGCGAGTAAAAGGATTCAAAACATAACTTATGTGATAAAATCTGAAACAAAAAGCCTTGTGGGTAAATCACGTACTTCACGATCACGAACTGAGAACACCCAACAATGGAGTGATACCACAGTATGAGTATCACCCAGTCTAGTCACAATGCAAAGGCTTGATCGTTATTCTAATGGGAGAGAGCTAGAGAAAAAGAGAGTATGGGAAAAATTCATTCGTTATTAGATTCATCCCACATCCCATATATCGTATCAGATATATAGGCCAGATTCTAACCATCTATCCATATCTGTTGATAAGATATGATACATATAGATATTGAGATGGTGGGTTATCCAAATAGGATAGTCATGAAAATTCAAATTCAAAGTGTCATGGGTCATGTCACATAGGCGCCCAAATCCGGGTCCAATACCTGGCCCAATTTCCAACATATGTGTTCGTTACAATCTAGCATCATGACTCGGGTTTCTGGTAACTATATCCAATTGGTACCCAATTGACCATATATTCTACAATAAGGTTGATTATTATAGATTGGTTTGGATAAACTAAGACTCAAAACTAAGAGTAAGTACCTTATGTCCTATATACTTAATTTTTTTATTTTTTTATTTTTTGGGTACTCATATACTTACTAAAATTAACTAAAGCATAAAACTTTTAGATTTTTTTTCTATTCTCTCGAACCTTAATTAGTTAATCGAACAGTAATAAACAATATTGAAGTTTTTTAAAGTAAAACCAATGTGTCTTCTCAAAAAATTACAATTATAAGGTTTGTATTGATTTATGATTTGACTAGTGTTTTTGTAGCAACCCGAAAATTTAAGTTGTCTTTTAAATTTTATACTAGTATTATGGTTGTTTGTGATGATATATTATTAAATAAATAATAATAAATACAGAATCTAATTTGGTATTAGATTATCAAAAATGAGATTAATTATGGATTATTATTTGGGGCCAAATTAACAGAAATATGAAATTATAATACTAGTTGGGCCAAATTAAAAAAGATAGCAAATAAATAAACATAAAAGTAAGAATAAATAAATAATAATATTGATAACAATAATAATGATAATAATGAGTGTGGTAGTAAAATAAATAATTAATTTTCTGTTGGTATACGATAGATTGTAATTTAATTAAGAATTAATTTATTTATATAGTTATATTAAAAAACTGGGTCAAAGTATACTTATCTTAAATATTTATTAAAGATAAGTATAAATCTATATAATTTATTAATCAAATCTGTGGGAGGATTTTTTGGCCACGCGTTGGCCTATCAATGCTCAGACCTCCCTATAAATAGAGAGGAGGTGATTCACTTGGAAAGGAAAAGAAAGAAAAGGAAAGAAAGAAAGAGAGGAAGGAGAAAGGAAAGAAAGGAAGAAAAGGAAGGAAAAAAATAATGGAAGCCGAGAGGGTCTTTGGTAGTAGAAAGAAAGAATAAGATAGTACTTTTCAGGTGAGTTATATTACACCTTGAGTTACCATAATATATTTTATGTATGTTTTGACTTAGCATATTTATTTTATACAAGTTATGTTTTATAAGTTATTATAAATTATATTAATATTTCAGTTACGTGAATTAATTTCCGAACTCTATTTGTTAAAATGAAACCCATGGATATATTTGTTTATATTTTAAAGAATATTTGACTATGACCTTATAAACAATTATATTTTGTAAGTACCACCACGGGAGTCTCACGCCTTGGGAGACTTAAATAACTATTGGCTTCTATTTGGTCACTTTGTAGCCCTCTATTGTCATGGATCCATTAACCCTCTGTTCTGTGCGGAGCAAAGTGCTGTGCGGAGATAAGTGCTACACTATTGTCGGAGCCACCTCTATAATTCGTACGAGCCACCTCTTGAATCTGTACCTCTGTTCTGACTGTCACTCTTGTGACTTCTGTTCTGTTCTATTCTGTACCGTGGTTATGGTTATTTATTTACATAATCTAAGTTTTGCTACTTAAATGATTATTTGTTCAGACTAAGTTATCTTAAATATTTTAGTTACATAACCATCCATGATTATTTTGTGCCCCTTATACTCTTGGTATAATATTTCTCATTCTGCCATGTGCTTATAGCTGTTTACCAATTTTCAGGAAACAGTGCAATTCAGAAATAGTTTTTGAAAAGTCTTAGACGCAGGGCTGCGGAATAGACACACACAGTTTTTTTATGATATTTTTATATATAAATATCGGTCTTTTTGGTCAATAATTTTTGTAATAAAAATAGAAACTCTGATAATTATTTTGGTACCCTCATTTAAATATTATTTCCGCTCGCGTTTATTAATTGTTCAAGAATTGGCCGGAGGTAACTTTAGTTACTGGTCATCACGATACTTAATTCTTGGGTATGGAGAGTGGGTCGTAATAAATGGTATCAGAACAATAGTTTATAAAAAAAAAATCATCATTGGAGCATAGGATATGCGCACATTTAAAAAATAGAATAGTGGGTAATTAATACCTAAATATTATATTTTAGTCGATTTAATTATATTATAATTTTATATGAATTTATATATATTGAATTATTATTTTTTTGTGTGCATATTTTGTGAAGGATAACAGATATAATTTATATTTGTTATAGCAAAAGAAGGAAAAGAAATAAAAGGGTGTCGGGCTCAAGCACCTACAAAAATTATAATATAATTAAATACATATAATTTTCAGTTCAGTATTCCAAAAAAAAAAAAGAAATTTATTTCGACTTTTTTAAAAGTGGGTTCAAATTTTAAAGGTACTAATTTTGAAACTATTTTCCATCAGTGGGAAGTTCACGGATAAAAGAAATAGAAGCTCATCTCAAATTCTTTCAACTCTTGCATGCGATTCTTTCATTTCATTTCTAGTCGCCTGTTTAATTATGTTCTCATTCTTTTCTTTTCAGAAATAAAACCAATGAAAATTTTTTAAAGTCACCTATTGTTTTTCATTTTGGCCCAAAACAATTTTTGAAACTTATACAGTGAGTTGTTTTTGGTATAGTTTTTTTTTTTTTGAGGTAATATTTTCTATCAGATTAATCATCTAATATATATTTATCAGAGTGTGTAGTGGTTAGTTTAGACATATGACGAATTTCGAGGATGAAATTTTTAAAAGGAGGGAAGATTGTAACAATCCGAAAATTTAAGTTGTCCCTTAAATTTTATACTAGTATTATGGTTGTATGTGATGATATATTATTAAATAAATAATAATAAATACAGAATTTAATTTGGCATTGGATTATCAAATATGGGATTAATTAGGGATTATTATTTGGGGCCAAATTAACAGAAATATGAAATTATAATACTAGTTGGGCCAAATTCAAGTTCAAGATAGCAAATAAATAAACATAAAAGTAAGAATAAATAAATAATAATATTGATAACAATAATAATGATAATAATGGGTGTATAGTAAAATAAATAATTAATTTTCTGTTGATATACGATAGAGTGTAATTTAATTAGAAATTAATTTATTTATATAGTTATATTAGAAAACAGAGTCAAAGTGTAATTGTCTTAAATATTTTTTAAAGATAAATATAAATCTATATAATTTATGAAGTAAATCTGTGGGAGGATTCGCTGGCCACGCGTTGGCCTCTCAATGTTCAAACTTCCCTATAAATAGGGAGGAGGTGATTCACCTGGAAAGGAAAAGAAAGAAAGAGAGGAAGAAGAAAGGAAAGAAAGGAAGAAGAGGAAGGAAAAAATAATAGAAGTCGAGAGCGTCTTTAGTAGCTGAAAGAAAGAGTAAGTTAGTACTTTTAAGGTGAGTTATATTATGTCACGCCCCACTTTTTATTACTCGATGTCATTACCAAATTCATTAACTTAATTCACTTTCAGAGATAACATGCGGAAATTAACTCATACATTCAATCCGTAGGAGTGATTAACAATACTCTCATTCGTATGCAAAGTAAATATTACATGAACATACTCAAGAAATTGCCCTTGGGCTTACAACATTGAATAATCAAATGAAGGGTGTAACCCTTTTTCAGATATGGCATTCCGCCAACAACAAAGAGGCCCCGTGGCCAACAAATAAGTAAATCCAACTCTTGCAGCTCAACCTGCTTAATACCTGAAAAAGATTCAACAACGTGGGATGAACATATAGTCCAGTAGGGATCTCAACATGATCCTCAACAATAACAACAGTACAAATAGCTATGATCATGCACACTCATTCTCGTACTAGAATAGTAATGTGACAGTTTATACAAAAATATATATGTATGAACCTTTCTTTTGAAAACAACCGTTTCATTCAACGCTACAAGCGATTCATCTTTCCATATTCCTCTCATTAATCCCCATTCCCATTCTTTCATAGTATCAACAACTACTTAGGCAAACAATTACTAAGCCCGATACACTCATCCATTTCCCATACGTACGACAGACGTATCCTTTCTACATGTTTATTTTTAAAACATTCATTCTCGTTCACACTTTCCAAAAGACAAAAGACATTTTGGTTCATTTCCACTACTATCATACCTATACATGCACAACCTGGGTAAAAATATAAATATAAATTTACAATCCACCAACATGTATATAATCAATCAACGGAGTAACTCGGTTCTCTGAACTTTAACCAATCAAATCCATGATTACTTTTAGTTACAACAAAACTACAATGATTCCACCTTGCTCTACTAGTTATGCGCTTAGTAGGCCAAGGATATACTGCAATAACTACTATCAACTTCGCTCTACTAGCTATATGCATAGTAAGCCACACTGCACTTTTCACAGCAACATACCATTTTACCAGGCGCTAGCTGGAAGGGTGTGGCACCTCAGATTATAAGCGCATACAGTTCTCCAGGCGCTAGCTGGAAGGTCACGGTACCTCTGATTATAAGCGCGGCATATAACGCCAACAACCACCATGCACACAAGGCATATCCAACATGTATAATGCATATACATAAACTACCAAGATAACAGCAATGTGTTAAAATAGATGAACACATACGTGTAAAGCGTACACAACAATTCAATACAACCGTATCATCCTCCACCGATGACCAAGGACAAACCTCTAGATGCAAGTATATTATACATCTATAAACTTACTCAATTATCATGAAATTATCTGCTTAACATTAATACCATCATAGTAGTATAAGATACAACAGTCCAACATTCATACTTATTTCAAAGTACCATTTCCATTCCGCAAAACCAATCCCGCTTCCTTTTATTTTTCACAAAATCAAGTTCAAGGACAATAAGCCCTAACTCATTTTAAATCAACTACATTCCTTTCAAGCCATTTTAATTTAATTACACAAATTAAATCATAATCACTATACTAGGGTTTTCCTCCCTCTTTCTCATTATTGAACATAAGCCTCAATCATCTACAATAGCCAACAATGGTTTCCTTTAAAACCCAAAATACCCAAGTATTTACCCTAAGATCAAACCCCTCTATCAAATTATTAAATCAATAAATATTAGGGTTTCCTCTCCTTTCAACAACACTTACTAATTAACACCCAATTAGTCCAAGGCACATCTAATAATCAAAGATCTAAAACCAACAACCAACCCAATGTTCAACCTCATGAATTTATATAAAATTCCAACATGATGTAGTTTTCATGCAATACAAAAGTAACCACATGTCTATCTATAGTAGAAGTATTGAAAAGAGAACAAGGTGAATCCCTACCTCAAAGAAGAACTCAAATAGAGATGATGACCCGAAACCAAAGTGCTCCAAATCCACAATTTCTCCGATTAAAACGAAGCTCTCGACGATCCACGCAACTATTGTAAAGGCCAAAGGTGAGCAAATCACTCCTACTAGATCAATACCAAGAGAGAAGGTAGAGTTCTAGAGTGAGAGGCTCAAGAATGGTGTTTTTGAAAAGTAGGAGAGAGAAAGAAAAGTGAAAAGTGATTTTAAAATGTCAAAACCCGGAACTTAAACCCAGTCCTCCGCTCGAGCGCTCTGTTCTCCGCTCGAGCGGACAAGCCAAAAAGTACCCCGCTCGAGCGCTAAAACCTCCGCTCGAGCGCACCACCAAAGTCCCCCGCTCGAGCGCTCGAATACCCGCTCGAGCGCTGGATGCAACCTTCCAGAAAATCTGCAGACGACGAAACTACTGGGAGGGTGATTTCTCCGCTCGAGCGCTCTGATCCCCGCTCGAGCGTACCGGCCAAAAACATCTCCGCTCGAGCGCCCTAATATCCGCTCGAGCGCAAAGGCCAAAACCTGGGCAGCTTATCTTTGGTTCTAAGTTCAACCAACCTGCCTCCAACTGGCCCAACACATCCCATAACTCAAATACAAGATAGGAAAGGATGTAAACAATATAATACTCAACTACCAACACCCACGGACACACGTCCGGATCACTGTACAACAAGGGGTAAACCCGGGATCGCTATAACCTCCCCCCCTTAAAGAATTTCGTCCCCGAAATTAAAGGTACGTCAAAACATAAGGCCAACTGATAACACAACACCAACACCCCCCAACACTAGGAGTGAAACCGCCCTCACTACAACCATCAGGCCACTCTTACCCAAGAAGAGACCCACTAAGGGAAATATGTTCCAAACAACAATACTTAGGTGCGAAAATCCCAACAAACCAAACCCTTCCTGGAACAATAACCAACATCTGACTAGCGCTTCAAGCTAAGCCACTACGCAACAACAAGATTCCCAAAAACTAATCAAAGCAAACCTTATGAGTAAACAATAAGAAAACATTTTCTTGTTCAAGCGACATTTCTCAAAGATAGTCAAATTTTCAATGCTAGCTTTCCAAAATAAATCCTCCACTTTCCATGAGAAACTCAACAGTTTTGTAAACATTTTTCACAAACACGGTGTTATCCAAAACACAAAATCATCCACAGTTTATTTGCAAAAAGAAATATTTTCATTTGGAACTTTCCAAAACCCTTGATTTAAATCAATTTCTCAGCAACACCCTTAGGTGGCCCAAACATTAAGAAAAATTTTGTTTTCCATAACTTTTCAACATACTATTAGCAACAACCATCACTCATACAGTGATACCAAAACCAACACGAAGCATAACATTTCTATAATGATGATTAATAGAAATAAGTACAGTGCTACATCAAATCAAACAAACAACACTTCAATTGATAAGCATATGCGCTCTGTCAATACATTTCTAGATAAGCATACATGCTCTATCTACGGAGTTCATCCCCTATCTCTTCCAACACTAAGCAATGCATATAAACACATAGGTTCTATACACAATCAAACAATACATAAATTAATGTATTCATCAGTCAACAGATTCAATAGCACAACATGTTCGATTAGCTTCGATCTCCCTAATCAACACACATGGTCTACCGCAACCACAACTACCCAATCAAGAGGGATAATTCGACCAACGCTATTCTTGTTACTCTAGAACACAAACTGTTCTTCCACTAAGGAATGCTGCCTGCATCCACTCACAAACCATATCCCACAATTGATAACCAATCACAAAACAAACACTACCCCTATACAACCGTTAGGGTCACCCCAGACTCACCTACTAGCAAGCCCAAAACACAAACCAGCATACAGGTACCATTCCCGCTAACCCGAGATATAACCTCACATAACCTTGCTAATACCGCCCAACTCTCGAAACCATCACATCAAACACATCCACCCACGGATTCCCGTTCTCAACCCATAATCTCTAAAAAGAACAAGGCCCACGGGCCGTCACAAGACTAACTCAATACACAGTACTAAGCAAGCAACAATACTAGGATCATTGACCCCATTAACAACTTCTCAAAATAAAATAGAGAGTTCAAATTTCCACACATACTCCCCAATACACGAGGATTAAACAAACAATACTATGCATGCTTATGCAATACATAAACGTGATGCCTCAGCATCCAGTAGTACACCGGTCAACAACAAGATCAATAAACGTGATACTCCACCGGCCAACATTACAAAAAGTCCCTCTCCAGGGTAACACTGTAGGGCTAACTAATAAGTCGCCCCTTGCGAGGCTCTCGAAGCCTGGCCTGCCCGTTTCTGGTACCGAGAACGCCCCCGATTGGACGAGTACGACTGAGTCTGACTAGGTCTTAATACCCCCGAAGAATTTGCACGCAAAGGACAAGAACGTCTACCATGGCCCAGCTGACCACACACAAAACAACCACCAGACCCTCTACTCCAAGACTGGTCTGAAACCTGCACCGCCCCGGAAATCCCAATAGAAGGATCCGAAACCCCTGGCGAAGAAAAGGAACCAGCTCCCGACTGAGCATGTTTCCGCCTCCACCCCTTACTGAGCCTAGAACGTTTTGGAACCACAAGGCTGACCGAGATGGTCTCTTCTTTAACCCCATCACCACTAGCAATCAGGGCCTCCACATGGGCCGCTGCCTCAACTAAGGTATAGTAACCCTTCCACAAGGATCCAGCTACCTTCTCCCGAATATCGAAACACAACCGCTTTTCGAACTCAAAACAACGACGCTCCTCTGTTGTCACCAACTCTGGAGCAAACCTCGACAAACTATCAAACCGCATCTCAAACTGTGCCACAGGAGTGTCATCCTGACGCAACTCCAAAAACTGTTCCCTCAACCTTTCCCGAGCAGAAGGAGGGAAATACTTGGCCCAAAAGGCCTCAGTAAAAGCAACCCACGTGCCACCCACATTAGTCTTAGCATTCTTCCACCAATAACTCGCATCACTCTTCAACTGAAAGGTCGCCAAAGAAACCCTCAACTCCTCATCTTCGACTCTGAGCATATCAAGAGTCTTGGTAATCTGTTCCAACCAACTCTCTGCTTCTAACGGTTTAGCCTCCCCCACAAACTCAGGTGGACCGGAGCGAAAGAACTCCTTAGTAAGTTTGAGAGCATGCCCGCTGCCACCCTCAGTGCGAGCTAGGGCATCTTGCACTGCTCTCACAATCTCACATGCGACATCCTCGCCGACAGCCGATGCTGCAATGGCAGGTGCTAAAGGAACTGTTGTGCCTCTCCCGGCGTTCCTACTACTCAATCGTCCTCTACTCCCTCGTGTAGACATCCTATAAGGCACAAGGTAAATTACACTTAGCGTAAACACAATAGCCTTCGCCGAGGCACACTCCACTACTGTTAAGTCACAAGACACACTTAGTTTCAAAATTTACATTTCTACTGCATATAAACATCCAAACAAGTAAACACATAATCGAATCAAGTCCACAAAGATAGCCACTCATCCCGGAACTCTCAAGGAATTCCTATCAGAAACCACGTTGATCAGGCGTGTTTCCAAAAGGACCTCAAAGCAAGTTCACCGGCTATGAATACTATCCAGGAGACTGAATCCCATGCTCACATAAATGCAACACATAAGTCTTAATTCCCATGGTATCTATATGCAACGTCCTCACTGCACGTAGTAAACCCACTGTGGTAAAAACCACTTCCCACGAGCTCAAGGTATTCAAACCCGGTAAGCTCTGATACCAAGTTGTCACGCCCCACTTTTTATTACTCGATGTCATTACCAAATTCATTAACTTAATTCACTTTCAGAGATAACATGCGGAAATTAACTCATACATTCAATCCGTAGGAGTGATTAACAATACTCTCATTCGTATGCAAAGTAAATATTACATGAACATACTCAAGAAATTGCCCTTGGGCTTACAACATTGAATAATCAAATGAAGGGTGTAACCCTTTTTCAGATATGGCATTCCGCCAACAACAAAGAGGCCCCGTGGCCAACAAATAAGTAAATCCAACTCTTGCAGCTCAACCTGCTTAATACCTGAAAAAGATTCAACAACGTGGGATGAACATATAGTCCAGTAGGGATCTCAACATGATCCTCAACAATAACAACAGTACAAATAGCTATGATCATGCACACTCATTCTCGTACTAGAATAGTAATGTGACAGTTTATACAAAAATATATATGTATGAACCTTTCTTTTGAAAACAACCGTTTCATTCAACGCTACAAGCGATTCATCTTTCCATATTCCTCTCATTAATCCCCATTCCCATTCTTTCATAGTATCAACAACTACTTAGGCAAACAATTACTAAGCCCGATACACTCATCCATTTCCCATACGTACGACAGACGTATCCTTTCTACATGTTTATTTTTAAAACATTCATTCTCGTTCACACTTTCCAAAAGACAAAAGACATTTTGGTTCATTTCCACTACTATCATACCTATACATGCACAACCTGGGTAAAAATATAAATATAAATTTACAATCCACCAACATGTATATAATCAATCAACGGAGTAACTCGGTTCTCTGAACTTTAACCAATCAAATCCATGATTACTTTTAGTTACAACAAAACTACAATGATTCCACCTTGCTCTACTAGTTATGCGCTTAGTAGGCCAAGGATATACTGCAATAACTACTATCAACTTCGCTCTACTAGCTATATGCATAGTAAGCCACACTGCACTTTTCACAGCAACATACCATTTTACCAGGCGCTAGCTGGAAGGGTGTGGCACCTCAGATTATAAGCGCATACAGTTCTCCAGGCGCTAGCTGGAAGGTCACGGTACCTCTGATTATAAGCGCGGCATATAACGCCAACAACCACCATGCACACAAGGCATATCCAACATGTATAATGCATATACATAAACTACCAAGATAACAGCAATGTGTTAAAATAGATGAACACATACGTGTAAAGCGTACACAACAATTCAATACAACCGTATCATCCTCCACCGATGACCAAGGACAAACCTCTAGATGCAAGTATATTATACATCTATAAACTTACTCAATTATCATGAAATTATCTGCTTAACATTAATACCATCATAGTAGTATAAGATACAACAGTCCAACATTCATACTTATTTCAAAGTACCATTTCCATTCCGCAAAACCAATCCCGCTTCCTTTTATTTTTCACAAAATCAAGTTCAAGGACAATAAGCCCTAACTCATTTTAAATCAACTACATTCCTTTCAAGCCATTTTAATTTAATTACACAAATTAAATCATAATCACTATACTAGGGTTTTCCTCCCTCTTTCTCATTATTGAACATAAGCCTCAATCATCTACAATAGCCAACAATGGTTTCCTTTAAAACCCAAAATACCCAAGTATTTACCCTAAGATCAAACCCCTCTATCAAATTATTAAATCAATAAATATTAGGGTTTCCTCTCCTTTCAACAACACTTACTAATTAACACCCAATTAGTCCAAGGCACATCTAATAATCAAAGATCTAAAACCAACAACCAACCCAATGTTCAACCTCATGAATTTATATAAAATTCCAACATGATGTAGTTTTCATGCAATACAAAAGTAACCACATGTCTATCTATAGTAGAAGTATTGAAAAGAGAACAAGGTGAATCCCTACCTCAAAGAAGAACTCAAATAGAGATGATGACCCGAAACCAAAGTGCTCCAAATCCACAATTTCTCCGATTAAAACGAAGCTCTCGACGATCCACGCAACTATTGTAAAGGCCAAAGGTGAGCAAATCACTCCTACTAGATCAATACCAAGAGAGAAGGTAGAGTTCTAGAGTGAGAGGCTCAAGAATGGTGTTTTTGAAAAGTAGGAGAGAGAAAGAAAAGTGAAAAGTGATTTTAAAATGTCAAAACCCGGAACTTAAACCCAGTCCTCCGCTCGAGCGCTCTGTTCTCCGCTCGAGCGGACAAGCCAAAAAGTACCCCGCTCGAGCGCTAAAACCTCCGCTCGAGCGCACCACCAAAGTCCCCCGCTCGAGCGCTCGAATACCCGCTCGAGCGCTGGATGCAACCTTCCAGAAAATCTGCAGACGACGAAACTACTGGGAGGGTGATTTCTCCGCTCGAGCGCTCTGATCCCCGCTCGAGCGTACCGGCCAAAAACATCTCCGCTCGAGCGCCCTAATATCCGCTCGAGCGCAAAGGCCAAAACCTGGGCAGCTTATCTTTGGTTCTAAGTTCAACCAACCTGCCTCCAACTGGCCCAACACATCCCATAACTCAAATACAAGATAGGAAAGGATGTAAACAATATAATACTCAACTACCAACACCCACGGACACACGTCCGGATCACTGTACAACAAGGGGTAAACCCGGGATCGCTATATATTATACCTTGAGTTATCATAATATATTTTACATATGTTTTGACTTATCATATTTATTTTATACAAGTTATGTTTTATAATTTATTATAAATTATATTAATATTTCAGTTACGTGGACTAATTTCCAAACTCTATTTGTTAAAATGAAACCCATGGATATGTTTGTTTATATTTTAAAAAAATTTAACTATGACCTTATAAACAATTATGTTTTGTAAGTACCACCATGGGAGTCTCACGCCTTGGGAAAATTAAACAACCATTGTCTTCTGTTTGGTCACTTTTTGGCCCTCTATTGTCATGGATCCATTGACCTATGTTCTGTGCGGAACAAAGTGCTGTGCGGAGATAAGTACTACACTATTATTGTTGACAGATTAACTAAGTCAGCACACTTCTTGCCTGTTCAAACTACATCCAATGTTGACCGATTAGCCGTACTGTATATAAATGAGATTGTGAGACTTCACGGTGTGCCGATGTCTATTGTTTCAGACCGAGATCCGAAGTTTGTTTCCAGATTTTGGCAGAGTCTACAAACAGCCTTGGGAACCGAGTTGAGGTTTAGCACAGCTTTTCACCCGCAAACCGATGGACAAACAGAAAGGACGATTCAGACACTTGAAGATATGCTCAGGCTATGTGTACTAGATTTCCAGGGAAGTTGGGGAGCACATTTACCATTAGTGGAATTCGCTTACAACAACAGTTATCAAGCTAGCATTGGCATGGCACCGTACGAAACTTTGTATGGAAGGAAGTGCAGATCGCCGATATGTTGGACTGAAGTAGGAGATAGAGTTTTGATCGGCCCCGAACTGATTCAAGTGACAACCGAGAAGATTAAGCTTATTCGACAGAGGATCAAAACTGCCTAGAGTCGGCAGAAGAGCTATGCCGACCAGAGAAGAAGAGAATTGGAATTTGAAGTTGGGGATCATGTATTCCTGAAGATTTCGCCAATGAAAGGAGTCTCCAGATTTGGGAAGAAGGGTAAGTTAGCACCTCGTTACATCGGACCATTTGAGATTCTTGGAAAGATTAACACGACTGCTTACAGGCTTGCTTTACCACCAGAATTTAGTCAAGTGCACAATGTGTTCCATATTTCGATGTTGAGGAAGTATATCCGAGATCCACTGCATGTGATTGATTATTCCGGGATTGTGATAAATGAAGATTTGGGCTATGAGGAGAAGCCGATGAGAATTCTTGACAGACAAGTGAAACAGTTGACGAACAAATCTATAGCAATGGTGAAAATTGAATGGAAGGAACATTACGGCAAGGATGCCACATGGGAAATAGAAGAAGAGATGAGAGTTCGATATCCTGAGTTGTTTTCAGATCAAGGTAACTCAAGTTTGGGGACCAAACTTCTTTAAGGGGGGTAGGATGTAATGACCCTCACACTACCCTAACCATACTCATATGCATTTTACATGATTTTGCCTTGTTAAGCTTGCATTTCGAATCTTGACTTGTCTTGCATAAGTGTTACTTGAATGCTATGTCTCTTGGTGAGAGTGTGTGTTTCAGCCGAGGTCATCTTGAGCATAGGTCACCCTTTTGATGCTTTTACACTTAGGACCATCTTAGGATTTCTTTGTTGACCTCCACCTTTGTCCTGATATATTGGCCGAGATGATTATCATCTGGGCCGAGGTGTGTATCGCCTAGGCCGAGATGTGTATTATTTGGGCCGAGATGTTATCCTTGTGCCGAAGTGATCTTGTCCTGGAGTGGTATGACATAGACCGAGGTGTGGCACATCTAGGCCAAGGTGTGGCACAGCTTAGTCAAGTGTTGTTCTTCCTAGCCGAGATCATTGTTCTTTGACTTGCCGAAGTTCTGTCCTTAGCCGAAGTCATTGACCCTTTGTTGCCGAAGTCTTGTTGTTAGCCGATGTCATTACTTGCCGGAGTCCCTTGCCGCCTAGCTTGTTGAACACGCTTTGTCATAGACTTGTCTTGTCAATCTATCACCTTTTTGAGGAGAACCAATCAACCGTTGCCACGTGTCCGAGCTAAGTGTTAAATCAGCCGGCAGAGAGAGAGAAACCCACCATTTGTTACATTCTTGTCTTGGAGAAGAGAGAGAAGCTCTAGAAGGAGAAGGAGGGATTTTAGAGTGAGAAGTGGGTAGCAAGCTTGATCCTTAGAGTTCAAACCGTTGGATTCGAGTATTGAGGTTAGAATCTTGATTAACTCTTGTTGTTCTTATTGATCATCTAGTTGCATTGCATGATTGAGTATGTTTTGAATGCCATACATTGATTTAAAGATTGGTTTTAGAGAGAGAAAGTTGGTATTCTTGTGTTCTTGAGGAAAAGCCTTGTTTAATCCGAAAGTTTGCAACAAGTTACATGCTTTTGTGTTTGTTTTTCCAAAGATCTTCTAGTATGGGCACCCAGGTTCATGATTTCGAACTCATAGCATGAAATCTCAGATTTTGTAATAACAAGTTATGATCCTTGCATTCATCTTCTTCATGATCTTCATGTTCATGTTCTTCATGTTCTTGAGCAGAGGGAAAACCCAGGTTTTCCCGACCTCATTTCTTTGAAACTGGCCCTCGGGACCACACCTCGGCGAGAAGGTGTGGGACCTCGGCCAAGACTTGAATTGGTGCCCAGCATGTTTCCCCGAGATGGGAGACAGTGTTCGTTTTGAATTGACTTAGTTCTTGAAGGATGCCGAGATCATTTGCATTCATATAAAGTTTGTTTGAGAGTGCAATCAACATATTTCTGCCATGTGTTTGTAGGACTTGGACTTGCCTTGACCCCGACGTTCGAAGGGATAAGTGAGTGGTATTTTAATAAAGATATGTTATAAAGCTTTGATAAAACCTTGTTTTGTCTTGTTCGTAAATTATTTACAAGCATGAATGATTATCCCTACTTGCAATAAGTATTATATCTTGTTTTGATGACATTCTCGGGAAGTCCGTACATGCTAGGGGACTATAAGCATTTGTAGCACAAAGTTTAGAAGTCCGTACGTGCTAGGGGACTATAAGCATTTGTAGCACAAAGTTTGGAAGTCTGTACGTGCTAGGGGACTATAAGCATTTGTAGCACAAAGTTTGGAAGTCCGTACGTGCTAGGGGACTATAAGCATTCGTAGCACAAGTCCTTAGTGTCCGGGGACTATAATGCAACGACACCCTTGTTTAGAGATCTCTCTTGCCTTGTCTTGCCTTGCCACTGACGGTTTTACCGCGTGGGTTTGTTTGTCCGGAATGTCATCTCTTGTATTATGTTGATGTTAGTAAGCATCCCTTGAAGCTCGGAGGATTTGATTGATGAACTTGATTTATTCTACGTACTATTTTGTTAAAAGACCTCGGATATCATTCATGTAAACCCTTTATTAATTATGCCATTCACTGAGTATCCAAGCTCACCCTCTCTATATATATACGTAGGTGATGAGCAAGACGGCGGCGACGCCTAGATGTGTTGGCCGATGTGTTTTGGATTTGTGTTTTGCAACATCTTGAAGATTATGCTTCTTTGTTATTTCCTTGTATTTTGTAATTGATGGCCGAGAAACCTTTTAGTCAAGATGTAATTTTTGTACTCCATTTTATTGTACTAAAGCTATGTTGTGATGTATGTCATTTCATTTAACTTAAGCACTGCCCTTATGGACTACTTAGCTTCTAATTATTGCTTCCGCATTTGTAAGCCCCATACGTTTACTCTGATTTGTGTGTGTGTGATCTTGTAAGTGGCCTTTGGTAGTCTCGAATTACTGGCCATCATGGCACCATCCTACTAGGGGCGGGATGGGGTCGTGACATGTAGACACCCCATTTTTGACCGTCCTCAAGACTTGGTTGTGCTTATAGGTACACCCAACGGCTGGTTCGATTGCTCGCCCAGCATTCGACTGTCGCGGCGGAATGTCACTGGTTCGGGTTTTCGGGTTTCTCGAACCTTGTATCCTTTTTGTCTCATTTTTGGACCCTGACCTGGTCCTTTCAGGGTGGTCCCTGTGGTGCACTGCCGGCCATGGCTTGGCCTCTGCCGGCTACTGGTGAACACCTGCCGGCCATCAGTGTGGCACTGCCGGCCATTGCTGATGGCCGGCACCCCCCCTATTTCAGCTGGTTTCCGGGAAGATCTTTTGTACCAGCTGGATTCCTCATATCTGCCCTCCATACACGTGTATGGAGGGATGAAGCCAAGAAAAGCTTGTTCAAGAAGCTTAAGCTTTGCTTTGTTCTATATAAGGAAGGGTCCTCTTCCTTAGCCAAGGGTCTGAGCTTTTGAAAGCCAAAAAGCTTCCTCTCTCTCTATATTGTGTGTGTTTTGTGCCATAAAGTTAGATTTCTTTGCACTTTTTCACTACAAGCCATAGCACCACACCTCCATCACTCATTCCAGCATCTTGGAGGCCTTTTGCAGAGGTTGAAAGCACCATTTCTTGGTCCAAAAGCTGCTGAAGGCTTAGTCTACAAGGGTAAGTCTCATTTCCCTCTCTTTTGGCTCTTTCTTTGCATGCAATTTTAGCCTTTGTTGCTTACATTTTTGGACTCTGACCCAAACTAGAAAAGATCATATTTTGAGCCCCTTTTCATGTTTGATCAAGGGTATTTCTCTGTTTGAGGCTTCCTTCTATCACTTTCCTCTTTAACTTTCTTTTAGGCCTATTCTTGCATAGTATCTTAGGCTTATTTGTGAGCTGTTTTGGATTTGTCCATAAACTGGAAAGAGGCTTATTTTGATCCCCTCTTAAACTTTGTTGAAGGGCTCTCCTCTGTTTGAGGACAGAAGCTACCACTTGTCTCTTTACTCCTCTTTAGGCCCATTTCTTGCATGCTAGTTTAACCTTACTTGTGTTTATTTTTGTGGCTTGATGTAAACTGTAAAGTATCTTATTTTGAGCCCCTATTAAACTTTATTGAAGGGCTCTTCACCATTTGGGGCCAGATGCTATCCATTGTCTCTATTCTCACTTTTAGGACCATTTTTGCATGATAGATTAGCCCTATTTGCATTCTTTTTTGAGGCATGTTGTAAACTAGAAAGAGGCTTGTTTTGACATCATCTTCATGATTTATTAAGGGCATTTTCTTATTTGAGGTCACATGCTATCTTGTATGCTTGGTTGCCTCCCGTTTTGATCCTTATATCCTAGCCCTTGTTGCATGCTTTGTTTGGCCTTCTAGCCACTGAAATCCAGTGGATTTTCAGTGGTTTGGCCACTGTTTTGAGCTTCCAAATTAGAGGGGGGTGACCCCCCTCTCACCTTGACTTGTTTGGTGGTCATTTTGGCCTTCCAAAGAGACCCTATCTTGCATGCTTTGAAGTCACATTTCAGGGTCAATTTGGTGAGTTTTGGGACTACCATATTTGATTTCCAAAGTTGGTTTGGTCATGCTTCATGTCCATCTTGTATGTGCCTAAGAATCCCTTGTATGCCCTTCCAAAGGAGCCCTTCATTTGTGCATGTGTTGGCTGTCTTTTCATGTGTATTTGGGCGTATTTTGGCATGTTTAATACACTGATTTTTTCTGGTTTAGTGAGATTCCATGTGCTTCATATACGTGCCTTGTAATCCATGTTTGATAGTCATAATTGCATGCTAATTTGAGCCATCTTGCTAGCACTTTTTGGCCTTGCTTTAAACTGGAAAAGTCCATGTTTTGGGACTGCTTTGACTCTGTCTTCATGCTTCATTTTCAAATAATGCATGCTTTGTATAGCTGTAAGTCATTCCATGTGCCTAGTTTTGAGTTTCGTGTCTCACCTCATGCATCGGGTGCCATGTTTTCATGATTCGGGGCTGTTTAGCATTATATTTCAGTGCTGAAATTTGCATGTTTGCATACCATGTTCCATGCCTTACCATGCTTTGGTAGAGTGGCATTCGTGCCTTAGGTTCGGTCCCCGGTTTGCGTGCACGCGTGCACGCATTTCGAGTGTCTCATTTTCATCTAATGGCACTTATGTGACTGTGGCTGAGGTCCACTCGTGTTGGTGTAAGTCCATTATGCATTGTGTATGCCATTTCATTTCATAGCATTGTGTATGCTAGGTTGTATGTTAGCGCATTGTGTATACCATGTTACCTCGTGCATCGTGTATGTCATTTCATAGCATTGTGCATGTTAGGTTATATCTTAGTTGCATTCATGCATGTCATGCATCTTGCATTGTGTTTGGGGGTACGAGTTAGCCTGAGCACAAGAAACGAGGGGCGTTTCGTACTCCAAGTGACGGAACGTGTCTCAATTCCCAGTCACCGACACTCCGGATTATCCATGATGGAGTTTAGGTATTGTTATATTTTCATGTGCATTCGTTTCATATCGAGTTGTGCAAATCGACTCCTCGGCCATCGTGCATCGAGATGCGTGATTGGTGACACGAGGATTGAGGCATGCATACATATGTGAAAATACATTGCCATGCCCCTTTCCTGCTCTCTGTTGCAGCAAATCAAGAATCAGCAGCCTTCCGAAGCTTGGCGCGCTTTCCAAGAACAATTGCAAACAGAGGCTAATTAGGACATCGCAATGGATTTCCACGCAAGGCAACTCAACCATGCATCATTCATCATCCGGAGCAGAGTTTGAGGCAGTCCCTAGCTTGCATGCTAGTTTATAGCTTTCCTAGTTAATTTGTTAATTAATTAGGATTTTGTATTTATTCGGACTGTATACTATTTATTTGGACCCTCTACGCGAGGGCACAATGTTGTAATAAGTGTGCGTGTGTGTGATGTATGTCTTTCAACCCCACGTCTTTCTCCCTTTTATTTACCTACTTATGATGGTTAGATTAGGGCATGTTTCAATTAGCATACAGTATGATAGCATGTTTGCATTCATTCATCTGTTTTGCATGCACTGGGCTCGGCGCATCATAATTCACTGCATTGTATTTCAATTTCAAGTTGAATACTTGTTATCTGTAGCATTTCATATGCCATGTTTAGAATAGCTGAGCCTGCTATAGTTGTATTATTGCATGTGTTGCATTAGGCATTTCTGTATAATTAGGATCATGCATGGATTTCTAATATAGCTTCTGTTTTGGCTTGGAGTACTCGGTAAGTTTTACGCTTTAGCATCCTTGCATGCGTGTGAGTGACTACCATGATAGCATGCTTACCATGAGGCTATATGCTTATGTATTATAACTGCCTGAATGCCTGTGGGTGAAGGTTGGGTTATTTGGATTGGAACAATGCATTGACTGTTGTGGACGTCCTCGAACGCCCCAGGAGGGTTAAGTCCTGTTCCGTTCATATTGGGGTTACTACAGTTCAAGGACTCAAATGTCACGGTTCTTAATCTTGAACCAAAGAGTCCAAATCCGGCAAATCGATTTTGAAAACAGATTTTTTGAAAAGAAGTGCCAAACATGGACTGCTTTGCCAGATACAGAGTCGCCACCTAAATGTGTTTTTTTTTTAATGGGAAATTTGGGAAACCCTGACTCGGTGCCAAAGGCCACGTGTCCGTCATCACCAAAGTTGCCTCGGCTCGGGAACTTGGGTACGATTGGGGAAGGTCACTTCGTGAGCACCCCGCTCGCCCGGTCAAAGACCGGCCTCTACTAACCATGATATCTGATTTTGAAAACATTGTGCGTTCTTATTCCGGTTATTAGCCTAGGTTACTATGTGATGCGCACAGCATACAAGTATAGACTGAGTCGCCTGAATTGGAACGAAATATTTCATGTTTGTTTTTGAAAGATGGTTTGCTACCCAAGAGTAGTCATAAAATGCAGATTTTGCCACCCTCGGGTGGGCTTAGAAAAACATGATTTTGCCACTGTCTAGTGGACTTAAAACAAACATTTGATGAATTGTTCCAATCCAAATAACCCAACCTCCACCCACAGGCATTCAAGGCAGTTATATCACATAAGCACATAGCCTCATGGTAAGCATGTTATCATGGCAGTCACTCACACGCATGCAAGGATGCTAAAGCATAAAACTCACCGAGTACTCTAAGCCAAAACAGAAGCTCATTAGAAATCATGCATGATCCTAAATATACAGAAATGCCTAATGCAACACATGCAAAAATGCAAACTATAGCGGGCTCGGCTATTCTAAACATGGCATATGGAATGCTACAGCTAACATGTATTCAACTTGAAATTGAAATACAAATGCAGTTAGTATGATGCGCCGAGTCCGGCGCGTGCAAAACAGATGAATGATGCAAACATGCTGTCATACTGTATGCTAATTGAAATATGCCCTAATCTAACCATCATAACCAGGTAAATAAAAGGGAAGAAAGACGTGGGATTGGAAGACATACATCACACTCACGCACACTTATTACAATTTTGCCCTCGCACAGAGGGTCTGAATAAATATACAGTCCCGAATGAAAGAATAGTACAGTCCAAATAATGTACAAATTCCTAATTAATTTACAAATTAACTAAGAAAATAATAAAACTGGCATGCAAGCCAGGGACTGCCTTGATTCTGCTCCGGATGATGGAATGATGCATGTTTGGGCTGCTTTGCGCGGAAATCCACTGGGATGCCCCAATTAGCCTCTGTTTTGCAATGATTCTTGAAAAGCGCGCCAAGCCTCGGAAGACCGCTGATTCTTGATATGCTGCAACAGAGAGCAGGAAAGGGGCATAGCAATGTATTTTCACAAATATATGCATGCCTCGATCCTCGTACCACCAATCACACATCTCGATGCATGATGGCCGAGGAGCCGAATTGCACAACTCAATATAGAATGAATGCATATGAACACTACAACAAAACCTAACTCCATCATGGATAATCCGGAGTGTCGGTGACTTGGGAATTGAGACACGTTCCGTCACTCGGAGTACGGAACGTACCTCGTTTCCCGTGCCCGGGCTAACTCCTATCCCGAACACGATGCAATATGCATGATGTGCGTGAAATGCAACTAAGATACAATCCTAACATACACAATGTTATGAAATGACAAACACAATACACGAGGTAATACACAACCGAGCATACACAACGCTATGGATGAAATGGCATACGCAATGTATAATGGGCTTACACCAATATGAGAGAGCCTCAGCCACACTCACATAGGAGGCCATCAGATGAAAATGAGACAACTCGAGATGCGTGCACGCATGCACGCAAACCGAGGACCGAACCTACGGCACGGAATGCCACTCTAATGAGACATCACAAAGACATGGAATATGATATGCAAACATGCAAAAATCAGTGACAAAATGAGGGGCAAAACAGCCCCGAAACAAGACGAAATGAAACCCGATGGAAGGAACGAGTCCCGAAACATGGATTTTGGTGCATGAAATGGCCTATAGCTATACAATGCATACGTAATTTGAATGTGAAGTGTAAAAGAAGAAGTAAGGCAGCCCCAAAAATAGCATTTTTACAGTATAAAGTATGGCCAAACAACAAGCACAAGTAGGGCTAAAATAGCATACAAAAATGGCTCCGCAAGGAAGGCAATGAAGCAAGTGGTAGATGAAATACCCAAACAGAAAAAGACCCTTCTACAACACTGAAGAGGGACCAAAAATATGATGTTTTTCAGTAGATGATAAGCCCCAAATCAGTATGTAAACATGCTCAAAATGCAATGCAAGATTAAGGCCAACAAAGGGGCAAAGAAGTAACTGATATATGGGGGTCTCAAACAATGTTGAAGAGGGTCCCAAAATATGGCCTTTTACAGTAGATGATCGAGCCCAAATCAGTATAAAAACATGCTCAAAATGCAATGCAATGCAAGATTAAGGCCACAAGAAAGCTATAACACAAAGTATACAAAATATTCACCAAACAGCTAAAGACCCTTAATGAAACATGACAAGGGGGTCAAAATAGGGCCACTTTCAGTTCTGATAATGGCCGAAAAATAGAAGCAAGATAAGCTAACAAAACATGCAAAAATAGGGACCAAAGAGGGGTACAATGGCAAGTGATACATGGAGATCCCAAATAGTGTTGAGCCCTTCTTAAATGTTGAAGAGGGGCTCAAAATAGGCCTATTTACAGTTTACATTAGGCCCCAAAACAGATCACACACAAGCTAAAAATATCATGCAAGAACATGGCATTCAAGAGAGCATTGAAGCAAGTGCAACATGGGGGGCTCAAACAGTGTTGAGCCCTTAATGAAACAAGGAAATGAGCTCAAAAAAATGACCTTTTCAGTTTTGGTCGGAGCTCAAAACAGCAAGAAAATAGAGCTAAGCAATGGTACAAAATAAGGCCCAAAAAGAGGGAAAATGAACTTACCCTTGAAGACTACTCCTTGGTTGCCTTTTGAACTGAGAAATGGTGCCTCCAAGCCTCTAAGAAGAGCTCCAAGCTACTAGAAATGGAGTGGTGGTGGTGGTGCTTGGTGGTGATGAAGAAATGAGGTGTAGGACTTAGGAATTTTGAAGGAAATGAGAGAGATGGAGGGAGATATGCATCCCAAGCTCAAAGCAATTTTTTTTCAACCCTAAAACCAGACCTGGGAGGCTGGTTATATGGTCAAGAGAGGGGGAGAAAAGGAGGGAGAAAGTGGAGGGAAATTGCATCAAGTTTCCCTCCAAAAAGGTTCCCTCCGGATACAGGGTTTGGTCGGAAAAACAATGCACAGCTGTAATGTACTCACCCTGAGGAACATGGCCGGCTAGGTATTGGAGCGGCAGGTGGCCAGCCGGCCACCCCCCATGGCCGGCCGGCCAAGGGTCAAAATGGTCAAAAATATTTTCTGGCCGGCCACCAGATATTGGTGTCCTCCCAGGTGCCCTCAACACAACCCTGTGGTTCAAAACTGGCAACTGTGAAACAGGAGAGAGAACAAGCCATTTTTCAAAGGGGTTCAAAAGATTCAAGTGGAATTAATGGCCGGCCATATAATATTTGTGTCCTCCCAGGTGTCTACAACACAAATATGGGGGTTTGGATTGAAGAAAGTGACCCTAGGGTGGTCAACATTGGCTTGGAAGTGAGAAAAACGGGCGTCGGAGGGCGCCGGAGGAATATAACTGGTTGCTGAAACAATTGCTAGCCTCCTACCCTTCTGTGACCTTCCTGGTGATGAAACAGAGGTACCTGCCAAAAATGAACGAAAATCGATGCAAAATAAAGGTTCCGGGGCCGAAACGCGCAGTTCAGGGCCCCGAAAACTGCCTGTTAAGCACCGAAAGTGGCATTCGACCACGAAGTGGGTCTCTCAGGCCTCAGTGTCCCTCAAAAGGGAGTAAACAAGATGCATGCCAAAAATCGGAGCAATCGGAGATAGTTAGGCCATCCCGAACCTAGGCACACGACCTGACGGCTCCGAAAATCGGAAACCGGGCTCCGAAATGTGCAAAATGGCCTACGGCCACGAAATGTAGCCCACGGCCACTGAGAGATGGTCTACAGGACCTCTCCCTCCCCTCAGGAAAAGAAACAGAGAAAATCGAGTCTGGTTCGCAAACCGAGGCAGGGCACAGAAGAGGGTTCGGAAGTCCGGAGGCAGGGCTCACGGCCACGACTCTGAGACTTCTAAACGAGTACAATATGCAACATCACCGAGCACTCAATCGGTGACATCTGAGTCTTAAGGTCGGTCAAAAATGGGGTGTCTACAACTGTATGTTTTAAAGCCCACTAGATAGTGGCAAAATCATCTTTTCTAAGCCCACCAGAGGGTGGCAAAATCTGCATTTTAAGCCTACTTGCGAGTAGCAAACCATCTTTCAAAAACAAACATGAAATGTTTTGTTCCAATTCGGGCGACCCAGTCTATACGTGTATGCTGTGCGCATCACGTAGTAAATCTAGGCTAATAACCGGAATAAGAACACACAATGTTTTCAAAACTTGATATCATGGTTAGTAGAGGCCGATCTTTGATCGGGCGAGAGGGGGTGCTCATAGCTGACCTTCCCCAATCGTACCCAAGTTCCCGAGCCGAGGTAACTTTGGTGATGACGGACACGTGGCCTTAGGCAACGAGTCAGGGTTTCCTAAATTTTCCAAAAAAAAAATATTTAGGTGGCGACTATGTATCTGGCAAAGCAGTCCATGTTTGGCACTTCTTTTCTAAAAATCTGTTTTCTCAAAACGATTTGCCGGATTTGGACTCTTTGGTTCAGATTAAGAACCGTGACAATTTGAGTCCGAACTGTAGTGAACCCAAATGAACAGAACGGGATTCATCCTCCCGAGGCGTTCGGGGACGTCTACAATCACCATGGGAGTCTCACGCCTTGGGGGACTTAAATAACTATTGGCTTCTGTTTGGTCACTTTGTGACCCTCTATTGTCATGGATCCATTAACCTCTATTCTGTGCGAAGCAAAGTGTTGTGCGGAGATAAGTGCTACACTATTATGGGAGCCACCTCTATAATCCGTACGAGCCACCTCTTGAATCTGTACCTTTGTTCTGACTGTCACTCCTGTGACCTCTGTTCTATTCTGTTCTGTTCTGTACCGTGGTTATGGTTATTTATTTACATAATCTCAGTTTTGCTACTTAAATGATTATTTGTTCAGATTAAGTTATCTTAAATATTTTAGTAACATAACTATTCATGGTTATTTTGTGTCCCTTATACTCTTGGTATAATATTTCTCATTCTGCCATGTGCTTATAGCTGTTTACCAATTTTCAAGAAACAGTACAATTTAGAAATAGTTTTTGAAAAGTCTTAGGCGCGGGGCTGCGGAATAGACACACACAGTATGTTTATGATATTTTTATATGTAAATTTTGGCCTTTTTGGTCAATAAATTTTGTAATGAAAATAAAAACTCCGATGATTATTTTGGTACCCTCACTTAAATATTACTTCCGCCCGCATTTATTAATTTGTTCAAGAATTATCCGGTGGTAATTTTAGTTACTGGCCATCACGATACTTAACCCTTGGGTACAGGGAGCGGGTCGTGACAGTTTTCTAACTCCGCTATTCTATAATAATCTATAATACATATCTTGTAATACACTAAAATGGTGTCGTATTGATTAATTTAAATAATATAAAGAAATAAAGAAAAACACCTTTGCCCCTATATTGTCTCATTTATATAGTCTCATTTATTCCAAACTGTGGGTGTTGATTTTTGACCACACAACCAACGGGGAACTCAACTGAAGAGCACTGGTAGAATGGATTAAACCCAACAACCTGCACAAGAAAATGAGAATCCAGCAGTGGTCTATCCACTAGGGAACACTCCGACGATCAAGTCAGTAATCAATATCTCTCAAAGATAGCAAATTGTGCTTAAACTCACAAGAAAGAACTTACCTTCAACCCACGAGGGTGCCTTGCTTTTATAACCAGCAGTGACCTGATCCCTTTAGAAGCCTCACTTCCATAGATTAAGGCTCAATGCTCATCCTGAACCCTCAGCTAGATAGAGATAAATTTTCTTTGAGCCTTATCCTCATCCAGACTGAGATCCTCCCCTATTCTAGGACTTTTGTCCCTTACCCGCTTATCTCGGATTCTAGTGTCTCTGTAAATAACCTCAGTTTATTCGAGATCACCTTGGCAACGTGACCAAGCCACGTGGCATCTCGGCTGACACTTCGATGTCACCTTAGCCACATGTTGTTATTCTTAAAATTTGTCCCCACAACTGCCTCTTAGGTTTTATTACCTCAGCAACTTAAGGTGATGGAACTTACCTTGTTTCTCTATATAGCATGTCGGCTAAAGTTCACTATTCTCTGCGACCGAGATCATGACTCGTCGGTTTCATATATCCAGGAGTTAACTATCCATTTTACCAAGGATTCAATAACTAAAAGTCAATTTCTTTATGCATCTCTACCAAAATCACTCTTTTAGCCTGTAACATACCCAGGGAGTACCTGCACACGTTAAACAGTTCGGAACTCTTTGATCTAGTCTTGCTAGTGCAATGTGAAACGTAGATGAGAGTCTAGATTTGGAAACTTTTAGAAAATCCATTTTATTGCAAAACCTTTCCTAGAAATGGACTGTGTCATCAGATCTCAGAGTCACCACCTAATATTTATTTTGAGAAAATTAGAAAACCCGTGACTCGTACCAAGGCCACTGTTCGTCGTAACCAAAGTTGTCTCGATTCAGAACCTTAGGTATGAGAGGGAAAAGTCATTAATTGAGCACCCCTGCTCACCCGATCAAAAGATCGGCCTTTACTAACCATGATATGAATTTTATTTTATTTATATGTTCATGTTCTGATTATTTAATGAATCCTAAAAAAATACTATGTGAAGCATACAAGTATAGACTATATCACCTACTTCGAAACAACTTGATTTCATGTAGTTTTGAAAGAGTTTTGAAAATGTACAACCCAAATAAATTGAGTTTACAAACATGAAAATCAACATCATTCCAAATTAAGCGACATAACCTCCATCCACTGGCATTCATAGAGTTATATCACATAAGCAAATGGCCTCATGGTATAATGCTAAACATAGTAAGAAAAACACACACAAACGGGATGCTAAAGCATAAAAACTTACATGTTTGACGTCCCGCGAACAAGCTACAAAACAAAGTTAGTAAAATATGTATGATCTTATATACAAAATTCTAATGCAATTCATTCATGAAATGCAACTAAAGATTCGGCTTCTAAGATATGACATGTGAATCATCTCAAGAACATAAGATAGCGCACATAATTACATAGGAATTGATTAAATTCACAAATAAAAATTTAGCCGAGTCTTAATGCATGAAACATGGATACAAAGCATGGATATGCATGGCATGTCAGATATATACATATGTACAGTTAAGGAAAGCGATTAAAGAATGGAATAGAAAGAAGTGGGGTGGGAGAATTATTACAACACTTGAATTATTAAATAAGGAAGAGGAAGGAAACAAATTTTACAGTAAACTATAAAAATCCTTACAAACTCTTAAACTAAAAATAAAAGAAAGAAACTTCATGTGCTTTGGGGCAACATACTGCCCACAATTAATAACCCAACTTAGTAGCCACTTGAGCCCAACAAATAAGCCCAAAATTATGAAACCCAACGTTTTAAACCCCAGGCCACTCATGAAGCCAACAGCTAGCAAATAACAATTTGTCTTCAATCCAGCAAGCCTCAACCCATGTAAACTCATCTTCAATGGAGAGACCCACCTTAACCCACTGTAATTTCGATGCTGAGAGAGATACCACTGATAGAACACAACCAGGAATAGGGTCTTTGAAAACTCACACCAGTGAGCTTGCTCCTTAGAGACAATTGAAGCAGCAGAACCAAGTTTTCTTCCCTCCTAACACCATTGACACGACACTGGAGTAACATCCATCCAAACAAGCACTCAGCAAACAGAGCTATCTCCATGCTCACAGCCAGCGAAGGTGTTAAGATAATGACATAGTAGCTCGCGGACTAAGCATACAAGTTAGCTGGAGCACAAATTGCCACCGTGAGAACCAAAAACCAACATAGTGAATGAAGGCCACCATTAAGACTATTAACCTTCCTCCACCACAGAAAGTGGAGATCACCTTCACTACAGCCTTCAACCGATAAATGATGAAGGCTCAACAATAGCAAACAGTCCACATGGCAGTACACAACCACTGAGTAGGCCGATAAACACAGACCACCAGAGAGAGAAAGTAAAACTGTATATGTGTGTGTATTTGTGTTTTCAGCTCAAGTAAAGAGAAGCTCTCTTCTCATCCCCAACGAGAGAGAGAGAGTGAAACTGTGTGAGAGTGATGTGTTTTGGGTGTTGATGAGAAAAGAAAGTTGCTTCAGCTCTGCTTCAATGTTGTAGTGATACAAAATCAAGTACAAATACAGGACCAAAAAGAAAATCATAGACACTTTCAGGATTTGTCTCGCCTTCGACGGAGCGATCGGAGGCTTCGTGGTTTTGGGTTGAGTTTCGGTGGTGGTTAGAGGCTTTGCGATGGTGCTGGTGCTGGCCTCCGATGTGGCTCTCTTCCGAGCTGCCATGACATCAACCTGTGGTTTTGGGTTGAGTTTCGGTGGTGGTTGGTTGAGCTGCGGCGACCAAAGAACCAGATCAAAGTCGTCTCCATAAGAGAGAGATCATGGATTGGTATCAACGATCATGTAGGAGATGTAGTGAAGCCAAAGGTGATTGGTGCTGAAGAATCGGCTATTTGAGTTCGGGAATTAAGAGAGTGAACCTCTGATTCTTTGAGATGGAAGGCAACGATCGATATGAAGTGAATCCTCAATTGTGGTCTCTAGAAAAAAACAGAGTACCGATTTTATCAACCATTATTCATATAATAATATATGTATACATCTAGTGTATGAGATTTAGAAGTTGAAGATTAACTTCAAGGGTTTTTTTTAGTGAGAGAAAATAGTAGGCCGAGGGGAGTGAGAGAGAGAGAGAGCCAGTGTGTGTTTTCTTTTTTTACACCTCAGTCCCTCTTTATATCTCAATCTTTTTCTCTCTCTACTTTTTTTTTTTTTTTTTTTTAACACATTCTCCACCACCTTTTCTTAGCTTTTCTCTCTAAAAAAATAATATCCTCCACCTTCCCCCTAACCATGCATGCTCCCTCTTTCTCATATTCGGTGCCCACCACATATATTCCTACTCAAAACCTTATCATTCCTACTAACCCTCATTTATGTTTTTTAATCTATCATTTTCCACCCACTCGTTTTCATAATTGTATTCTCCAACACCAACATAATCATATCTTCTTGACCCATCTTCTCTTTTCTTTTCTTCCACCCAAAAACATTTTCATAATGATATTCTCCCTATCTCTTCTTTCATTTCCTCCAAAAATACCCTGACCATACTCTTTTTTTTTTTATGATTTTCTTTTTTATTTTTATTTTTTATTATGTTCTATTTATCAAAATAGCTAAAATGTACCAATTTATATATAACACAACCTAAAAATATGTACGCACACATAAAATTATAAAATACTATAAATTAATAATTTGGCCAAAATGGGTGAGGTTTGAAATTAAAGTTTCAATCGGATTTTTCGGCTGAGAAATTCATAAAATGGCATATTCTAATTTTCATCATAGGGTGTTCCAAAGAAAGTGCCCAAGTCATAAGGCCAGTCAAAATGAGGTGTCTACAGCCGAGGTTTTTACTTCATTAATCAAAAAGTTCAAAAGTTCTAATTGTGTATGAGCTGTCACGCACAATTTTTCTAGCCGATTCATACACGTGTCCTCTCTTCATTGCTTCGTACCTGACATGTGCTATTAGGTCGCGTCGCTTCCTGCCCACGCCGCCTGAGAAGCATGTCATCCAAGGCAACTTATTATGTTTTTCCACATTTTCACATTTTTGACAAAACTTATTCTTTCGTTCTCTGTCTCTTCACCCCACATTCTCACATTCTCTCTATATGCTCAAACTCTGTCTCTTTACACTTCCAAATCCTCTATTGCTGTATTCTTAAGCTCCCTACAACTGGTGCAATCATCTTTTCAGGAGAGCTTTCTGTCATTAGCTTTCATCGTCTGTCTCTGGCAAGCCTTATTTCGGCGTCTATTGTATCGGTTTCACTCGGTAAGTCCTCAACTTCTTTTTAATTTCTAGCCATGCTCTTCAATATAACTTCCTTTAGCATTTTGCTATATGCTTTCATTATATCTCTCACCATTGAATCATTTTTTATAGCTATACTGTGTTTTTCTTCATTCATCCCCTAATTTTGGTTGCCATTGTTGCTCTTGAATCTGTTCTGTGCTGTTCAATTTACCTCTGTGTCTTCATATGTTGTTCGTGGTTCTTGCACACACTTATGCACTGTTTCATAAATTTTGGTTGCTCTGTTTGTGCACCTCTATTTTCTGTTTCTCTATTTCATTTCTTGATTTCTGAATCATGTTTCTTTTTTGATCTTCTTGCTTGATTTCTAGATTCCTGCATTCAATTCTTGTTTCTACATAGACTTAGGTTTGGGATTTGCTAGAAATCATATTCTTAGGAAAATTGAAACAAATTCCCCTTAGATCTTCAAAACCCTTGCCCCAGTGCCTGTTTAGGGTTTAGCAGAAGTCTTCAAATTTATTCCAGTCACTCTTTTCTGAAATCCTGTACCAACTTTATTAAATCGACATCATGGGTATGTTTAGGTCGAGGGTAGACACCCTGGCCAAACTAGAGTACTTTCGATAAGAGTTCTCCATCCCAACCGACGTTCAACTCAGGTTGGCTGGGGAGAAGGACTCTATGATGCCTGATGGAGATTGCATGCCCTTCCTAGTAGTTGCCTTTATAGGGTGTGGACTCAGGCTTCCCTTGGGCACCCTCTTTAGGGAAGTCTTCCACTACTACAAACTCAACCCTATGCAGCTAGCCATCAATTCTTATAGGGTTGTCAACGGTTCAATCACCCTAGCACGTCGAGAAAAAGATAGGATTAAACTAGTCGACATCCAATTCTGTTACACAATGTGTGGCCTTAAGTTTGAAAAAGGCTACATATATTACCTCAAGCCCAGATCCACCGCCTACAAACTCATAAGTAACCTTCTAGACTCCAATAAGGGTGTTAGAGATGATTACTTGATCGTTTCGGGCAACTGGGAGTTTGCGCCTGATGATGATCTTCATCTATTTCCTCTGCACTGAGCAGTATTTAAAGAGGGTGATGGTAAGAACTGAGTCATCTTATAACTTACCTTTACTAAGACTTGCTAGTTCATCTATCTATACTAATGTCTTCTTTTTGTCTTTGTTTTACAGCTCTTCCCCAGCAATCCAAGGATTTCCGCCAAACTTTCCGCCCTAGCCCTGATCTGAAAAGGCTTCTAGGTTTAGATATTGATAAGCGTAAAGCCCCTTTGCTACTTGATTATATCCGAACCTACAAGTCTGCTTTGCCCGACGTTTCCCGTCGAAGTAAGACTCCCCCATCAGTAACCACCCTATCAGTTGCTTCATCGCTAAGGCTAGACCAGGCCTCTTCTTTAGATCTAGTTGAGCTGGAATCCACCTTTGCCCTCTAACTTATCTCGACATCACAGCGCCGACGCTGACGTCTTGCCCCAGCAAACGCACCTGCCGGTAGAACTCAGAGTCGCAGATGCTGAGAATCAGAGACATTAGCCTACGATCCAGCTAACCCTCCTATAGCCCTTCTTGCTGTCTACTTCGGTACTAAGGTTACTGTCGCTGCCACTGCCAAAGACATGGGTCACAGTAAAGCCATTGTGGAAGACCTTCTGATAGACTTGCCAGGAGTGGTTTTAGTTCAATCTTCTCCGTCCCAATCTCAGCCCACTTTGAAATGAAAACGAGTGAAAAAAGCTAAGCCAAAGGCTACAATAACTTAAATTCCTACTGACTCAGAGGACATGATGCCAATCTCCAAATTGGCTGAGGTTGAGAAGAGCTCAGTTGCTGCCGAGAAAAGGCCTTCCTATGCTGAGCCATCTGACAAGTGAAAATCAAAGAAGCCGAGATCGAAGGGTGCAGTGGGCCTAGGAATTTTCAAGGCCGATGAGCCCTAGGCTCCAGTAATTTCGATTGATGACCGCCCGATGACAGTTGGTGATAGTGCCATCGACAGCCTTAAGGTCAGCACCACTCTCTCTACCGCTGTTCTTCTGCCCACCGATCTGAGCCATATGGTCGAGATCAATGAATACGAAATTTTTGCTTTGATGATGCAACACTCTGTTCTGGTAAGTCCTCAACACTTGTAATTTTTTCATTTTGGTTTTCTGCCCTTACTTAAGCAATTCTAACTTGTTTGTTTGTTTCTTTCTAGGCCATCTAACATGCCCACTCCTTTACGATAAGGGATGAGGATATCAAGAAGGAGTTGGTTCAAAAGACTAAGGAAGCTGTTGGCTTCCTCTCTTCCCTCAACAACGTGGAGGCCAAGATTAAAGGCCTAATAAATTAGGCTAAGGCTGCTAAAGCTGCCCAAGACAAAGCCGAATAAAGGGCTGACACGGCGAAGGCTGTGGCCGAGAGGCTTAAAGTTGAAGCCAAGGAGGTCGAGGCCAAAACTGCCAAGGTTAAGGCAGAGCTCTAGGAGGCTCTGGCTACCAAAGAGGCTGAGATCAAGGTGGCCGACAAGAAGGCATTCTCTAAGGGGCAGGCCATCGTCCACAATGTATACAAGACCCAGGTTAACCAAGCTTGCAACCGAGGCTTTTATCTCGGTTGGACAGCAGCTCTGAACAAACTCTCAATCCCCATGGATTCCCCCCTCAGAGACATAAACTAGCTTTAAGTGCCTTTCCCTCCCTCTTAAAAAGACTCCAAGGATGAAGCCGAGGACGATGACACTAAGGTTGATGATGTTAACGAATAGGAGGCCGCTACTGGGGCCAAGTCCCCCACTCTGGATAAGCAAGTCCTAGACTTGACTCAAGATGAAGAGGACGAGGTCTCCAAGAGTGCCTTCCCAAAGAAAACCACTTTTGAAGCCGAGATCCAGACCGCAGAGAAGAGTCTTGACCAGGCCCTTCTTGAGATTGATATCGAGATTGAGGCCTTGAAGATTGCCGAAAAGCTTTCCTAACTGCGAGGCCGAAACACTATCAACCGCCGAAGCAGAACAGTCTACTTAGAATTTTTTCTTACTTGTACCTTTTTTGCTCTGAACAATGTAATCTTTTTATTTGTTTTGAACAATGTTGGTTTTTGAACAATGTTGGTTTTCTTTTGGCCGATATGCCTTCTGCCATTGCGATTTGAACAAGTCTTTTGTTTGTCATGCCTTCTTTTCTTCTAAGTACTGAATGGATGCTTATTCCTTTAAGTATTATCTGTCTTTGCTATCTTTGTATATTCCATACTTAGAATATTTTTTGCAATCCCTCCAAGTTCATTTTAACTGTGTAATGACTTCGGGTTAGAACACATCTAATATGTATTATCTCGGATACACTTCATCTCGGGTGTGCCCTTAGTTGGTTACCTCGAAATAACTTGCCTCAGAGTCCACTGTTTGTTGTGATCTCGGCAGATTGGTACTTCATAAAAATTCTTTATAAAAATTCTTTAAGTATCTTGCAACAAGTGTTACTTCTTTTACTTGTGCTTGATGTCTTTAATCAATTCTTCATTCTTTTAACCCTTCCAAGTTTTGACAAACTGTTTGGTTATCTTGGATAATAAATACCTAGGGTATTCCCTGATTTGGTTATCTCGGCTGACTCCAACTTGTAAATTGTTGTCAAAAATTTCAACAAATGTCAAGCCTATTTCGCATTCCTGCTTCCTGCCCCCCTAATGTGAACCTAAGTACCACTTGTGTTCACATTAAGCATGCAAACCCAAATCTGGCTGGAGTTTGATTCAGACAAAGATTAGCTGAGGTTTTCTACCTCGGTTCCTTTGTTAATCTAACTAGATCAAACTTAGTTCAACTCTATCATATAACAAGTATAATTCAACTCTACCATATAATAAGTCTAAGTTATTCGTCATTTTTCAATCGGAAACATCGCCAACTTAGTTCAACTCTATTGTACGACAAGTATAATTTAACTTTACCATATGATAAATCTAAGTTATTTGTCATGTTTCTTTCGAAAACATCGTCATAAGAGTACTTCAATCCTATCACACAAATATCAATAATAAAAACAAAATCAAGCAAGTGTTTTATTAAAATTTCGGCTAATAAAATCAGTACATACATCTAATAAAAGCAAAAACTAATTATAGAAAAACTTTAGATTGCAAGTGTTCTAGGATCGTGGCAACTCCTTGCCATCACTGTCTTTTAGCTGATATGCTTCATTGCCAGCAACCGAGATAATTCTGTAAGGCCCTTCCCAATTTGGGCTAAGCTTGCCATCCCTAGGATCCTTCTTGTTGCCAACAACTTTCCTCAAGATGAGGTGCCCAACCTTGAACTCTCTTGGGTTGACTTTTTTGTTGTAAGCCCTAACAAGCTGCTGCTGGTATACCCCCAGCCGAATTGCTGCTCTTTCCTTTCTTTTCATCCAGCAGTCCAGATCTCGAGCTAGGAATGCCTCGTTGGTCCCATTCTCTACTCCCTAGGTTCTGATTCCAGGGATGCCGACCTCCAGTGGGATAACTACTTCAGTGCCATAAGCCATAGCAAAAGGAGACTCCTCAGTTGATCTTCTCGGCATAGTCCGATATGCCAGAGCACATTAGGCAACTCTTCCACCCATTTTCTTTTTGCTGCTTCCAGTCTCTTCTTGGATTACTACTGAGCTTACTGTGTGTTCTGAAACTGCCAAGTATAGGAACAATTCTTCTCAAAGTATTGGATTTGACAGAATTGGAGCTGTTGTCAGGTACTTTTTCAAGTCGGCCAAGGCGACTTCGCACTCTTCTGTCCATAAAAATTTTGTGGCCTTCTTTAACAAACTAAAAAATGGTTTACACTTATTTGAACTTCGGTTGATGAACCTGTTTAGGGCTACTGCCTTACCGGTTAAAATCTGGACCTACTTGGCTGACGTCGGGCTCTTCAAGTCAATGATGGCCTTGATTTGATCTGGGCTTGTCTCAATGCCTTTTCTGGTGACCAAGTATGCCAAGAACTTACTAGGCCTGACTCCAAATGCACATTTTAAAGCATTGAGTCAAAATCGATAAGTTCTTAGGATATCAAAAACTGCCTTCAAGTCGGCCTAATGATTCTCAGGTTATTTGGTTTTTACGACCATATCATCAATATAGACCTTTACTGTCTTCCCAATCAGATGTCTAAACATCTTGGTCACTAACCTCTGGTAGGTTGCTCCTGTATTTTTCAACCCAAAAGACATCACTCTGTAACAATACAGCCCTTTTGGGGTGATGAATGCAGTCTTCTCCTCGTTAGGAGGATACATTGATATCTGGTTGTATCCTTTATAAGCATCGAGGAAGCTCATCCTCCCATACCCTAAAGTGGCATCTACCAACTGATCAATTTTAGGCAGAGGGAAGTTCTCTTTGGGACAAGCCTTATTCAGCTTGGTGAAGTCCACACAGACCCTTCACTTCCCATTCTTCTTTTTCACAATTACTATGTTGGACACCCAGGTTGGGTAGTTCACCTCCCGAATAGTTGTGGCTTTCAATAGCTTTTCCACTTCATCTTCTACTGCCTCCACATGAATCAATGTCGGCCTCCTTACCCGCTGAATGACAGGTTTTGCCAACTTGTCTACATTGAGCCTATGGCAGGTGACCTCGAGATCGATGCCTAGCATCTCATAGGGCGTCCAAGCGAACACTTCTATGTTTGCTCGCAAGAAAACCTCCAACTCCCTTTCTTCCTCTTCAGCTAAACCTGAGCTGAGAAGAAAAAAGCGCTCCTCGTCACTTTCTTGAACTAGAATTTTCTTCAAAGCCTCCTTACTCTTGTCGACTGGTTCTTTGCAGACATCATTTAGAACCTCCATGTCCTTATCTTTAATTTCCACTGTCTCTGTTTCTCGTACATTACAGGTGGACTTTATTACTGCCATGGAGTAATTTTTTGTCTATACACGATCCTCTCTAACCTCCTTACTCCATGTTCAATTGGGAATTGCAACTGTTGGTGTAATGTTGAGGGAACAGCCCTCATTGCATGCAACCACGATCTACCTAAGATAACATTGTAAGGGGAGGGGGTGTCAATTACCGTGAACTCTGTACTTACCTTCTTCGTGCCTGCCTGTACTTCCAAATTCGTGGCTCTTAGAGGCTACGTCGGCGTTCCATTGAACCCAACCATCGGGTTGTTGGACTATTCCAGATCATCTGGGTGAAGGCCAAGTTGTTTGTAACATCTAACATACATGATGTCACAAGAACTACCTTGATCAACCAGTATGCGCCTTACCTAGCACTCCCTAATCTTCAGCGTTATCACCAAGGCATCATTGTGTGGATGCTGCACCATATCCAGGTCTGCCTCGGTAAAAGAGACTATTGGCCCCTGGTACTCATTGGTTCTACGCTTCTTTTGCTGAACTTGATACACATGCTATACGTACTTCACTCTCTGAGTCTCCCCACGTACCTCATTTTCATTGACCTTCGAGTGAATCACATTAATCACCCGAGGTCCATCTCTTTGCTGTGGTGGCAATGATAGAGGTGGTACTGCTAGTGCCTGGGGCAGCCTTGCCTGCTCTTCACTTGTTTTGACCTCATTTACTAGGTCTCTCAGATAACCCTGTCTGACCAGATCCTCCAAGTGTGTCTTCAAAGCCCTACACCCCTAAGTTAAGCACTCATCCTTATTATGGTAGGCACAGTGCTTCCCAAGGCCCCTTCCTATAAACTCGCCAAGGATCTTCTCCGGTACTCTATAATACAGCTGGTTCCTAATTTTTCCTAGAACTTTGTAAACCAGGATCCGGAACACAGTGGTGACTACCTGTGTAGCCCTCTAGCCTGTCTCTTGTCTGTTAAAACTAGTGTTACCTCGACCTCGTTTCGGCGAGCCATTTCTCTTTTCCTGCTTTGGTGCCTTTGCTCTGTGCTTGTCTTCGCGCTGACATATTTCTCAATTCGTGTCATGAGTTCCTCTATACTCTTTGGTAGAGTTTTTACAAGTGACTTTTGAAACGGGCATTCATCTTCCAGGCCGTTTTTGAAAGATATAACCGCCAGCTCCTGGTTGCATGCCGGTATTCAGCTGAACACCTCATAATACCGTTTGGCATAAACCTTGAGGCTTTGACCATTGCTAATGTTCAAAGCCAACAGGAAGTCTACCTTTAGTGGCTGCAACTTATTTGTTACAAAACTAGCCACAAACATCTCGGCCAGGCCTTCCCAACTCTTCATAGTTCCTTTCGGTAACTTGTGAAACCAATCCGATGCAATTTTCCCAAAGGATGAAGGGAACATCTTGCACAGCAACTACTCGTTCCCACTATACAAAGCCATTGAATTTAAATATAAACCGACATGAAAGTTCGAATCAGACTTAACGTTATAAACCTGGAACCTCAGCATATGAAACCTTTTCGGGGCCTCAAACCTATCCAACTCCACTGAGAATGGCGTTCTCGGCTTGACGAGGGATATGACCTCGGCGTTGAGTCACTTCCTCTGGAGGTAGTCTTTCAGATCCTCCTTTATTTGACTGGGAGCTCAGCTATCACCAGATTTCAGCCTTTTTGGTGCGCTATTGTCACGACCTAAACCCGCCCCTATGGGATTAGCACCGTAACCGGCTAGTAATCCATGATTACCGAAGGCCTGCTTAATAGTAAAACAGCAATACAAGGTACAGGGGCATGGCGGAAGCCAAAACAGTAAATAAACAATGTCCAATGAGCTCTGACAGTCTGTGCAAAAAGACTTTTCATACATATATGCGTAAACAGTACAAAAAGTATGTACAATATTTACAATCATTCAGAACAGAGACCTAATCCCTATTAAACAGTACAGTATCAGTCTAAACAGTTAATACAAAACAGATGCAGAGACAGACAGAGGAAATAAAACACCTCTAAGCCATAGCTTGGCAGTCTCAGAACCTCGCAGTGAGGCACAGTGGTTGGCTTGACAAAAAAAAGAGTCTAACCCACGCTCCTAGCTTCGGTCTGGTACCTGAACACCTACATATATATATAAACAGTGAGCTAAAGCCCAGTGAATAACATAATGCGTAAAGAGGTTAAGAATGAATGTCTTTTCAGTATTGAAAACAGTCAATTGATTCAGTATATCAGTCATTCAGTCATAACAGTCATATGTAGTACATCCATTAGCATAGCAGTACAGTAAACAGTAGGTCTTAAAAGACCGAACAGTCAATGATGACCATCACAACAGTAAACAGAAGTTCCAAGATAGGAACTGACAGAGATCTCTATAACAGTAGCAGTAACAGTAACATTAATTGCTATGGATGCCACAATACAGTTCAGAATAGAGGACATACATTCATTTAGTTAACAATATCAATTCAGAAACAGTACAGTTCAGTTAACATTCAGAAAATATTCATATTTGAACATATCTTTACATAGTTGTTACTCACAGAGTTCTGGGTTATAAGCAGCTAGAGCGCGTCTCCAAAGGCCAACCCTATATAGTGACAGAACGAACACACACTAAGTTCACATTCGGGAATCAAAGACTTAGTCCCTACTTAGACTCGGTGTGGTTCTACATCTATATCCTCATTAAGATGCCTTAGACTAGGCCTAAGAATGCCTAGGATGGAATGAGAATGCAAAGACGCACTTTAATTCATTTTTCAGAATTTTCAGAAAACAGGGGATCCGCTCGAGCGCAGGTTACCTCGCTCGAGCCTAAAGGCAAACAAAATACTCTGCTCGAGCGGACTGTAAAACATGCCAAAAGTATTGGATGTGTGAAAATCACGCTCAATGGGCGCTTGATAACCGCTCAAGCATAAGACACAAGGTCCCGCTCGAGCGGACTGCAAAACAGTGCAAAGTGCTGGGAGCACGAATTCCATGCTCGAGCACCAGTCACCTCGCTCGAGCGTGAGTTCAAAATCTGGAATTCCCAGATTTGAACCTAATGCTCAAATTCGACTTCAAATGAATCAAATTCGATTCCTTTGGACCCATTTCCTGGAAACCACTTGTAAATACATAGTATGACATGATTTAAAGCTCAATTTGTAAAATCAAGGCCCAAAGGTAGTTCAATTAAATCCAAATTCAAACCAATTTTCATGAACATGACTTAAATTGAACATGCAAGACTTTAACTAACTTCCAAGCTTCAATACATGCTCTAATGAGCCAAATCTTCCAAAGACATGATAAATTCATAGTCTCTACCCAAGATATGAACATGCAAGTGGTGAAGTTATGAAGAACAACCTCGAAATGCAAGAGTATGCCATGCATGCAAAGATTAAGCTTCAATTCAACATTATAAGGCTCAATCTAGGCTTAGATCACTAAGGACACAAGAACCATGCATGAATCAATTCAAAAACAAGTTCAAGAAGGTGGATGTTCTACCTTAAGTCTTGAATACAAGATGTGCAAGCTCAAACTTGCTATCAATCTCCAATTCTTCCACAATCCAAGCCAATCTCCTAGTTGATTCCACAATTCCCTTCACTCTCTCACTCTAGTCAACTAGAGGACTCAAAGATGAGCAAAAATGATACACCAAGGCTCTAAACAAGGTTTTTGATAGTGGCCCACTATAATGGCAAAGTTATAGATAATGCACTTGTAGGATTAAGCTTATTTTAATCTAATTTAATCATACCAAATCAATATCAAATCACATTTCAAATAAATATGCCATAAAATCACGTAAATTATGATTAACACAAAACATCAATCAATTTTGGATTCGGCCGCCGATAAGGCCTTCAATTCGCAGTTTAAAGCATAAAACATGAACAGATAATTTAACAGTCAACAGATAGACATACAATTAAATAGATATACTCAATCAATTCAGTTCCAGATTTCAGTCAGTCAGCGTAGTATTTCAAGCAATTCAATTACTAATCATGTTTAGTCACAATTTAGCAGTGATCAGTAACGTTATCAGTGATCAGTGATGAGGGTTATTACAGCTACTCTAGCGTCATGGTGTGTCCTCTTAGACTTTTCTTCATTCACTGTATCCAAGCAAAGTCCCTTCCCCTGGACATGCCGATGTTCTTCGACATAGGTTTCCTTGGCACAAGGAGTCCTCTGTGACTCACCTCTTACTAACTCTGCTCGCCTGACATCCCGTGAGGACCGATGTGAATGCTCTTTTTCTTTAGCATGTTGCGGGACTGCTAAGATGGTTTTTGCCCCCCTTTCTGGGCGTCAGTCTTGGCCGCTGGTATTGGCGTGTCTTGCAACGGAAATAGTGGTTGCATCACGTTGTTCTGCTTCAAGAAGTTGACAACCGATTGTAGGTCTGCCAACTTGTTTGTCATTCCTTTCATTTTGCTATCCCTCCTCAAGCATCTATCCTTCTATACCTCGAGATCGTTTTTGTTGTAATACTCATCTCGGCTTGCTTTCTTCGAGCGTTCCCTTCTTTGCTGACGTCCTTCTCTCCAAGATTTAGATCTTGCGCTCTTTCATTATGGCTTTCTTTCTTGATGTTAGGATCTGCATGTTCACAACTCTTGCTGTTAATGTCGTTCCCAATCTTTTATTCCTGTCTGTCGTTGGTCATCTATTCTCCTTAAATTTCCACAGACGGCACCAAATTGTGGGTGTTGATTTTTGACCACACAACCAAACGAGGAACTCAGTTGGAGAGCACCAACAGAATAGATTAAGCCCAACAACCTGCACAAGAAGATAAGAATCCGACAGTGGTCCGTTCACCCAGGGGCACTCCGACGATCAAGTCAGTAATTAATATCTCTCAAAGATAGCAAATTGTGCTTAAACTCACAAGAAAGAACTTACCTTCGACCCATGAAGGTGCCTTGCTTTTATAACCAACAGTGACCTGATTCCTTTAGAAGCTTCACTTCCATGGACTCAGGCTCAATGCTCATCCTGGACCCTCAGTTAGATAGGGACAAACTCTCTTTGAGCCTTATCTTCATCCAAGCTGAGATCCTACCCTATTCTAGGACTCTTGTCCCTTATCCACTTATCTCAAATTCTGGCATCTCTACAGATAACCTCGGTCTATCCGAGATCATCTCGGCCACATGACCAAGCCACGTGGCTTCTCAGTTGACACTTCGGCGTCACTTTAGCCACGTGTTGTTATTCATAAAATGTATCCCCACAAAAACCATTTATGTTGTCTCATTTATTTCATTCTCTCAAAAAGTCAACACAAAAGACACCACGGCATCTCACAAAAATCCGTATTTGTTGTAAGATTACATCATTGTGCAGAGAATTTTCCTTATTGTACAACGAAAAGTACAGGATATGCAACTTCAAAGCTTTGCAGCTTATCAAGGATAATTATTCAATAATTTCAAAATATAGATACATGATATTCTATTGTGATTGGTGGAGAAGTTAAGTAAGTGGGGTATTGTGTTGGATGATTGAGAAATATGAGGAAGCATATTAAATGATGATTAGTTAAGGAGTACATACACGTAGTACTTCAAAAATATTGAATAATTTCCTTGATAAAGTTGTGTATGTGGCGTCGCTTTGCAGTATAAGCCCCCCAAATACAAAAGAGTTCTCGGCGAGCAATCACTTTCTTTAGTTCGTTCAAAAAAAAAAAAAAAAATCACTTTCCTTAGTTTTAATTTTTTTTTAAATTAATTTTTTTTGTGTGTGTATTGTTTATTTTTAGTGAATTTTTTTTTAATATTGGTCCTGTTTGGGAATGGCTATTTGGGTTAAAATAATTAATAAAGACAAAATAATCTAAAATAATTAATAAGAGAAAATATCATATTCAACTTATAATCATTTTACGTTTTCTTTCATAATCATCAAATCAACTAAAAAAAATCAATTATTTTCCCAACCACAATTTTTAAGTCAAGTTAAAATAGTCAAAAATCAAAAAAAAAAAAAATCAAAAAGTCAATTAAAATAACCAGCTTTCCAAACAAGTCCATTTTAAACATTTTTTTTAACTTTTTAGATACACTTAATATAAATAAAATTAAAAAGTATAATATTTGTAGAAAAATCTTTAAAAAATTCACTAAATAGCAAAGATATATAATAATAAAAAGTTCAATACATTTTCATATTCTTATGTATTTATTGATTTTTTAAAATATTTTTTTTATAAATATTTTACTTTTTAGATATATCTAAAAAAAATAAAAAAATTATTTAAAGTATTAAAAAAATTTACTAAAAATAAAAAATAAAAAACTCAATTTTTAAAAAATTAAATTAAAAAATTGCAACAAAAAATATGTTTCTGGAAAACCCATTTTCTTTCTCTCTCTCTCTCTCTCTCTCTCTCTCTCATCATCCTACTGTTGATGCCGCCCTTAGCTTCTTTGAAGTATTCTACATTGACCCTTCTTTTTCAAGATCAGCAATTGCACTTGTTGTGTTCGACGAATTGCTTCTTTTTTCATCTTCTTCCTCTTCTTCACTGATTCAGTGATCATACCTCGAAAATCTTGTCATCTTCCAAAATTCAGTGGTTTGTTTCGTGCATGAGGTTGTAGTGGAGATCAAACTTTGGAGTTGAAAGAGAGAGAGATTATGAGGAGGTTCTTGACGAGAATTGGGTTACCTCAAAGAGGTTTTGGAAAACAGAAATCGAAATTGGATAATTATCAAAAAGATTGAAAAATGTGATAAATCAGAATGTTTGCAAAGATGAGGAAATCAAAGTGGAAGAATCTGGATTGAAAAATTAATGGTATAATGTAATGCTCTTTATATTTTCTTCAAGTTTGTGTGTATTTTTTTTTTCAAATTTTTTTGTTTATATGATTTACCACCTAAATTATGGATTTAAATAACATTATCGGAATATGTAGATACGGTCATATATCATTCGGTATTGGACAAGAAATAATAGTATTGAAAGTCTAAAATTCATGTTACGTAACAGCGATATTATACTTATTGTTCAATATTTAAAACTCAGGCCTAAATTTTTCAATAAGAAAGATCTTTTTTAGTGGCTTAAAGTTGGAAAATTCCAATTTGCAATTAGTTCATATTGTCATTTTTAAAGTTATCTCCATAGTCCATAACATCATGTAGTTATTACCACTTCTAGCTTTTCAACAGAGATTTCATAGAATTCTTTGACATGACGCGGGTTGCTGTTGTTGTTTATAGTTTTATTATACTATTGATTTGTTTTTCTAATTAAAGTTTCATTTCCCCAATGCATTAAAGTACCTTGTTTCCCTCAGGATGATACGAGTTCATATTGTTTGTATTTGCTTTAGGCTATTGAAAAATTATTATTTTAAAGTACTGCTATTCACATGTTTTGCTTTCGGTTTAGCAATTTTTTATTTTTATTTTTTTGGGTTAATTTTTTTAAAACCTTTTTATTTTTAAGTCTCACTAGACTAGACAGACCCAAAATGTAAAAAAGAAAAAATTAAAATTAAAAAACTCCACCCAAAAAAAAAAGGACTTTTGTTGGTTTAGTGCATTTTTTTAGAATTTTTGTGTTAAAAAAAAAAATTATTACTTGTCCTTCTAGATTAGACAGTCATAAAAAGTAAAAAATTTAGCTGTTGCCAGCAAGCGTTGGAGAGCACTGCCTTTTTGGATTTTTTCATCAGCAGGTCACCGTTTGGTATATATTATGAATATTAGTTGGCATGATATATTAATGCATAAGTCATAAGCATGAAAAAGTATATTGAAATATTTTTATGACATAAGTAAATACATTGGATCCTTGCAGTTATTTAGATCCTTTTGCATTTGGCCCGCTTGATAAACAATCAGTATTTGTGCATCTATGAATTGTTAATCATCACTACTGTGTTACATGAGGAATGAGAGGGGGATTTGTGCTGAACAAATGGACCGAGCAAAATCGGGTTTGGACCGAGCTATGAGGAATAATGACGCTGCTGAATTAGCTTAGGGCCATGATGTTGGGCCAGGCTGGTTGGAAGGCTTGGGGCATGAGCCGAGCAAGGTTAAGTGATGGTCTTGCCCGCTTGATAAACAATTAGCATTTGTGCATATATGAATTGTTAATCATCACTACTGTGTTAAATGAGGAATGAGAGGGGGATTTGTGCTGAACAAATGGACCGAGCAAAATCGGGCTTGGACCGAGCTAGGAGGAATGATGACGCTGCTGAATTAGCTTGGGGCCATGATGTTGGGCCGGGTTGGTTGGAAGGCTTGGGACATGAGCCGAGCAAGGTTAAGTGATGGTCTTGCCCTCAACCGGGCTAAGTACTTCAACCGTGCTTCGGAGTCACGTGGGATTTGCCTTGATGAGTGAATGGCGTCTAACCGGGTTGAAGTAGCAAGCCGAGCAAGTTTAAGTGATGGTCTTGCCCTCAACCGGGCTAAGTACTTCAACCGCGCTTCAAAGTTAAGCGGGATTTGCCTTGACAAGCGAATGGTGCTTGACCGGGCTAAAGGTAATAAGCCGAGCTAGTTTGGCGCTTCAAGCCTAGACCAACCAAAGTCAGCTTTTCCCTAAAGGTTAATTGGGGTTAGACCGAGCTAGCATGTGAACGGCCAAGGATAGCTCAGCGGGCATGTGCTACGTGGCTCAATTGAAATGTTGGGAGGTGAACCTGCCAATAGTACACATTAATACCGTTTGGATGTTTAGTTAATACTGTTTGGTCATATTGATGCGCACACGTGTAAGGTTTCAAAAAGCGGTGCTACGTAACGGTTGCGGTGGTAAGGTAAGCGCTATCCGTTACACCTGCTTTTGTGGTGTGACGGAAATTCATATGTATAACGGCCGTTTTGGTGTTACATAACGGCCGTAGCGATATTGTAACGGCTGTAACGACCTGCTACACACCGTTACAATATACTGAATAGCTTCTTTTTAAAATAAAAAAAAATTACAAAAAATAAAAATAAATACTCAACTGATCTCAGCCTAAAGAAAAAACCTTTTATGGTTTTTTTTTCTTTATAATTTATTTTTTAATTTTTATTTCATTATATTAGCATATAAAATAAAAAATATATAAACCATGGTTGTATTTATTTTTATAATCATTTCATTTAATATTTAATTATAAACATTTATTTGGGTCAAAAATAATTTTATAGACACTTAAAATCAATTATTCCTAAAGTCATTAATTATTGAAATAAAATGTAAATAACTCTTTTATAGTGGTTTAAAAATATGAAATATATTAGAACATACTTAAAAACTAATAAAAATTTATCAAAATCTATTTTAAATCCTAATAAATGTGATTTTGAAAAAAAAAATATGCGTATCGGTAAGTTTTTTTCAAATTGTGCGAAAAATGAAAAAATTCACAGCTTCTGTTACTGCTACCGTTACGCTACGGCTTTTACACCTCGCAACCGCAACCGCATCACCATAACCGTTATGGCAACCACAACTGCTTTTCGAAACCTTTCGCGGTAAGACAAAGAGAGGATAGTACATCCACGCATCACAGAAAGGGCGAGCAAGGCCTTCAGGCAAAAGGTATGCAATTCCTTACACTAAACTCTCCTTACTTTCCCTCTTCTTTCGAAAGTTACCCACTTGACCGTCGGAAGAGGTTTCCGGTGACACACCCGTTGGGTAGCTCACCATTGTTATGTTTTCAGGCTATACGACTCCATTCAGTATAGCACAGAGCTTGGTCTCAAGGTGTACAGACACGAAGAATATTTGCTTCCCATACAAGAAATATATGAATTGTGTGAGTGATTTTCTGACCACACTGCCCTCCTTAGGAATTCAGCTGTAGAACACAGGCAGAATAGATGGCACCTTACTATCCTGCACAGAAAGAAAAGGCTCCGGTGGTGGTTCTTCCACCCGGGGGCACTCCGACGATCAAGTCAGTATATCTCTAAAAAATAATCAAGTATTCAACTCACAAGCTTGAGTATATAAACGTACCTTTGACCCATGGGGGTGCCCCTCTTTTATAGTCAATACAGTCCTAGTCCCAATTGGAGCCTAACTCCAATGGACTCAGGATTATTGCTAATCTGGAACTCCCAATGGGTTTAGGACAAAAACTCTCCAAGAGTTTTACCTTTATCCAAACTGAAGTCTTCTCCCAATCTAGGACTCTTGTCCCTTATCCGTTTATCTCGGATTCCGATATCTTCGGTGGTAACCACGGTAACTCTGGGATCACCTCGGCGTAATTACCACGACACGTGGCACCTTGGCTGACACGTCGGCGTCACCTTGCCACGTGTTAGCACTCAGCAAATATATCCCCACAACTGCCCCCTAGGTTCTATTACTTCGGCATTCTGAGGTGATGGAACCTATATTGTTCTTCTTTCTCATACGTCGGCTTAGAACTTCCCAGCTGAGGTCTTTCATTTCAGGCCGACATGTCTTCTTTCAAAAACAAGAATTCAAAGGAACTCTCTTACATGTATGAGTTGTCATGCATCTCTCCGCAACCGTTTTACTTACGTGTTTTCTATTGGCTCGTGCCTATGACGCGCTTACAACTCGTCTTTCGCCTGTCCGCGCCGCCTGACGTCTGCGTTACTCCAGGCGCATTTAATGCCCTGTTTTACCGCCGTTTCAAGTTTTTTAACAAAACTTTGTTTTTCCCTCTTTCTTTTCTTACCTTTGCATTCGATTTACTTGTTTTTCTCTCTCTAAAGCTCTTTCTTCTTCGAATCTGCCATTGCTCTAAGCTCCAAATTCTGCAACTGTCTTCATTCTGCCATTCCCGCGAGGCTTTCTCTACTGTTTCAACCGTCTTCTGTCCTCGGCGAATTTCATTTCGACCTCACTTTATCTGGTAAGCAACTGGTCCTTCTTTCTCAGTTCTTGATCGTTCCTAAAATGTCCTGCCTTTACTGTTCTGTTCAAGCATTTAATTTGTGAATTATTCACCTGAATGCATTTTATTTCGTGATTTTGCACATGTAATGAACACTTGTGCTGTCTGTTCTTGGCCTTCAACTCTTTGTTTTCTTTAGGCTTTTGACAGCCTACCATCGTTCTTGATTCTGAAAACTTGTTCTTGTTTCTTGTTTTCTGTGTTTTTCCTAGATTCAAGCCTCCAATCTTTGCTTTTATAGTTTTAGGGTTGGGATTTGTTTATAGAACCTTCAGTTCTTAGGAAAAACTGAAACAATCCTTTACCAGTATATACCTAGGTTCAAGCCGAGGTACCAGTAACCCTTTAAGAACACTCCGTTTCTGCAGCCAAGTACCTTTATACCAAAATCATGGGTATGTGGAGACATAGGGTAAATACCCCAACCAAACTCGAATTTTTTAGGCAAGAGTTCTCTGTTCCTGCTGATGTTCACCTTAGGCTAGCTGGGGATGATGATTCCATCATGCCTACAGATAATACGATGCCTTTCCCTATTGTAGCTTTTATTGAATGTGGACTTCGGCTTCCACTCAATCCCCTCTTTCGCGAAGTTCTTCACTACTACACCTTGAACCCTATGCAACTCACCATCAACTCCTATAGAACACTTAATGGTATCATAGCCTTAGCTCGGCAGGAGAATGTTAGGATCACTCTCGCCGATATCCAATACTGTTATACTATGTGCGCCCTTAACCTGAAAGAAAAGGGTTATGTTTATTACCTCAAGCTGAGATCTACCGAATTTAAAATCGTAGCCGACCTCCCAGACTCCAACAAAGGGGCTGGAGACGATTATCTTATTGCTTCTGGAAATTGGGAATTTGGCCCAGATGAAGAAGTCCATCTCTACCCTCTTCCCCGAATAGTTAAAGAGGGCTAGGGTAAGAGCCCAGTGTCAATCATTTAGTTGTTCTTTTTATATCCTCAAGATTTTGTCTGTCGCTAATGTCGTGTTTTTCTTTGCAGACGTTAGCAAGCCACCAAAGGACTTTCGCCAGTCCTATTTTCTTGGCAAAGACCTAAAGAAGCTCCTAGACCTTTCGATCCAAAAGCGCAAGGCTCCATTGGTACTGAATTTCATCCCTACGTATAAATCCACTCTGCCCGATGTTCCAAGGAGGAAGAAAAAGAGCCTCTCTCCACCTACTGCAACAACTCAAACCGCATCCACATCACGAACTGACCAAGGATCTACATCTGACCCAGTGGTTTTGCCATCGACCTCGGCCCCATACTTGATACCAATTCCCGAACGAAAACGCCGACACAGACTTGTCAAAACCGCCGAAATGGTTCGCCCAAGGCCTGTCGCCCAAGATCTCCTAGCCGACCTCCCAACCGACGTCGACGTTGTTCCAACCCAAACGATTCCCCCACCAAAGCCGAAGAGAACCAAGAAGGCCCAGACAAAGGCCAAAGCCACTGAGGTTGAGGCTGAGGACGCCCTGCCTATCTCACAGTTGGTTGACAGTAAGAAGACTTCCTCTACTTCTGCAAAAAGGTCTGCTGAGGCTCAGCCACCAGAGTCCACTCAATCAAAGAAGCCGAGGTCTTCCTCTGCAACGACCTTAAAATCCAAAGTACCAAATGTCCCCTAGACGCCATCGATTACTTTGGAGAATAAGCCTGTTTTGGCGAGTGACAGCACTGATGACATAAACATCGGCGTTGCACTTAGTACAGCCGTTCTTCTCTCAGGCGATCTGGAAAAGAACGCCGAAATGAGTGAGTATGAAAATTACGCGTTCATGCTCCAACGCTGTGTTCAAGTAAGTATCTTCACTTGGTAACTTGTTTTTTTTTTATTTTATTTTATTTTATTTTATTTTTTTTTATCTCTTCATACTTGTAAAATTCTGTAATAACTTTTTGCTTTGTGTTCTTTCAGGCTGTTCAGCATGCACATTCCTTCTCCATACAATCCTTTGAGACCAGGGAGAAGCTAAATGATTTGAAGAAGGAGTATTCTGCCCTCCAGAAGATCAATAAGGGCCTTCAAGCAAAAATGAAAAAGTTGGAAGATCAAGCCGAGGCTGCTACCAAAGCCCAAACCTTGGCCGAAGAAAAAGCTGATGCTGCTGAAGCTATAAAAAATGTTGCTGAGGCGCAGAAGAAAGAGGCCGAGGAAAAAGTGGCCCAGGCCGAGAAGGAGCTTCAGCAAGCCTTAGCAACTAAAGAGGCTGAAATCAAAGAAACTGATGAAAAATCTTATGCCCAGGGTGTGGTCGACGTCACTGAGGACTACAAGCTTCAAGTTAGGCAGGCATGCAACAGGGGCTTCTCCCTTGGTTGGATGTCCCTTGCCAAAAAGCTTAATGTCCCAAATGACTCCCCCCTGCGCAAGGCTGACGCTATTCCTCTGCCTTTCCCTCCTCCTCCTCCTCCTCCTCCAAGTCAAACTGAAGAAAAGCCTGAGTCCGAATCCGAAGATGAGGACAAGAATGATGATGAAGTTTTAGTAAGGAGGCCCAAAGATACTAATGAGACAAAGTCTCCTCCTCAGGGTGATCAAGTGCTGGACTTAACCCAAGATGAGGAGACTGAGGAGGTGTCCAAGGAGGCTGATCCAGGGCACTTATCATCCGACCTTCTTCTGGCTGAAAGATGTCTTAATAAAACACTTGCAGAGATCGATGCCGAGATTGTGGCGGAAAAAGATGCTGAGGTGGTTCTTCCAGAGTCCTCCAAGGTCCTAGTCCAACCATCTACTGATGTTTGAAGAATTCTAAATGTCTTTTGTACTCTTTTCTTTTTTGTACTTTCTTCTATTTTTTGAACAATGTGAACTTCTTCTTATCGCCGATGTGCCTTTCTTTGTTACTTGTAAACAATTTACTTCTGCTAGGCCATAGTGTCTTCATTATATACAACTGTAACTGTTTTTCTTTGAATGCTTTAATCTTTAATTTCTCTTCATTGCTTCTGTATGGTTCTATACTTAGAATATTTTGCATGATTTGCATAATTCTTCCTTTGCACAATCTTCTCAGGGTTACATACCTCGGGTATAATAACTGCAAGTTTTACTTCGGCAAGATACTGACCTGCAATCTTTTCATAAATTTTAACAAGTATAAAACATATACTTTTCAATATAAACTTTGCAAACTTTTGTCAAGTTGCAATAAATATGTAAACAGTGATTTCACTCTTACCTACTTGTAAATTGCTACAAATTTCAACAAGGACTAACATGTACAGTAAACTTTTCTCAAGTTAGAATAAGTATTAAACAATGATCTACTTGTAAATTGCTGCAAATTTCAACAAGAGTTTAAACAATATACTTATCTTTTACCTCAACCTGTAAATTGTTGCAAATTTCAACAAATGATCATATGTTGGCTTAACTTTAACTTGTAAATTGCTGCAAATTTCAACAAGTGTTAAACATCTTCTTTGGTTTATCCAACCAGTAGATTGCTATAAGTCTTTAAGCAATAACATTGGCTTCACTTCGACTTGTAAATTGCTACAAATTTCAACAAGCGAAGAGAAACAGATATCTCGACTTAACTTCATCTTGTAAATTGCTACAAATTTCAACAAGTGAAGTTAAGGAACCATCTCGGCTTACCTTTAACTTGTAAATTGCTACAAATTTTAACAAGTGGTAAGCTTTGTATCGGTTTGACCAATTTGTAAATTGCTACAGATTTCAACAAGTGGTAAACTTTGTATCGGTCTGACCAACTCGTAAACTGCCACAAATTTCAACAAGTGGTAGACTTTGTATCGGTCTGACCAACTTGTAAATTGCTATAAATTTCAACAAGTGGTAGACTTTGTCTCGGTCTGACCAACTTGTAAATTGCTACAAATTTCAACAAGTGGTAGACTTTGTATCGGTTTGACCAACTTGTAAATTGCTACAAATTTCAACAAGTGGTAAACTTTGTCTCCTCTCTGCCCCCAATGTGAACCTAAGTTCCACTTGGGTTCTCATTTTTTATGTTGTCTAGAAACAATGTTAAGTATCTTAATCAATCATATGTGCTTGAAGAATTCTGAAAAGATTTTATTGATGACATCGGTCAGAAATAATAAACATCTCAATGATAGAAGAATTTCAAATTACAAGTGTTCCAGGGTCTTGGTAATGCTTTGCCCTCATTGTCTTCAAGCCGATAAGCTCCATTGCCTAACACCGAAGTAATTCTGTAAGGTCCTTCCCAGTTTGGGCCAAGCTTGCCCTCTTTGGGATCTTTCTTGTTGCCGACGACTTTTCTCAAGACTAGGTCGCCGACTTGAAAATCTCTTGGGTTGACCTTCTTGTTGTAAGCTCTGGCAAGCTGTTGCTGGTATACTGCAAGCTGAATTGCAGCCTTCTCTCTTCGCTCTTCTAAAAGATCCAGATCTCGGGCTAAGAGTATGTCATTAGTCCCATTCTTAACTCCCTGGGTTCGGATCCCTGGGATGCCGACTTCCAGTGGAATTACTACTTCTGTGCCATAGGCCATGGCAAAGGGGGATTCCCCCGTTGATCTCCTCGGCGTAGTCCGATATGCCCAAAGTACGTTGGGCAATTCATCTACCCACTTTCCTTTTGCTACCTGCAGCCTCTTATTTATTCCATCCAAAATTACTTTGTTGGATGCTTCTGCTTGCCCATTACTTTTGGGGAAACTTGGTGTTGAAAAGTAATTCTTGATCTTGAATTTTGCACAAAAGTTTTTGATAAGTTTGCTGTCAAACTGCGTTCCGTTGTCGGCAACGATGGCTCTAGGGATGCTTCTGCGGTCTTTTTTACCAGGTTGAAGAAGGGTTTACACTTGTCTGAACTTCGGCTTATGAACCTGTTTAGGGCTGCGGCCCTTCCAGTGAGCATTTGAACCTGTTTTGCCGATGTTGGACTCTGTAGATCTAGGATGGCCTTGATCTGATCTGGGCTGGCTTCTATTCCCCTTCTTGTTACCAGGTAACCTAGGAACTTACCAGATCCAACTCCAAACGCGCATTTAGATGCGTTGAGTCGGAGCCGATATGTTTTGAGTATTTCAAATACCTTTTTCAGATCGGCAAGATGACTCTTAGGCTCCTTGGTCTTCACGACCATGTCATCGATGTAGACTTCAACTGTTTGGCCTGTCAGGTGCTTGAACATTTTGGTTACCAGCCTTTGGTAGGTTGCTCCTACGTTCTTCAGCCCAAAAGACATCACCCTGTAACAATACAGGCCTTTTGGGGTGATGAACGCTGTCTTCTCTTCTAGACACCGATTTGCTATCTCTCTTAGAACAAAATTAATGCGAAAACCAAGATTATCATTTTCTTCCTTTCCCATTTTTTTTGAAAAAAGCAGGATAGTTCTTAATACATAACTCATCCCATGGACTAGGGAGTTTATGAAAAAATTGATCTAACCAGGGTTGATTTGCTGGTGGATCAATAACATAATAATATTTTTTAAAAGTTTGAACATAGTCTTCAAAAAGACAAATATTGCATAATTCTAATTTAGTCAAAATATAATTTGCATCTGCTTGCAAATTAGTATCTCCATAAAACCCACATAAATTTTCTTTTATGAGTTTTGCAAATTCAGCTAAAATTGTGTCAAGTATGAGAAAATTTGTTAATAAAGCCGTTTTTTGACTTTTTCCAATTTCAGATTTTTCCCACTGTCTTAACCATTGCAACACATCTCCCTGGAGAGTTGCTGCAATATAATTAAGGAATTTTTCCTCTGACCAACTATTTTTATAATTGGTAATAATGATGGACAAGGATTGTGCCCAATCATCTATGGCTTGTGGTTGATCCTTAAATGGAACATGAGACCATTTTGAGCTATTGGATACTTATGATTATTATCTTTTCTAGATATTACTGGTTCAGGTGTAGGATTGGAGGTGCTTCCAATATCATTTTTAACTTCATTTGTTTGAATAAAGTCAAAATTTTCTCCATCTCCCCATGTGTCAAATAATTCGGGATCAATTGGCTCTTCTGCCTTTCTTTTCCCTTTATTTATTTCTGATGAAATATCTTGATCTATTAATTCTTCAGATGAGGATGATTGGCTGTCATCATCATTAGTTGACATATTAATATCATAATTAAAATGTTGTAAAAGGGCTTCATTTTCTAGATAAGTTTCTCTTATCTGATCTAGTAGCCTATTTCTTTCATCAATACCTAAATCTGGGTCTTTATATAATTTTCTCCAATAATCCAATAATCCAATATTTCAACAATATTTTCATATTCATTTCTGTTATAGGTATTGGTTTGAAGTACCATAATATCTTCTGTACCATAAAATAGCCTAGGGATGTTACTATCTCCTGGACTATTCATTCCATCATTGTTTATGAAGGATATAATTTCCAATTTTGTCACCAAATTGTTTATTTGGTTTTTTGCTTCTTTATTTAAGTCAACATTTATTATAGAACCCAAATTGTCTATTTTAGATTCTATGGACTCAACTTTAGTCTCTAGATAATTTTGATTTATTTTTTGATTTTTATCTATTTTAGAAAACCAAGAACACATAATATCAGTAATATTATTTAAACTAGAACACACACTATTTATATTTGCAGACTCTTTAGTAATATGCAAACTATGATCATATTTATTATTAACATTATTTTTTGTATTTCCAAAACATATTATATCGTCAGAATTAATTGCCATTTTAGATTGTTGTTGGTACCTAAGACCCTCCTAGTGTATTTTCTGGTGCCTAAAACCTCTCTTTATGATCTTAAAGACTTAATTATGGCCAATAGTCAAAAGATCTTAATGAGTATATGGGCTTTGATATACACTAAGCATATAGGTTTTACAACAACTAAAAATGAAACAAATAATTATGAAGATATAAAATATGAAGGATACACAAAAAACTTAGACGATTTTTTTTTTTTTTTTTTTTTTTATAACATAAAACACACCATACAAACTTTAAATTTATACATAGATAGAAATACTTACATAGCTTGATCTTGCTTTGAAAAGCTTTTCACCAGGCTCTAATACCAATTACAACACTAAAAAGGAAAGGAGCTTTTTTCTAATTTTATTATGGAATTATGGTGGAGGTATGGAATAAGAAAATATGCTAGAGAATTTAGAGACAAAGGAGAAAGCACAACGATGGAGAAAACATGGAGGGAATTTGCATTGATTTCTTCATTGGCGTGAATGCCAATTTATAAAATACATGGTGCATATACAAACAAAAACCAAAAGATATGGCATATCTCTTACGTCTAATTTCTTTTGTCAAAACCTACCAAAACCTACAAGACTAGGCATCAATTTTTGGCAGAGGGAAGCTGTCTTTGGGGCAGGCTTTATTTAGGCTTGTAAAATCTACACAAACCCTCCATTTACCGTTTTTCTTCTTTACCACCACAGTGTTTGATAGCCACGTTGGATAATTGACTTCTCTGATGGCCTTGGCTTCTAGAAGTCTGTCTACTTCTTCCTCCACAGCTTCAACGTGCGTCAACGTCGGTCTTCTAGCTCGTTGTATTACAGGTTTTGCCGACCTGTCAACGTTCAGTCTATGGCATGTGACCTCGGGGTCAATGCCAGGCATTTCATAAGGTGTCCAGGCGAACGCCTCTATGTTTGTTCTTAAAAAAGCTTCCAGTTCTCTCTCTTCTTCTTCAGCTAAGCCTGAGCCGAGAAGAAAGAAGCGCTCTTCGTCGCCCTCCTGGACAAGGATTTTCTTTAGTGATTCCTCACTTTTCTCGGCTGGCTCCTTGTCGACATCATCTAGGACCTCCATGTCCTCATCTTCAATCTCTGCCTTTTCTGGTTCTCGAACATTGCAGGTAGTCTTCATTGCTGCCATGGAGCAATTTTTTGCCTGCAGTTGATCTCCTCTGACTTCTTCAATCCCATGTTCTGTTGGGAAGCACAGTAGTTGGTGTAATGTTGAGGGAACTGCCCCCATTGCATGCAACCATGGCCTTCCCAATATGATGTTGTAAGGAGAAGGCGTATCAATCACGATGAATTCTGTCCTGATCTTCTTAGTACCGGCCTGTACTTCCAAGTTTGTAGCGCCCAGTGGCCACGTCGGCGTTCCATTGAAGCCGACCATTGGGCCATTCGATTACTGCATGTCGTCTGGGTGAAGGCCTAACTCCTTGTAACATCTAACGTACATGATGTCACAAGAGCTGCCTTGATCTATTAGGATGCGTTTCACTTGGCACTCCCCAACCTGGAGGGATACTACCAAGGCATCATTATGCGGGTGCTGGACCATCTCTAGGTCGGCTTCGGTGGAGGTTATTATTGGTCATTGGCTCTCTTTAGGCCGATGTCTCTTTTTCCCGACTTGGTAGACATGCTGTAGATGCCTTACCCTTTGGGTCTCTCCTCTAACTTCGTTCTCGTTTACTCTTGAGTGAATTACATTGACTATCCGAGGTCCTTCTGCCCGAGGTTGCGGAGGTGGTGGGGTTGCTGGAGCCTGAGGCAGTCTTGCATGTTCTTCTCTTGTTCTAGTTTCATCAACAAGGTCTCTTAGGTGGCCCTGTCTCACCAGATCTTCCAAGTGTGCTTTTAGGGCTCTGCAGCCTTGTGTTGTATGTCCGTTTTCATTGTGATAAGCACAATGTCTGTCCATGTTTCTTCCCATGAATTCTCTTGCTGGTGTTCTGAAATAGGGCTGGCTCCGAATTTTTCCTAGGACTTTTTGAATTGGAATTCGGAACATGGTTGTCATTGCCTGTTTAGCCCTTAACTCCATCTCTGTTTTGTTGAATCCGTTGTTACTTCGGCCTTGCTTCGGCGAGCCGTTCCCTTTTTCCTGTTTGACTTCCTTGTGAGCCGATGTATCCTCCTCGGCTCGTGCATACTTTTCGATTCTTGCCATGAGCTCCTCCATGCTCTTCGGCAATGTTTTTGCCAAAGATTTCCGTAGTGAACAGTCATCTTTCAGGCCGTTCTTGAAAGACACGACCACTACCTCCTGGTTACATTCAGGTATTCGATTGAACACCTCGTAGTACCTTTTTGCATAGGCCCTGAGGCCTTCATCCTTGCTAATTTTTAAAGCCATTAGCGCGTCCACCCTTAATGGCTGTAGTTTGTTTGTTACGAACCTGGCCACAAACATCTCGGCCAGGCCTTCCCATGTCTTGACGCTTCCCTTTGATAGTTTATGGAACCAATCTGATGCAATCTCCCCAAAGGACGAGGGGAACACTTTGCAGAGTAGTGGCTCGTTTCCACTGTACAACGCCATTGAGTTCAAAAATAGTCGAACGTGGAAGTTAGGGTCTGACTTACCATCGTATATTTGAAACCTCGGCATGCTGAATCATTTTGGTGGTTCAAATTTGTCCAGTTCTACCAAGAACGGTGTCCTCGGCTTGACGGGTGAGGTTACCTTGGCTTCAGCGTTCTGTTCCTTCCTCTTTAGGTAGTTTCTCAAGTCTTCTTTACTCCTCCCCGGAGCTCGGCTGTCTTTGGACTTCAGTCTCTTCGGCATACTACTCTCGGCCTCGTGATGGGGCCGTTTTGATCTTTCTCCGTGGGTTGTGTCAAAGCAGAGCGCCTGCCCTTGAACATGCCAATGTTCTCTGCGTTCCTGATCCTTCGTTTGATACGTCCTCTGGGACTTCTCTTGTCTTGGCTCCTCTCACCCGACCTCCCCGGAGGGCGGGTGAGAGTGCCTTTTGCTCCTGGAGTGTTGTGGTGCTTCAGGAATTATTTTCCTTCCCCCCTTCTGAGTATTAACTGCTGGAATTAGCGTGTCCTGCAACGGGTATGGTAGCTGCATGACATTGTTTTGCATCATGAAGTTGACGACCGACTGTAGGTCAGCCAACTTGTCTGCCAATTCTTTTACTTCCTTATCCCTCCGTAGGCACCTATCCCTCCATACCTGGAGGTTGTCTTCATTGTAGTATCTGCCTTGGTCTGTTTTCTTCGAAGTGTCGCCCTCCTAGACGACGTCTTTTCCCCCGTGCCCCTGGCCACGGGCTTCTTCGTTGTGGTTGTCTCCTTCGACGTCAAGGTCGATAGGCCTGCCACTCCCAGCGGGAGTGTCGTCCCTAACCTTTTCGTTTTGTGTGTTACTGGCTATCTATTCGTCTTTCTTTCCCACAGACGGCGCCAAATTGTGTGAGTGATTTTCTGACCACACTGCCCTCCTTAGGAATTCAGCTGTAGAACACAGGCAGAATAGATGGCACCTTGCTATCCTGTACAGAAAGAAAAGGCTCCGGCGGTGGTTCTTCCACCCGGGGGCACTCCGACGATCAAGTCAGTATATCTCTCAAAGATAATCAAGTATTCAACTCACAAGCTTGAGTATATAAACGTACCTTTGACCCATGGAGGTGCCCCTATTTTATAGTCAATACAGTCCTAGTCCCAATTGGAGCCTAACTCCAATGGACTCATGATTATTGCTAATCTGGAACTCCCAATGGGTTTAGGACAAAAACTCTCCAAGAGTTTTACCTTTATCCAAACTGAAGTCTTCTCCCAGTCTAGGACTCTTGTCCCTTATCCGTTTATCTCAGATTCCAATATCTTCGGTAGTAACCACGGCAACTCCGGGATCACCTCGGCGTAATTACCACGACACATGGCACCTTGGCTGACACGTCGGCGTCACCTTGCCACGTGTTAGCACTCAGGAAATATATCCCCACAGTTAATCATCCAAATAAAATTTATTTAAATTTTGTGTATATGATTCAATTCTTTTTGTGTTTCTCTACCAAAGATAAATTATACCATTGTATACATTAAGGTCCCATTTGTTTTCAGAGGTAGAATGGAGGGGATTGATAGTGAAGAAATTGTTAGTGAGAGGATTGATAGTGAGGGAATTAAGTAAAATTATGTTTGTTTTGATGATAGTTGTTAGTGTAGGGATTCTTAAATTATTTTTATATAAAAAAATACAAAAAACATTAAACATTAATGTTTAAAAAAAAAATGGCCAACATGTAAAAAATTTTAAAAAAATAACAATAAAATAAAAAAAATTCAGAAAAAAATAAAACAAATAAAATAATAATTTTTACTTAACAAAAAATACAAAAAATTAAACATTAATGTTCAAAAAAAAAAATACCCGACATGTAAAATAAAATAAATAAAAAATTTCTAATCCGTCGAACTATTTTTCTAATACCAAGTCCGGGAGGCTCATTCTAATCCGGAGTTCACTATCAATCTCATCCCCATCTCTCAAAATAAACACAATATTAGTGATCCCACCTCACCACTACCAATCCTAATCCCCCTCTAAGCTAAAATAAATGTATAACCTTTAAGCAATCCTAATTGTAATTTTTATTTTCCGTGAGCTAATCATTTACTGATATGTTTACTGGATTTATTATACAAAAACTCCTTGAAGACATGAATCCTTAATCTGCTATTTGACCTTTTCTCATCCGTAACATTTTTCTTCTCAACTTCTCTCTTATACTTTTATGTGCTGTAATATTGTACTGATTTGCCTATCTTCAATCTTTTGTTTACCAGAAAGAATAATGACTTTCAGGTCAACCAACAGCTTCTCTGAATTCAGTTTGACAATTTCAAGCCAGAGATCTTCGAGGAAATCAAAACATTGCCAAACGATGATTCTGATTCTGAACTTGAGTCTTCTTCTGATGATCATTGGAGTAATAATTCTTCATTGGAATCTACAGTCGAAATAGACGTAATCGATATTAACTAGAAAGTAGAACAGTCGTGGACTCATAAAACTATGCAATTTATTTTAGTGAATGAGTTGTCAATATGACTTATAGAAGAGAATGAAAAATTGGCATTGTTTGAATCTAGACAGAACCAGTACCAAAATCCAAAGCAGCCCATTTCCGCAGATCAACATTACATTGTCTTCTGTGCTGTGTTATATTTGGATTTTTCTTGATATCAGTTCTCTGGTTCTTCTCATGGCTGAAATTGATAACCCACCAAGTGGAGGAAAACGCACGCCGCCTAAAGACTTCGTATGTCCCATAACTAGTCACGTATTTCATGATCCTGTGACTCTAGAGACTGGTCAGACTTACGAGCGTGAAGCAATCCAAGAATGGCTTGATAGGGGAAATTGTACGTGCCCAATTACGCGCCAAAAGCTTCCCAGCACTCAACTGCCTAAAACAAATTATGTACTTAAACGTCTCATAGCGAGTTGGCAAGAACAGAATCCCAATTCGGTTCCCGTCAAAACTGAAAACTCACAAGCAGAAAGAGAGCCATTTTTGAACTCAATGACGCATTTGATTTCTCCTAACATTGATGGCTCAGTTAGTGAGCTGCGACAAGCCATTACAAACCTTTGTATGTCAGAAATTTTAAAAGAGTCAGAAATGGCGGTGCTACGAATTGAGCGGTTCTGGCAGGAATCAAAAATGGAAGTCGAGATTCAAACTATGCTCTCGAGACCTCCGGTTATTAATGGGTTTGTGGAGATCCTTCTCAATTCTGTGGATCTCCAAGTCTTGACCGCGACAGTTTTCCTCTTGTCCGAGCTTGGATCAAGAGACCACACTGTGATCCAGACACTAACCACAGTGGATTCTGATCTGGAATGTGTTGTTGATCTTTTCAAGAAGGGTTTGTTTGAATCTGTTGTGTTGATTTACTTGCTAAGACCCTCCTCCACGAGCCTCATTGAGATGGAAATGGTGGAGACCCTTTTGACAGTTACTAGAAATAAAGAAGATGATACGCTCAAAATGTGTATGAAGCCAAAAACAGCAGCAGTGATTTTGTTGGGCCAAATACTTGAAAGTGCTCCAGAAATTAGTGACATTGTGAGGAGGGCCATTACGGCAAAGGCAATTGAAAGTTTTGTCACGAGCTTGCAATCCGATTGGGTAGAGGAAAGGATCACTGCGGTTGGTATCTTATTGAGGTGCATGCTAACGGAAGGCAAGTGCAGGAATGACATTGCCGATAAGGCTGAGTTGGGCCCTGTTTTGCAGAGCTTCATGGGCGCAAATGATAGTGAGCGGTTTGAGATAGTTCGATTTTTTTCTGAATTAGTTAAGCTGAATAGGTACTTTTTTTTTTGCTCAGTGTTTTTCCATCCTCATCTATGGCTTTTCATATTTGTATATCTTCAATAATTTTAGACTCAATTAACAATGCAAATTTTTTTTTTCAGAACAACGTTTAATGAGCAGATCCTCCATATCATAAAGGATGAAGGAACTTATAGTACAATGCACACACTCCTCATGTATCTACAGACAGCCCTCCAGGATCAATGTCCTATCATAGCTGGCCTCCTCCTCCAGCTTGACATTTTGGTTTGAAATTTTCTCTCCCTCCCCAGTGATCAAAATTTCTTTTCCATATGTTGTTTTGGTTAGCTTGGAAATAGAAACATTTCTGAAATGTTTCAGAAACATAAGGGAAAGGGGAAAAAAGGGAATAGAAAACATTTTAAATGTTTAGAAACAACTAATTGTTTCGTAGTGTTTTGGTGCGTTTCAGCATGTTTCAGTAGAAACACTGGAATTTCAGTAATTCATTAATGTTTCATTTTGGTTTTCTAGAAAACGGGAACATTTCAACTGTTGCAATAGAAAAGAAACGAAATTTTGTTCCATTCTCTCTCTCTCTCTCTCTCTCTCTCTGATAAAATGGCTTCTAACAGTATTTTAATTAGTACTTTTTCATTTTGTAGGAGGAGCCAAGGAAAGCACCTACTAAATGAATCCGGAAAATATTCATTTAGTAGGTGCTTTACATACATATATGTGAGACAGATGTATAGATTTTTCCATATGTGTGCATATATTTTCTCTCACATTTCTTCATAGGAGAGGAGAAGATATATACATATCTCTCACATATACGTAAATAAATCAGTTCTCTAATGAGTATTATGGTCATAAAATTGGTACGGGCAGCTCACATGCCATTTCCATCCTCTTTCATAAGAAAATAAAAAGAGGAGATTGAAACAAATCAAAAATCAAGGGGGTAAATTGTAGCAATTTTTCGTTAAGGAGGGAAAACTGACAACATCCCATAGTTAAAGCAAGCTAAAATAGTTATGCCCTATTGTTTATTGTTACATTTTTTGTAACAACCCTCACTTTGAATCAGTCTTGCTTGCATGTATTTTGTATGATCTTGAATTGTCAAGTTTGAAATCTTGATACTTGCCTTGTTTTGCTTTGTCTTATTGTAAGTTGTTAGAATTCGTGTTTTGTTTGGAGTGTAGCCGAGGTCAGCTCAGCATAGTTTGCCTTTGAGCCTTCGCGTTTTGAGCAGTTTTGGAACCTTAGCCGACCTCCATCTTCACCCCGGCATGTTTGCCGAGATGTTTTGTGCTTGTAATCTTTGTCCTTGGGCAGGTATGGCCTAGGCCGAGATGTGGTACACCCAGGCCAAGGTGTGGCACAGCTTAGTCAAGTGTCGTCCTCCCTAACCTTTGTCTTTGTTGACCTGTTGCCGAAGTCTTGTCTTTGGCCGAGGGCATTTCTAGCCTGCGTGCTTAGCCGCCAAGCGTGTTGTGTACGCTTTGTCAGAGACTTGTCTTGTCTAGCAGTCACCTTTCTAACTGCACCAATCCGGTGATGCCACGTGTCCGAGCTGGAGGCTATGACCGCCGACAGGCCTATAATGCATCATTGTGTATCTTTTGATTATGATTTGGTCTCAAATCTTTGTCTTGTTTAGAGAGAGAAGCTCTAGAACTTAGAGTTAGAATTTTAGTGTGAGAGTTGAGCTCCGAGCTTGATCGTGGAAGATCGAACCGTTGGATTTCAGTTTTGAGGTTAGATTCTTGTTCTACATCGATTGTTCCTATTGATCATCTAGATGCATTGCATGATTGGATCTGTTTTGCATGTCATGCATTGATTTGAACTTGGTTTTGAAAGAGAAAAATGTTGTTCTTGTGTTCTTAAAGGAGAACCTTGTTTTGATCCGAAAGTTTGGAACAAGAATCATGTTTTGTGTTTGTTCTTGCATAATTTTCTCGAATGAGTACCCTAGTCCACGTTTTTGAACTCTTAGCTGGAAAACCCCAGATTTCGTATATGTGAGTTGGATTTCAGCATGCATGATCTTGTTCTTCGTGTCCTTTGAAAGGAAACTCAGGTTTTCCTAACTTTGCCTTGTTTTGGCTTTCGAGTCCACACCTCGGCGGGGAGGTGTAGGACCTCGGCTAGACCTGGATGGTACCCAGTGCACTTCCCTGTGATGGGAAATAATGTTTTGATTCCTTGCATGTATGTGAAGCTCGTTTTGAGAGTATGGTTTGCTATGTGATTGTAGGACTTTGATCTTTGCTTGAGCCTACACCTGAAGACCGAGGTGAGTGGTGCTTTTAATAAAGCTATGTTATAAAGCTTTTGATAAATCTTGCTTGTTTCGCTTTGGTAAAAGTAATTGCTAAGCATGAATGATTAGCCTATTTTGATGTTTTGTATATGAGCTTGTTTTGATGGTATTCTTGAAAGTCCCCTGTGCTGGAGGACTCTAAACTTTAGCAGCACTAGAGGAAAAGGTAAGTATGAACTTCGTCTTGATGATGTCCTTGTAATGGGTTGAGCGTTGTTTCGGTATCTTTGGAAAGTCCCTTGTGCTGGAGGACTCTAAACTTTCGCAGTACATCTTGTTAAAAAGGATACGGTCCTTTCTTTGGAAAGTCCCTTGTGCTGGAGGACTCTAAACTTTCGCAGTACATCTTGTTAAAAAGGATACGGTCCTTTCTTTGGAAAGTCCCTTGTGCTGGAGGACTCTAAACTTTCGCAGTACATCTTGTTAAAAAGGATACGGTCCTTTCTTTGGAAAGTCCCTTGTGCTGGAGGACTCTAAACTTTCGCAGTACATCTTGTTAAAAAAGGATACGGTCCTATCTTGCTAAGATAAATGTTAAAGCGGGCTACGGGCCTAAGTAACACAAGTCCCTTGTGCTAGAGGACTTTAAACTTTTGTAGCACCACTTGGTGAAAAAGGGCTACGGGCCTAAGTCACAAACTTCGGTGAAAAAGGGCTGCGGGCCTAAGTCATATAAGCTTGATATGTTTTGTCTTGAAGATTACCTCGGCTACTACTTGTGCTATCTCGGCAAATGTTTTCGACTTGTAAGACTTGTTGGATGAATACGGTTCATCACTTGATTCGATACAACTTGATTTGTTTTGTTTTGGAAGGAACCTCGGCTACTACTTGTTTAATCTTTGTATTGCTTTGTCTGGTAGGATATGACAGATGAATACGGTTCATCTCTTGTTCTGGTACAGCTTGATATTCTTTGCTTGGCAGGAACCTCGGCTATTGTTTGAATGGTTTTGATATGCTTTGTTTTGGCAGACTCCGGCTATTATTCATGCAAACCTTTATTTCTAGTACCATTCACTGAGTTTCCAAGCTCACCCCTCTCTATATATATGTAGGTGATGAGCAGGACGGCGGCGACGCCTAGAAGTATTTGTACAGCTTGTTTTGGGATTTTTGTTATGCCGACTTGACTTGCTTACATCGGCTGTTTTGTGATTACCTCGGCATATGTGTTACTTCGGCAGATTCTTGAAAATCATGCTTCTTTGCTCGTAACCGCTGTACTTGTATATGTCGGCTGAGAAGCCTTTTGATCAGGATGTAACTTGTATTTGTTTTGTTATCTGCCGAGGTGCAGTTCTGTTATGTATGCATTTACATTTGATCTATGCACAGCTCTCAAGGACCATTTGTACTTAGTTTATTCGCTTCCGCATATGTGAGCCCCTATGATTACTCTGATGTGTGTGAAATTTTGTAAGCCGGCCTTTGGTAATTACGGATTACTGGCCATCTCGGCACCCAGCCTACTGGGGGCAGGTTGGGGTCGTGACAGAGTGGTATCAGAGCACAAGTTCCTCATAGTACGTTGATTCACACACTCGAGTCCTAAAGAGCATAGGATTCCATTTAGAAAGATGCTAGGGTTGCATCATATTGCTTGCTATTTGAACAAGGTGTGCATTGTCTTGACTTGCTTAATTGTTACTTGCCTGCGGAGTTATTTGTTTACTTGCTTTAAAGTCACACTTTGTATACTCATAGTATCATGAGGAGAGGTAGACCTCCACTTGCCCGAGATCAGTCTGAAGACAGATTGGACAGAATGGAAAGATTAATGGAAGGATTGACCCGTGAGTTAAGGCAAATAAGACAGCAGTACGCTAGTACTACATCGACCCAGGCCGAGCAGACGAATGGCCGAAATGTAGTCCCTCCTCCACCTCCCCCAGTGCCACAAGTCGCTCCACAGCCAGCCTTATATGGAGATGGCACAATAGCTTTGATCAGGGAGTTCAAGAAGATGAGACCACCAAGGTTTTCTGGAGGTATTGAGCCAATGAAGGCCTGTAAGTTGATCCAAAAAGGCTGTAAGGGTTATTTGTGTAGTATATTGAAAGATCAGGATGGAAATGTTAGTTTAGCCGACATCCCAGTTGTTCATGAGTTCGCCGACGTCTTTCCTAATGATTTACCTGGCCATTTGGTCGATAGAGAAATAGAGTTTACTGTTGATGTTATATCGGGAACACAGCCGATCTCCAAAACACCATATAGAATGGCCCCAGCCGAACTTAGAGAATTGAAACTACAATTGCAAGAGTTGTTGGACAAGGGATTTATTAGGCCGAGCACATCACCATGGGGAGCACCTGTGTTATTTGTTAAGAAGAAGGATGGCACACTTCGCCTTTGTATTGATTATAGAGAACTCAATAAGGTCACCATTAAGAATAAGTACCCATTACCTAAGATTGATGATTTACTTGATCAGTTACAAGGAGCACGAGTCTTTTCCAAGATTGACCTTAGGTCGGGCTACCATCAGCTTAAGGTTAAGGCAGAGGATGTTGAGAAGACTGCCTTTCGGACTAGATATGGCCACTACGAATTTTTAGTGATGCCTTTCGGATTGACCAATGCCCCTGCTGCATTTATGGATTTAATGAACAGAGTCTTCAAGCCCCACTTAGATGAGTTTGTGGTCGTCTTCATCGATGATATATTGATTTATTCCAAGAGTGAAGTTGAACATGAAAACCATCTGAGAATTTCTTTGCAGATATTGAGAGACCGGAAACTGTATGCTAAATTTAACAAGTGTGAGTTTTGGCTTTCTACTATTTCATTTCTGGGTCATGTAATAAATGAAGAAGGTATTTCAGTTGATCCGAGCAAAATAGAAGCCGTGGTAAATTGGCCGAGGCCGACCAATGTGTCCGAGGTTCGAAGTTTTCTGGGTTTGGCAGGTTACTACAGGAAGTTCGTAAAAGAATTCTCCAGGATTGCAACTCCATTGACACAATTGACTAGGAAGGGAGCACCGTATAAATGGACTGAAGATCGGGAGTCAGCTTTTCAGGAACTAAAGACGAGGTTGGTTACAGCACCAGTACTGGTACTTCCATCAGGTAATGAGGAGTTTCATGTTTACAGTGATGCGTCGCATAAGGGTTTGGGTTGTGTATTAATGCAAGGAGGTAAGGTTATAGCATATGCATCTCGTCAATTGAAGCCACATGAGAAGAACTATCCTACCCATGACTTGGAGCTAGCAGCCGTGGTATTTGCTTTGAAGATTTGGCGTCATTACTTGTATGGAGCTTCTTGTCAGGTTTTTACAGATCATCAGAGCTTGAAGTATCTATTCACTCAGAAGGAATTGAACTTGAGACAAAGAAGATGGCTCGAGTTGTTGAAGGACTACGATATGCAGATTCAATATCACCCAGGGAAAGCCAACAGCGTGGCCGACGCTCTGAGCAGAAAATCAGTTGGAAATTTGGCATGCCTAACCTTGATTTCGGCAGAACCAACCATTGTTGAAGAAGTAAAGGCAAGACAAATGGAGGATGAATTCTTCAGAAAAGTAGCCGATGAGATTGTTACCAAGCCGAGATCCGGGTACACCTTTGAAAACCAAGTGCTTAAGTTTGAAGGGAAATTGTGTGTGGCCGATGTTCCGGAGCTGAAAAGGAAGATTTTGCTGGAAGCCCATAATTCCAAGTTTGCTGTTCATCCAGGAAATACCAAGATGTACCATGATGTAAAACAGATGTTTTGGTGGCCGAACATGAAGAGAGAGATAGCCGAATTTGTGTCCCAGTGTTTGCATTGCCAGCAAGTAAAAGCAGAACATCAGAGACCAGCAGGACTTCTACAACCTTTGCCGATCCCTGAGTGGAAGTGGGAACACATCTCTATGGATTTTGTGACTGGACTGCCGAGAACACAGAAAGGTATGGATTCGATTTGGGTTGTGGTAGATAGACTAACCAAGTCAGCACACTTTTTGCCTGTTAAGACTACTTTCAACGCTGATCAACTTGCCCTACTTTATGTGAATGAGATTGTTAGACTTCATGGAGTGCCGATGTCAATAGTGTCGGACAGAGATCCTAAATTTGTTTCCAGATTTTGGCAGAGTCTACAGAGGGCCTTTGGAGCCGAACTGAGATTTAGTACAGCTTTTCATCCCCAGACAGATGGGCAAACAGAAAGAACGATTCAGACACTTGAAGATATGCTTAGACTCTGTGTATTGGATTTCCAAGGAAATTGGGGAATGCATTTGCCATTAGCGGAATTCGCTTACAACAACAGTTATCACGCGAGTATTGGTATGGCGCCGTATGAAGCTCTATATGGAAGAAAATGCAGATCGCCGATATGTTGGACCGAAGTTGGAGATAAGGCTCTGCTTGGTCCCGAACTCATTCAAGTAACAACAGAGAAGATTAAACTTATTCAGCAGAGAATTAAAACTGCCCAGAGCCGACAAAAGAGTTATGCCGACCAGAGAAGAAATGAGCTAGAATTCGAAGTTGGGGATCACGTATTCCTAAAGGTTTCACCAATGAAAGGGGTTTCCAGATTTGGGAAGAGAGGTAAGTTAGCACCCCGTTATATTGGTCCATTTGAAGTCCTTGACAAGGTTAACTCCGTTGCCTACAGACTTGCTTTGCCACCAGAATTGAGCCAAGTCCATAACGTGTTTCATGTTTCGATGTTAAGGAAGTATATTCGGGATCCACTGCATGTAATTAAGCATTCTGGAATCGAAGTTAATGAGAATTTGGGCTATGAAGAGAAGCCGACGTCTATTGTGGACAGACAAGTTAAGCAATTGAGAAACAAGTCGATACCAATGGTAAAGGTGGAATGGAAAGAGCACTATGGCAAGGACGCCACATGGGAAATGGAAGAGGAAATGAGAATTCGACATCCAGAGTTATTCTTGGACCAAGGTATAGTAAGTTTGGGGTCCAAACTTCCTTAAGGGGGGTAGGATGTAACAACCCTCACTTTGAATCAGTCTTGCTTGCATGTATTTTGTATGATCTTGAATTGTCAAGTTTGAAATCTTGATACTTGCCTTGTTTTGCTTTGTCTTATTGTAAGTTGTTAGAATTCGTGTTTTGTTTGGAGTGTAGCCGAGGTCAGCTCAGCATAGTTTGCCTTTGAGCCTTCGCGTTTTGAGCAGTTTTGGAACCTTAGCCGACCTCCATCTTCACCCCGGCATGTTTGCCGAGATGTTTTGTGCTTGTAATCTTTGTTCTTGGGCAGGTATGGCCTAGGCCGAGATGTGGTACACCCAGGCCAAGGTGTGGCACAGCTTAGTCAAGTGTCGTCCTCCCTAACCTTTGTCTTTGTTGACCTGTTGCCGAAGTCTTGTCTTTGGCCGAGGGCATTTCTAGCCTGCGTGCTTAGCCGCCAAGCGTGTTGTGTACGCTTTGTCAGAGACTTGTCTTGTCTAGCAGTCACCTTTCTAACTGCACCAATCCGGTGATGCCACGTGTCCGAGCTGGAGGCTATGACCGCCGACAGGCCTATAATGCATCATTGTGTATCTTTTGATTATGATTTGGTCTCAAATCTTTGTCTTGTTTAGAGAGAGAAGCTCTAGAACTTAGAGTTAGAATTTTAGTGTGAGAGTTGAGCTCCGAGCTTGATCGTGGAAGATCGAACCGTTGGATTTCAGTTTTGAGGTTAGATTCTTGTTCTACATCGATTGTTCCTATTGATCATCTAGATGCATTGCATGATTGGATCTGTTTTGCATGTCATGCATTGATTTGAACTTGGTTTTGAAAGAGAAAAATGTTGTTCTTGTGTTCTTAAAGGAGAACCTTGTTTTGATCCGAAAGTTTGGAACAAGAATCATGTTTTGTGTTTGTTCTTGCATAATTTTCTCGAATGAGTACCCTAGTCCACGTTTTTGAACTCTTAGCTGGAAAACCCCAGATTTCGTATATGTGAGTTGGATTTCAGCATGCATGATCTTGTTCTTCGTGTCCTTTGAAAGGAAACTCAGGTTTTCCTAACTTTGCCTTGTTTTGGCTTTCGAGTCCACACCTCGGCGGGGAGGTGTAGGACCTCGGCTAGACCTGGATGGTACCCAGTGCACTTCCCTGTGATGGGAAATAATGTTTTGATTCCTTGCATGTATGTGAAGCTCGTTTTGAGAGTATGGTTTGCTATGTGATTGTAGGACTTTGATCTTTGCTTGAGCCTACACCTGAAGACCGAGGTGAGTGGTGCTTTTAATAAAGCTATGTTATAAAGCTTTTGATAAATCTTGCTTGTTTCGCTTTGGTAAAAGTAATTGCTAAGCATGAATGATTAGCCTATTTTGATGTTTTGTATATGAGCTTGTTTTGATGGTATTCTTGAAAGTCCCCTGTGCTGGAGGACTCTAAACTTTAGCAGCACTAGAGGAAAAGGTAAGTATGAACTTCGTCTTGATGATGTCCTTGTAATGGGTTGAGCGTTGTTTCGGTATCTTTGGAAAGTCCCTTGTGCTGGAGGACTCTAAACTTTCGCAGTACATCTTGTTAAAAAGGATACGGTCCTTTCTTTGGAAAGTCCCTTGTGCTGGAGGACTCTAAACTTTCGCAGTACATCTTGTTAAAAAGGATACGGTCCTTTCTTTGGAAAGTCCCTTGTGCTGGAGGACTCTAAACTTTCGCAGTACATCTTGTTAAAAAGGATACGGTCCTTTCTTTGGAAAGTCCCTTGTGCTGGAGGACTCTAAACTTTCGCAGTACATCTTGTTAAAAAAGGATACGGTCCTATCTTGCTAAGATAAATGTTAAAGCGGGCTACGGGCCTAAGTAACACAAGTCCCTTGTGCTAGAGGACTTTAAACTTTTGTAGCACCACTTGGTGAAAAAGGGCTACGGGCCTAAGTCACAAACTTCGGTGAAAAAGGGCTGCGGGCCTAAGTCATATAAGCTTGATATGTTTTGTCTTGAAGATTACCTCGGCTACTACTTGTGCTATCTCGGCAAATGTTTTCGACTTGTAAGACTTGTTGGATGAATACGGTTCATCACTTGATTCGATACAACTTGATTTGTTTTGTTTTGGAAGGAACCTCGGCTACTACTTGTTTAATCTTTGTATTGCTTTGTCTGGTAGGATATGACAGATGAATACGGTTCATCTCTTGTTCTGGTACAGCTTGATATTCTTTGCTTGGCAGGAACCTCGGCTATTGTTTGAATGGTTTTGATATGCTTTGTTTTGGCAGACTCCGGCTATTATTCATGCAAACCTTTATTTCTAGTACCATTCACTGAGTTTCCAAGCTCACCCCTCTCTATATATATGTAGGTGATGAGCAGGACGGCGGCGACGCCTAGAAGTATTTGTACAGCTTGTTTTGGGATTTTTGTTATGCCGACTTGACTTGCTTACATCGGCTGTTTTGTGATTACCTCGGCATATGTGTTACTTCGGCAGATTCTTGAAAATCATGCTTCTTTGCTCGTAACCGCTGTACTTGTATATGTCGGCTGAGAAGCCTTTTGATCAGGATGTAACTTGTATTTGTTTTGTTATCTGCCGAGGTGCAGTTCTGTTATGTATGCATTTACATTTGATCTATGCACAGCTCTCAAGGACCATTTGTACTTAGTTTATTCGCTTCCGCATATGTGAGCCCCTATGATTACTCTGATGTGTGTGAAATTTTGTAAGCCGGCCTTTGGTAATTACGGATTACTGGCCATCTCGGCACCCAGCCTACTGGGGGCAGGTTGGGGTCGTGACATTTTTGTTGTTTATATTTGCTAAACTACATGTCTTTTTCAAACATAAAATAAAAAATGTGATCCCTAATAAACTACAAACTAAATTACTAATTACTCACAATGTGGGGTGAGCTCCATACTCTTGTGATGGGATCCACACCTTATTGTGAGTAGTTGACAATTTAGTTTGTAGTTTATTAGGAATGACTTACTTAAAATTTTAAATTCTATCTATAGGAGGAAGAGAAGGCTGCTGAGGAGTGGGAAAGAAAAATGGCATTTGCTCTTGTCAGCCATGAATCTGGTCTGGTGTTTGAGGCTTTAGCAGTAGGCTTAAAGAGTAGATATGCAGAGTAATGTTCAGCATGCTTTGTGTCAGCCACGTGGCTTTTACAAATGCTCAATGTCTTTCCAGACACAGGCGTACGAGGAACAGCTCGTGTATGCTTGCTCAAGCGCTTTTTATCAATATTCAAGTCTGCAAAGGACAAAGAAGATAAAGTCCTTTCCATGCTCGCTCTGAACAGCTTCATCTGTGATGCTGGTGCGTAACAATTTATGGAATTAATAAAAAGTTTGCTCCATAATTTTATTGCAAGATAGTTATTGCAAAACTTGAGTTATATCCAAAAAGGTAAATAATTGTAGAAATGGGCTAAAGTATCTATTCTGAAGGAGCAAAATCAGTATGTAAGATGTTCATTAGCAGGGGGGGAAAATGTGAAAAGAAAACAATTATGGCAATCGTTGCTTCTATACAATCAAAGTGATATCTGCATAATATATATATATATATAGATTTTGTTAATGTGTGCCCTTACAGCACATGTTAATATGCTTAAACAGATTGTACATTTTGAGTCTATTTGCTCATAATTATGTATGTCTGCCTACATCTTTTTTAGGAATCTATTTTGTGAAATTAATGTAGTTCTTGTACTTGCATTGTGTCTTGCAGAGGGGATGGGTGAAATTACTTCCCACAGGAAGGATATCTTAACGGGTCTGAGAGAGCTCAAGAAATCCTCTACAATGGCATTTGATATGCTGAAAGTTTTCTCAGAAGGGCAGGACTCCAGTGCTGTAAGTTTCTTGTACTTTATTCTATTCTGTCTTATCTCGGAAAATTGGAATTAGCTTCAGGCAATATTCTGTTCTTCTTTGACACCAGGACCTGTGGAATCATAAAGAATTAGTTCAAGAAGATTGCAATGTAAATGGAAAAGTGCTGTCAGTAGTTTGCTTCAAAAACAAGATATTTTCTGGCCATTCAGATGGAACAATAAACGTAAACGAGCCAATCTGTTACGCTGTGTTTGGGTCTTGAATTTGAGGAGGGATTTGTGGAGAAAAGGGAAAACACGACAAAATTTTAGCTTATATTTCGTTGTCATTTCCCTCCTCGTTTCCTTTTCCGCCATAAATCCCTCCCCCAATCCTAGATCCAAACACAACTAGTATTTTTCATGGATCGTACTTTCCATGGTTTTAGTTTTTTAAATATAGTGGCTATGTGTGGATCCTAGAATTCTATACAGGTTGTATTTTATAGACAGTGCATGTATTTATATATATCCTCATGATTTAAAGAACTGAATACAAGTATAACACATGTATGTAAACAATTCAGTTGCCGATAAATTTTTTTTTATATATATATAAACAATTCAGTTGTTGTTCTATGCATTCCCTACGTAGAAGGCTTTGTATATGCATTTGGTGATTGGAAGTCTCACTACTACACTATAACTTAGTGGAATAACCACAATCAATGGAATTGATCCTATAGAAGATGAATAGACCAATTTATACAAATTAATGGCAATTATTAAATTAACCAAGTGACTAATTGATTGCATGCCTTTTCATCCTACCAATCCAAACCCCCAAAAGAACAGACTCCAGAGATTTTGTTCATTGGAAATAGCCAATCTAGCTAGAAGCTATCCTAATTTTTTGGTATTGAATGGTGTTATCCATAGGCACCACTCAGTGCAAGCAATTGACGTGTGCATGTGCTAATACATGAGCAAGTGGTTAAGTAAGAAGCAAGCATGGATGCACATGCGCGACAGTTTCCAAATAGATTGTAAAATTTCTGCTGAAGACCTGTGCATTTCTCCACTTGCAAAGAACTGGTTTCTCATAGAGAAATGTTGGCTCAGTGTCACCAACTGCATATGTTTTTGTTGATATATCTTAACACTGAGATTGTATTTGGAACCATATATGCCTCTAGTATAAGGCATGTTATTGTTTTAGTTGAATTCAAACAGATTTACATGAAGAGGTAATGTTAATACTTAATACCCAATCAAGATATAAGGTTACTAAACAAATAAGCCGGTGAATTTCAATCTGATGACAATTTTTTATTGTTTTGCCCTACTAAAAATACTGAAGGTGTGGACTGGTAGAGGTTGCATTATACCTCTTATTCAAGAAACTCAATTGCATACAAAGGCAGTTACTAGCTTGGCAATTCTACAGACAGAGGATAAGCTATACAGTGGTTCACTTGACAGGACTGTAAGGGTATGTTATAATCTTTCTTCTAATTCAGATTGGTTTAATTTGCATTCCTTAAAAGTTTCTTGTTCGTGCAACTAGGTCTGGTCTATCAACAGTGAAGTAATTCATTGCACACAAGTTCATGAAGTGAAGGATCAAGTTAAAAATCTACTAGTTGACAAAAGCATTTTGTGCTTCATTCCACAAGGAGCTGGCATCAAGGTGTGTCATAAAGCTTCCATCCAATTTTCTAAACATTTTATTTCTGCATTTAACAATGTTACATACCTTGAAAAATTACTGCAAAATTCATTTTAGATATGGTCCCATCACACTAACATTAAATCCACATCGTACACCTCACTTTTGGTGTACGTTGCATTTTTCTTCAAAGTTTAAGCCTTTTAAATCACACTATAGAGGATGGTTTGACCATCATTTTATTTTGATGGTGGTAAGGGTGCGTACATCTTGAACTCCCAAGATCCTACTTGCTCTTTTTATTATTTTGTTCTGACTTCCTCAATCAATCACCAAGTTATCCCCAAGAGGCCAATGAAGTCATTCATCATGAACTTGCTGCTGAAGTACTAATGGTCAACACTGTTTTCATCTTGCATATGGTTCTTTTAAAGGGGAAATAAAAAATAAAAAATAAAAAGAAGAAAGAAAAGAAAAAAAAAAAAAAAAAAAAAGGAAAGAAAGAAAAAAGGAGAAAGGAGAAAAAAATGGAAACTTCACAAAACAATTGCATAAACATGGAGAGTAAAAATAACTATAGTAGGGGTCTATGAAGCACCGACACTCCAAAATAGGTGCCATAGCAATGGCGTGTCATTTTATTAATTAATCTACTAGTTGACAAAAGCATTTTGTGCTTCACTCCACAAGGAGCTGGCATCAAGGTATGTCATAAAGCTTCCATCCAATTTTCTAAACATTTTTATTTCTACATTTAACAATGCTACATACCTTGAAAAATTATTACAAAATTCATTTTAGATGTGGTCCCATCACACTAAGTCCTGTACACCTCACTTTGGGGTACACTGCATTTTTCTTCAACATTAAAGCCTTTTAAATCACACTATGGAGGATGGTTTGACCATCACTTTATTTTGATTGTGGTAAGGGTGCGTATATCTTGAACTCCCAATATCCTACTTGCTCTTTTCCCTTTTATTATTATGTTCTGACTTCCTCAACCCCAAGAGGCCAATGAAGTCATTCATCATGAACTTGCTGCTGAAGTACTAATGGTCAACACTGTTTTCATCTTGCATATGGTTTTTTTAAAGGGGAAATAAAAAATAAAAAATAAAAAATAAAAAATAAAAAAGAAGAAAGAAAAAATAAAAAATAAAAAAGAAGAAAGAAAAAAGAAGGAGAAAAAAATGAAAACTTCACAAAACAATTGCATAAACATGGAGAGTAAAAATAACTATAGTAGGGGTCTATAAAGCACCGATACTCCAAAATAGGTGCCATAGTAGTGCCGTGTTGTTTTATTAATTAATTTATTTTATTTTTTATATTGAATTAGTGTTATTTTTTGTTACTTTCGATTGATTGTGGTGAAATAAAAATGCATAAAAAATACCTTTTTTTTATTTATTGCCATATCCCCATTGTGTCCCCACTTTTGTGAAATCATGGTATCCGTGGCCGTGCTTCTTATGTAGGGGTAAAAAGTTGAAAACTAATTGCAAAAGCATGATTTTTTATTGCTTTGCCCCTCTTTCTCTTTTCCCTTCTCCCCTCTCCTTCCTCTCACATCCCTCCCTCTACAACCAGCCATTTCCCATCAACCATCACCCTACCCACACCTCGACTCGACCCTACCACCGTCACCACCATCGCCACTCTCTCCCCAACCCTCCTCCAACCCCACCACGACAAAAACTTGAATGTAATGGTGATACCATGTCATCAGTATAACCATTCAATACCTTCTTGCAAGGTAGTTATGTCTGGAAACCCCCTTTATTGTTTGTTGGTGACCGTGACGCTGAATTTTTAACCCTGCCTCCCCCTCCCCCCCTCCCCCCCTCCCAACCACCTCCATCCCCCTACCCTCACCCTCCCTAACTACTGAGAGTATGCAACAACCCCTTCACCCTACAAACCCTAGATCTACCCTTTGCAAATTCCTCTACAAATGTCACACAAATCCCAGCTCCCAATTTGTTGTTGATTGTAATCTTAGGGTTCACAAAGAAGAAGGGAATCGTGGCAGTAGAGAAAGGGGCGGTGGGTTGCGATAAGAGAAGAGGGAGAGAGATAGTGTTAATAAAAATTATGCTAGGCCTTGATCGACAGTAACCAAACAATAATTTAAACAAACAATATAAACAGAAACCAGATGATTGTATAAATGTTCTAAATGTCTTGAAAGTATGAGCACTTCTTTGGAATAATTAACAATCGAAAAAGTGAAGTATCCAAACAAACAAAGGCAACTCCAGATAAAATTATCTAAGTTTACAAGAATTACAAGTCACAAATTACAAAGAAAACTACTCGTAAGTTAAGATAATCTACTCCTGAGACTTAAGGTAGACTACTCCTAAAGATAAAGAGAAAAAAAACTATGATAAGTTTGATGATTTGTTGATGTCCCCTCTCTCTGCAAACTTCTCGGCCTTTATGGCTCTTCTTTCCATGACCCCATGATCTCCTCAATCTGCAACTGCTACTGTGTAACAACTACAACTGCTCCCTCACTTCCAAATCCTCAAACCACATCAAGCCTTCACTTCCACCTGTCGATCTTCACTTCCTTTGAGTTGACACGTGTCCCTAGGTCCTTTCAACCTTCCTTCGACGGAGAAAAATCCCCACCTTGTTCATGTTTTCCTTTGCAAGTCACCTACTAAGCCCATGACTTGGCCAAAAACTGCTCCATCATCTACATTGTTTAATGCACATTCTCGACCTCTCTCAAATTGCTTACCCCCTTAAACAACTGTTGAACCCTCACTTGATTTTGCCACATGTCGTATCCCAACTGGTCCACCTATAGACAAGAACTAGCAAAAATGGGTGCAAATAGATAGAAGCTTAATAAATCACATCTTTCAGTGAAGGTTAATTCCAAAAGTAGTTGTGGCAATACACAACTGATTTATGTACCTTGCTATTCTTGTATCAGGTGCAGTCATGGAGTGGAGGATCCAAATTGTTGAATCCGAATAAATATGCAAAGTGTTTAGCCCTTGTACAAGGGAAATTATACTGTGGATGCCAGGACAATACTATTCAGGTACCAAAATCTCTCTATCTTTACATCCATTGCCTCCTTTCGTGTTTCTTCACTTCCTTCTTTTCTTTTGATCAGTGACATAATTTTGTTTATTTTGACTTTCACGATCTTTCAGGAAATTGGTTTAGACACTGGAACTCTCAGTACAATTCAAACTGGATCCAGGAAATATCTAGCGAAAGCAAGTCCCATCTATGCACTGCATGTTCATGATGGGCTAATTTATTCGGCCAGCTCTTCCTTAGACGGAGCAGCTATAAAGGTACTGCTTCTTTACAAAATTTGATGACCTCCCGGATTTTATTTTATTTTATTTTTTTTCCTTCTAAATATTAGATGATGAAATGTCCATTCTAAGTAACTGAAATTGAATATTTCCCAAAACTTGCATAAAACTTTTAACTGATCATTTTATAAGTTTGTGGATAAATTATATTTTGTACCTTGCGCTTTGCATTAAATATCATTTCAGTCCCTCATTTTCTAATTATAACAGTTAATCCCTTACATTTTTTAGTCAAGTTGTAATATTGTCCTTCCATTAGTTAGGTGTTAAAGTGCCTAATAGAAATTATCACGTGACCCTCACATGAGGTATTGTTTTGGGCAAAAATGTAATTTTCTTCTCCTCTCTATTTTTCTATTTTTTCACAGTATTTTCTTTCTACTGTATTTACTAAACCTACCACTACTGGAAGTGATAGCAAAGAGGTGGGCAATGGCCATAGTTAGTGGGGAAGGGGTGAGGGAATAGCAAGGAAGGGTTGGTCGGTGGTGGTGGATTTAGAAAATACGATAGAAAGAAAACATAAAGTGAAAAGAAGAGAAAATGAAAGAAAAATATATTTTTCCCTAGAAAGTGTCTCATGAGAGAGCTATGCGGAAAATTTCATTAGGCAATTTGACACCAAACTAACTGATGATTTGCATTGCAAATTGACCAAAAGTGTAAGAAAATGATGGACCAAAGTGAGATGAGGTGCAAAGCTTAATTTACCCCCAAGTATCGTGTTTATATGACAAATGATATTTGATTGTTGTTATGTGGCAAAAGATATGGAATGCTTCGAATTACGGTATGGTTGGATCGTTGCCATCTACATTGGAGGTGAGGGCCATGGCTATATGCTCTGAGCTGATATATTTGGGTTGCAAGGGAGGGATTGTGGAAATTTGGTGCAGAAAAAAGCACAGTAAAATAGAAACACTTCAAAGTGGTACCACTGCTAAAATTCTATGTATGAGTCTTGATGCCGATGAAGAAGTTTTGGTGGTTGGAACATCTGATGGCAGAATTCAGGTACATTTTTCCTTTCATCTCAACATTCATAGAGCATAAACATAGTGTAAAAGATGCTTTCGAATTCTTTACTTTTAGTGAACTTTAAAAAATTAACAATTATAGGGACTACCGGTATAATAAATATAGTACACCGATTTCACTTTGATCTTTTTAGTTTTACACATGGTCTTTGTCCATTCTAATTTCTAATAGTGGGTGATAGACGGACCACATTATCACAAAACTGAAAGTGTATAGGATAAATTGTTTAAATTGAGATTACGGGGATTAAAGTAACACTTTGCTTAAATTACATGGAATTTATAAATTTAAACACACCGTAGAGGTTGTAGATTTATTAGCTTTTCCAACTAATGGAGGGAGCATTTCTCTTGATGTGCAGGCATGGGGACTGACCTAAATGAGGATGAACCACAAGTTTTTCATATACACGGTTGCAGACTAAAATCATCATTTGACATTATTTTGGGTTCTATGAATCTAGGAATGAGCTTCTTCTCTGTTTGGGAGATATTCTTGACAAATTGTATATATATATATTATGACAACCTTTGTTGTTTCCGTCATAGCCATTATAGGGCCTCTTTATATCCTTGTACAGAATAACGTACAAAAGCTTGAAATTGTTGAAAAAATAAATTTGCTTTCCGTGTTTATATAGTTCATATTACCCAACACTACAAAAAAAAGTGGGTATATGAGACGGAACTATTTGCGATGGCACACTTGCCGTCTCAAAAAGTCACTTTTTGCGACGGCAGAAAATGCCGTCTCAAAAAAGCAGAGTATTTGCGACGACACCATTTACCGTCTCAAAAAAACATAGCATTTGCGACGGCACAATTTGCCGTCTCAAACACACCTAGTAAATGAACAGTTATTGGTTAGTTTAGAATACCGTTACGTCTCTCAATAGTGTTAGGATGATTAGAGAATACAAAAATACATGATAAATTGTGGTTGATGTAGGATATTTAAAAAGTCAAAAATTAACTTTTTTTAGTTAAAATTTACAAAAAGATAAAACTAAATTTAAATAGTCAATAATTTTAACATTATTGACAATTTTAATATTATTATTATTTTTAATCCCTCTATTTCTAATTTTTTTATTCGTATCAAAATCAATCTATTCAAACACACCTAGTAAAGGAGCAATTATTGGTTGGTTTGGGATATCGTTACGTGTCTCAATAGTGTTAAGATGATTAGAGAATACGAAAATACCTGATAAATTGTGGTTGATGTAGGATATTTGAGAAGTCAAAAATTAATTTATTTTAGTTAAAATTTACAAAAAGATAAAATAAATTTAAATAGTCAATAAGGTAAAATGTCATATCAAATTTATAATCATTTTAATTTTTTCTCACAAATATCATATTAAGTTATAAAAAAATTCAATCATTTTCTCAAACATAAATATTTTAACATAATAAAATCTATACTATATACTTACTATATATTAAGTAAAAGGGGGTTTTTAACCCCCAAGGCCTGTGGGAGTTTCAATATACCAATCCTAATTTTTCAATTTTTTATTTTAAAAAAAAAAATTAACTTCAGCATTTATTAACTTCTCTCAACCCACAAGACTTTTTGACTTCTCTCATAATTACTGTAGTACCTTTTCCAAAACAAATAATTTGTATATTAAAAAAAAATTAAAACAAATATAAATATCTATATCTATATTTATCTATCTATTTATATCTATTTCTAACCCACAAGTTTTGTGGGATTTCCAATATCTGAACCTTAATTTCTTAATTTTTTAGATTTTTTTTGAAAAAAAAAACTTAGCACTTATTAAATTCTTCCAAGTCTTTTTAATTTCTCCAATACACACTCTCTTTTTAACTTTTCATGTACCTATTGCAAACAGTGAGTTTCCTTTTTGTTTTCTCCTTCTTGATTTCTCACTTCTACACTTTCAACTTCAGTGACCAATGACCACGTATGCAAAGAATAAGTCTTCTTTTTATTTTCTCCTTCTTGACTTTTCCTTTTATTTACTGTTTTAATATTGTAGTTAGATAGCGCATAAAAATATTTGTGATTTGTCTAGCGAATAAAAAATTATAATTTGATTTTTAATATGATTGAAGTTAGATAAATATAAACTCTCACAAAGAGAAAATTTTGATTATAATTAGTTGAATGATTCTTTTTTTTTTTTTAATGTGATTGTAGTTAGTTTAATAGTTCTTTTTTTTCATTTATTTATTTTATTATGGGAAAAATGTGCTGTGATTGTAGTTTGTTCAATGGCTCTTCTTTTTAATATGATTGTTGTAGTTAGTTCAATGATTTTTTTTAATGTTGTTTAATCTTTTTATTTATTATTTTAATTTTATTTTTAATATGATTGAAGTTAGATAAACATAAACACTCATAAAGAAAAAAATGTGATTGTAGTTAGTTCAATAGTTCTTTTTTAATGTGATTGTAGTTAGTCAATAGTTCTTTTTTTCATTTATTTATTTATTTTTATTATGGGAAAAATATGATGTGATTGTAGTTTGTTCAATTGTTCTTTTTTTTAATGTGATTTAATCTTTTATTTACTGTTTTAATGGTTTTTCTTTACAATTATTTATGAAAAAAATATGATTGTAGTTAGATAGCATAAAAATATTTGTGATTTGATTTGATTTTTTTTTTCTGATTTGATTTTTAAAGTATCAATTATTGATAATGATTAGATTATATTTTGAAAAAAAAATTGTAATTGATTTTTTTAACTCACTGTGTTTTTTGAAAAAAAATTATTATGTTTTTTTAACTATCAATTCACTTAATTTGTGATTTGATTTTTAACTCATTGTGTTTTTTAAAAAACAAAATAGATTGTACTCATTAGGGTCACATAATGTACCAATTATTAATGATGATTAGATTGTATTTTGACCAAAAAAAAATGTAATTGATTTTTAACTTACTATGTTTTTTGAAAAATAAATTATTGTGTTTTTTAATTATCAATTGACTTAATTTGTGATTGATTTTTTAATTATTGATGATAATTAGATAGTATTAAAAAAATTGTGATTTGTATGATTGAAGTTATCTCTTTTTGTTTATAATTTTATTTTTTAATATGATTGAAATTAGATAAATATAAACACTCACAAAAAGAAAAATGTGATTGTAATTTGTTCAATGGTTCTAAATAATTTTTTTTATTTACTATTTTAATGGTTATTTTTTTTCATTTTTTTTATTATAAGAAAAATGTCATTGTAGTTAGATAGTATTAAAAAATTTGTGATTTGTATGATTGAAGTTATCTCATTTTGTTTATAGTTTAATTTTTTAATATGATTGAAATTAGATAAATATAAACACTCACAAAAAGAAAAATGTGATTGTAGTTTGTTTAATGGTTTTAAATAATCTTTTTATTTACTATTTTAATGGTTTTTTTTAATTATTTTTTTTTATTATGAGAAAAATGTCATTATAGTTAGTTAGATAGCATTATTAACTTCAGTATTTATTAACTTTTATTTAAATATTTCAATTTAAATTTTCTAAATTTTTTATTTTTTTTAAAAAAATCTCAGCATTTATTGATTTGATCAAAATCCCCTGATCAACATTGATTAACTTTTTTCAATCCACATGTCTTTTCATATGCCTGCATTTATTGATTTGGTCAAAATTTCCTAATCAGCATTTAAAATCACCTCATACAAATAATTATAGATACAATCCGTGCATAGTTACTGCAGTATTATTTTTAACTTATCCCATATACTATGGTTAATGATAAGATTGTTAAATTATTTTTATAAAAAAATCTTAAAAAACATAATTTATATATTAAAAAAAAATCTAAAAATTTATAATTACCCCGTGCATAGCACAGGTGATAAGCTAGTAATAAAAAATTTAAAAAACCTATCATAATGGTCAACTTTCCAAATGAGGTGAGTGATAGTTAAAAAGACGCGACACGAATTAAGAATAATGTTATATGCACCAATTAGGTTATGTTTGTTTGGACGGACTGGATTAGGTTAAATTCAGTGTGTTTGGTTTGAGTTTTTTGAATTAATTTTTTTAAAAATTGAGTTTTTTGATTTTCGTGTTTTTTTTTTTTAGTGAATATTTTTAAAATTTTAAACATTTTTTTTTACTTTTTTAGATACACCTTACTTAGACGTATCTAAAAAGTAAAAAATTTGTAAAAAAATATTTTTAAAAATTAATAAATACATAAAAATACAAAAAATGTACTGAATTCTAGAAATTTTTTTTTTGTATTTTTGTATTTAGTGAATTTTTAAAAAGTTTTTTTCAATTTTTGTTTTACTTTTTAGGTATATTTATGTTAGGTATGTCTAAAAATTTTAAAAATTGCTCAAAATATTAAAAAAATTTAGTAAAAATAAAAAAACACAAAAAATAAAAAAGTAAAATTTTCTGAAAAGTATTTTTAAAAAATGATAATCAAGCATAGCATTGTCATGATTAATGGTCTTAGGATTTTACAAAGACCTTTGAATTGTGTATCATATCCTATATTTGGATTGAATTAAGATTCTAAGGAAAGACTAATAGTCTAGACTTTAATTTAGTTATCTAATTTATATCTCACCTTCTTCTGTGGGATTGAATAATCTATCCGATATGAGATATCATATCCAAATGAATTGTTAGTATGTACTTCGTTTAACCAAATATCAAATTAATAATTTTATCAGACTATTAGTCAAATCTCAAACCCATGTTCACCCAAATAAACATAGCCTTAATATATTAATTAGTGTATTACATGATATAGGCCCTGTTTGGCACAGTTTATAATCAGCTTATTTCAGCTTTCAACTTAATTTAAGCTATTTTGATGTGTTTGGTTTAGCTTATAGCTTATAGCTTATAGCTTATAGCTTTTTGGAAGTCAGAAATCAGCTTATTCTTTGAGTGGGGCAGGAGATACTTTAAGAATAAGCTGGAAATCAGCTTAAGCTGAAAGTTATAAGCTATAAGCTGTTTAAGCATAAGCTATAAGCTGTTTCTCACAGCTCTACCAAACGGGACTATAATTTAAGAAATTTTTTATATTTATAATGTGATTAATGAATCATACCAATAATAATGTCCAAACTAGTTAAGAAGTACATAATTGATACATTTAACACCACCACAGAAATTTAACCCTCTGTAATTTTTTAGGTTGAATTTCCATTCCATTTCCAACTCTCTCATTTGTCTGCGGCAATGGCGAAGAAGCGGCAGAGAGTACCGGAGGTTCTATGGAGGTTATTCCACAACCGCGCTCGCACTCTAGCCGATACCGTCATCTCTTTGATTCCACAATCTCCGCCGCCGGCCGAGTGCCGTTGCAAAGGGCGGCGATGCCTCGGTTGCAGCGGCCAAGGTTACATGTCGTTCCTCCTCAAGCCAGACGACCCCTCGGAGTATCGGAAACTCTTAACTCATTGCTTCGTTGTCGTTTCCGACAATGCTCCTCCTCTCTCAACTTTCCATCCCGACTGTCGTTGGTCCCAAGACGAGGTCGTTCTCTCTCTCTCTCTCTCTCTCTCTCTATGTATGTGTATTTTTATACTAACAATTATCTTTGATGGGAGGACTAATCATTGTTTATTATTTATTTATAAGAATAATACGCATCACTAAAGTAGAGACGCAAAATAATTTTTAAAATTTAAAAATATCTTTGCGAATCGTTTGTCAATTATATATTTTAGTAAAAAAAATATAAAAATAAAATTAAAAGATTTAAGTTGTTATATTGTGCTCTCTATTTGTTTATATTTTTTTTTGATAAAAAATAAAAATATTATTAAAATAATATATTCCCAACGAGATCTTAGTTCACCGCTTAGCTTTTCCATTCCTACCCTATGGTCACCACTTGTCTGCTCACCAAAACTCTCTATCTTTACTACTATACACACCAAAAACTCTCCATCTTCAAAATAGAGACTGTCTTTGCCGGTGGTGATCTCCATCGTAGGTGTTGAACTTCATTGCCGGCAGAGGGTTTCATTCAGCCTCCATCTTTGCCAGTGTTGATCTCCATCGTCAGTGTTGAACGCTCGTCGTCTCATCGTTTCAGATTGCCCGCAGAGGGTTTCATTCGGCCTCCAGATTCATCGGTTTTAATCTTCATCATCAGTATTGAACTCTCATCGTCGTTTTAGATTGCTATTCTCACCCTTGATTCAATTGTGTATTCAACAACACAATCAGTTTCAACTTTGTTACATAACAAAATGAATAGAGACTTAATGGGTTCAAAATTTTATATCTAAACAAAGAATAAAATTTTAATTTATTTTAACCGAACTAACTTAAAATGTTCAATTTTTAATATATGAACATGTAATATTTGATCAATTTTAATAATTTGAACAAAATTGTATTGTTCAAATATAAATAATCGAACATTGTGTAAAAGTTCGACTCTGATTATCCAAACACATGACGAACCAATTCATCTTCCCAACATACAAATGAGATAAATAAAAAATCAAAAAGCTAAATCATAAACTAACATTTTCAATGTTTATATCGGAACTAACTATCTTAGTGTTATCCACGGTGTGCAAATCTTTAAAACTAATTGATTTCAATATATTTAAACCTTAGATCTTCAAAGGCAATAATGTTTTGAGTTTGAAAAATAAGTACAACGGAGAAGAAAATAAGTGAGCTAATTGATAATGAATGATATTATGAGTGTAGTATGTTAATGGTGAAGATGATGAAATAATACAGTGTTTATATGTTTAAACCTTAAACCCTATAGGTGATGATAGTGTGTGAAGAGTATTTTGTATTTTTAAATATGAAATATTTGAATGAGTAGAATACACCCTCATATTGTCCTTATGGTCTTTTTATTTGAGAATATTATTGAAATATAAATTTAATCTGTTAATGGTGTATATTGAAAGGATTAGTGGTGTAAATAGAATCTCCCAAAATAAATTTGTTTGAAATGACCAATTTGCACCCTTCTCCCTCTTTTTGTCTGTTGTTAGCATGTTTGGAATTGTTTTCGGTTTCTTGACTTATTAGTTTTAGTTTTAAAAGATTGTTTTTAATTTTATTTTGGGGGTAGTTTTTAGTGAAAATTTCCTGCATATTTTTATTAATTTTGTAATCTTATTTTATTCTTTTGATGTGTCTAACCTTGTGAAATAAATGTGAAAGAGTTCATTAAAAGGGCAATAAAACGAAAATGTGGTATTTTTATTTTTTTGACTTCAGTGAATCTAAAAAAAAAATTTACAAATATTTTATTTTTAGTGCATCTAGATTAGATTAAGTACATTAAAAAGGTAAATAAATAAAAATCACTAAGCAAGATGATCGTCTAAGTGGCATTGTGGAAAAAAAGTAGATTGTTATGATTATTACTAGGGAAATAAAAACCCATTGATATTTCAAAATGTGTTTGTTCTATTTCTCACATGTTCTGTTCTATTTCTCACATGTTCAATGTCATTTTCATTTAGATTCTTCATGAACCAACAAAAGATTGTTGGCCTAGTCATTTTTGGGGAAGATAATGGGTAATATGTAGCTTTTTTGGCCTTTATTTCTTTATTTCATTCTTTCTTTTGTTGTCAGGAGATTTTTGATCTTATACTACGTTCACTTGAAAGGGAAGGGTGTCACCTTAGTCATCATTGCTTTTTTCTAAATGGGGGTATGTATGGCCTAAAGGCAAACATGTTAGAAACTTGTGCTTCTTATTTCATTTTATATTTCCCTTGTTTCATGTTTGAGTTACCCTACCTTAGGTGAATTTTCTATCTTGCTTCCATCTGCAAAACAAAAATTTGATGTATTAGTCAGGCGCACATAAAGTCCTTGGGCTTGCGCCTTTTAGTATGCTCTAGGCTCAAGAAATGCATGCTTTTTTTTTTTTAAATGCAATTTTGTCTTTGTCTTTATCTTTTATATTTGTTATTGGTCACTAATTGATAGTCCTTTTGTTATATTTATGGTTGTATAGCTAGAAAACATCTTAATAAGCTTGTTTTGTGGCTTGTGTCAATGTGCCTTTACATTGCTAGTTGAATTAATACATCATAATTTATGTGCCAGGATATTTTCTATTTAAGCTGCCCTAATATGACTAGGCAGCATCTTTGGAAAAAACTTGACTTTTGAGAGCATGAAAACAATTTGTTCTCTAAAAAGCAAGCCAAGTATTTTTCAAATGCTATTAGAACAGTTAAGATTTATATAAATCCCGTATATCTGACCTGTTAGTACTTGTTATGGTTACAGATTGTTAAAGGGACTATCGAAATGATAATGCGCCAGCATTCCCCTTCATCAAATGTCTTATGCAGTGATTATGATATGGTAAGTGATTTTCTGATGAACTTCTATCTTTGTGCTACTTTGTTGCTATTATCATTGAGTTGATGATTCCTTTACGTTGTATCAAAACTTTATTTCTCTTTCTCTGAGTTGGCTGCGTGACAACTTCTCATTTTTTATGCTATTGTCTATCTTGTTCTTCTCTATTGTGCATTTTAAATTTTCTACCAGCTACATGGATCTCTTTTCATTAGGATTGTCATTCCCTTAATGCATTTGGAAACTTATCTTAGCTTTCATGTTCTTATTTGTCGAAACTTGTTTTTACTATTAACCAGTCTGAATATGCTCATTAAACCTTTTTGACCTTTTTGTTGCATAATCGTGGTATTGATGATATTTTGATAGGTATGTTTACAAATTTTTGTTTAAAAAGAGTAACTATTCTTGAACATTCGGAGTTTCATACTTTGAGTATATCCAAACACTCTGCCTTTATCTGCAAGGTATGTCAGGATATGTATTCTCTCTTCTCATCAAGAGCTGTGCTGGCTTTTTAGTGACTTTGTCAGACTTTCATTGTGTTGTTTGTATAACTGATAAAAATTTGAGGACAGTCAAACCATTGTTTAGTTTGTCAAAGTCAATACTCTGCATATAGGGTAGTCAGCAATCAAACTCATAGTATAGAATCAACTTGGAGAATGTAGACCTTGTCACTAGATGTTAGCCACATTGCAAATGCGTGCAAAAAATAAGGGAATGTGGCCTTATGGAAAGATTAGAGGTCTTCTCCCTTGGATGATTAAAACTCATTTCTTGAAATCTCTTTCAAATTAAAAGTTGAGGGGTCCCATCTAGAAACGGTGCATATTTACAATTTTTAATAGTTGAGGGGTCTAAATGAAAGGTTTTAAAATTGAGGGGGGTAAAGTGATATTTCAATGATTGTTGAAAGGGTGTCTGAGTAACTAACCCTAAAATTTAGTAAGGAAACAATTTACACTTAAAGTAGGTTTTGTTGGAATGAAAATGTTTAGATGGATGAGGTAGTACAAGAAATGAATGAATTCAAGGGAAGTTGTAAGAGACGTCATTTAAAGATGAAATGAGTGGAAGTTGTTTGAGATGGTTTGGTTATGTGTAATGTAGATTGAGGTGGAAGGTGCCAAAATGATGAGAGGAAGGCCAAAAGAGGTGTGGGTTGATTTTGTGATGTGATGAATTATGATGATTTACTCAACGGAGAAGCTACGTGCTGTAGTACGTAAGCTCTACTCAGCCTAGAGCATTGAATCTGCATAACCGGATCCTTGTAACTGAGGCCAAATATTTGGGGGTTAGCATTGTTGAGTTGAGTTTAATGCATATCAATTGCTTGTTAAAAGAGTTACTTCTTCGCTGAGCACGGCCACATTGGTTCGAATACTTCTTGATGTACTGGAGCTTTTGTGGGTAGAAGATACTGGTTTGCTAAACGTGCACCTGGGTTAACCAGGTTACTGCAGCTTTACTGCAGGAAATTTGTTTACCTGACAAATTGAAGCAATACCTAATAGATGCAGTGTCGAAGCAGAGGCTATTACATCCTTGAGGTTATGGATGCTGATACTAATATTGCAAGTAAGCTGGTTAGCACAAAAAAACAAGCCTTATTGAAATTGTAATGCATTAGAATTATGGGATAAATTTGTACAATTTACTGAAACTGCTGGTTTGTTCATGTGAAGGGTACCTTATTGGGCATACAAGGCCATGCAAATGGCAAGTAACATGCCATTGGTTATCTTAATTTCATTATTTTACTATTTCTGTTAGAAGGAATTTAAATGGTTTGTATGATCAAGGTGGAGCAGTTTGTTGGTTGATAATTAATGCTTCTGTATTGATAGTTACCATGTAATATCTGGCAGCGTCACCGTTCAAGCCCCACCATAGAGCTTTTAACTTGTTTAGCATGGGGCCTTCTCTTAAGAAGGGTAGGTAATGGGTACTTTGACATGTTTTTTGTTTGAAATCATCACTTTATTTTCTTCTTTGGAACATCTGTGTGTGTATATTATAGATGATCAAGGTAATATGATATGCAGGTTGGGGATGGAATCATGGTGTATTTGTTGAAGTATACTTCAATATTTTTGCCACTTCCTCGAAAGCAACACTATCAGGTGGCAGGTTTTCCTATCAGTGATTTTTGCTTTAAATCAAAGCATATATCAAAGCCTAATTATCAGCATTCTTCACTTGTCCTCGGTAAAGAAGAATTGGATCTTATTCATTTCTTGAAGATATCTGACTATATGTTGAGTTCATCATATTTTATTCTTATCATTTTTTCTTATACTAGTGAAAAGATGGGATGCAATTTGCAGTTTAATTTTTTTTTTAAATGTTGCACGGACTCGGGTACAAGTATCGTATGCGGGTGTGTGTCCGAGTGTTAGTCCTTTATGAACCTAAATCTTAGGATATTGCATTGGGGACGTGCCATGGACACATATATATTACATATTGTATTATTAGATATTTTATAAGTTATGTAACAATGTCCTTGAAATTAAATAGCATTTAGAAAGAACAGGAAATTTCTATATCGCATCCTTGTGAGAAGCTAGAAATGTTTCTTTATTAGCAAATGTGAGTTTCTTCCTTTTCAAAAATCGTAAAAAAATTAGAGGATCCAAGTTTTTAAATTAGGTACAGGCGTCACACACATCCCACACCCTTACTCTTGTCATATCTTGTAGACATAAGTACTGAGAGAAATAGAAGAGTTCATGTAGCGAAGGTTTATTTGTCCTTTTATCTATCAAATAGTGTGCGTAAATGAAAAATGGTTTATCAGGTTTCTAATGTTATATGGTTTGAAATTTGTATACAAAGTGGGCTACATTGGGTAAATCCTTTACGTGTTTTTAACCATTCTGAATTAGATTTACGCATGCATAAATATTTTACTACTAGACCATTTTTTAAAAATTGATCCTGGTTGTGTAAACCCCCTTGTTAACTCACTCGCCGTGAATGTTTTATTATATTACAAATGATGGTTCTTTGGAAACTCTCAGTTCGATGGGATGATGCCTTTCAGAACTTTGATCGTGTATGTTTATGGAAGGCATTCCTTCTCAAAATCTTTGGCATATTGCACACAGAGTGGCTTCTCTCACACTTGTTATGTATGCATGTAGGGATATATATGTTTTTACACAACTAATATATACGTGGCCTATTGTTTTTCCTTGGGAATAATGCTTAGCAAAAAGGGTAAAAAAAGTACTGTTGGAAATAAGACAAATGCTAAATATAAACTTGGCTACACAAATTTTCCTACATATCAACTTGGCTACACAAATTTTGTTTTTTCGTCTTGCTATATCTTTTTTTTTTTTTGAAACAACAACGAAATTAATTTTATAAAAGAAGAAAGAAAGGAGGACGAGAAATCCTCATACAGAGAAAAGGAACATGATGAAAGTAAAACATAGCCATCATAAAAAAAGAAAAAACGAGAAAAAACAAGCAAACCCAAACACTAAGGGTTACAAACAGCAGCCTAATCCCAAGAAATCAAGAAAAGAGGGATTCCCCTAAAAGGAGGAGACACAAAGGCCCAAAAAGATGCCAAAAATCCAGCCTTATCCCACAACGAATCTGCATTAGCCTCCTTTCCATCAAAGATCCGTGCATTTCTCTCTAGCCATATGATCCAGAAAATAGCACAAACAATACAAGACCACAATGACTTGGCTCGCTTAGATCCGCCGAACCCATCAAACTTAACAAGAAGCATATGTGTGCAATCCCGTGGAGCAACCCATTTAACATCACACAAGCCAAATAGACGCTGCTATAACTGAATAGCCACTGAGCAATGGAGAAAGAGGTGATCCGCTGATTCCGAACTCCTCTTGCACATCACATACCATTGAGGGCAAAGATGGTGATTTGGCCTTCTCCTTTGGAATAGATCATTGGTCATAACACCTCTATGAGCTAAGGACCACATGAAAAACTTTACTTTATGAGGGACACCCGCTTTCCAAATTTTCATGTGAAGAGGAAACAGAGGAACGGATGACTTATCAATGAGATTATCAAACAAGGATTTACAAGAAAAAACCCCTGAAGAGCTGATATTCCACACCCTTTTATCAGGATATGATGCTAAGGAAACCCCACCAACCAACGTCAACAAAGATGTCAACTCAAGAGACTCCCTATCACTAAGATTCCTAAGGAAGTTGAAATTCCAAGATATTGGTGCCACATGAGAACGTGCCACCGATTCAATTGAAACATTTTGAGCTTAAACCAATCAATATAAAAGTGGAAAACCTTTATCAAAAGATGTATCCCCTACCCAAACATCCTCCCAAAAATGTATGCTAGCCCCATCACCCACTTTCATAGAGAAAAACCGAGACACAATTGGATGCAACCGAGAGATAGACTTCCAAGGAGAACGACAACTGCCCCTACTAACCACAATAGAATCTCTACCATTAGCCTGAATTCCATACTTGCTTTTAATGATAGAACCCCATAAGGACTCGCTTTCCTCGGGAAATCTCCACAACCATTTGCTCAAGAGGGCAATGTTTCTAGCAACAATATCTACTACACACATATTTGGCTAAAAAATAGGCTTGGCTGTTTCTGACTGTGTTTATGTATGTCGTTTATTATTCTTCCTGAATAATTCCTTTTGAAGCATTAGCTTTCACAGGGAGCTAATGGGGGTGTTGGTTTGAGGCTAAACTAGCCAATAAAGGCAAAAAAAGCCTAATGCCATTACATCACAGTTAAATTTCAAGTTCTCCTTATTGTAAGTTGAATGTGACATATCTTCCTTCAAACTAAAACTCTAGTTGTCGTCTTATGTTATGATAATATTATTGATATGTGAAGATAGAAAGAAAAAGATTGATAGGCCAAATAATTAGTCAATTGTTGAAGTTGGGATGATATTTTCAAGAACTTCTAAACTGAAGTTGCAGAGTCAAACTTGTTTGTGTCAGAAGAGAGTGAATTGGCAAAACTCCAAGGAACATTTTACCAATTAAAAAATCTATTGGATGTTAGTTTTAGTTTTCAATGATTAGTTGGTTTTCTCTTCCCTCAAGTTAAACCGATTTGAAAATTTAACTTAGCCAAGTTAAACATATGTTGTTAAAAGCATCCACAGACAAATTGCAACAAGATAGTAGACACATTGATTTAACATGGAAAACCTTGAGGAAAACTCTCTTCAAGGGAAAAACCACGAACACAACCAACCAACTAGGCATCGCTTTTGACTTACTTGTACCCTACTTTGGTCTTAGGTGGTATTGGAGGCTTCTCTCTACGGTGAAGGGGTAGTAGTTTGGGCATCAAACCCTTGGTTAAAAGCAGGGGATGTTTCATTGGGAGGAGGAGGATTCATTATCTAGAACAAAAATACAATTATTAGGCTATTTATGCTTATAGGAATCAGAGTAAACGAGAGAAAAAATTCAGATTATTAGAGCCATTTCAACCCAAAAAATAAAAAAATAGCAGCATGCCACAATAGAGTATTACAGTAGTCAGAGAGCTAAAACTAAACTAAAAACAGTAATCATGAGAGTATGTTTTAAGTGCACTTTTGTATATGTGTTTTGCTTTAACTACTAAACACTCAGTTTGGTTTTAGTTTTCAGAATTTACTTTTCAGAAAATTATACTTTTTCATTTTTCCGTAATTTTTTGTTTTCACTAATTTTTATAATAATTTAAGTGATTTTTTTAATTTTTAGACACACCTAACATAAATACACTTAAAAAGTATAATATTTGTGAATTTTTTTAAAAAAAATTCACTAAATACCAAAAATATAAAAAAATACAAAAATACAAAAATACAAAAATTCACTACATTTTTTTGTATTTTTGTGTATTTTTTAATTTTTTTTCATAAATATTTTACTATTTAGATACATCTAAGTAAGGTATATCTAAAAAAGTAAAAAAAATTGCTTAAAATTTAAAAATATTCACTGAAAACAAAAAAACACGAAAAATAAAAAATTCTGTTTTCAAAAAACTGAATTCAGAAAATTGAAACTAAACACACAGAAAAGTTTTTGTGCTTTGCGCTTTAAGCATGCTTTTTCCCAACATTGCATTTTCCTGTTTTGGTTGCAACCTTGAAATGAGCCGGAAAATATTTTTTGTTGTTTGGCTAGTGGGGAAAATCATTATTATTTCATGCTTCCAAATAATTATATAAACAAGAACTTTCATTCACAACATGAATATTATTTAGAGCAACTAGAAAATCAACCTAGCAAATGGCCTTGTGGCATATTGGCGTCACCCCAACGCTCCCATGGGGAGGTTAGGGGTTCAAGTCCTGGTAGGGTCATGGATGTTGGGGTGGGTTTGGGAGGGGTGGAGTATTTGGGAGATTTTGCTGATAAAAAAAATAAGAAAAAAAGAAAAGAAAAGCAAATCAGCCTAAAATTAATTTTTTTTCTAAAGACACATTCACTAGTCTGTGGTGGTGGCGGCAAGATGGTGGTAGTGGCAATGATAGTGGTGGTGGTAAGTTGGGGTGATGATGGTGGAGCTGGTGTGGTGGCAGTAGTGGTGAGGGAGTGACGGTGGTAGTGGTAATTCTAGTTGGGTCTGAAAAATGTTTTATGCCTTTTTGAAGGTGGAAAAATATTTTCCTCCCAAATCAACTCATTTTCCTTTCCGTTGATTTTTGTTTTCCATCATACCAAATACAGTAAAGCGCAAATTTGTTTTCCACCAAAACAAATGAAGCGTTATCTATATAACAACTACCTATTCCGTTGTGAATTCATGTATAACCTTGATTATTAAATGCATCATCTTTGGGCACTTGATGCCTTTACTGGATATTTTTCTTGACATATTAGGCCTGATTCATTTTTGGACTGTCCTTAAACTGTACTGTTATGATTTTTTTTTTTTTTTTATGTTCTTTACCTTATTGTAGCAGCAATTCATCTTTCTCTTCTTTTACTGGTTATATTTTATTCTGTTTTCATTTGCTTTTGTACAATTTGTTTTTTATTTTATTTCCTTTTTCAATTAATTAATTTGTAGTTTTTGAAGTCATTACTTCCTCAAGATTGATCAGATAGTATACCCTTAGGAATTTGACAGATTGGTGATTATCTTCAAACTTTTTATCAGGATCTGAAAAAAAAAGGAAAAGAATTGATGAAGTTGACTTAATGTCAGAGAAAGAGCAATCCAATAGTGCCTTTGGTGATGTTGTTCCCTCAAGTTTAGTTGGTTGTTTTGGTTGTAACGGTACAAGTTATTCAACTTCATTCAGCAGGAATTGTGTGATGAAGAGCCATCAGGAGAGTTTGTCCGGGGAAGCTACATTATGCACTGGAACTGATAATGCTAATAATGAAGGAAATACAAATGGGGAACACCGAGAATGGTCAAACCAGATTACAGCAAATTCTAGAAAGCGTCTAAGACAATTTAGTTGGCAGCGCCACAAGAAGCGTAGGCAATTGGACATTCAAGAAACCTATTCTTTGACCCAATGTACAAGGACTATGAGCGATAGAGACCATCTGAGAGGCCTCAATCTGGTTTGAACACAAGTGTAAGTATTCAGGAAGAACAGTGTTTTTTTATTTTCGAAGGATTTGTCAAACAAAATTTGGATTTATGTATTTCTTGTACTCTTATTTCTCTGTGGTTTGCAGTTTCATCTTATCAACTAATTAGGGATTTTTGATATACTTAGAACACTTCTATTTAGATTTTTACTATAGTTGAAGTTCTGGAATTAATGCTCTTCTTATCTTGATTTTTTTGTCTTTCATTCATTAACAAAATCACTAAATCAATAATGTATATAATTGAGGCTGCTAACTAGCTGTCATTCCATAAAGCCTCTAGAATCTGTTTAAGTAGCATGAACCAGAAGGAAAAGTTAGCTTAAATAGAAGAAAAAAAAGAAAAAAAAAAGAAAAAAAAAAAAAGCGTATTTGATAGAATTAGTAGTGAGGTTATCATGCAGCATTTTTAGAAAATGAAAACTCGTTGTGGACAATTGTAAAATTGATGTCTTTATTTGATTTTTGTTAAACCGATAGTATTAATATCCCCAAGTTATGTTTTTAAATATAGTTAGACAAGTTTAATTACTTATATTGATGTTATCGGAAACTATGTTGCATGGTCTTAGATACTAGTATCAAGTGTGGGCGAGTGTCCAAGCATCAAACCTTCCTAAGCCCTAAAAGGATATTGTGATATGCATCGAAAAGTTGGGTATTGATACGTAGACATGCCTTGAACATTTAAATATATTGCGTATTATGATACGGGAGAGGAAATAAAGAGATTTTAATCAAGTTAAGTGCATAATGAATGATGATTCTAAGGTATTGGTGAAGGATGAAGAGATTAAGGAAAGATGAAAAAACTATTTTGAGAAACTATTAAATGAGGAACATGGAGGTACGTCTATAGGGGAATAAATAGCCAGTAATACGATAAACCAAGACTATAGGTTCTATCGCAGGATTAGGAACTTTGAAGTGGAGATTGCACTTAAGAAGATGAAATCAAATAAGACTTTAGGACCCGATGATATCCCTATTGAAGCTTGGAAGTGTTTGGGTAAAAAGGGAGTTGCTTGGTTGACTAGGTTGTTTAGCAAAATTTTGTTGACTAGGAAGATGCCAGATGAGTGGAGAAAGAGTATTTTAGTGCCAATCTATAAGAATAAAGGAGATGTCCAGAATTGCAACAACTATAGAGGAATCAAGCTAATGTGTCATATAATGAAAGTGTGGGAGAGGGTGATGGAACGTCGATTGCGAGATATAACAAAGGTGTCAGAGAATCAATTTGAGTTTATGTCTGGCAGGTCAATAATGGAAGTAATCTATCTTTTGAGGAGAGTAATAGAAAAGTATAGAAAAAAGAAAAGAGACATTCATATGGTATTTATCGATCTTGAGAAAGTATATGATAAAGTGCCTTAGGATATAATATGGTGGGTGTTTCAGAAGAAAGGGGTGACAAGATTATATTGATGTGATTAGGGACATGTCTGAAGGGGTGGTGACTATTATTATATCGCCTGTTGGAATGAATTTCCTATCACTGTAGGGTTACACCAAGGATCTACCTTAAGTCCTTATCTTTTTGCTTTAATTATGGATGAGTTGATGAGAAATATTCAGGATGATGTGCCATGGTGTATGCTTTTTGCAGACGATATTGCTAGTGGATGAGACTAAAGAAGGAGTTAACACAAAGTTGAAGATTTGGAGAAAAACACTTGAATCTGAAGGATTCCGGATAAGCAGAACTAAGACAGAGTACATGGAGTGTAAATTTAGTAATAGTAACAATAAAAGCAGAGGAGAAGTGAAGATTGAGAACCAAGAACTGTCTAAGAGTGAACATTTTTGTTATTTAGGGTCGATTATCACAACAGCGGGGGAGATTGATACGGACGTGGCTTATAGGACTAAGGTGGGATGGTGTAAGTGAAGAAGTGCGTCTGGGGTATTGTGCGATAAACGAATACCCACTAGACTAAAAAGGAAGTTCTATAGAACGGCTATTAGACCAGCGTTGTTGTATGGGACGGAGTGTTAGGCAACCAAGAAATAACATGTAGATAAGATGAGTGTGACTGAGATAAGGATGCTAAGGTGGATGTGCGGTAAGACCAGACAAGACAAAATTAGGAATGAGTGTATTCCGGAATGGGTAGGAGTAGCACAGATAGAAGATAAGTTGAGAGAGAATCAATTGAGATGGTTTGGTCATATTCAACAGAGACCAACAGAGGCAGTAGTGAATAGATGCGATGTAGTGACGGTAGATGGAAGTGTTAGGGGACCAGGTAGGCCTAGATTAACATTGGCTAGCATTGTAAATAGAGATATGAATCTACTTAATTTGACTAATGAAATGGCCTTTGATAGAGTTGCGTGGAGAAGAAGGATTTATGTAGCCGACCCCATTTGATGGGACTTAAGGCTTGGTTTGGTTTGGTATTATGATATTCTGTCATAAGAAGTAAATTATTAGGAATGTACTTGGAATAAAAAGGGATTTAGGGAAAAATGGGGATTTCAATTTCTCATCAATATTATTAAGTTTTCCTTACTACCAAATGTAAGCTGCTTCTTCTTCGAACGTTGTTAAAATTAGAGAATCCTACTTTGGGTGTGAGTGTTGACACAGGTATACTAGGAGGAATAGAAGAGTCCGTGTAACATTGATTGTGAATATATTATAAATTAGTGTATTGTGTGAAAATTGAATTTGATGATTTTGTGTGAAAATGAGTGTATTAAAAATAAAAAATGCTAGGGATGCCAAAAAAACTACCAAACACACCATGTGAGTATTGTGTAGAATTTTTTATAGTGTTTTTTTGGGTCCCTAGCATTGCTCATTAAAAATATGGCATTGATGATTTTTGTTGAATGACCCCACTGCATGATTTTCATGGCTATGCCACTTTTCTTTGCCTAGTTGCTAAGAAGCACTGACACTTCTAAAATGGTGGCGTGAACGTGTCATGCACCTGACGCTAGTCGGACACTTCGCAGCACGTGTCGAACACATGTCTAACATGTTCCATTATTTTTTAAATTTTGTTAGACTTGGACACATTTTGGAGTTCAGACACTTGGGTAACATTACATGTCCATTGCTTAGACACTCACGAAACGTATTAAAGAATTATTTTTTTTTTTGTAAATTTGTAATTATTAATCCCTCCTCTTTTAAATTCTAGAAATTAGTTTTAAGTTATTTTTTTATTATCTTTAAATGAAACTATATTTTTTGTGCATATTCCCTACGTGTTGTGTCTTGCATTTTTTTCAAAATTGTTGGGTGTGCTTTGAATTGCAGAATTGCTGTTTTGGAGAGGATTGTTGTAAGACCCCTGTTCTGCATGAAGTTAATTGGTCCTTAATGTGAGTACGATTATGTGTCTAGTATGATTTTGTGTGCCATTATGTGAAAGTATGTGGTTTTGAATTTCTATTTGTTTACCGTAGGAATATCTGTTTGATTATCTGCTTTGGAAATTAAATTGAAGGCCTTATCGGCCACAGAACCCGAAATTGATTGCGCCATTGTGATTGGCATAATTTTTAGAGCCTACGGTGAAATTTAATTGAAAACTGATTCGGATCAAATTAAATTGATTTAATTAGTGACTTAGTGCTCTATTATTTGATATTAAAATAATATAACAAGAGGGGCTTTTAATATGGGCACTGCACACCCAATTTCTCCCTTTTAAGCTTTACTTGGCTGATCATAAACACCAAAGAAAAGGAGAGGGTCGGCTAGAGGGAGAGAGGGTGAAGGAAAATTGAAGTTTTGGCCTCAAAGCTTGGTGATCTTGAAGGCACACTCAAGAATTTACCATAGATTGTAAGGATTAAGCTCCTAGGTGAGTAATCATTCCTTGATTCATAAGTTTGGACTTGTGATTTTGTGTATTCAAGCTAGTTGGGTAATCAAGAGTGAGAATTGACATAATTTGAGTTGTATGTGTTGAATTTAAAGTCAATAGATGCATGCATGTAGGAAATTACTATGAATTTCCATATTTGAACACAGTGTGTATAATCTATATTGAATCTTGTTTGAAATCTATGTATTTGATCATCTCTTCACCAATTAAGTCGATATGAATGAATATTTCTCACATGCAAGAGTAAATCATGGCGGTATGAGCTTTGCATGTTTGAATTTGATGTATTGGTGATGAGTTTGGGTTAATTTGAGGCATGCATGTAAGTAATTCAAGAAATGGAGCTTCATGGTGTTATGATTTGGTGTTGGTATCATGTGGGTATATGTATGTGTGAAATTGGAGCCATAATATGCAAGAAATGTGGTTGAAATGTCGAAATTGAACTCAAGAAACCATTATGGAAAACCAAGAATTTATGATGTCCGCTCGAGCGGGGGAACCGACGCTCGAGCGGGGAATTCATGCTCCTAGTATTTTTTTTGCAGGCATGGGTCTGCTCGAGCGGGGAGCTATGTAGACAGACCTTCCGCTCGAGCGCCCGAGTTTACGCTCGAGCGTGAATTTGATGCAACCAGCACTTTTGCAGGCCAATTGGGTTCGCTCGAGCGGGGACCCTGTTTTCTGAAATTTTGAAAATGCATTCTGTGTTCTGTTTTCCGTTCCCTTTCACTTCTAAGCACTCTTAGGCATACATTGAGCATTGTGATTGAATTAAAGAGATAAGAATGAAGCCTAAAGAGGAATATGTGAATTAAAGAACGGATTGAATTATTTGTGACCCATATGTGTTATATGATATGTAGGGTCAAGCTCCAGGGCAAATCCACAAGCCAATCACTGTGAGTAATATCTGAAATATGTTGTTGTCCAATTGCTTACTTCTATGTAGGTTTTGTAAAGTTCATTAATTTGAATGGTGGAGAAAGTTTGAAAGGCCTAAAGGCCAGTTTGATATAAAAGTTTGAAAGGCCTAAAGGGCAGTTTGATATGAAAGTTTGAAAGGCCTAAAGGCTAGTTTGATACGAAAGTATAAATGGGCCAGAGACCGTTTTAACAAAGAATGAATGGGCCAAAGGCCGTTTTGACATGAATGAATTGGCCGAAGGCCGTTTTGACAGGAATGGATGGGCCGAAGGCCGTTTTGACATGAATGGATGGGCCGAAGGCCGTTTTGACATGAATGGATGGGTCGAAGGCCGTTTTGACATGGATGAATGGGCCAGAGGCCATTTTGACATGAATGACTGGGCCAGAGGCCAGTTTGACATAAATGAATGGGTCAGAGGCCAGTTTGACATGAATGATAGTTTGACACGAATAACAGTTTGACACGAACGATAGTTCGACACGAATAACAGTTTGACACAAACGATAGTTTGACACGAATAATAGTTTGACACGAATGATAGTGTGACATGAGTAACAGTTTGACCTGAAAGTATGAATGGGCCAAAGGCCACTATGAATGTATGTATTAGTTAGAAATATAAATTGGGCCCAAGGCCGTTTGATGTATATTGTTCCAATGTATATTCCTTATTTGATATTATTCACTGGGTTGTCGCTCACGCTCATTCATGTGTTTGTAGGTGAGCCAGAAGAAGTCCAAACCCAGCCCCAGTATGGAACAATTAAGGTTTTGAAGAATCAGCCCTTGCGTCTCACGCACGAGACACGTCTTCGCCCTTCTGCCTTCTATGTCATTTTGTCATGTTGGCGAGGACTTTGGTGTACGTCTGTATGTAGCTTTGTTTTGGCTGACTTAGATTTGAATGATCCTGTCTGTATAGAACTTTATGTTACTATACTTTCTGTTGTGAGTTATTAACATATGTATGTATGGAATGTTATGATGTGCATATAAGCACGGCTCTATGGACAAAGTTTTAAAGTTGCTTCCGTTTGGCCCCCGTTAACTCTGTTAAAATACGTCTAGTTTGGTTTGAGGCCGTAGGTAATCTCATGATTACTGGCCGGTTATGCCCTTAACCCACGGGGGTGGGTTCGGGTCGTGACAATTGTTATCCCTAGTAGGAGGTTCCTGCAACGAAGGAATGGATCAACTATTGCAAATGTATCTGTTAAGATGTTTGTTGGAATTAGTAAATATAACTAGATTAAACGGAGTTTGTCAGAGCTAATATCTTAGATTCAGCTTATATTAAACATTTGTATGATGTTGATAAGTTACCTGTGACATTGCAGCTTACTAACTTTATGACATAGTGGCATCATTTTGTTGGGTCCTAATATAATTTAATATTGGTATCTTTTGGCAATATCATATATTAACATATGTCCCTTGAAGAATGCAGACAAAAAATGGCAAAAATCTTGAAATGTGTAAAAGGATTTTTTAACGTGTGCTCTTAGGGCTCATGTGAAGAAGCTTAAAAAGATTGTACATTTTGCATGAAAAGTGAGTGTAATAAAGAATGTACAATCTTTTTAAGCCTTTAGGGCACATGTAACAAGACCCTATGTAAAATACCTGAAACAGTGAATATTTGTAGCATTAAATATGTTTACTCAATGTGCTTTCTGGTTATCTTAACTCTATCATAATTTGTGATTGTATTGAATAAAATTTTGGATCCTTGATGACCATGATTATTGGAGAAGCCTTTATTTTTAATGCTGTGGACACTGGATAAAATCTTCCCTTTTACCTTCAACAGTTTCTTTTTTCTGTTACTCATCAAGCCAATGTAGATTTCTCCAAGGACAAGAAAAATTAGATGTGAATATTTTTCTTTTCTCTCAAAACATACTGTTATCAGTGAGTTCTCTGTCATTTTCTGGTGATATGAACCAAACCCAGATAGAAATAACACATACATTTCTTCTGATTGTTATCATGTTAGGAAGGAGTTAAGCATCAGATGAGATGTAACACTATAGGCAATGTTACAGTTAGAAAACTTACAGAATCATCTCAAACTCTAGGAGACTTATTTATACGTCAAAGTTTTATCTAAACAATGTATTAAATAACAAACCTATTTTGGACCATAGTGATAAGGCTACAATATTGCGTATTATGCTTTAGTATCTCAAATCATGCTTGATGGAACTTGAGATGAGTAAATGGTTCTTATGCTTGAGGGCGATCAAAGAGACTTGGGGAGCACCGACCAAAAGACATATCGCTAATTGAAAACTTTGAGGTGAAATATTTTCCTACTGACAGGGGAGAAGACTTTGGCTGCTTTTTTTGAATGGTATATGAGCCTTCCCCCCAACGTGCACACACAAAAAGATTTTTTCCTGTTTCTTTGCATGTATAGAGCCTTTCCCCTTATTTTCTGGATTCTAATAGTTTCTAGATTTGGTCTATCTGCAGATGCCATTGCAGTGCTCTTGTTGTTTGGTGCTGCAAACTCTCCAGCGTGTCACCAGAGAAGCTGGGATTGATAAGCAATTCATGTTCTATAAATTGGAATGTTCTTCATTAGTTTTTCCAAGAAAACGTATCCTCTTCTGTCACTTATAATATAGTTTCCACTTCATGCATATGCAGCTCTCTCTCTCCCTCTCTCATAAGCTGCTTATGTTTCTTGTTAACGTTATTTGATTTCGTAATTTTAATTAGATGATCATACCCAACTAGCTAATTGCTTAAGAACTTCCGTTTGTTATTGTTTTGATGCCTTGACTTTAACTTTGTGATGTTATTGGATGTTATGGAACTTTGTTATTTTTCTTTTCTTGGAAAAGAATTAATGCAACTTAACTTACTTCAGATGTATTGAATTCTTTGAAGCCCAATTTCTCTTGTGCCAATGTTCTTTTTAAGGATATATTTGGCTTATCTGATGCCACTCTTAGTGTTCTGTCAAAGCCATGCTTCCATAGCACTAATTGCTGTCTCAGTAACAACAAATGCCTGTAAGTGGAGCAATAGCTTCAATATAAACTTGATTTTGCATTACCATACATTATTTTTTTCACAAATATATGAGTTCTGGTGTGTACTTCGGTTTATTTGATCCTCTTCTTACTTTGGGGTGTACATAGGCATCATAGGCTCTGCATAAGAAAACATATGCGGTATACACTGTTACGACCTATAAAGGAGAAGAATAAATGAGATGGTTTTCATGTAAACAATGCTGAGGTGAGGTCCCATTGAAAGGTTCATATTGTACATCATTGTTTAAGATTGTTAAGTATGATATATATCATGGGGGCATTTTTTCACTTGCATAATTTTGTTCATCATTTCCTAGTGAGTGGCAGAAGTGCTAGTAGAACTCAGTTGTGGTTCTGAGGTTCTGAAATGGGGAGGGACAGTCAAAATAGACACAGGTTGGACTGATATGACAGAAGTCTCAACATGCTGAGACTGGTCCTTATTGGCCAAACTATACTACTGTTTTTGACTTTGTGTTCTAATCAATTCTTTTTGGCTCCAGATATCACTCACTTGTTAAATTGCTTAAAAATCTCATACACAATGCTCGGCGTTGCCAACATTTGAGGTTATTAGAAAAGCACTGTTCCATTCTATCCTCAGATCAAAATACTGAAGGAAGAGTTTGCTCCATCTTTGAGGTTAGTATTCCCCAGAAGACTGTGTTATGTTTGTTGTCGTAACAGAGGCAATATAGTATTTTTGTCATCTTTGAGGTTAGTATTTCCCAGAAGACTGCTATGTTTGTTGTTGTAACAGAGGCAATATAGTATTTTTATACTCTTTGAGGAATGGTGGGTTCCATAAGATTGAGGACTGTAAAGTTATCATCTCTCTCTCTCTCTCTCTCTCTCCTTTTTTCTTTGGTGGTTTCTTTATTTTTTCTGTCAGAATGTCTTGTTCCTCCGATGGTAATTTTTTTCTTCTATAGTAATGTTCAGGTTTTGTTCAAATAGTTCTCAGCTAGGCATGTTTGAACTACTCCATAAAAGAATTCTTTTAATTTTTTGGTTTTATGTAATCTTATGGATGTAAGTATTTATCAACTTTACGAGCACCTGACCATTTTGTCTTTTCATTAAAAATGCAGCAATGCCTCATAAACTATATGTTAATATTTTTATTCTGCTTTGAAGTAGAAAGTGTAATGTTTGTCGCATTTGGGTCTCAGGGAAATAAATTCCAAACAAATTCACTTGGGAAACGACATGCTAAGGTTCTACAGCAAGGAAAGTTACCACTTGATAAATGTAGTAGTTTGGAGACCGACCTTGGCAAGAGAACTCCTGAAACAAGTGATCATCAGTTTGTGCCAAGTCTATCTTGTTGTACAAAAAATCAAGTGGTGTCATTTATCTGGGCTGTTTGCAGGAATATAGTTCCTCCAGATCTGCTTGGGACTACTTCTAATTGGAGAATTTTGAGGAGGAACATCTCCAGGTTTGTTTGGCTTCGAAGATTTGAAAAATTCTCTTTAAAGCAGTGTATGCATAAGTTGAAAACATCATTGTTCCCTTTGCTGTCAAATAAGCACTCTTCATGCTGCTCGAATGATTTTGTGCTAAAGCACACAAAAGTGCAGAGTGCAGATATGCCTAGGAAGTGCAGTCAAGTAAACAATGTTGCTGATGCTATGAAACATAAAATTGTAGAGAAATGGATCTTTTGGTTGTTTTCATGCCTAGTAGTGCCCTTGGTGCAAGCAAACTTCTATGTCACGGAAAGTGAGCATGGGAAAGAAGATGTATTTTATTATCGAAAATCAATCTGGAAGAAGGTTATGAACTTGAATGATCAGAACTATCTTCCATTAAATGATGCATCAGTTAGAAACATTATAGGAAAAAGGTCATTTGGGTTTTCAAGGGTTAGACTTCGTCCAAAAGGAAATGGAATTAGGGTTCTAGCAAATCTTAAAGCATCATCAAGGATGCCAATAAAAGAACACTCTTTGAAAGTTCTATCCTGTGGGCTGCTGGGTATGTTATCTTTGCATCCAAGACATGTTAAATACGACACTTTCAAGTCTGTGAACAATGTACTTCGTGATTTGCATGCTTTCCTAAAAGGTTTACAGATGAAAAAACCAGAGAAGCTAGGCTCATCAGTATTCGATTACGATGATGTTTACAGAAAGTTATGCCCTTTCTTATCAGTTTTGAAGAATGGGTCAACCACTGTGCCTTCTGTATTCATTGTTGTCTGTGATGTGTCTAAAGCATTTGATTCTGTTAATCAGGATAAGTTGCTCAGTGTAATGAAGGATGTTATAGAGAATGATGAATGTCTTTTAAAGCTGTCTCATCAAGTTGTCTGCACGAAGAAATCTTTATGGGTTCGTCAGAACGTAATCCTAGCAGACCAAGATATCAGCATTGGGTCTACTAAATTTACTTCTGCTTCTTACCATTCATTGCATGGCATTCTTGTCAATCAGGTATTTTGATTGAATTGCTTTTGGATATCACCCATTCTGTTTTGTACTTTGTTTTTGTTTCTATTAGATTTTCATAATTTATAACCACTTTTGGTGAAGTTGATGTTGTACTGCTCTTTGATATATATTATATATATACACTATTGCAATTTGTATTTATATGTTTATGATATTATTTCATTTAGAGCAAGATAAACTTATACCTGCTGTAAGAAACACTTCTTACATCCTTCCATAACTTTTGTTGGATTTGTTAGATACACGTGATGCAACATCTATTGCATGGCTAAACAAGTATGAAGTCTAAGGGTCTCACGATCATGAAGAAGCTTTTTTGGTCCAAAAAAAGTGTCTATGGTAGTGTTTAGTAGTTAAGTGGATTTTAGTAATTTCATGATTTGCTGTACATGGGCTATGGGAGTTGGCCATAGGTTTTCTTTTGGATCAAGTTATTAAATGGATCATTAATACTACGTCTAGAATAGTCTTTGTGGTGAAAAGGGGTCAATTTTTTATTTTTTGATTTCATAAAAGGGTTGGAGTAAAAATGGAAGTCATAGTGATAGCTGGTCTAGATTATTCGTAGGTACCAAATACTCTTAATTTCTAAGTTCGAGTCCTAGTCCTTGTAGGAGTAAGAGAGTCTTTAACCTATAAATATATATAATTTCAATAATTCAATGGAGTTGATATTATGGAAATTGGAGATTGAGTTGGTGTGAATTTGCCTAACTCTTGCAAGGGTGAAACACCTCTTTCTCTCTTCTTCTCTTTCTCCTTCTTTGTGCACATACCCAAGCTACTATTTTTGGATTATTATTTAACCCCAAAACCCTATCCAATGAAGCCCAAATCAACCCTAATCTCTTTTCCTACCTATTGGTTTTCAATTTAATCATTAAAATGCTAAATTACTTTCTGTTTCAGCCTTTAAATAGCCTCTATTCTGAAAATTCAGAAAGATCTCCTACATCAGCATGCACTTATATGTTCAGTGTGCATGATCAACATGAGAGTGGCATTCAAAGCTATAGTTGGGTTGATAAAAGATTAATCCATCAAAAAAGGTTCATAAGGGGTGTAAGGATAACTTTTACATCCAGTTTAATAAGTTTATCCTGCCTGATATACTTAAATGTCACTTGCGTGTGACAGGATAACCTATAATATTCCAGTAAGCATCTCATATAATGTTTCAATTAGATTGCTGCAAAAAAAAAAATAAATGAAATAAATAAAAATTGTTGTACCTGTTCGTTGATGGATGGCATCACATACCCATATTCCTAGCATCATTTTCTATTTGATATTGCTCTTCATAATATGGATGCTACAAAGGTTGGTTGTAATGCTCCCAAGGACAACTTAATGTATACAAGTCAAAAAAATTCTGTGCACCTACTTTCCTAGAACTGTAATCAGCTATCAAGCACAAATACAAGCATGAGATACGAATATGATGCGATACAAAAATAACCTTAGAAAACAAGATATGGATTATATTTGCTAATCTCATGCAATTCCAGTTCAGGCAACAAAACACTAAAGTCAACCCTGCCTTTCGTCTCAAACAAAGTTTCGGCCAATACCAACGTGTTTCAGACATTTTGCTTTATCTTAGTCATTTCCGGTCAAGTACAGCGTTCCGGCTGTGTCCATACCTAACACACAACCCTCCATAAAAATATTTTTTTGTATCCTCACTGTTTCCGTATATTAATTTTTTTGAAAATCACTATGTCCCTGTGTTGATACCTGTGTCCGTGTTTGTGCTTCTTAGTTGGTCATCAAGGAACCATAAACAATTATGAATGGAGTGATGGACCTTTGCTTAGAAAATAAACAAATGCATGACCAAGGCAAATTCCAACCCTCTACCGTTAAGCCTATATATATATATATATTTTTTGATCGGCGAAAGTTAGTTGTAGTTGTTAGATTAGCACCAATGGGAGTTAACCTCCCCACCCTTGCAAAGCACCAAGTGCTTGCCTCCTAATTCAACTTCTCCTTAGGGACTTATCCTTCTACTATATTGACTTATCCTCAACTAAGCAAGGCTGGGATTGAGATTTTCGAAAGAATAGTTTACCTTTTTTGAAGAAGCTATGTTTGTCTTTTAATTTACTGCTTCTAATATTTCAGGGTTGGAGCAGAAAAATAAGGAAGGAAGAGCTTTACTTTAATTTAAATGAGCATGTGAAGCGAAATGTGCTGCAATTAGATAAAAAATATTACTTGCAACATGTTGGTATACCCCAAGGAAGTGTTTTATCTTCTCTGCTTTGCTCTTTTTACTATGGGCATCTGGAAACGAATGTAATACTTCCATTTCTTGAGAAGAATCCAGAACCTTCTACTGGATATTTATCAGAGAGACATGACGATTGTGATGCTTCTGCTGAGGTAAAGAGAAGTGAGTCCCCAGTCATCACGTCATCTCCTAAATATATGCTATTTAGGTTTATTGATGACTTTCTTTTCATATCAACCTGCAAGAAGCAGGCTGCCAGATTCTTCTCCAGATTGCAGAGAGGCTTTCGAGAATACAACTGCTACATGAATCAGGAAAAATGTGGCCTAAATTTTGATATTGACCAAAAATCAGGGATTACATCAAATCGGGTGCACATGGGGGACGACGGTATCACATTTCTTCGATGGTGTGGCTTGTTTATCAATTGCTGCACGTTAGAAGTTCAGGCAGACTACACAAGGTAACTCCCTTTCTTATTTGACTAATGATGTAGTCTTGGTTGTTAAAATCTTACGATTCACGATTCGATGCGAATTTCAAGCAAAATGTTGGTTTCGATTTCCTTAGTTGAATCTTAAATTGAGTAAATCTTATGATTCATTGTAGTTCACTGGGATTCGTTACGATTCACTTTTAGTTTTGTTTGCTTAATGCATGAAATGAAACTTTGTCATTTTTGCAAAATAGAAAAAGAGATCAATCAATTATATTATTATAAATAGCTTTATATGTAAATACATGTATGCAATTTTGTTATATTGATATTTATTTCATTTTAAACATTGTGTTTTTAAATGTATATAGTAATGATATGATTATGACAGCAGTTAGGCGGTGAGTTTATTGGGATTTTTTATATTGATCTCAGTATTGTCGGATCAACAATGACTTGGTATTGGCTGAAACTCAGACAATGCAACTATAATTCACAAGAATTAATGAAAATTAGCAGAAAATTTCTGAATAACAAGAAACAAACTCTGTAACAAGTAGACTGATTTAACTAAAACATTCCTACATTCATTGTGAAGAGCAGTGATATACAAATAGCTATGAATTCTCATGGAAATATGTGGCTCGTTTGGCTACTATAGTGTCAAAAAAGACAATGTACAGTTATCAAAGTAAGAAACTATAAATATGCCAAATTTGATCACATCACATTTGAACCACCCAAAAGCTAACTAATCTTTTTCTTGCATACTATTGTTATATTAACTCTAAACATATGAGTATTTGGGGAAACATATCTTTTAGGACGTACATCTAGATATAAGCATTGAATTTGATTATGATATATTTTTGTTTGGCAAAAAGCTTGATGTTTATAAGCTTCAAGTAGTTTTTGTCTAATCATCCAAATGGTAACCAATCTTTTTCTTGTGCATTGTCATACTAACTTATATGAATATTTGTGGAAACATGACTTTCATCAGATTCATATATCTTAATACTGAATTTGATTATGATTGTTTTATTTGGTAAAAGCTTCTGTTTACAAGCTTTCAGTGGTTTTTGCCTCGAGATGTTATTTGAAGAAGGAAAAAAGAAAGAGAGAAGAAAAAAATAGAGGAAGCAAAAAACAGAACTTTTAAAAAGAAAAGATCTGGATGTTATATTATTGTGCAATTGGTTTGACAAATTAATGCACAATCTACCTTCATTTTAACTGTAACTCATCTTTGTCTACTGATCAGATATCTGAATTTCCATTTAAGTTCGACTCTTACTGTCTGCTGGCAAGGCAAACCAGGTCGTCATTTGAAGGCAAAGTTGTGTGATTATCTGCGGCCTAAATGCCATCCCATATTCTACGATTCTAATATCAATTCAGCAGTTGTTGTGAGATTAAACATCTATCAGGCTTTTCTGCTATGTGGAATGAAGTTCCATTGCTATGTCTATGACTTGTCTGATATTTGCAGACTCAACGCGAAATCATATATAAGCATTATTGAAGGGTCTTTGAGGTATGTACTTAATTGTTACCTCAACATTCAGCACACCTTCGTATTTTTAATTAAATACTTTCTTTCTCAAATGACGTTAAATTAAGTGTTCTGTGTTGGCCAATAGGCTAACCATGTATACTTCTTTAGTAAAGTGTTTTCTTGTTTGAAACTACCCAGTTCTAAGTTGTATAATTCAATTATCAAAGCTTATTTCTAAGACCCTTCTTTTTTTCAAAAAACAAAAAAATAAATAAAATGTTTTGGCATTTTGCTCTGTTGATTGATAGGTATATGCGCAAGCTCATAAAGAAAAGGATGCATTCTATGGATGTTGATTCGACTTTCCGCCCTATTTTTCAAGTGGAGAAGGGAGAAGTTGAATGGCTTGGACTTGTGGCTTACATCCAAGTATTGAAGAGAAAACAATCACGGTACAAGGAATTGTTGTCTTTGTTGAGGTCTAGATTGATAGCGCAAGAGAAGGCAAAATGTGTTTCTTCTATTCTGAAAGATGCAGTTGATGATTCACGTTCCTCTGTGATGTGGAAAATCATGTACTAGATCTAGAGACGGATAAAGTAGTTGTGTTGATTGACTTATGTTTCACTCTGAATGAAGAAACTTGCAGTTTTGAGCATTGCCTTGGTTGGCTGCCTTTTGATTACCTTTTTCCTCTTCTATTTCAAAGATTGATGCTACAATGCTTGAACTAAATGTCAGATGATCTAAGGGGAAAATTAATCATTTTATATTATCCGACGATCAAACAATTTCCAATCATGTTCCTCTAGAAATGTGTACCTTTCTCTTCTAGTAAGATATTTTGGGCTTTTTATTTCAGTTTATTCTTGTTTTTAGTGAATTTTGAAAAATATTATGTCAATTTTTTGTACTTTTTGTATTTGTATCAACCAAAGAAGTCGAAAAAAAAATTAAAAAAATTGAGAAAAGATAAAAATAAACTATTTTTATAAGTTTTTTTTATAATTTTATTTATACATTTTAGCTTTTTTTTTTAATGATTTTTTTTTTTTTTTCAAAATTAACTCAATCTTTTAAGAAAAATAAAATTTAGATTCATTTACTAAAGATGGACTTTAAAAAAGTCATAAAAAATGACTTTAATTTTAGCGAGGTAAGAGCAACTCTAACGGTGAGGCATTAGAGTTGATATTGCAATAAAATAACTTCAAATTCACTATTAATTTTGGAATACATAGTCCTAAATTATTTGGTTGGAAATGATATGGGATTAAATTTCTGGAAATGATTATCCTATTAAATCTAATATTTGATTGAAATATTATAAAGAATGATAAATGCTTAAAAGACTGTTTTATCCTTTTTAATTATTTATTAAGTAATAGCAATATTAACTCCGTCTTTAATATTTTAACTTTTTTAATTAAATAAATAAAATATCAAATTTATTTGAAATAATAATAATTAAATGATGAAATTAAAATAAAAATCAATAGAAATTTACCATTTAAATATAATACTTAATTAATTAAAATACTTAGAACGTAAATATGTTATTTCACCATTTAATCTCTTGGGATACGTATCCCACCAATTATATCCCATATCCTTCTAGAATATAATAGCCCCCATATATTGGATTGATAGTCCAATTGGACTCCTAACCTAGCCTACTAATTTGCAACTAAACAGTGAGTCCTATGATCCAATAGACATTGAATCTAATTCTTCCTTCCAAACAAACATACTCTAAGAGAAATGTTAAAGTTTTATAATTTTAAATTTACTCATAATAATGTGTTAAGAGAATTGAGCATCCATATAATACCTAAAAGTGCAAATTCAAAAATATAGTACCTAAGACAAACTAAAAATATAATACCTAAACATATAAAAGTGCAAATTAAAAAAAAAATAACAAAAAATAAGTGAGGCGTTTGAGAAAGGATCCCATCTTAGCTTTCTGCATTTCAAAAAAATAAAAACAAAAGGAAATTCATGTTAGATTTCAAATTTGGTGTGAGAGAGAGACCTTTGACCCCATCTCTCTTTCTAGCTCTTTTTTTAAAATGTTTTTTCTTGAAACCACAAAGCTACAACAGCGGCATTGTGTCCTTTCTTTCTTCTCGTTTCTTCAACATTTCAAGATACTCTCTGCTTCGTTTTTGTTATTTATTCTTTTTTTATTAGCTACTCTCTGTTTCTTCTCCTTCTTTTTCTTTTTCTAAGTCACTATTAATAAATTATTCAAAATAAAAGGACAAAATCAAAATAAAAAAGATAAATCTTAAGCAGTTAAGCGATTCTTATATATTATACTAGTTTAAAAAGGCTCGTGCAAAATACGGACTATTACTACAGTATATTTAAGTTTTGTATTTTGATAATTTTTTAAAAATTAAAATGTTCTTCTATGAAATTGAATAAAATAAATTATTAGATATATGATAGAATAATGTGATATGATATGTATCATTTTTTGATTTGTTACACACCCATTGATGTAGATTCCAATTCTATTACCATATCATTTTTGGTAAATTTATCAGTCTCTAACATTTCTTTCGAATTTATAAAAAAAATAAAAATAATTATGGTGTGTAACTTTTCTCAACAAATAAATATAAAACAAATATTAAGATAATTCTCTCACCTAAAAAAATTAAGATAATTCACTTAACTAATAAAGAAGTAAAAGAAAATACATAAATATACAAATGATTAATTTTATTAATACATAAATCATACTCGTATAACAAATGATCAATTTTATTAATAAGTAAATCATTAAGTAAATTAATAATTTTTAATGATATGAAAAATATTTTTCAGTTAACCATTTTGTTAATAAATAAATCATTAAGTCAATTAATAGTTTTTAATGATATGGGAAATATTTTTCAATAAACAACTTTGAAAATTTATTATTGCATAGGAGAATAGTTTTTTTTTTCCCTTGAATATTGTGTTAAATTAAAATTTATAACAAATAATAGTTGTAATTTATAGTATTATAAAACCGATTCATATTTTAAACAAACTTTATGGGTGTATTTGTGATCTATTAAAAAATAAAAGATTTATGTTTCATAATTGACCAAGAATATTTGTGTAATTACGAAAAAACTTGTTTCATAATTAATTAAGAATGTTTGCGTAATAACGAAAAACCTTCACTCAACATATAAGCTACCATTAGTAAATTATTTAAAATAGAAGGACAAAATCGGAAGAAAAAAAAAGACAAACCTCAAACAACTAAGCGATTCTTATATAGTATACTAGTTTAAAAAGGCCCGTGCTATTACTACAATATATTTAAGTTTTATATTTTGATAATTTTTTAAAAGTTGAAATATTGTTCTATGAAATTGAATAGAACAAATTATTAGATATATAATAGAATTATGTGATACGATATGTATCGTATTTTTGATTTGTTACACACCCATTGATGTAGATTCTAATTCTATTACCATATCATTTTGGTAAATTTATAAGTCTAACATTTCTTTCGAATTTATAAAAAAATAATAATAATTATGGTGTGTAAATTTTCTCAACAAATAAATATAAAACAAATATTAAGATAATTCTCCAATCTAAAAAAACTACTAACATAATTCACTAAACTAATAAAGAAGTAGAAGAAAATACATATATATATATATATACAAATAACTAATTTTATTAATACATAAATCATACTTACATAACAAATGACCAATTTTGTTAATAAGTAAATCATTAAGTAAATTAACAACTTTTAATGATATGAAAAATATTTTTCAGTTGACCATTTTATTAATAAATAAATCATTAAGTCAAATAACAATTTTTAATGATATGAGAAATATTTTTCAATAAATAATTTATTATTACATAGGAGAATAGTTTTGTTTTTTTTTCCTGAGTATTGTGTTAAATTAAAATTCAACAATAGTTATAATTTCTCGTATTATAGGATCGATTCATATTTTAAATAAACCTCATGGGTGTATTTATAATTTGTTAAAAAATAACATATTATGTTTCATAATTGACTAAGAATGTTTGCGCAATTATGAAAAAAAACCTGTTTCATAATTGATCAAGAATGTTTGCGTAATTATAAAAAACCTATTACATAATTGACCAAGAATGTTTGTGTAATTACAAAAAATGTTTGCATAATTGATTAAAAATGTTTGCGTAATTTTCCATTCACATTTCTCTTTACACTCTTTCATTTTTTTTTCATCTCCCACTACCACTACCACTACCACTACCACCAAGCCACCATCCCTTCTCTCCACCAACCACCGCCACCCTTTTTCCCATCTCTCACTCTCTCCCTCCATCTACAAATCCAAATACATCCACCTCAAATAATATATATATATACACACATAAACAAAAAAAGAGTAAAATTTATATTTAAAAATATATAATCATTATAAATAAATAATATACAAGATCTTTGTATATAAAAGATGTTTGGATATACTTTTTAATCATTTTAGTATAGTTTTGCATTATTTGAGAAAAATAGATTCAAAATTCATTCTAGCTCTGGTTCATTGAACAAATTGAGATTGTTTGATTTTCGGTCACCGAACAATTTAAGTTTGTTTACACTTTTGTCGTCAAACATAACTAATTAATCAATTTTGGCCCATTTTTGAACAAATTTGATTTAATCGGCCACTTCCAACCAAACAAATTTGTTCAATCGTATGCCGCCAAACAAACAAACAAAATTTGTTTATCTATGGTTCACCAAACAAAACATGAATGTTGAAAAGAAACTGCAAAGTGGTGGTTGCGGGGAAAACTAGAGAGTGATGATTGTGGTGGTGAGGGGTTGTAAGGTGGTGGCGATGGTAGTGGGATTACAGAGTGGTGCTCAGAGGAGGTAGTGGCAACAACAACGGCTAGTAGTTAAAGATGGAGAAGTTAGGGTTTAAAAGATTTTAGGTGTAAAAACAGACGAGAGAAGGTCAGAGATGAGAGTACAAATGGAATAAGGAGAGATGGGGTGATTGTTGCACTCTTTGCATAGCAATCACTGTAGTTCTCTCCATGGAACTCACTTTGAGTCCTATCTCAATGATCCAAACCATTCACTTTTTAGAGATCATTGAGTAGTACATCCGTTTAAAAAATTAAATTAATCGAACATCGGTAACCTTTTGATTATATCATATTTATATTTAGATTAATGCTCAAAATCATACATCATTTGTTTTCTTAGATAGAAATGTATTTTGATAAAAAAGTTACCTATATCCAATTAACTTGAGTATTTATAGAGATATTGTTCAACAAATCCTAAAAAGTGAATAGTTCGAATCATTGAGGTATGAGCCAAACAGACAGAATAACCTTAACTGCTACGCAAATGTCACAACAGTTACACCATCTCTGAATAAAGGAGTGCAAAGAGATGCAAAAAGATTTTGGATTTTTTAAAGAGATGTAATTAGAAAAATGATATAATAAGATAGAATTATTTTGTAAATAGAATTACCCAAACCATAATGGTGCAAATTAGTCTGAAGTCCCAGTGATTGATTTTTGAATTACATGGAGGTAAAATGTTGCCATGAAAAGTGAAACTTATCCATCAAATTAATGCATCTATATAGTAATACATTTTCTTCCAGCATTGAATTCAAATATAAAGGATAAACAAGCACAATTAAATTTGGATAGAGGGCAACCAAGCTATGATCTTGATATGAAAAAACGATTAGGATGGCCATAATGTCACCTTTCTTTATTATCATGCCACAAATGGTTTATGTAAAAATATATTTTTGCTCTTGCATTCATTCATCGCGTGCACACATCTTTTACTGTTTCCTTGCTCCGTGTCTCTCATCGTATTCTCTTACCAAAGATTCTCTTACCCTCTTCATATACCCTCTCACCATATGTATTGCTCTCTCTATAGCTCCCGAACTCTCTCCCAAACCTTCAATGACAATTCCTCATCTCATTATCATTAATTCTATTACAACACTGAAGAATCCGAACCTCAAGTTGATCAATAAACAAATTCAAAGCCTGTACCTTTGGGATGTCTGATTGAACTAATAGGTTCTCTAGAAGGGAAGGAGAGGAGAGGGCTGTGTATCAAGGTATGCCCATCCAAGGGTCAACACCTTGATGCCATACTCATTTGTGCCCTTTAGAGAGCCAAAAACATGCCCAAGAAGTTGTTGGTGCAAGTGCAAGCGAAGGCTCAAGGTATAGTGCAAGACAGCCCATGGCATGCCATTGGACAGCACATTCAAGGTCATAGCCAGCAGCAGCCTTGCTAGCAGCCCGGCTAGCAGCAGCCACCAGCAGCCTTACCAGCCGGCCAGTAGGCCAGAAACGACTTGCAACAGTAGCCTTTAGCCCAACAGTAGTGCCAGGCCATAGCAGGCCGCAGCCCAGGCCACAGCCTTGCCTGTGTAGCAGTAACTTTGAAGCAACTTTTGGAGGGTCAAATATAGTCTTTTTACCTTGTAAATTTTTATGTAAATACCTTAATATTAAAGGTGCTTTGGGACCAAGTCTTGTAATTTTTCTCTTTTTGTAGAATTTTTAGAAATCCATTATGACTTCTCAAGCTAGGTAGGAAAAGGCTTAACAAGCTATATTAAGGAGGCGGTACTCAAGTGTTGAACCAAACCACTTGTGCCTTTAAAGTACCTTAACCTAGCCAATGGTAAGAAAACTTTTGTAGCACTTTTGGTGCATTGTTCAACTATTGTAATGCCTTCTTTTGATCAATGAAAAGTTCATTTCGCCTTTAAATTGTGCAAAACTTTCTATTGTTGCTTGCTAAATTTGTGACTTGTCTTTAACCTTGTGGCTCATAAATTAACTTATATTGTGGTTGCTTGTCTTTGCAAACACTTCGAGCTTTATTAGCAGGCTAGTGAAGAGAGTTAGCTAGCGCCACACACACTTGCTTATCACTTGACAAGGCTTCCGCACAACCGGTGTGTGACAGTTGGTATCAAAGCCCAGTCTATTTGGCTTTCTAAATAAATGCTCCTGGCAACCGTCAATCAATGCAAAGGGAGAGGATTGAGCTCTTGGAGCAATGTATGGACAATATGGATGCCTTAGCAGCTTCTTGGCCAACCTTGAGCAATGAGTTCATGATCTTAAGCAAACTCATGGCCTTACTCAAGGGCAAGATTGGGAGGATGTTGTCACTAAACTCAAGCTAGAGATTGAAGATCTTAGTGGCCGGGTTGGTGTTCTTACTTGTGCCTTTGGCAACGCACCCGGTGGTGGCATGGAATTCCCTAGGGTATGTGTGCCCGAGCCTCGTGCCTACGGTGGTGCCCGAGATGCCAAGGAGTTAGACAACTTTCTCTTTGATATGGAGCAATATTTCAAAGCTGTGAAAGCTGAAGCTAAGGAGACAAGGATTTCTATGGCCACAATGTATTTGTCCAGTGATGCCAAATTGTGGTGGTGGACTAAACATGATGAGATGCAACGCGGTTTATGCACAATTAAGACTTGGGAGCAAATTAAGCATGAATTTAAGCTGCAATTCTTCCTTGAAAATGTTGAGTATAATGCCCAGCATGCTTTGTAGGATCTCAAGCACACCGGCACTATAAGAGATTATGTGAAATAATTCTCTGGGCTTATACTAGACATCAAAGACATGTCAGAGAAATACGAGCTCTTCTTCTTTCTTGAGGGATTGAAGCCATAGGCCAGAGTTGAACTCCAAAGGCAAAGAGTGCAAGATTTAGCCCATGCACAAGCAGCAGTTGAGTGCTTTACGGACTACACTGAATCTAAGCAATGGGACAATGGTTCCCCGCGCAAGAGTAGGGGAGGTAGAAAGTCCCAAGGCCATGGCAAACCTAAGAGTGGGGGAGCTAACACTTCCACGTCCAAAACCCATTTAGGTGGAGGACAATGGCAACAAAAGTGCTATTGTGACAAGGCAAAAGCCCCTCAATAGTTCTCTACAAGCAAAGCAAATGGCCCTATCTCTTGTTTCTTATGTAATGGGCCACATCAGTTATCTAAATGTCCACAAAAGCGTGCCTTGAATGCTTTAGCAACGGTGCCTGACCATGTCTCTCAACCAAGTGACGATGATAGCGGAGAAGAAGACATGCAGTCTAGGCGAAGTGACAAGGGTTCTAAAGCAGCTGGCTCTAGAGTGGGAGCCTTTCATATGATGAATGCCATGGAGAAAAAGGCTTCTACAAGGAGGCCTAAGAAGAATGCCAAGAGTGGCAAAGTGGGCAACCATTTAGATCCTAAACAACTTGTGGAGTCTAAAGATGAAGGCAAAGGGAAAAAACCCATGTATAGTGGGGAATCATCAGGCAAATATAAGAAGAGCAAGTCATCTAACAAAGGTTTGATGTTTGTCGATGTAAAGCTCAATAGGAAGCCCCGCTGTGCTTTGATTAACACTAGGGCCACCTACAACTTTGTTACAAGTACCGAAGTTAAAAGACTTGGGCTATCTTTAGAGAAGGATGGTAGCCGCATCAAGGTGGTTAACTCGGTAGTGCAGCCTATCTATGGGGTTACAAAATCTGTTCATTTGAAGGTCAGCACTTGGGAAGGAAGCATAGATTTCACTGCAGTATCCATGGATGACTTCCAAGCCATCCTTGGGTTGGATTTCTTGAGAAGAAAAAAGACGGTAGTTATGCCTTATTCTAATAGTATGTGTGTCATCGGGGATAAGCCATGTTTTATTCCTGCTATGGCCACCAACAATAGTGACCAGTTTTTCTCAACTATGCAACTCAAGAGGGATGTTAGGCATGGTGAGCAAACGTGGGTTGCTGCATTGAAGTTGAATGAAGCTCTTAAATCTACACCTGTCCCAGCCGCAGTCAAGAAAGTCTTGAGGCAATTTGCAGATGTTATGTTTGAACAGTTTCCTAAGGAGTTGCCTCCACGTCGAGGTGTGGATCATGCTATTGAGTTAGTGCCAGGGGCAAAGCCACCAGCTCGTGCACCACATAGAATGGCTATTCCTGAGTTGAATGAATTGAGGAAGCAGCTTACAGAGTTATTGGAAGTAGGCTTTATTAGGCCATCCAAGGCCCCATTTGGTGTACCTGCCTTGTTCCAGAAGAAGCATGATGGTAGTCTTCGCTTATGTGTGGATTATCGGGCACTCAATAAGCTGACCATCAAGAACAAGTATTCCCTTCCCCTAATTGCATATTTATTTGATCAATTGAGCAAAGTGAGGTATTTCACAAAGCTAGATCTTCGATCGGGGTATTATCAAGTAAGAATTGCTGAGGGAGACGATCCTAAAACTACATGTGTTACTCGCTATGGTTTCTATGAGTTCTTACTCATGCTATTTGGCTTGACCAATGCCCTAGCAACATTTTGCACCATGATGAATGAAGTTTTTCAAGAGTACTTAGACCAATTCGTGGTAGTATACTTGGACAACATTGTGATTTATAGCTCCACTTTAGAAGAGCATGTGGAACATCTCAGGAAAGCATTGTCCAAGTTAAGGGAGCACAGCTTTATGTCAAGCTAGAGAAGTGTTCTTTTGCCCAAGAGAGGATTAAGTTTCTAGGGCACTTAGTTGAGTATGGATGCATCAAAATGGAGCAAGAGAAGCTCAAGGCTATTCAAGAGTGGCAGCCACCCGCTAATGTCTCAGAGTTGTGGTCATTCCTTAGGTTGGTTAATTATTATCGCAAGTTTGTTGAAGGCTATTCAAGACTACCTTCCCCATCGATAGAGTTACTGAAGAAGGGCAAGCCATATGTTTGGGTAGAAGAGTGTCAACAAGCCTTTTAAGCCTTGAAAGAAGCTATGTCTAAAGACCCTGTTCTTGCTCTACCTTGTAGACACGCCCTTTTTGACCGACCTTAAGACTCAGACGTCACCGATTGAGCGCTCGGTGATGTTGCATATTGTGCTCGTTCAGAAGTCTCAGAGTCTCGGCCGTGAGCCCTGCTCCGGACTTCCGGGTTTTTCTATGCCTTGCCTCGGTTTGCGAACCAGACTCGGTTTTCTCTGTTTCTCTTCCCAAAGGGAGGGAGAGGTCTCGTAGACTATCTCTCAGTGGCTGTGGGCTACATTTCGTGGTCGTAGGCCATTTTGCCCATTTCGGAGCCTGGTTCCCGGTTTTCAGAGCCGTCAGGCCGAGTGTCTCGGTTCGGGATCGCCTAACCACCTCCGTTTGCTCCGGTTTTTGGCATGCATCTTATTTCCTTCCTTTTAAGGGACACTGTGGTCCGAGAGACCAACTTCGTGGTCGAACACCACTCCTGGTGCCTAACAGTCGGTTTTCGGGGTCTCGGACTGCGCGTTTTGGCCCCCCGAACCTTCATTTTGCATCGGTTTTTGTTCATTTTTGGCAAGGACCTCTGTTTCATCACCAGGAAGGTCGTAGAAGGGTGGGAGGCCAGTAATTGTTCCAGCAACCAGTTATATTCCATCAACGCGCCCTTGGGCTTCACTTCTACAGTTCGGACTCCCCTTTTTGTTTGTTGCGGTTCTTAATCTGAACCAAAGAGTCCAACTCTGGCAAATCGTTTTAGAAAACAGATTTTGTTTTGAAAAATAGTGCCAAACATGGACTGCTTTGCCAGATACAGAGTCGCCACCTAAATATTTTTAAAATGGGAAATTTAGGAAACCTTGACTCGGTGCCAAAGGCCACGTGTCCGTCATCACCAAAGTTGCCTCGGCTCGGGAACTTGGGTACGATTGGGGAAGGTCACTTTGTGAGCACCCCCGCTCGCCCGGTCAAAGACCGGCCTCTACTAACCATGATATCCGTTTTTGAAAACATTATGTGTTCTTATTCCAATTATTAACCTAGAATTACTATATTATGCGCGCAGCAAATAAGTATAGACTAGATTGCCTAATTTGCAAACTAGCATTGCATATCCGTTTGTTTGGAAAACAGTTTGAAATTGCTACTCGCAAGTAGGCTAAAATACGAATTTCAATGAGTTATTCCAACTCAAGCGATCCAACCTCCACCCACAGGCATTCAAACAGTTTATCTCATATAAGTATTTAGCCACATGGTAAGCCTACTGTCATGTCAACATTCACACGCATGCGATATGCTAAAGCATAAATACTTACATCGTACTCCGTGCCAAAACAATAAACTAGTTAGCAAACATGCGTGTCCTAGTTCATTTTAGAATGACTAATGCATCGCATACAGAATGTGATTAGGATAGGCTCGGCTAACCCTAAAATGGCATGTGAAATGCAATCATTTGATGCACGTATTCAAGTTAGATTTGAAAATACAATGCGGTTTGTATGATGTACCGAGCCCGGTGCATGTCAACAAATGCATGGATGCGCGCATGCATTGCATAAGGTATGCTAAATTAAACGTGCCCTAATCTACCATCATAAGCGGGTAAATAAAAGGGAAGAAAGAAATGGGGGTTGGAAGACATACACACCACTCACCCACACTTATTACAGATTTGCCCTCGCTCGGAGGGACCACAAGAATAATACAGATAATTAACTACACAAGCTAATTAAATATTACGAATTGCCTAATTAGTTGACAAACTAACTAAACTAAGAAAAATAGTAAACCGCCTCGGGAGGAGAGCCAAATGCAGCACGTGCTCGGGTCTTGCTCGGAATTGCACTGCCATGCCTAGACTGCCTCTGTTTTCCCTGCCCTGCTCTTCTGAGAACTGCCAAAGTCTCAGAACTACTTCCTTGGATACTGGGGATCACCACCGGCTAAACAGAATAGCCACCGGCTGCTATATGTGGCCATCGGCACAGAATTCATCCATCGGCTGATAATTGATTGCCGGTCGGCACTAAACATTGCCGGCCAGCAATGAATTCCTGCAGAACCTGCAACTCACAGCAGCAGAGGGCCAAATCTTGCATGGCAATGTTATTCAAGCAATGTATGCACCAAACACACTCCTTATCATGTTTGTGACTCAAAGGAGGATGTGCCTCGATTCTCGGGCCACCAATCACGCATTTCCATGCATGATGGCCCAAAGAATCGAGTGTGCACTTTCAATTTCAAATGCATGCAAACCATATAATCACACAAGGAAGCCTAACCTCTATCACACTCACTTCAAGAGGCCAAGCATGCACAATGCAATGCAATCCTAGACATGTTGGCTAGCATGCAATATGGACAATGCAAGGCACTCATACAAACATACAAGCAAGCATGCAAGGCAAGCATGCAAACCAAGTAAAAGAGGGACTTAAACATGACTTAGGCAACTCCAATTAAGCCTAAAATCAGTAGCCAGAATGCCCAAAAAAGAGGGCTAAAATGCACGCACACATGCAAGCATTCATGGTCCAATACTTAGGCACTAAACAAGCAACTTCCAAGCACACTTGAAAGGGGATATCATGGACAACTAGCATGCAATATAAGCTCTGAAATTCATGCTAGAATGTGGTGCCAAACCAAGCCAAATGAAGCAAACATAAGCATGCAAGCATAGTCCAAGTACTTTGAGGCAAGGTAATGAGGCTTTGAACTACACTTGGCAAAACCTAACATGGCAAGACTTAAGCAACTAAAATCAGAGTTTTAGCACACAAAATCAAGCCCAAAGGACCACTTAGATGGCATCTAGATGGTTTGAATTCAAAGGCATGCATAATGGTCAAAACATAGGGCATACAACACATGCTTTCAAAGCAACAAAGAAGCGACTAAGGCAAGTATATGGGCATGCCAAAGGGACTGAAATTACATGTTGGGTGGTTCCAAACCACCATAATGATGCAAGCAACACAAGCTACACATTCACACACTTGAGGCATACAAGCCCGACAAGCCGCAAATGCAAATGAGCTATACTAAGCATGCCAAAATCAATCCAAATGACTATGGACAGAACTAAAGCATGGAAAAATAAGCACAAAACATTCATAAGTCCAAGCCTAAATCATGCTCAAACAAAGGCTAACAACCTAAGGCATGTTAAGGGAATTACAAGGCATTACATGGCAACTATACTAAACATGTATGGAGCACCAAAACCAACATACAACATGATTATATTATGGCATAATAAGCATGAAATGCAGCCTAGACATGATCAACACACACTTGAACATAAGGCTCCTTAAGGAAGCAAAATAGGTCCTTTTCAAGGACAAAAAGGAGAGGGGGTGGCCCTCCCCTTTTGGAGACTTCAAGTTACCATCTCCACCACTGAAATCCCTCAAGATTTCAGTGGTGAAGAGGCCCAAACACCGAAGTCTCGAAACTTGCACAAAATGGCACAAAATGAGGCCTTTCAAGGCCTAAGAGGGGCCAAACTTCCCCAAAGCACAAAACACTCTTAATAAACTATCAAGAGGGCCTAAAAACAGAACTTTTTTTGTATTATACACTAAACACAAAAACAGATTTAAGATAGGTAAAAATAGGAAGCAAGAATGGGGTAAAAAGGACTAGTTTCTTACCCTTGAAGAACTTCTTCACAAATGTTGATCTTGTTGCTTCCTTGGGCTCAAATCCAGTCAAAAACCTCAAGAAAAAGCTCTGGCCCTTGAAGAAACCAAGAAAAAGTGAAAGACTAGGTGTTTGTGTGCAATAGTAAGACACAAAGCACCTAGAACACATACAAAGGAGATATAGAGATAGGATATGAATGGCACTCAAACCCTAAAACCAGAGCTTGCTCTGAGTTTTTTTCTCACTAAAAAGCCAACCCTAAAGCCAAGGGGGAAGGCCTCCTCTTATAGAGGAGACAATCTTGTAAGCTTACAAGTTAAGCAACCAAGAGGGGCATCCCTCCATACACGTGTATGGAGGGGGAGTCAATGTTAGACAACTGTAATAAAATATCTCCAAAAGCAGCTGAACAGTAGTCGGCTGGGCAAAAATGTCATTTTGACAAAAATGACTGCTGACCGGCAACAAAGAGTGCCGGCCGGCAATATAAATTGCCGGTGGCAACAAAAACCAGCCGGTGGCCTCTAGCTAGTGCCGGTGGTGTGTGAGGATGCCTCACAAGGCATCCCCTGCCCTTCCAAGGCAAAATACAAGTGTTTGGTGCAAAACCAAACACAAAATAGTCGAGTTCGGAGATCCTGAGGCAAGGCACGTAGCCGAGAACTCCAGGAACTCTAAACAAACACAAACATGGATAATCATTGAGTGTTCAAGCGGTGACGTCCAAGTCTTGAGGACGGTCAAAAATGGGGTGTTTACACCCTCCGACGCCCGTTTTTCTCACTTCAAAACCAATGTTGACCACCCTAGGGCCACTTTCCTCAACCCTAACCCCCATATTTATGATGTACACATCTGGGAGGCCACCAATATCTGGTGGCCGGTCAGTAATTCCATTTGAACCTTTTGAACCCCTTTGAAAAGTGGGTTGTTCTCTCTCTTGGTTCACAGTTGCCAATTTTTGACCACAGGGTTGTGTTGAGAACACATGGGAGGCCATCAATCTGTGGTGGCCGACCACTAATCACACCTGACCCTTTTGACCCTTGGCCGGCCGGCCATGGGGAGGGCCGGTCGGCCACCTGCAACCTCAATAACCAGCCGGCCAGCTTTGTTATACCTGGCACATCACAGAAATGCATTCTGTTTCCCCCCAGATTCTGTATCCGGGGGGGCAACTTTTGGAAGGAAACTTGGAGTGATTTCCCTCCCTTTTGTCCCCCTCTTTCTCCCCCTCTTTGGCCTATATAACCAGCACCTCAGGTCTGGTTTTGGGGTTGGAAAAATTGGCTTCAAGATTGCATTACACCCCTCCTCTATCTCTCTCATTTCAACCCTCCAAACCTCCTAAATCCTACCTCATTTCTACACCATCACCTAGCATCACACCACCACTCCATTCCAGCAGCTTGGAAGGTCTTCTCAGGGCTTAGGAGGTAGCATTTCTTGGTCCAAAGGTTGTCAAAGAGTTGGTCTACAAGGGTGAGTTGCTTTCTCCCTCTTTTGAGCTCATTTTTGCATTATTTCTTAGCCCTTCTTGCTTATACTTTTGAGCTCCGGCCATAACTGAAAGTGGAATTATTTTGATCTCTATTTCATCTTTTATTAAGGGCCTCTCACTGTTTGAGGCCCCCATTTGGCACTTACTTCATTATCCCTCTTATATGCGATTTCCTTGCATGTTGTTTTTGGCCTATATGTAAACTGTTTTGAGGTATGTTGTAAACTGTGAAGTAGCTTATTTTGAGCCCTTATTCAACATTGTTGAAGGGCTCATCACTGTTTGGGGCCTCCATATTTCACTTGCCATTGTATCCATCTTTTAGCCCCATTTTTGCACGATTCATTAGCCCTTTGTGCTTCTGTTTTTGGACCTTGGTCCGAACTGAAAATGGCCTTTTTTTGACCCCCTCTCCATGTTTCATTAAGGGTATATTGCTGTTTGGAGCATCATTTGTATACTTTGTGTTGTAGCCTCTCTTTTAGGCCATATCTTGCATTGCATTTTGGGCATAATTGTACACTGCTTTGGGCTCGGAAATTAATTGTAAAAAGTCATATTTTGGGCCCCTCTTCAACATTGTTGAAGGACCCTTACCTTTTTGGGACCAGCATGTATCAGTTGCTTCTTTATCTTCATTTTGGCCCTTATTTTGCATAGCATTTTGAGCATACTTGAATCTGTTTTTGGGGCTTTTTATAAAATGTAAAACATCATATTTTTGGCCCCCCTTCAATATTGAAGAAGGCCCATTTTCTTTTTGGGGACAGCAGCTTGCACTTGCTTCAATATCTTGCTTTCGGGGCCATTTTTGTATGCTAGCTTAGCCCCATTTGTGCTCACTGTTTGACCTTGCTTTAAATTGTAAACATGCTTGTTTTGGGGATTCCTTGCTTCTATCTTTACACTTCATGTCCAAATAATGCATGCATTGCATAGCTATAGGCCATTTCATGCGCCAAATTTCATGTTTCGGGACTCGTTCCATGCATTGGGTACCATTTCACCATGTTTTGGGGCTGTTTTGTATCTCATTTTGCCTCTGAAATTTGCATGCTAGTATGCCATTTTTCATGTTTTTCCATGTTTTGTTATAGTGGCATTCTGTGCCGTAGGTTTGGTCCTCAGTTTGCGTGCACGTGTGCACGCATCTCGAGTATCTCATTTTCATCTAATGGCCTCTTGTGTGAGTGTGGCTGAGGTCCACTCATGTTAGTGTAAGTCCATTATGCATTGCGTATGCCATTTCATTCCATAACATTGTGTATGCTAGGTTGTATATTAGAGCATTGTGTATGCCATGTTGCATCGTGCACCGTGTATGCCATTTCATAACATTGTGCATGTTAGGTTGTATCTTAGTTGCATTCATGCATGTCATGCATATTGCATTGTGTTCGGGATAGGAGTTAGCCCGAGCACGGGAAACGAGGTACGTTCTGTACTCCGAGTGACGGAACGTGTCTCAATTCCCTAGTCACCGACACTCCGGATCATTCATGATGGAGTTAGGTTTTGTTGTGTTTTTATGTGCATTCATTCTATATTGAATTGTGCAAATCGACTCCTTGGCCATCATGCATAGAGATGCGTGATTGGTGGCACAAGGATCGAGGCATGCATACATTTGTGAAAATACATTGCTATGCCCCTTTCCTGCTCTCTGTTGCAGCAAAATCAAGAATCAGCAGTCTTCCGAGGCTTGGCGTGCTTTCCAAGAACAATTGCAAAACAGAGGCTAATTGGGGCATCCCAGTGGATTTCCGCGCAAAGCAGCCTAAACATACATCATTCATCAGAATCAAGGCAGTCCCTGGCTTGCATGCCAGTTTATTATTTTCTTAGTTAATTTGTAAATTAATTAGGAATTTGTACACATTTTGGACTGTATTATTTGGACTGTAATATTCTTTTATTCGGGACTGTATATTTATTCGGACCCTCTGCGCGAGGGCATAATTGTAATAAGTGTGGGTGAGTGTGATGTATGTCTTCCAACCCCACGTCTTCCTTCCCTTTTATTTACCTGCTTATGATGGTTAGATTAGGGCATGTTTCAATTAGTATACAGTATGATAGCATGTTTGCATTCATTTATCTGTCTTGCACGCACCGGTCTCGGCGCATCATACTAACTGCATTTGTATTTCAATTCCAAGTTGAATACATGTTAGCTGTAGCATTCCATGTGCCATGTTTAGAATAGCCGAGCCTGCTCTAGTTTGCATCTTTGCATGTGTAGCATTAGGCAATTCTGTGTATCTAGGATCATGCATGGATTTCTAATGAGCTTCTGTTTTAGCTTGGAGTACTCGGTGAGTTTTTTTGCTTTAGCATCCTTGCATGCGTGTGAGTGTTGCCATGAATAATATGCTTACCATGAGGCTAACTGCTTATATGATATAACTGCCTTGAATGCCTGTGGGTGGAGGTTGTGTTATTTGGATTGGAACAATTCATCAAATGTTTGTTTTAAGCCCACTAGATAGTGGCAAGCAAAATCATGTTTTCCTAAAAGCCCACCCGAGGGTGGCAAATTCACGTCTTAGCCTACTTACGAGTAGCACCATCAAACCATTTTCAAAACAAACAAACATGAAATGTTTTGTTCCAATTCAGGCGACTCAATCTATACTTGTATACTGTGCGCATCACATAGTAACCTAGGCTAATAACCGGAATAAGAACGCACAATGTTTTCAAAATCAGATATCATGGTTAGTAGAGGCCGGTCTTTGATCGGGCGAGCGGGGGTGCTCACGAAGTGACCTTCCCCAATCGTACCCAAGTTCCCGAGCCGAGGCAACTTTGGTGATGACGGACACGTGGCCTTAGGCAACGAGTCAGGGTTTCCTAAATTTTCCAAAATAAAATATTTAAGTGGCGACTCTGTATCTGGCAAAGCAGTCCATGTTTGGCACTTCTTTCAAAAATCTGTTTTCTCAAAACGATTTGCCAGATTTGGACTCTTTGGTTCAAGATTAAGAACCGTGACAAATCGAGTCCGAGCTATAGCGAAGTCCCCCCGCGGGCCTGTCTACAGTTTCTGGCGACTCTACTAGGGATTTAAAGAACTTGACTCGAACTCATGATATCTGGTTTTGGCTACACTTGTGTGTTTCTTTGCATTGCATTTGCATTGGTGCGCCTAGGACACCGTGTTTGCCATATGCTATTCCCGAACGATTTGCCGGAGGCTTGTCTTGTCAAGACATGACCATAAGGCTGATCGGCTGTGGGCTCTGACAGCATGGGAACACAAACCCCGGTTTTACCGGGGCACCCTTTTTGACCATTCGACCTAGTGCATATCGAAATTCGTAGTGACCATTCCAAACTAGGACAGGTTGCTTACCCAATATAGGTTGTTTGAAACTGCTGCGTGCGTAGTGAAACCCTAGTTCCTGACAAAATAGGACAGGGAAACCCTACCCCAACATAGGGGTGTTTTGACTCTCACTTATCTGTTATATGCTTTAGAGTGCGTCTCTACAGGAATGCATGTATCAGTTTGCAAGTTTGGGCATCAGGCCTACGGGCATCAGTCAGTATTTGAGAATCAGTTATCTGCAGGTATCCGATTCAGCCTTTGGGGAACAGTGATTCAGGGACAGTAATCAGTATTTGGAGACAGTTTATTTTCAGCTTATCAACCGTGTGTTGTATGCTCGACTGTGTGTTGTGTATTTACTTCAAGCTGTCATGCTCTTCATTTATCTGGTTATTTATTTCCTTTTCGCTTTATTTATCTTTTGCTAGGGCAGTTTTAGCACCATTGCTTCCAACCCAGTAGATATTTCCCAAGCACTTTGGACACGAGGTCGCTGACTCAATCGATCTGAGGATCTGGTTGACGGACATCCAGTGTTCTATTCTTTACCTCCCATTGTCAGGAGAAAGCCAAGGAAGTGCAGTGTGTCAGAACAGAGGTTGCCAGAACAGTGGGTTACTCCATTAGAGGATAGTAGGATTGAGGTCCTAATTGTTGCTATCGAGATAAATCTACCGGTCAATCAGATGGATCAGCAAAATACGTCAGGGGTAGAAGCCCTAATGCGCCAAATGCAGGAGAGCATGAGACAGATGCAAGAGGACGCTGCCCGCCAAGCAGAGTTCTCCAAGCAACAAGCTGCAATCATGGCCCAGCAAGCCGAGCTAATCACTAGACTGCAACAGCAGAATGCGGCATCTGCTTCACATCAGGTTCCTCCTCCACCAGGGCCCCCATTACCCGAGCAGGCACCTACTGTCCAGAATGCTCTGCCAAACACCCAGAATACCGTGCCAAATGTCCAGAATATCCAAGAGGACACGAATCTTCCAACGAGGCTAGCTCCGCCCCCGTTTCCGCCTCAACTGTCCAGGACCCATACACACAACCACCCGGACTCTCCCTTTGAGTTCGAAATGGACCATACAGCTCTAAAACTGAGCAAGCTTGAGAAGCTTTTCAAGAAATCACAAGGGGTGAAGGCCATTCCAGACATCGAGAACGGATACACCGACGTGGCCGTGACATTGCCCGATAGGTTCAAGATGCCACAAATTGACCGTTTCGACGGGTCCGGGGACCCCATGGTCCATCTTCGACTATTCTCAGACATTCTGCGGCCAATGGGCCTAACCTGACCACAAAAGCTTTCTCTGTTCGGCCGAACTTTGTCGGGTGTGGCCGCCATCTGGTATGCGAAGTTTGAGGACGAGGTCAAAAGAAGTTGGGATGAGATGGCTGAGGCCTTTGTTGCACAGTACTCATATAATACACAGATCGAGATTACAACTCGTGATCTCGAAACAACGAGGCAGGAACCCAAGGAGACTTTCTCAGACTTCGTAACTCGTTGGAGGGCGAAGGCATCGATGATGACCTTGAGGCCTACAGACAAAGATCAAATCAGGATGATTGTACGCAATCTCCAACCAAAGTTGATGCAGAAGATGATTGTACTCCCTTTTCCCACATTCTCAGATTTACACGAGATGGGGGTACAGATCGAGGATGCCATGAAACAAGGTCTGATCGACCAAGATAGGGAGCAACCCAGAAGGACTTTCAACCGTAACAACAACGCAGGCCCGAGTGGCACTGCAATTGTACGAGCTTCGGAGGTGAGCACGGTCACCACCACTCCCCCTCCCCCAAGACCCATGACAGCCACGCCTTTCTCTGGCGCATCTGGAAGCAATACCCAAAACACCAAATATCAACCCAGAGGCCAAAGAACCTTCACCCCCCTATATATGCCCCTGTCCAAAGCTCTGGGGGTATTAATCAGGAAGAAGCATTTGACGCCCCTAGAGCCGAGGCCGCTATCGAATCCACACCCTTCCTCTCATGACCCAGCAAAATACTGCGCGTATCACCAACAGCACGATCATGACACTGACCGTTGTTTCAGATTGCGTCATGAGATCCAGGATCTTATTGACAAGCAGGTGATCGCGCCTCCCGAAAAATCCAACGTCACGACAAATCCTCTCCCACCACATAACCAAGGCCCTCCTCCCAACAGAATCAACTTTATCCAAACTGGGATCATGTCTTACGATCCTAGTATCTATATCACCCCATCCCACCTACCTAAGCCGGAGGTGATCCTTCCTGTCTGCACTGACTTGTGCATGATGGACATCTCCACAACCCAATCTGAGCCAATGGTGGTGACCACCGAAGATGGGACATGGCAGATTTCAGAGGAAAGGGGAGTTGCTGAGTCTGAGATTGAACAGTCTGGGAATCTTGCTGAAGGAGCTTATGATCCGAGTGAATACATCCAGTCAGTGGGCCAGTCTGAGCTGAGTACAGGGCTTCCAGAAAGAGTAGAATTATGTGTGATTCAAGGGGACAGATTTGAATGGGGAATGGATAATCTAACAGCTGTGGGAGAAGACCTTGCCAACCTCCAGTTCTTCAGTGACCAAGAATCAAGAGATGCGGCAATCAACTGGTTTGAATATGAGGAGTCGGCAGAAGTTACCAGATGGTTAGATGATTAACCAGACATTGTAGAATATCAACCAGAACAGGGCCCGGTAGGGGCGAGAGTATCCGTGGTGGCCGGAAGGGCCGAGAGTCAGAATACACCGCCAGAGAGCACCGGCACTAAGAATTTCGCTCAAAACTTGGGGATTGTAAATGCAGGAAGTATTGAACCACCAGCTGTACTGACGCAGTTGGAACAACAAAGATCTGAGGATTCCGAGAGAATCAGAAAAGCTAAGGCCCATGTGGGGGTCGAGAGTGCTGTGTGCACGGGAACAAAAAATGCTGCGGGTATGAGGACTGAAGGTGCTGCGGGTACGAGCATACCGGAGCCGGACAGGTGTCTGTCAGCTGCCGACGGAATGTGGTGGGAAGACGATGACTTATGTCTTGCCCACACAGATGAGGATTGGGGAAGTAATCAACCAGATGATACCTGGTATATTGACGAGGTCGCTCATATGACAAGAAGTGGGCGGTATTTCAAGCCCCAGCACTTAGACCAACCTAAGGCATCTGGGAAAGACAAAGAAGCTGAGAAACAGAAGGAGAAACAGATTGAAGAAGAAGTTGTGCTCAAGCAATTGAAGAAGATACAAGCAGACATCTCCATCTGGGTACTGCTTATGGCATCGCGAGTGCACAGACAGGCTATCCTATCTGCTATGGACAAGGCCAAACTCTCTATAGATACTACACTAGAGCAGCTGGTTGGGCTGGTCTTTCCGGGAGGAGGTTCCCCGGCATTAACCTTTTCAGACAAAGAACTACCGCCTGAGGGCACAAATCATAACAAACCCCTCTACGTTTCCGTGGAATGTAGAGACAAGTGGATACTGGTGGTACTTGTTGATACCGGGTCCGCCATCAATGTCTGCCCAGCCAGAACAGCGTATGCAATCGGGTTGAAGCCTGCGGACTTCGTGCCGACTACTCAGGTGATCAGAGCATATGATAATACTAGCAGGGAAGTGATGGGGACTGTCAAAATTCAGACCCAGGTTGGTCCAGGACAACACAACATTGAATTCCATGTCTTGGACGTTCCCGTAACCTTCAATCTACTCTTGGGGCGGCCGTGGTTGCACCAAGTAAAGGCAGTCTCTTCCACTCTACATCAGATGTTGAAGTACCCTCATGGGAAGGGGGTGGCTATTGTTTTCGGGAATTCATCAATCCATCCGCCGCCGGAGGTGTCCACACCAGTCTTGGAAATCGAGCATGGCACAGAGGATGTGTTCTTATCAAGGTTCACTTTGGCTGAGGCCCGGGTGGTGTAGAATATCATGGCTGTGAATGAGGGAGTGTACGTCAGTGCTCAATCTGTCTACCTCATGAATAAGCTACAACACATCCCCGGGATGGGATTAGGAAGGAGCGGCCGGAAAGGCGTTGCAACATTGGGCGAAGTGCCACATAACCCTCATACCTTTGGCTTGGGTTATCTACCCACCAAAGAGGACTGGGTAAGGAAGGAGAAAGAAATGGCCGGAAGAGCCAGAGCAAAGCAGGCTGGGAAGCCTTTTGAGTTAATGCATAGGCCCATTCAGGGTACCCTGAACGGACACTTCGTCTGGGAGGGGGAGGACTTTCCATTTTGCGGCTTTCTAGAACCGTAGCTAAACGCGGAGAAGAAGCGCGTGCCAGGTTTCGAGATCTTCTTCGACCTGCAATTATCCGGGGATGACGTTGCCACAGAGCAGACAGACCCATCAGCTGAGGTTGAGCAATGTAAGGCAGTGGATCCTGAGGGCACAGAATTTGAAATGGGGGTAGCACTGGCATGTCTACTTTCTGATCCTCCGATCGACCATAAGTGCTTGGGGGATAACTTCTCGGTCTCCATGATTGGGGATGAAACGGCTGCGGGCCTACCGGCGACTATCTTGGATGCATCTATCGCACCCTCTCTCACTTGGCAATACGATGAGGGATTTTTGTCCAGCAGCACCGGGTCAGGTAGTGAGCCGGAATCTGATTCCACTGAGTCTTGTGAGTCGGAATCAGGTTCCAGCTCGACTGAGTCTGAATCTGGTAATCCTGGGGATGATAACCCGGATACCACAATCCTGTCTAGGTTGTCTTTTTCCTTTTCATTTGAGTCTGTTGTAAATGAATCGGACGATTTGGATGAGCTTAATGAGAATCAAGTAACTGTGGTTTCTGAGTACTTTTTTGTGCCCTTGATTTATTGCATTAATTCAGACTTTCAAAACTTTGATGAAAACGATGAGGACGAAGTTCCTCCGGTTTTGCAACGTTTAATTGAGCAAGAGCAAGAGAGATTTGTCAAACCTTTAATGGATGAAATCACTACCGTGAATATTGGTACTGAGGAGGACCCGCGGCTGGTCCAGATCGGGTCCACGTTGTCTTCGGAGGAACGCGAGCGCTTAGTCGCTTTATTAAAAGATTTCAAAGATGTTTTCGCGTGGTCCTACGAAGACATACCTGGAATCGATCCTGAGATTGTATAGCATCGGATCTCCCTTGACCCCGAAGCCTGACCTGTCAAACAGAAACTCAGGAGGATTCGCCCGGACTGGGCTCTCAAGATTAAGGAAGAGGTCACCAAGCAAATCGACGCAGGCTTCCTGCTGGTATCAGAATACCCAACTTGGTTAGCCAACATTGTTCCGGTGCCAAAGAAAGATGGCAGGATCCGAGTATGTGTGGATTTCAGGGATTTGAACAGAGCTAGTCCGAAGGACGACTTCCCCTTACCGCACATCGATGAGTTGGTGGATTTCACAGCGGGGCATGCTTTGCTCTCATTCATGGATGGCTTCTCAGGCTACAACCAGATAGTGATGGCGCCAGAAGACCGGGAGAAGACTGCATTCACCACCCCGTGGGGGACATACTGCTATAGAGTCATGCCATTTGGGTTGAAGAACGCTGGAGCTACTTATCAACGGGCTGCAACCACAATATTACACGACATGATCCACAAAGAGGTTGAGGTGTACGTGGACGACATGATTGTCAAATCCAAAGAAAGAGAGGGCCACTACACCGCCTTGCACAAGTTTTTTCAAAGGATCAGGGAATTCTGGTTGCGGCTAAACCCTCAGAAATGTATATTCGGTGTTACAGCGGGAAAAATGCTAGGGTTTCTGATTACACAAAGGGGCATCGAGGTCGACCCTTCCAAAATCAAGGCCATCTTAGAAATGCCACCACCAAGGACTGAAAAGGAGGTGCGAGGCTTTCTGGGTAAAGTGCAATTCATAAGACGGTTTATCTCAAAATTAACCTTGACTTGTGAACCACCTTTTTGGCCTCCTCAAGAAAGGAAAGAAGTTCCAATGGGACGGCCGATGTCAAGCTGCATTTGAACAGATTAAAGAATATTTACAGAACCCGCCCGTGTTGTCACCGCCAGAACCAGGGAAACCGTTGATTTTGTATCTGTCAGTAACTGAAACTACAATGGGCTGCATGCTTGCACAAGAATCAGAAGACAAGGTGGAGAAAGCCATCTACTATCTAAGTAAGAAGATGCTAGAGTACGAAACCCGTTACACTCCGCTAGAAAAGGCTTGCCTAGCCTTGGTATGGACTACCAGGAAGCTGCGGCACTACCTGTTAGCTCACTCTGTAATGTTGGTTTCACGACTTGATCCCATCAAATATCTTTTCGAGAAACCAGCACTTACGGGTATGCTAGCTCGTTGGTTGCTGCTGCTCTCCGAATTTGATCTAAAGTATGTGACGCGCAAGTCGGTCAAAGGAAGAGTAGTGGCAGAGTTCTTAGCCGACCATCCAGTAGAAGGGGGTGAAGCAGTCGAGTACTTATTCCCAGATGAGGCCATTTTGCATATCGACGACGAAACTTGGACGATGTACTTTGACGGAGCGTCAAATCAATACGGGTATAGGATAGGAGTGTTGCTGATAGCACCCGACAATTCCTGTATCCCTCTAGCCTTCAAACTCCGACTCAAAGTCTCGAAGAACGAAGCAGAATATGAGGCGTGCATCGCTGGTCTAGAAGCAGCCCTGGAACTAGGGGCAAGACGGTTGGACGTCATTGGGGACTCGAACCTTGTTGTGTCTCAAGCTAAAAGAGACTGGAAAGTAAAAGAGGAAAAGATGATGATGCATCACCAGACCTTAGACTTGCTGATTCCTCGGTTTGAGAAGCTAAGTTTTACTCATCTACTAAGAGAGAACAACAGGTTCGCAGATTCTTTAGCAACTCTATCTTCTATGATAGACATCCCGTGTGGAGTCCGGATGCGTCCAGTCATCATCGACCAGAAATTTGCACCTGCCTACGAGTCGATTGCCGCTATAGATGAAGTTCAGGACGAAAACCCTTGGTATTACGACATCTGGAACTTCTTGGAGAAAGAAGCATACCCGCCAGGGGTAAATGCCAAAGACAAAAGGGCAATCAGGAGAATGGCCATTCAGTTCATCATCTGCGGGGGTAAACTGTATAAAAGGGGTCATCTGGGAATGCATAAACTGTGCGTTGATGCCGAAGAGTCAAAGCACCTGATGGAAGCCATCCACGGGGGAGAATATGGTGCGCACATGAATGGGGTAATGTTGGCACGGAAGATCCTCAGACAGGGTTATTACTGGTCCACCATGGAGGTGGATTGTATCGGTTTTGTTAGGCGATGCCACAAATGCCAGATTCATGCAAATCGCATGAACATTTCGCCATCAAAGCTGTACAACATGACTTCGCCATGGCCATTTTCAGTCTGGGGAATTGATGTAATCAGAGCTGTCACGCCAAAGGGGTCGAATGGGCATGAGTTCATCTTGGTAGCGATAGATTATTTCACAAAGTGGTTTGAGGCCCAATCTTATGCGGTGTTGAAGGCTTCGCATGTCGCAAAATTTATCAGAAACAACATCATCTGTCGCTACGGGGTCCCAAACGAAATAATTTCAGACAATGGTTCCCACTTCAAGAAGGAGGTGATTGATTTGTTGGAGAAATACAATGTGGCGTTTCATAAGTCATCTACCTATCGGCCGCAGACCAACGGAGCGGTCGAGGCCGCCAATAAGAACATCAAGCACATACTGCAGAAGATGGTGGAAACCTACAGGGACTGGCCAGATAAGCTGCCGTTCGCTCTATGGGGCTACCGGACTTCAATCAGAACTTCTACTGGCGTGACTCTGTACTCATTGGTTTATGGGATGGAGGCCGTTCTGCCTATTGAGATTGAGGTCTCGTCATTACGAGTGTTGGCTGAGTGCCAGATAGCCGAAGCGGATTGGCAGTAGAGCAGATTTGAGGAACTCATGCTCTACGATGAAAGAAGGCTGAAAGCACTGTACCATGTCCAAGGTTACCAACGCAGAATTGCCCGGGCTTTCAACAAGAAGGTTAAGTCCAGGAATTTAAAAGAAGGAGATTTGGTGCTCAAAGACAACTGAGCTCCCATCCATGACCCAAGGGGCAAGTTCAGACCCAATTGGACTAGTCCCTACATCATCAAGTCAATCTGGTCAGGTGGAGCTGTGGTTCTGATGGATCTAGATGGCTTGGAATTCTCACAACCGATTAATATGGACAAGTTGAAGAAATATTACCCCTGAGAGGCTCGCTAGGCCGAAAACCCGAAAGGGCGACCTAGGCAAAACTCAGAGCACAGAAAATTTGAAATCATAAAAACTGAGCTCGCAAGGTTGAAAACCCGCAAAGGGCGGCCTTGGCAAAAGTTAGAGCGCAAAAGGAGAGTAAAAATACCCGAGCGAACCAGAGCCTGAACTACGTAAGGCTTGATTCCCATCTTTGGGATACGTAGGCAACTTCACCTTGAAGTTCAGCCATAAACTTTTCCCCGATCAACTTTGTCCATTTTGATCATCTCAGTCATCTTTATCCATCGGCATTCATCGCGATCTCCGGTACAGTGCTATTCAGACTAGGGGCAACTTTCCGTTGCCACACAGTGCCGCAGTAATATTCAGACTAGGGGCAACTTTCCAGTTGCTAGGATCCGGGGTTGTGCATCTCAGTGAGAGATTTCAGGCATGTCCAGTTCTGATCCATATCGAAAATAGTTTTGAAAAGTTTTAATAAAAGTTGACTTTGTTCAAATTAATCTTTTACAACTAAGACCATTTTTGGACCAAAGCGGAGAATTTTCAGTACCACAACCTTCAATTTCATTGATTTCAATACGGAGTTCTCTTGCTCTTGCATACAATTGGAGTTGCTTTTTATTACACTCATAAAGAAAACTTGAAAGTACTGATAAAGCAATAAGTCCGGGGCATAGTCAAGTCAGGTATCCCTGCGCCTCCTTCCAGAACTGGTTGAAGCCTCTGACGCCAAGCTAGGCCCAACTTGCGCTTCTTCGTTAAGCCAATCCCAGCACTCATCAGACAAAATGCAATTGAAAGTGGCTGCGGGAGCCAGGAGCTCTCTAATTCTCCACGCTGCGGCCTGCCGGGCCAGCTGTGCGCCTCGAACCGGGAATGTAGCCGAATACTCTATACCCTCTGGTGGGCAAGTTTGATCATGACCAAATTGGCGTAGGATACGGAATGGGAAATAGAACACGCAGTGAGTCAAGCCGATCAATCGAATCCTGATCTGCTGGGACATACTGTAGCTCATTGTCGGGAGATGGAGCCAAGAACAGCGCCAAGCAATGCGATCTGCCGACAAATTGCACATCCAGTCGAACCACCATCCCTCATCGAGGGCATCAACTAGACGTTGTCGAAAGAAGTAGCCACGGGCTGAGTAGGCTAAACAAGAGTCCACAACCTGCAGTTTATCCATCAACCATACCTGGGGAGGGATGAAAAATGAGAGAATAAAGAATAGAGAGATGTGCGATGAGAAAACAGTGAGACAAGGGTTTCGTGAGAAAAACCGAGCCTGAGGGCCGAGTGATGTGAGCAAATACATATGTGAGATCGGGTGGGAAATATTACCTGCAATAATAGTGGACTCCCCGTGAATCTGTTCGTCTCCCGACGGCGGAAAGCATCCAAGCCCATCAGTGTCTCGGCCAATGTCATGGCAATACAATTCTTTCCTTCTTTCAAGCCTTGAGCAACCTCAATCAGACGAACGCTGGATCCTCCAAGGCCTGAGGCAAACAGAAAATGTGATAATATGCACAAACAGAGGGCATGTCGCCGGAAGCCTTGCCAATGATGGTCGCTGCGATCACCAGCATTGGAGAACCGGTAAATCAGGCTCGGGATATCCAACATTCCGTCACAAATCAGGGACCGAGCATCATGCGCAGTGAGTCCACACATTCGCCCTAAGGTTTGGGCATGACCGAAATTAAGTTGAGGCAAGATCTCTTCCGAACGTTCAGACTCCATCAAAACTTGAAAATCTTCAAAAGTGGGACATACCTCTTGCCCGCCGAAGCTAAAGACATGCGTTACCGGATTCCAAAATCTCGCCGCGGTATGGAGAAAAGAAAGGTGCAGCGGAGTCCGGCTCAGCGTGAATAGTGCATTCAAGCCAAAACCCCAGAAATTCAACTTTTCCGAGCCATCTAAAGAAGAGATCCAAGATGTGAGATTTTCTACGAGAAATGCCTCCATTTTTGTGCAAAGTAGTGATGAAATGAATGAGTCCCGAAGTTGGAGCTTTTAAAGAGGAGAAAACACTATTCAGGGGGACATGTGTCAAAAAGTTGATGGTTGCCAGGATAAGTGGCCGGCCGGCCACCTTTTCTAGCTGGCCGGCCACATTTCTCCCCTCATCTACACAAAAGTGGCCGGCCGGCCCCAAAAAGTGGCCGGCCATGCTCTGCTGTGTTCCTTTAGTCCTGTTTTACCCTCCGGGAGGAAGTTTCAAGCATTTCCGTGCATCGGGTATGTTGAAGGCCTCCATTTTCCTCTGTTTCGGATGCGTTCCGTTGCCCAGATTGTCTGAAGTACACTTTGTCCAGTTGTTGTTTTGCTTATCGAGTTGTTGTTTTGCTTATCGAGTTGTAAGTTCTGTCGAGCTGTCATATTTCGTGATTTGAATTGTTACTCTTTATGTAAATAATTTTTGTTTGAGTCTTGTTTATTGAGTCGTCAACACTGTTGTGTTTTGCTTATCGAGTTGTAAACTTGCCGAGATTTTGTTATATCTTAGTAAGTTAAGTTGTTACGTCGGTTCATTACCTGACTGGGCAAATGCACAATGCATATTTTCATTCAATCTTATTATGGTACAAAACGATGCGATATGATGCTAAGAGTTTAAAATACAACACCTTTTTCAAAAGTCGTTTCATTCCATCATGCTTTATTTGGGCAAACCAAGGGCACAAGTTTTACAAAAATATAAAACTGCCTAATAATATACAATGTGCTACAACTACTAGCAAAAGGTAAATAAAACAGGGAATCGCAGCATTAATGCTCTCGAGAGCGGGAATAAGAGGCCCTTTTCACCCTCTTCTGCGGAATAGCCTCTGCATCCCCATCACCGTCTGAATCAGAGCTGTCATCCTCAGGATCCCCCTCAGCCTCTCCTCCACTCTCGGAGCCAAGACCGGAGCCCTCCTCTCTGTCAGCAGATGTCTCTGACTGACGATCTGCAACATCCTCCTCCTCATCCTCATCGGGCTTCGCCTCTATAATATGTGCCATGCGTCTGCAAGACGATCCCTCTCCTCCAGCTCCTCGAGAAGGCCTGGATGGCCCAGCTCCTCGAAAAGGCCCAGATGGCCCAACCCCTCGAAAAGACCCAGATGGTCCACCTTTACGAGAAGGCCCGGGTGGCCTAGCCTGCGGCTGAGCATATACTGGAGGCATTTGAAAATGAAGAATGCAGTTTGAATACATTAGCCAAAACGTGTATATCAGATACAGATGCAAGCAAGCTACACAGAGTAGATGTACGCAGGAATAATGCATGAATGTGGTGTGTGTCAGATATGTTCTACACAAGTAGCCTATTAATGCAGTAAAATGTCCAAAATCAGCATGTGATCAAAAGATACAGTGCTAGGAAACTAAAGGGTACCTGGAAGCCCATGATGGACAACTGCGCCTCCCTCCGCAAGACCATCCCCTCAAGAGAGGCTACCATCTCGAGCACCTGATCCATGTACTCAACAGGGGGCTGCGGATGAAAAGGCAAGAGTATCAGTAGAGGAATGAACGTTCAAATATCTGAGTGATGAATCAAAGTTGTAAAACATACCGGTGGTGACTCAGGGTCTTTGACGTAGCAGTGGCCAAGTACTGGAGGCTCTATCGGGATCGGAATTGAAGAGGTAGTCCCATACTGCCACCCCATCAGCTCAGTCGGCATATCCGGCCATCCAGGATGATGATAAGTCGGGGGAATCGGGGGAATAAATCTGCGCCCGCCTCCGAATTTACCAGCCCTGCTGGTGGAAGGAGCGTTTGCAGCCTGAGCCGGGGCCCGACTCGAAGATGGCATGCCGACAGACCTCATCGCCGGAGTACGAACTCCCGTCAATGGAGGCATCAGATATATGTGACGGTAAGTGGCATAATCCCCCTCCTCAAGATGAAGTAAGGCATCAGTACCCAGCATAGCATTAACAACATCCCGAGAAGAGAGCCTATCAGCGATCTGCATCTCGATTGGGGGTGCTGAGGGAGGGTCCTGAGAAGTATAGCCCCATACCTGGTGCAAGAAGCGCTCCCCTAGAAACCAGGCTCTACCAACTGGCCCGTCGAATAGAATCCTATACTGAGGGGCACCTCGCCCTCTAGCAAACTGGTATCGGAGACTTTCACCAAAGGGTGCCCAGGGCTCCCATGTAATCTGCGGGTAACCAATCAATCAGAAATTAGGAAGGTACAAGACAAATCAAAGATGAAAGCACAAGGAACTGAGAGTTCTGAAATATCTCCGTCGACCGCACCGTGTCGAAATACTGTCGTAGATAAAGGAGAGACTTTCGAGGTCTCGGCCGGTGCTGACCCTCAAATACAAGTGAGTACGGGGTCACGAGGGGCCCCTCCATCACCATCTCTGGGGCTAATGTCGGGAAGTATGCATAGACCCATAACTGTGGAAAACAGTGCAGAATGTAAATGCAAAGTACTAAGGGCAAAATATAGTGTGTAAAGTACGCCGTGTGTGCAAGGTATAAGTAATGAGGAGCAGAAATGTAAATCAAGAAGGCAGAAAGTACCTCCCAGGCTCTCCAGTAACCACTAAGTAAATCCCCCCGTCCTCGGGAAGTCGCGCTCATGTAGCAGTAAAGGGTAGCCAGGCCGGCGCCACCCCAGTCATACCGTCTGACCTGTGATAGGTCCACCAAGGCGCTCAACAGATACAACCCAACAGTGTTCCCCCTGTCGACAAACAGAGTGGTCCCGAAGAGGAACATCAAAAAACCACGGGCATACTGTGCTGCCTCCTTAGGAGTCCCGGGCTCCATCTCCACCCTCCGAAAATGGGAAGAGAACCAAGTGTATCGGACTCTGCCCGAAGCTCTATCAACAGGCGGGTGAGCCCCCAGCAAATATACCCAAGCGGCTTCCCACTGGCCCATGTCCTCGTCATAAGGGATGGGCCAACCCCCCACGTCGAGGCCAGTCAACACAGCGAAGTCAAGCGGGGTCATAGTCAAGTCCCCCGTGGCGGAAAAATGAAAGGAGTTGGTGGTGTCCCACCATCTCTCCACTAAAGCTGCCATCAGTGTCCTCCTGGCAGGACAACGGGAAAGCCCAGTACAGAAGGGCCCAAACCCTGCCAAATCAACCAAATCCCGGACAGCCTCTGGGAGCTCGACGTACCAATCTCTGGCTACGGTGGAGCCATATCCCCGCACTGTGCGAGAAGTCACCTGCATTCAGAATGAATACATGCTTCAGCATAAAATAAAATGAGCTGTGTGCAAATAAAATGAACGAGCTATGTGCAAATGAATGGGCTACATGCAAAGTAAAGTGAATGAGCCGCGTGTTTAGATTTCAAAGTTTAAAGCTGTGTGCTAGAAAATCAGTGTTTGGGCTGCGTGTTCAAATCTCAATCAGTGTGTGCCATGTGTTCACCTTCAACTCGGACTGTGTGTTCAGAAAATCAGTGTTTGGGCTGCGTGTTCAAATCTCAATCAGTGTGTGCCGTGTGTTCACCTTCAACTCGGACTGTGTGTTCAGAAAATCAGTGTTTGGGCTGCGTGTTCAAATCTCAATCAGTGTGTGCTGTGTGTTCACCTTCAACTCGGACTGTGTGTTTAGAAAATCAGTGTTTGGGTTGCGTGTTCAAATCTCAATCAGTGTGTGCCGTGTGTTCACCTTCAATTGGGACTGTGTGTTCAGAAAATCAGTGTTTGGACTGCGTGTTCAAATCTCAATCAGTGTGTGCCGTGTGTTCACCTTCAACTCGGACTGTGTCTTCAGAAAATCAGTGTTTGGGCTGCGTGTTCAAATCTCAATCAGTGTGTGTCGTGTGTTCACCTTCAATTCGGACTGTGTGTTCAGAAAATCAGTGTTTGGGCTGTGTGTTCAAATCTCAATCAGTGTGTGCCGTGTGTTCACCTTTAAATTGGGCTGTGTGTTCAGAAAATTAGTGTTTGGGCTGTGTGTTCAACTTTCAATCAGTGTATGCCGTGTGTTCACCTTCAAATTGGGCTGTGTGTTCAGAAAATCTGTCACGACCCCAACCCGCCCCTAGTAGGATGGTGCCGTGATGGCCAGTAACCCGTGATTACCGAAGGCCAACTTATCAAAATCCACACACAATAGAGTACACATAGGGGGCTTACAAATTGCGGAAGCAATAAGTCAAAATACAAGTGGTCCATAAGAGCTGTGCGTAGATCAAATGAGCAGATATATACAATATGACCTTATAACCAGTCCAAAAATAACAAAATACAATTCACATCTTGATCAGAAGGCTTCTAAGCCGACATGTACAAAATACAGGGAATACAAGCCAAGAAGCATGATTTTCAAGATCTGCCGACGTAAATACAAAAGCCGACATAGACACTAGGTGTCGGCGTAAAGACAGTGTCGCCGACAAGAATGCAAACAAAGCCGACGTGAATCAAGAATCCAAAACGAGCTGGTAAACACATCTAGGCGTCGCCGCCGTCCTGCTCATCACCTACATATATATATAGAGGGTGAGTATGGAAACTCAGTGAATGGTACTAGTAATAAAGGTTTTACATGAATATAGCCGAAGTCTGTACAAAACAAGCATGCCAAAACCATGCAAATACTAGCCGAGATCTTCCAAAGCAAAACACAACAAAACTTTACCAAATCAAGGGATGAACCGTATTCATCTATCAAATCTTACGAGTTCAAGGGATGCTCATGACATTGGCAAGCATGGCCCAAAAGCTTTCCAAACAACCAGTACGTGTAGTAGCCCATTAGTGGCAAAAACCAAGATTTGTACGATCCGTAATCGATTTAGACCAAAATGGTGCTACAAAAGTTTAGAGTCCTCCAGCACGAGGGACTTGCGTTACTTAGGCCCGTAGCCCTTTTTAACACAATGGCTTTTTCAAGAAAGGACCGTATCCTTTTAATGCAAGAGTCTAGTGTCACTTAGGCCCGTAGCCCTTTTTGACGAATGGTGCTGCGAAAGTTTAGAGTCCTCCAGCACGAGGGACTTAGGTTCCAAGGAAGGACCGTATCCTTTTATACTTAGTGCTGCGAAAGTTTAGAGTCCTCCAGCCAAGGGACTTTTCAAGATAACATCAAAACAAGGTTTACACTTGATACGTCGAAATAGGCTAATCATTCATGCTTAACAAATACTTTCATCAAAGCAAAGCAAGACAAGATTTATCAAAGCAGTTTAACATAGCTTTATTAAAAGCACTACTCACCTAGTTCCTCAGGTGTAGGCTCAAAGCAAGATCAAAGTCCTGACAAATCACACGGCAAATCACATTCTCAAAACAAGCTCTTCATACAAGTAATGATCTCGGCACTTCCACCGAGTCCAAATCAATAACAAAGCGAGACATGCTAAATCAAAACACTGTTTCCCATCTCGTGGAAACACACTGGGTACCATCCAGGTCATGCCGAGGTTCCACACCTCCTAGCCGAGATGTGGTCCTGAAGGCCACATACAAAACGAAATCGGGAAAAACCTGGGTTTCCCTCTGAAGAATGCAAGGGACAAAATCATCAAGAACATCAAAAACATGCATGCCAAAATCATAACTCGTTTACATATAAAATCTGAGATTTCATGCCAAGAGTTCGAAACATGGACCTGGGTACCCTTACAAGAAGACCATGCAAGAACAAACACAGAAATATGATTCTTGCCTCAAGCTTTCGGATCAAAACAAGGTTTTCTTCCAAGAACATTTGAACATCATTTTCTCTTTCAAAACCAACTTCAAATCAATGCATGACATGCAAAACAGATTCAATCATGCAATGCAGCTAGATGATCGACAAGAGCAATTGAAGTAGAGCAAGAATCTAACCTCAAAACTCAAATCCAACGGTTCGATCTTCCAAGATCAGGCCCGGAACTCGACTTCTCACTGTAAAACTCCTTCCTTCTACTTCTAGAGCTTCTCTCTCTAAAAACAAAGCTTTGAGACAAAATGATTTGTTTCTAAGTCTGCCGGCTATCTAAACCTTCGGCTCGGACACGTGGCATCACCGGGTTGGTTCAACTCAAAAAGGTGATTGATTGATTAGACAAATCCCTGACAAAGCGTATTCAACAAGCTTGGTAGCAAGACACATCGGCAAGTAATGACATCGGCTAAAGTCAGCTTCGGCAACAGGATAACAAAGACATCGGCTAGGGAGGACGACACTTGACTAAGCTGTGCCACACCTTGGCCTGGGTGTGCCACACCTCGGTCTAGGCCATACCTGCCGAAGGATAAGAATCACAAATACAAACATCTCGGCCTCGGCTCTAAACACATCGGCCCAAAGAGTGACATCTCGGCAAACATGCCGAGGTGGAGATGGAGGTCAACCAAGTGGTTCCAACACGGTTCTAAGTGCAAAGGTTCAAGGCGAACTAGGCTAAGCCAACCTCGGCTACACACCAAGCAAGGTACAAGATCAAGCAAGTAACACATGACAAAGCAAGGCAAAGCAAGATAACAAGATTTATAAACACGACAAGACAAGATCATACATGAATGTATGCAAGTATGACTAAATCAAAGTGAGGGTTGTTACAAAATCAGTGTTTGGGCTGCGTGTTCAACTTTCAATCAGTGTGTGCCGTGTGTTCACCTTCAATTCGAACTGTGTGTTCAGAAGATCAGTACTTGGGCCGTGTGTTCAAATGTTAATCAATGTGTGCCGTGTGTTCACAATCAATTTATGGGCTGAGTGTTCAGAAATTCAGATAATTGAGCCGTGTGTTCAGAATGTAAACAGAATGCACGAAAAATGCAGAATACGTTGCAGAAAAGGTAAAAACGAAGTAAATACCTCTCGTGCCTTATGAGAGAGATGATACTCCGGCTCCCGCAGAAGCAGATCTCCGGGTGCTCATCCGTCAAAGTCTGTGAAGTGATGGAAAACGGCTCGTGGAAGAATATGTGTTGGCGGGGCGTACCTCTCGGGTATGAAAGGTCGAACCCTCGGAGGCAGAGCCATGATATCGGGATCACCTCCAGCATCCGCAGGACCTCCACCGTGAGGAAAATGACCGGCCATTTCAGAAAATCTGCAAAAGGAGCAAAAATGAGCCAAAATGAGCCAAAATTGGAAAAAGTCAACAAAAGTTAACTCTCGGGAAATGAAAAAGTCAACAAAATTCAACTCCCGAGAAAATCTTCCAAATGTTGAGATAAACTCACCTCAAGTGGCAAAAATGAGAAAAGAAGCACCAAAATCAAAATTTAATCGGTTCAAAGTGCTTAAAACCGAAAGTTTTCGCGAAAACAACTTGCGTGGGGTGTTGGAAAACGCGTATAGAGCTCAGATCTGAGGAGGAAAATGGTTTGGGAGGCTAGAGGAGGTGATTTCGAAGCTGAAGTTGTGAGCTCAAAATGTTTGGCCGAATGGTTTTAAAGAAAATGAGGTGAAAAGACAAAAATGCACACTGTTTTGAACAAGTGGCCGGCCGGCCATATCCTGTTTGAAAACTGGCCGGTGGCCTCCAATGGTAAATAAAAGTGGCCGGTGGTGATCCCTAGGTGGGTCCCAAGCTCTCTGCAAATTTTGGGGAAGATTGGAGTCCCTGAGACCTGAAAAAGTACAAAAAGAGTGCACTTCCTGTCGCGAAATTGCTCCGCCGGAACTTCAGCTTCAACTCTTGATGCGTACCTCATCATTACTTATCGGAAGTGAAATGTATCCTTCGTGAACATATTGTAACCTCTCCGGAAGGTGAACTGGAGGCCGCGATCGAGTCACTCTAGCCGAGACGTGCATTTCCTTGCTCGCTATTTTGTGACAAACACGCGTCCTGATTTGCGTTTGTTCTGCATTATTGTGCATCTAACTTGCATTCTCATGAACATACTTGCATTGTCATGCACGTTTTCTTGATATTACCATGCCTCTGTGCTTAAGCTTGCGTTGTCATGCACGTTCCTTTCTCGCATTGTGATGCATTCACCCGCCGGCACCGCGTGTGTCAAGCTTTCGAGATCACATTGAATATATGTTGTTAGTGTGATTGTACTTGTTGAGTTTCTCTCTTTTACAGGCACGATATTGTATGTACGGTTCATTTGAAGCTGGTGCGACTAGACGAATCACGCAGGTATCATATCTTCTTCGTGTGAGACGCGACGAGAATTGAATAATTCTCCGCATTCCTAACTGCATGAAATGTAGTTGTTGCTTTGCATCCTTGCTTAAAACTGTTGCATCTGTTTGCGAATATTTGCTTCATTACAGCTCGCTGCACTTTCATGATCGTCAAGTTACATCCGGCTTTGTGCGTGTCATTTTACATTTTGCCCCTCGCCTGCAGGCACGCCTGCGGGCATATCTCTGTGTATCTTGTATGATTGTCTAAGTCTTCAGCCTTGTCAAAAATGGGTCGTCTCTGGGCTTTGACATTCACTCCCGTCACTTGTGACTTTCGAGTTCTGTCAAAGAGGGGCAACTGTAGACACCCCATTTTTGACCAACCTTAAGACTCAGACGTCACCGATTGAGCGCTCAGTGATGTTGCATATTGTGCTCGTTCAGAAGTCTCAGAGTCACGGCCGTGAGCCCTACCTCCGGACTTTCGGGCTTTTCTGTGCCTTGCCTCGGTTTGCGAACCAGACTCGGTTTTCTCTGTTTCTCTTCCCAAAGGGAGGGAGAGGTCTTGTAGACTATCTCTCAGTGGCCGTGGGCTACATTTCGTGGTCGTAGGCCATTTTGCTCATTTCGGAGCCCGGTTCCCGATTTTCGGAGGCGTCAAGCCGAGTGCCTCGGTTCGGGACCGCCTAACCACCTCCATTTGCTCTGGTTTTTGGCATGCATCTTATTTCCTCCCTTTTAAGGGACACTGTGGTCCAAGAGACCAACTTCGTGGTCGAACACCGTTCCCGGCGCCTAACAGTCAGTTTTCGGGGCTCGGACTGCGCGTTTCGGCCCTCGAACCTTCATTTTGCATCGGTTTTCGTTCATTTTTGGCAGGGACCTCTGTTTCATCACCAGGAAGGTCGTTGAAGGGTGGGAGGCCAGTAATTGTTCCAGTAACCAATTATATTCCATCATCGCCCTCCGACGCCCGTCTTTCTCACTTCAAAGCCAATGTTGACCACCCTAGGGCCACTTTCCTCAACCCTAACCCCCATATTTATGATGTACACATCTGGGAGGCCACCAATATCTGGTGGCCGGCCAGTAATTCCATTTGAACCTTTTGAACTCCTTTGAAAAGTGGGTTGTTCTCTCTTCTGGTTCACAGTTGTCAATTTTTGACCACAGGGTTGTGTTGAGAACACATGGGAGGCCACCAATCTGTGGTGACCGGCCACTAATCACACCTTACCCTTTTGACCCTTGGCCGGCCGGCAATGGGGAGGGCCGGCCGGCCACCTGCAACCTCAATAACCAGCCGGCCAGCTTCGTTACACCTGGCACATCACAGAAATGCATTCTGTTTCCCCCAGATTCTGTATCCGGGAGGGCAACTTTTGGAAGGAAACTTGGAGTGATTTCCCTCCCTTTTTTCCCCCTCTTTCTCCCCCTCTTTGGCCTATATAACCAGCACCCCAGGTCTAGTTTTGGGGTTGGAAAAATTAGCTTCAAGATTGCATTACACCCCTCCTCTATCTCTCTCATTTCAACCCTCCAAACTTCCTAAATCCTACCTCATTTCTACACCATCACCTAGCATCACACCACCACTCCATTCCAGTAGCTTGGAAGGTCTTCTCAGGGCTTAGGAGGCAGCATTTCTTGGTCCAAAGGTTGTCAAAGAGTTGGTCTACAAGGGTGAGTTGCTTTCTCCCTCTTTTGAGCTCATTTTTGCATTATTTCTTAGCCCTTCTTGCTTATACTTTTGAGCTCCGGCCATAACTGAAAGTGGAATTATTTTGAGCTCTATTTCATCTTTCATTAAGGGCCTCTCACTGTTTGAGGCCCCCATTTGGCACTTACTTCATTATCCCTCTTATATGCCATTTCCTTGCATGTTGTTTTTGGCCTATATGTAAACTGTTTTGAAGTATGTTGTAAATTGCAAAGTATCTTATTTTGATCCCTTATTCAACATTGTTGAAGGGCTCATCACTGTTTGGGGCCTCCATATATCACTTGCCATTGTATCCATCTTTTGGTCCCATTTTTGCACGATTCATTAGCCCTCTGTGCTTCTGTTTTTGGACCTTGGTCCGAACTAAAAATGGCCTTTTTTTGACCCCCTATCCATGTTTCATTAAGGGTCTATTGCTGTTTGGAGCATCATTTGTATACTTTGTGTTGTAGCCTCTTTTTTAGGCCATATCTTGCATTGCATTTTGGGCATAGTTTTACACTGCTTTGGGCTCGTCCATTAACTGTAAAAAGTCATATTTTGGGCCCCTCTTAAACATTGTTGAAGGACCCTTACCTGTTTGGGACCAGCATGTATCAGTTGCTTCTTTATCTCCATTTTGGCCCTTATTTTGCATAGCATTTTGAGCATACTTGTATCTGTTTTGGGGGCTTATTATAAACTGTAAAACATCATATTTTTGGCCCCCCTTCAATATTGAAGAAGGCCCATTTTCTGTTTGGGGACAGCATCTTGCACTTGCTTCAATATCTTGCTTTTGGGGCCATTTTTGTATGCTAGCTTAGCCCCATTTGTGCTCACTGTTTGGCCTTGCTTTAAACTGTAAACATGCTTGTTTTGGGGCTGTCTTTCTTCTATATTTACAATTCATGTCCAAATAATGCATGCATTGCATAGCTATAGGCCATTTCATGCGCCAAATTTCATGTTTCGGGACTCGTTCCATGCATTGGGTACCATTTCACCATGTTTCGGGGCTGTTTTGCATCTCATTTTGCCTCTGAAATTTGCATGCTAGTATGCCATTTTTCATGTTTTGCCATGTCTTGTTAGAGTGGCATTCCGTGCCGTAGGTTCGGTCCTCGGTTTGCGTACACGTGTGCACGCATCTCGAGTATCTCATTTTCATCTATTGGCCTCTTGTGTGAGTGTGGCTGAGGTCCACTCATGTTAGTGTAAGTCCATTATGCATTGCGTATGCCATTTCATTCCATAACATTGTGTATGCTAGGTTGTATATTAGAGCATTGTGTATGTCATGTTGCATCGTGCACCGTGTATGCTATTTCATAACATTGTGCATGTTAGGTTGTATCTTAGTTGCATTCATGCATGTCATGCATATTGCATTGTGTTCGGGATAGGAGTTAGCCCGAGCATGGGAAACGAGTTACGTTCTGTACTCCGAGTGACGGAACGTGTCTCAATTCCCTAGTCACCGACACTCCGGATCATCCATGATGGAGTTAGGTTTTGTTGTGTTTTCATGTGCATTCATTCCATATTGAATTGTGCAAATCGACTCCTCGGCCATCATGCATCGAGATGCGTGATTGGTGGCACAAGGATCGAGGTATGCATACATTTGTGAAAATACATTGCTATGTCCCTTTCCTGCTCTCTGTTGCAGCAAAATCAAGAATTAGCAGTCTTCCGAGGCTTGGCGCGCTTTCCAAGAACAATTGCAAAACAGAGGCTAATTGGGGCATCCCAGTGGATTTCCGCGCAAAGCAGCCTAAACATACATCATTCATCAGAATCAAGGCAGTCCCTGGCTTGCATGCCAGTTTATTATTTTCTTAGTTAATTTGTAAATTAATTAGGAATTTGTACACATTTTGGACTGTATTATTTGGACTGTAATATTCTTTTATTCAGGACTGTATATTTATTCGGACCCTCTGCGCGAGGGCATAATTATAATAAGTGTGGGTGAGTGTGATGTATGTCTTCCAACCCCACGCCTTTCTTCCCTTTTATTTACTTGCTTATGATGGTTAGATTAGGGCATGTTTCAATTAGCATACAGTATGATAGCATGTTTGCATTCATGCATCTGTCTTGCACGCACCGGGCTCGGCGCATCATACTAACTGCATTTGTATTTCAATTCCAAGTTGAATACATGTTAGCTGTAGCATTCCATGTGCCATGTTTAGAATAGCCAAGCCTGCTATAGTTTGCATCTTTTCATGTGTTGCATTAGGCAATTCTGTGTATCTAGGATCATGCATGGATTTCTAATGAGCTTCTGTTTTGGCTTGGAGTACTCGGTGAGTTTTTTTGCTTTAGCATCCTTGCATGCGTGTGAGTGTTGCCATGAATAGCATGCTTACCATGAGGCTAACTGCTTATGTGATATAACTACCTTGAATGCCTATGGGTAGAGGTTGTGTTATTTGGATTGGAACAATTCATCAAATGTTTGTTTTAAGCCCACTAGATAGTAGCAAAATCATGTTTTCCTAAAAGCCCACCCGAGGGTGGCAAATCCACGTCTTAGCCTAGTTACAAGTAGCACCATCAAACCATTTTCAAAACAAACAAACATGAAATGTTTTGTTCCAATTCAGGCAACTCAGTCTATACTTGTATACTGTGCGCATCACATAGTAACCTAGGCTAATAACCGGAATAAGAACACACAATGTTTTCAAAATCAGATATCATGGTTAGTAGAGGCCGGTCTTTGACCGGGCGAGCGGGGGTGTTCACGAAGTGACCTTCCCCAATCGTACCCAAGTTCCCGAGCCGAGGCAATTTTGGTGATGACGAACACGTGGCCTTAGGCAACGAGTCAGGGTTTCCTAAATTTTCCAAAATAAAATATTTAGGTGGCGACTCTGTATCTGGCAAAGCAGTCCATGTTTGGCACTTCTTTCAAAAATCTGTTTTTTCAAAATGATTTGCCAGATTTGGACTCTTTGGTTCAAGATTAAGAACCGTGACAAATCGAGTCCGAGCTGTAGCAAGGTCCCCCCGCGGGCCTGTCTACATACCTGACTTAGGTAAAGCTTTTGAGATACAAACTGATGTATCTAATTTTGCTTTGGGTGGTGTTCTTTTGCAGGATGGTCACCTAATTGCCTATGGGAGTAGGAAGCTCAATGATGCCGAGCGGAGATATCTAACTCATGAGAAAGAGTTGCTTGCAGTAGTGTATTATTTGAGGACTTGGAAGCACTACATCTTGGGTTCATGGTTTGTTATAAAGACTGACAAGACGACGGTTAGCCATTTCTTAACACAGCCCAAGCTAAGCACACGACATGCATGGTGGCAAGAGAAGTTGGCAGACTTTGATTTTGCCTTAGAACACATAGCTGGTGCCACGAACCATGTTGTTGATGCACTAAGTAGGAAGGCAGAGCTTGCCGTGTGCCATAATGTACATTCACTTACTTCTATTTCAACCAGCATCAAGCAGAAAATCAAGGCTCATCTAGATAAGGATGCTATGACCGAGAATCTTATGAACCTTGTCAAAATGGGCAAGACTCGCCAATTTTGGGGCAAGATGGACTTCTAATGACAACAAGAAACCACATCTTTGTACCCAGGGTTGGTGATTTGAGGAAAATACTTCTTAGGGAGTGCCATGATACTCTTTGGGCAGGACATCCGGGTTGGGAGTGAACTTTGGCATTAGTGAAACAAGGATACTATTGGCCCCAGATGCGTGATGATGTGGAAGAATATGTTACTATTGGCCCCACTTTGTCAATGCTAATTAGCGAAATTGGGTGCAATTTCTTGATGTAGCACAGTTATGCTTCAACTCTCAAAAGAGTAGCTCTATGGGCAAGAGTGCTTTTGAGATAGTGAATGGACAGTAGCCACTATTGCCCCACACAGTGGATGAACCTTATGAAGGAAAGTCACCTAGGGCTTACCAATTTGCTAAGGAATGGAAGAGAAACCATGCCATTACTCGTACCTATCTCGAAAAAGCAATAAGTAAAATGAAGAAATGGGCTAAAAGAGGAGGCCACTTGAGTTTAGAGTTGGGAATCAAGTTCTTGTCAAACTCAACCCTGAGTAACGCAAGTTCATGAGGGGAAGAGACAAAAAACTAGTGCGCAAGTATGAGGGACCGGTCACCATTCTGAAAAGAATTGGCAAGTGTGCTTACAAAATAGATGCTTCATCTTGGCTAAAAATGCACCCGGTTTTTCATGTAAGTTATTTGAAGCCTTACTTTCCAGAAAAGGAAGATCCAATCCAAAACGAGCTAAAACGCCAAACTATCACAACCAAAGCAGAGAAAAAGTCCGTTGAATCTATCTTGGCTAATTGGGTGAAAATGGTTTCCAAGAAGAAACAAAGGCAATACTTGGTAAAATGGGGAGGCCTTGGAGATGAAGAAATCAGCTAGGAACAGGAGACAGACTTGTCGGCTTTTCAAGACGAGATTGATGCTTATTGGGCAAAGTTATCGAGGGTGTCGACGTTCAAGTTGGGGAGACTGTCAAGGTGCGCCCATCCAAGGGTCAACACTTTGATGCCACACTCATTTGTGTCCTTTGGAGAGCCAAAAACATGCCCAAGAAGTTGGTGCAAGTGCAAGTGAAGGCTTAAGGCATAGTGCAAGATAGCCCATTGCATGCCATTGGACAGCACATGCAAGGTTGCAGCTAGCAGCTTTGCCAGTAGCTCGCAGCAGCCACCAGTAGCCAGCAGGCCACAGTCTTGCTGGTAACAGCCAGCAGGCCAACAACAACTTGCAGTTGCCAACAGCCCAGCAGCAGTGCCAGGCCATAGCAGGCCGCAGCCTCGCCGCAACCTAAGCCACAGCCTTGCCTGTGCAACAACTTTGAAGCAACTTTTGGAGGGTCAAATGTAGTCTTTTTGCCTTGTAAATTTTTATGTTAATACCTTACTATTGAAGGTGTTTTGGGACCAAGTCCTGTAATTTTTCTCTTTTTGTAAAATTTTTAGAAATCCATTATGACTCCTCAAACATAGTGGATGTTTTCTTTTGCTAGTTAGGAAAAGGTTTAACAAGCTATATTAAGGGGGGGACTCAAGTGTTGAACCAAACCACTTGTGCCTTTAAAGTACCCCAACCTAGCCAATGGTAAGGCAACTTTTGTAGCACTTTTGGTCTATTGTTCAACTATTGTAATGCCTTCTTTTGATAAATGAAAAGTTTATTTCACCTTTAAATTGTGCAAAGCTTTCTATTGTTGCTTGCTTTAATTTTAGCTTGTTCCTTGCTAAATTTGTGGCTTGTCTCAAACCTTGTGGCTTATAAACTAACTTATATTGTAGTTGCTTGTCTTTGCAAACACTTTGAGCTTTATTGATGGGCTAGTGAAGAGAGTTAGCTAGCGCCACACACACTTGCTTATCTCCTGACAAGGCTTTCACACGGTAGGTGTGTGAGACCGTGGAAGGGAATGATCCATTCAGAGAGAAAGAAAGAGGATCCTGCAGTTGGGATGGTGATGACTTTGATTAGACGATAGGAGAACCAGAGGGGGTGGTAATGGCTTCGATCGTGATCAAGCTCACTACATCAACCTTGAAACTAATGGTTCAAGATTGTTAATGGTTTGTGGATCCTCAAGCCTGTCTTGAAAAACTACTCAAGAGAGATGAAATGTGTGGTTTGTGTTATCAAATTGGCTTGGATTGTTGGATTGTAGTGAGAGAAAAAGGTAACATGAAGTAGCTTACTGTGACAGGATAAAAAGACATGCATGGCATTATCGCCACCCAAGCAATTAAATATAAAATATACATGAATACTATGATAAACATTTATTAATAAGTACATATTAATTACTAGTCCAACTAAGACAATTCAGTTATGTTCATTGCATTCCATTAGCAAACCTAAAACCTGCCTCCCTAAAAAACAAAAAGAAACTAACCATATGCCCTTCTTCTAGCTGCTCATGCTAATAGGGCATGAACTACATTAGATGGAGTTTGCTATACAGATCAATTCAAAAGCATTACCTAGTAAAAGATAATGTCCTGGATAAGGGCTTAGACAACTTAAAACACTAGAAGTAGCATATCACCTAGAAGGTATGGATGTTTAGACTCGCATAACAATCTATTCAAGCAATGTTTTTGAGCTTCTTGCATACAGCATCACCCTCCATATACTTCACAGCACGCTTATTCTTTTTGTCATTGTCAAGAAAGCAAGCACAACATTTAAATACTCATATTATGATAGGGATTGATAAAAAGAATAGAAGGTACCAAAACAATGTAAAATATGTGTAACAAAATCACTTTTTTTTTTTGGGGGGGTGGGTTAACAAAATCACTTCATTAGACTAACAGGTTTGAGAATTTTATTACACTATTCAATTAATTTAAGACTACTTTAAGAATAATTGTTATCTAAGTACAATATCAGAAAAGCTCAACTATCTTCAAGTGTGTGAGACATCATAGCAATCATTTACAGTCACTGTTTATGAAAATACATGTCTCACAAAAACACCAGAAATCAAACATGGGAATTGATGGCCCTACAAGGATTATATAATTTAAGTTTCTAATGTCCACATATATTGCCAACATGAAATAATGAGAAATGCTCCAGTACCACCTATCACAATGAAAATGTCTCCCCACATTTCCAACAGTAATGGTGCTAAATTGCTCATATAATAGCCCAACCCTCAAACCCAATTAAGATACCATAATCCAACCCCAGACAAGCCTAATCTTGTGGTGGTATTGTCTAATTAGATGATACAATAAACATTATAACTTTTGGGTCCTTATTATAATATAATAAATTATATTTATATGTATATATCTTGGTTGGATACCGTAGTAGTTGATAATTTAAAATTTATAAAGGTTGAGTTTTGTGAAGTTTTGAACCAATTTGAATGAATATTCAAGTAAAAGGGTATTGTGCATGGTTGCTTCTTGCTTGTGGGTGCTTATTTTTTCTTTGTGTGGAGTGGTGTGGGTTCAACCAAAGCAAGTCATGGATGTTCTTTGTTGCTAGGGGGTGGTCAAGTTAGGAAGAGGCGGCAAAGAGCTTGGGCGTTAGCTCCTTTGTGTTTGATGTGATTGCTTTGGTTGGAACAAAATTGTCGGGTTTTTCAGGGGAGTATTTAGTCGATTACTTAGAGTCTCGATTTTGTGGTGTTTTGTACAGTTGGGTGTCGGGAAGAATAGATCGTGATTTATTTGTTTTTTTACACTTTGTATATGATTTAGGGCTGGTTTGGCTTATACTAAATAAGCCAAAAAGTCAAAAAGTCACTATCTTATTTAAGTCACATCATCCTATTTAAATCACATCACCTCTCTAACACATCACATCAAACCCAACCCAAACCCAACCCAAACCCACCAATAAGTCAAAAAGTGCACTTTTTTAGGACATCCCAAACCAACCCTTAGTTGGTTAGGTCCTTGTTTGAGGAGTTGGTTTTTGTATTCTTTTGGCATTTTCTTGATGCTTTCGTAATAAATCTTTATTTCCTTTGTTTTGAGGATTTTTGACAAAGTTTTTAGATTGGTTTTGGTTCTCCTTTCATTCCATGTCATACTTTGGTCATGCTTCATTTTTTCAAATTATTTCCCTAATTCTATGCTACTACTACTAATCGTTAGGATTGGATGAAGGCATTTTCACTCCACTTGAAAACTAACTCATATAGTCATGACTTGTACCTTATATTTTTAAGACTGAATATGCTTTATCATGAAGACTCGAACTATATTTTAGGGTAAATTACACGAACCTCCGCAAAGGTTTTTGACAATTCAGAAACCTTCCTCCAGGTTTTAAAAAATGGCATTGACTTCCCTCGTGGTTTGATTGTTGGTTTCAAATTGCACCCTCTGTTAATGCTTCGCCTGTCACACCCCAAGCTCCGTGACAACGCCGCACACTCATTTAAGTGAGCATGCAAGGCTAAGAGTCCAATCACATAAACCAACAATATAAAATACTAAAATTAAATCTTTAATTATCATAATGCCAAAATCCATAAAAATAAATAATTCTTATCATATGAAATTGTCCACCAAGTCCACTAATATAATCCACTAACAAAATAATCCAAGTACTTAAATTATAGTCCTACTCTCGGCATTCTCACAAGTAATAGCCTTGCGCAGCTCAACTCCTCAGAATTTGAAAAAAATAAAAGAAGGATAAGCTAGACAGCTCAGTAAATAACCAACCATCACTGCTAGCTGAATCAAGTATACAAAAAAAAAAAAAAAAAAAAAAAAAATAGTCGATAACCAATAGATATATTTTTGCTATAATTCAATAAATAACAATTATTTTGTAAGATAGTTTCATAGTTGAAAATAAACAGTGTAGCAATACATTCTAATTGAAAAGATGATGAGATAATTCGAAGAAATTTCGTTGTTCAAATCAATAATTCAATATTCAAATGGTTCAATAATGAGATTCACAAAACCCAAGTCTTGGTGACTACGGTTACTTAGTCCGTGACAAGGCCCAAAACCATACATAGGCCGGTGGTAAAGCCCCAAAAGAAACTAGTTTTTGTGCCAATAAATAACTCCCCATTGGCTAGGATCCAAATCGTAGTCTGACTAGAGTGATACTCAAAATTTAAACAATACACAACTTTTAAATAAAATATTCGATATTTTCAGAATAAACATTTGGTGTAATTTTCCGAATAGTTTCACAAAATATTCAAATAACTTTCATAATAATATCCGATATTGTTTTATACTTTGATCTATATTTTAATTTTAGGAGAATAGAAAGGCTATAAATAAATATTTATAATTTCAAACAATTCAATAGTAATAAAAATGAACCAACAGTGATAGAGGGTTACTTACCTCAAACAGCTAAAATAATATTTTCTAAGCTAATATCAAATTACCAAGATCCATCTCAATCTCACAAATCTAATAAAATATTACACCAAATCAACAATTATTATTGATTACCAGCATCCATCATTCTTTTCTTTATAATATAATAATCTAATCCTATAGTCTGCAAGTAAATTCCAAAACCCCAAAATATTTATTGTTATTTTATTGTTATTTTTTACAATAACAAAAATAACAATCTTCAAGACTTATTTTATTTTATTGTTATTTTTTACAGATATAAACCCATAGTTGCTAGCAGTCAAAGCTTGTATCCTACAAATGCGCCACCATTAGAATTACCTATTACATATCAGCCCCAAAATACACACACCCAATCAACATACAAGATATTTTGTCTAAAGAAATCCCCTTTTTAAGTGCCAAAACAACCCACCGTATTCATATTTTGGCAAAACCGACATCCAATATCAGATTAGACAAATATGTTTATTTTTTTATATTTACCCACACGAATCATGCATTGTTGTATTGAAACTAAACTAATAGATAGGAGTATCATTAAAAATCTTACCTTCAAAAGATGATTAGATCAAAATCACCACTCTATGAATCTTCCCACGTATTATTATTATTTTTTTTTTATATTTTTTTTTTCAGCAGCCTTCAAAAAAAAAAAAACCTCCCAAACCCTTTGTGTTTTTGTTCTTCTCCCAGACTTGAAGCAAAACATGTGGGTTTATTAACCTATAGGTTATAGAATTACCCATCTAGCTAGTTTATCAAAATTACAAAATTACCTATCTATGTTATAGAAATTATAATACCATCTCATAACTAATTTCTTAATATTACTAAATGATCCATATAAATTAATTTAATTACTAATATATTCAAAAATAATTATATACAAAGCTTGGGTTTTCCATCGCCAGTGAGTCCAAATTGCTTACTTCAGCCAAAAGGTTTGTGCCATTGCCAATTTCGCCCTCTTACAATACATATTTAATTCAATACCATTCAAAGATAGCATTAAAAGACTAAAGTCTAAATATCACCTAAGCCTAGCCTTCACTCTGGTTCGCTTTCATGATTAAGATCAATGCCCCTCCAAATTGGGTCTCTCTCCCACTCCCTCCTCCTCCTCCTCCTCCTCCTCCTCCTCCTCTCTCTCTCTCTCTCTCTCTCTCTCTCTCTCTCTCTCTCTCTCTATATATATATATATATATAGAATACATTTCTAAAAATTATCTACTTCAAGGTTATATGCATGCATATATATATATATATATATGTGCGCGCGCGAATATATAATATATAGCAAAAGCAACCTTATACAAATAAACCCAGTCTCCCTCTCTCTAGGCCATTTTAAACATATAAATAACCACAGTTTAATGAAATATTTTGGCAGAATGTTTTCACAATCAACATTAAGCACATATTTGATTTGGTTTAATTTTTTTTTTGTCTTGAATATATCAGAAACCTTAGGGGAGCCTAGTAAAATTTACCCTATATATGTTTTATTTAAATACAAAACTCAAAATGTTTTATGTTGAAAAGTGATTGTTTCATTTATGTATTTATAGATATGTTATTGGAATGCTTTAGTAAACTTTCGAACTTGAGGTCAAGAACAATCTTAAAATAAATGAATGCTTGCCTAGGAAGTTCAAAGTCATCATGAAAATGAGTTTAAGTTGCAAACTTTCAAATTAGTAATCGATAGGGGAAAAATTAGGGATCATAAATTTTTTTTAAAGAAAATGATCATGAAAAATTTATGATCCTTGAATTACCTTGATTAGTGTGTAGTGTTTTATTTTAAGTGCAATCAAAGGGTCACAAAACTTTCATGATTATTTTCATGAAAGATTTTTCATGATACTTAGTATTACTGAATTGATAATATTAAAAATAACAGGAAAAAGTTTTCTTGCCATGTTTGGTCAGCTTAAACCCAAACACAACAGTATCGGGCCACCAAGGGCCGATATTCTTACCGTCAAAGGGCCACATAGGCCAATGTATACGAAGGGGTAGGGGTCGGCATCAGCCCGCCCAAAAATGGGCCAATGTATATGAAGTTCAAAGTTATCCCATTTTATAAGGGCTTAAGATTTTATCCAGAGCTAGGACAATATTTTAGGCATGTTTAATTTTCAGGTTGGGCGTGGGATTCAAGTTTGTAGGCTCGCTCAGCCCAATCCAAAAATAATATATTTATTTAATATTTTATTATTGTATATACAGGAGAAAACATTTCTTTTTTTGGGCTCAAACAACACTATTGATCTACACTTACGGATATATTTATATACATTACTAGAGTACTTTGGAATGTTGAATTGGAAGTTTTTTAAAAAAAAATCCTTGCGTAAAAAAGTTTAAAAAATAATAAAAACTAAGAAACAACCTTTATATATAGACTAAGTGGGCAGGCTTAAGAATTGTTTTTTTATTTAGGATTGTGCTTGAGATGACTAAATAGGCCTAATCTTCAAAGTGCAAGTTTAGGCAAACATAGTCCTTTGTTAGGTAGTGCAAGTCTAGCCTGACCCAGCCAACCGATGCCCACCCCTTTGAATGGGTCCTCGGGACACAATTATTGAAAGGGGGGCTAAGGTTGATCTGCCATGATGATTTGGATTATGATTTAATCAAATATGCTATTAGGTGACATTAGGTGACGATACCATTACCACCAATTGCGAGGTAATGCAACCTTATGGCTAAGTAGTGGATTACACAATGGGTGCAAGGGTGTGAATGTGAAGGAAAGTAAATAAGTTTGAGTACTCAATAATTAATTTTTGGTGCTTTAATACAAATGAATTTTTCTACAAATTGATATTCCTCAAAGGTCTTGAAATAATTTACTATACAAATGCCCAGTGTACTGGTGATGTATGTATTGGTGGCATAGAACATTGCAAGAAAAAGAAGACGAGAAATAAAAGGGAGAGAAGAACCCCAAAGGCCACAACCCTAACCGTACAGCCGCAACCTAAAACACAGAACATCACATTAATGAAAGTCTGAATAACACATAGTAAAACTCTACTATTTATAAGCTAAAGAGCCTAATTAAAACAAACACCTAAATGCAATATAAAAAGAAAATTAAAACTCTAATAATATAGGAAACAAAAAAATTGATAATACTCCTAATTAAACTATAATTAAAATAAAAAATAAAAAATTACATTAAGAGCATAAAATTATAAAATATGAAGTAAAATCCCTGTACGTTTATGTTCCCCGCCATTCTCTCCAATTGAGATTGAGTTTGCTTTTAATATTGAACTCATCCATGCTAACAAATCAAGTACTTCAAATATGCTACTACTTTATTTTCTTTGATAAAGACAATTTTAGTACTTAAAGTATACGTTCTTTGTCATTTTAGTCTTTCAAGTTTCAATTTTGTCATTTTGGTCATTAAAGTTATCAATTTGAATCAATTTGGTCCTATCTCTAACGTCCGTTTACATTGATAACATGAAAAGTATTTTATCGTTGGATAAAAGACAATTTTTGTCCCTAAAGCATGTGTTTCTTATCATTTTATTCCCTGAAGTTTTAAATTTTGTCATTTTGATACTCAACGTTGTCAATTTGAGCTAGGACTAAATTGACTCCAATTGACAATTTTAACGACTAAAATGCCAATTTAAAACTTGAGAGGGACTAAATGACAAGAAACACATATTTTAGGGATCAAAATTGTTTTTTTTATCCATATTTCTATTATCAATGTAGATTGACGTTAACCCCAAGGGGTTGGCATAGTGAGTGCAACTTGGGGCCTAAGGGTGTTCTCCCTCTAGGTTTCAGGTTCAATTCCCATTAGGAGCAATCCGTTCGTTGAGGCCACGCCCGCCTGAGATTTGCCCAATCTACGTGGATGAGGCGCTTTGTGTGAATCCCAGGATTAGTTGAGGGACGCATAAATTAGTCCGAACACCCAGTCATCAAAAACAATGTAGACGTGCGTTAGACCTAGGACCAAATTGACTTAAATTGACAATTTTGGACCAAAATGACAAAATTGAGACTTAAGAGACTAAAATGAAAAACAATGCATACTTTAAGGACTGAAACTGTCTTTTGTGCTATTTTCTTTCTATGCCAATTGAACTTGGTTGTCGAGTTGGTGAACGAGGTCCACTAGAATTGGACACATAAAACATCTTCACCACCAATAAAATTACGCATGTCTAGCTTAATCGAAGAATTTGTTGGTGGCGTGTCAATAGGAAGCTCGATTTTTTCATAAAACCATGTTACAAAAGGAATTCACTTCCCCTTCAACAACTTCTTGAAATACTAAATTTTCTTCCAAAATAATCACTTTTCTCATTCTTTGTAACTGTTTGATCAATGATTTCCGCATAATATTCACAACCACTTTAAGGAATTTCTCAAATATCTCCTAGAACATTGTAGACGTCCCCGAACGCATCCCGGGCGAGGAGTGCGAATCCCCCCCGTTCTGGTTCGCTATTGGGTCACTACAATTTGAAGGACTCAATTGTTTGTCGCGGTTCGTAATCTGAACCAAAGAGTCCAACTCTGGCAAATCGTTTTGAGAAAAAAAAAACAGTTTTTGAAAAGAAGTGCCAAACATGGACTGTTTTGCCAGATACAGAGTCGCCACCTAGATATTTTTAAAATGGGAAATTTAGGAAACCCTGACTCGGTGCCGAAGGCCACGTGTCCGTCATCACCAAAGTTGTCTTGGCTCGAGAGCTTGGGTACGATCGGGGAAGGTCAGCTATGAGCACCCCCTTTCGCCCGGTCCAAAGACCGGCCTCTACTAACCGTGATATCCGTTTTTGAAAACATTATGTGTTCTTATTCCAATTATTAACCTAGAATTACTATATTATGCGTGCAGCAAACAAGTATAGACTAGATTGCCTAATTTGGAAATAAACATTGCATATCCGTTCGTTTTGAAAGCGTTTCGAAATTTGCTACTCACGAGTAGGCTAAAGCACGGATTTCAACGAGTTTTTCCAACTCAAGCAATCCAACCTCCACCCACAGGCATTCAAACAGTTATATCACATAAGCAACTAGCCGCATGGTGAGCCTACTATCATGTTAACATTCACACGCATGTAGAATGCTAAAGCATAAAAACTTACCTAGTACTCCGTGCCAAAACAATAAACTAGTTAGCAAACATGCATGCCCTAGTTCATGTTAGAGTGACTAGTGCATCGCATGCAATGGTGTAATCTAGACAGGCTCGGCTATCCTAAGCATGGCATGTGAAATGCTACAAGTAACAAGTATTCAATTTGGAAATTGAAATACAATGCAGTTAGCGTGATGTACCGAGCCCGGTGCATGTAAGACAGATGTATGGATGCACGCATACTATCATACTGTTATGCTAATTTAAATATGCCCTAAACTAACCATCGTAAGCAAGTAAATAAAAGGGAAGAAAGAAATGGGGGTTGGAAGACATACATGCCACTCACACACACTTATTATAGATTTGCCCTCACACGGAGAGACCAAAAGAATATACAGTCTCACAATAATACAGTCCAAATACATAATAAATTATTACAAAAATTCTAATTTAAATTAAATTCAATGTAAAAAGAAAGGGGCCTCAGCCCTGTCTCGGGATGCGCAAATGATGCATGCTCGATCCATCTTGCCCGGAAAACCCGTGTCATGGCACTGTTGCTTCTGTTTTTATTGCCCTGTCTCTCCAAAAATTTCCAAAATCCCAGAATACCTTCCTTGCATGCTTCTGTACACCACCGGCTGGAAGAAGTGCCCACCAGCCATCTAAAATATCTGTCAGCTGCTGGGAAGATTATCGGCCATCCATATAGTGCCGGTCGGCACTCTAAACTGCCGGTCGGCATAAAATTCCTGCAGAGGACAGTTTTGACAGCAACAGCAGACAGATAGTGCATGACATGGAGTTTTGAGCATATGTAAGCATGGCTAATGCTTTCTATCATTCTTGGGACTCAAGGAAGCATGACCCTTGGTTCTTGGGCTATCAATTATGCACCTTGATGCATGATAGCCTAAGAAACCAAGATTGCATTTCAATGTCAATATGCATGCAACACACAAATGAGACCAAAACCTTATCATGCATAGATCAAAGGCCTTGGTGACCAAGAGTTGAGACAAGTTGCACCACTTGTAGTGTAAACTTCCCTCAACCCTTATACTTGGTTTGACACCCCAAACCAAGACATGGAATGCATGTACATAACAAGGCTCAAATGATGTAATATGACATGAAGTACAAGACATACTCAATGCAATGTAACATGTTATGGCAAGTGTACAATACTAGGCATGCAAGATGCAAAATATGATGCAAACATGGACAATTCTTGTAAAAGAATTAACATATGACAAGGCTTTGCTAATCAAGCATGCAACAAACACGATTCAAGTAAGCAATAGTGGGCTTAAACCATAATGGGACAGACCTCAAACCTCCCCAAAACAGTGGCAAAAGTGCCCAAAATGATGGACCGATTCTCATGCAAACATGCAAGCAAGTAGGCCCAAAACCAAGGCATGAACAAGGGGCTTTTCACTACCATCAACATGACTATTCATAGCATGTATTAGGCCACCAAAAACAGATCCTTAGCATGCAAAAATACACACACACACCTTGACATGGTAGTCCCAAAAGACCTTAAACATACAAGCATGCATAAGGCATATTCCTAGGCATAAAGGAGCACATCCTTAAAGCATGAAATAGGTCACATATGCAAGCATACAAACATGATTTATGGACTGAAATATGATCTTAAATGATGCCAAATCATGAGTATGGTCCAAGCTAAGCATGTTAGAGGCCAATACGCTTAAGGTTTACAAGCCAAAACACAAGGCAAACACATCAAACACACCAAACATGGCAAAATCAGTGGCTCACAGCCCTTAAACATGACAAATCGTGACCAAGGACTTCAATAAGCTAAGCCAAAACATGAAGATATGCAAGGCTAAACATATGACATATTTCTAGGGAAAATGGAGGATTACAAAGCAAGTCTAAAAAGCATGCTAAGGACCACAAAATCACTTTTGGACAGAGATGAAATATGATTCAAAACACCCAAAAAAAGCTCTGAAATGGTGCCAAAAACAATCAAGCATACATGTTCCCTTTGAAGCCAAAGACAAAGGCAAAAGAGGGACAAAGGGGAGAGGGGTGTCCCTCCCCTATACAAGACTTCAAACCACCTTATTTACCACTAAAAACCCACTGGTTTTCAGTGGTGAAAGGACCCAAAACAACAAGGCAAATAAGGCTCAAAGTAAAGACACCAAATAGGCCAAAATAAGGCCTAAAAGGGTGAGTTTGCACTCAAACCACAAAATGACCTTAATGAAAGTTCAAAAGCAAGAAAATGTAAAACTTTTTTTAGTTATACACAAAGCTCAAAACACAAAGCAAGATAGGTAAAAACTTGTTGCAAAAATGGGGAATCTAAAGTAAAGTGCTCACCCTTGAAGAACACTTGAAGAACAGGTGGTGCAGCCCTCCTCTATGGATCAAAACCAGTCCAAAAACTCAACAAACAACCCTCTAAGTCCCTCAATCTCGAAATAAGGTGTAATGGTGTGTGTATTAGTGCAAAAGTGAGGTAAAAATACACTATTTAGGCTTAAAACACACACACAAGGATGAGAGAGAGAGATATAGAGAGAGAGATATATCTGATATATATATATATATATAGAAGCTCTGGTTTTTTTGATCAAGAATGACTAACCCCTCTCAAAGGGGGAGAGGTGGTGTTTTTATAGGCCAAGACCAAGCCAAAAGACTTAATGGCTAAGCAAAGGAAAAGGGGCAAGAGGTGCAAAGGGGTCTTGGCTTCTTGAAGAAGCCAAGACAGCTGTCCAAGCTTCTCCAAGAAGCTTGGGCAAAAAGGGTCAATCTTTTAGAAGGTTTAGGGGTGCAAAGGTGCAAAGGGGTCACCCCTGTGCACAGGGATAAGTGATAGTGCATCCCAGCTGGCACAGCTGGCATGCACCATGCCTCAGAGGTGTACAGGGTGCACACCGGCCACAAAAAGAAATCGTCGGCACAAAAAAGTGCCGGTCGGCAACATATAGTGCCGACTGGCCAAATCTTTTAACAAAACAGTGCCGGTGGGACCAGTGTGTAGTCGGTGATGGTAGGGGAGGGCCGGTGATGTGTGGGGATGGCTAATAAGCCATTCCCTGCCCTTCCAAGACAAAACACAAGTGTTTGGTGCAAAACCAGACACAACACGGTCAAGTTCGGAGATCTTGAGGCAAGGCGCGTAGCCGAGCCCCCCGGGAACTCCAAACGAATGCAAACATGGATAATCACCGAGTGTTCAAACGGTGATGTCCAAGTCTTGAGGACGGTCAAAAATGGGGTGTCTACAGTTGCCCCTCTTTGACCGAACTCGAAAGTCATAACAATGACGGGAGTGAATGTCAAAGCCCAGAGACGACCCATTTTTGACAAGGCCGAGGACTTGGACAGGCATGCAAGACAAACAAGGTATCCGCCCGAAGGCAGGAGCAAAATGCAAGACAATGCAAGGAGCCAAGCATAACTTATGATCATGCAAAGAAAGCTGTAATGAAGCACGCATGCAACAGTTATAAGCTAGCATACACCAGACTATACTACAATGCAGAAATGATGTAAGAGAATTATGCAATTCTCAATACGTCTTACTCAGAGGATACAATACCTGTGCGACTCGTCCGGTTGTGCCGGCCTCAAACGAGCCGTATATACAATATCGTGCCTGAAAAGAAAACAAACTTAACAGGTACAATGTTGTTAGCAATATGCATGACAATGCAATCGAAGGTGCGTGGCGACGTAAGCAATGTGTATAGCAAGATAGTGGGATTGAACACATGTGAGTAAAGCAATGCACGCATGCAAGCAATGTGTATATAAAAGAAACTTGGACACATGTGAGTAAAGCAATGCACACATGCACGCAATGTGTATATAAAAGGAAATTGAACACATGTAAGTAAAGCAATGCACGCATGCACGCAATGTGTATATAAAAGGAAATTGAACACATGTAAGTAAAGCAATGCACGTATGCACGCAATGTGTATATAAAGAAACTTGAACACATATAAGTAAAGCAATGCACGCATGTACCCAATGTGTATATAAAGAAACTTGAACACATATAAGTAAAGTAATGCACGCATGCACGCAATGTGTATATAAAGAAACTTGAACACATATAAGTAAAGCAATGCACGCAATGTGTATATAAAAGGAAATTGAACACATGTAAGTAAAGCAATGCACGTATGCACACAATGTGTATATAAAGAAACTTGAACACATATAAGTAAAGCAATGCACGTATGCACGCAATGTGTATATAAAAGAAAATTGAATACATGTAAGTAAAGCAATGCACGCATGCACGCAATGTGTATATAAAGAAACTTGAACACATATAAGTAAAGCAATGCACGCATGTGTATAAAAGGGAACTTGAAATTGAACATGGTAAAACATGGTGCGGAAATGCAACGTATTGCAACATAGTATGATTGATATGATTTAAGGAATTCACAGGATATATAAAAGGATACGGGAAGGAGCGTCCTTCGTATGTATCGGGCATCGCTCACAGAAGTCATGGCCTGAGGTCAACTTGAAAGTCCACTTGCATTCTGACAGTGCATTTTCTTGTATTGTCTTGAATAATGAAGGTGCCAAACCACGCAATTGACCCGAACAAGGGCGCGAAAGGTACAATGACCGCGAGGGGAGGTTACTGGTATCCATTCCGGTACCTTGCTACCCTGTTATTTTCCTGCTTTACTTTCCTTTTTATTAGGAGTTTAAGCATATTGCATTGCCTCAGGCAGGTTTTATTTTTTTTTTGAAATCGCATATTTTTCTTCTTCTCTTTTTTAGAAATTCATGACGGAAATGAAATAGCTATTTGTTCAAAAGGTGTTACATTTGCACGCTCTATGCATCGCATCGCAAGGCATCACATAACAATGTGAATCAGATTGACACTGTATTTTGAAAACGAAGCATTGCATCGTAATAATCAGGTAGTGAACCAATTACAACTCGATAATCAAAACAGAGGGACTCGTTATAACCAAGCAGGTGCGAGTACAACTCGATAAACAGCACAAAGACTTAAAGAGAGTGAAACACAACTCGATAAGCAAATATACAACAACTGGATAAGCAAATTGGCGCGCCCTCGTGAGAATTGATCACTGGAGGGTATTGGAAGGTGGTGGGATTCTCTAATACTTAGCATGGAAAGCTCAGGGGACAAGGGGAGAACCACCGGCCATGTGCAAAGGCCATCGGCCAAAACAATGATCCATCGGCCAAAACAGATGGCCGGTCGGCAATCTATTTGGCCGGTCGGCCAAGAATGGGAGGAACCAGCAGAATGCTAACACCTGTCCTCCATTCAACCTTATCTCCTACAAAAGACTCCAGCTTCGTAGTTTTCTTCATTTCCGCTCTGATTTACTCCAAATGGAAGAATTCCTTGCCCAAAATCTCGCAATTTGGATTAACAACTTGGATGGCTCGGAAAAGCTGAATTTCCGGGCCTTCGGCATAAACGCACTATTCACTTTGCGTCGTACCCCGCTGCATTTTCCATTTCTTCATGCCGCGGCAAGGTTCTGGAATCCAGTGACTCACATCTTCAGCTTTAGCGGGCAAGAGGTGTGTCCTACCTTCGAAGATTTCCACGCTCTAATGGAATCTGAGCGTAATGAAGAGATTTTACCCCATCTTCGTTTTGGCCATGCCCAAGCCTTAGGGCAAATGTGTGGACTTTCAATACCCGATGCTCGTTCTCTGATTTGTGATGGGATGCTGGATGTTCCGAGCTTGGTTTGCCGTTTTTCTGAGACCGGTGATCGCGGCGACCATCACTGGCAAGGCTTCCGGCGGCACGCCCTCTGTTTGTGCATGCTGTCTCATTTTCTGTTTGTCTCAGGTTCCGGAGGGTCTAGTGTCCGGTTGATTGAGGTTGCCAAAGGCTTAAAGGAGGGCAAAAGCTGCATCGCCATGATTCTAGCTAAGACGTTGTTGGGCTTAGACGCCTTTTATCATCGAGAGACGACCAGATTAGCAGGGAGCCCACTATTACTGCAGGTAATGTTTCCCACCCAATCTCACATATATGTTTGCTCATATCACTCGGCCCTTAGGCTCGATTTTTCTCACAAAAACCCTTTTCTTACTTTTTCTCTCATCGTACATCTCTCTATTCTTTATTCTCTCATTTTTCATCCCTCTCTAGGTATGGTTGATGGATAAACTGCAGGTTGTGGACTCTTGCCCAGCGTATTCAGCCCGCGGTTACTTCTTTCGGCGACGCTTAGTTGACGCCCTTGACGAGGGTTGGTGGTTCGAATGGATGTGCAGTTTGTCCGCAGACCGTATTGCTTGGCGGTGCCCTTAGCTCAATCTCCCGGTAATGAGTTACAGCATGACTCGTCAACCCGGGATCCAATTGATTGGCTTGACCCACTGTGTCTTCTACTTTCCATTCCGCATCCTGCGCCAGTTCGGTCATGATCAGACTTGCCCGCCGAAAGGGATAGAGTACCCGGCTACATTCCCGATTCGAGGCGCACAGCTGGCCCGATATGCCACAGCATGGGGGACGAGAGAACTTCTGGCCCCTGCTCCTACTTTCAGTTGCACTTTGTCTGATGAGTGCTTGGATTGGCTTAATGAAGAGGCACAAGAAGGGCCCATTTTGGCATCAGAGGCTTCGACCAGCTCTGGGAGGGGGCGCAGGGACATTTGACTTGACCATGCCTCGGATTTATTGCTTTATTAGTACTTTCAAGTTTTCTTTGTGAGTGTAATAAAAAGCAACTTCAATCGCATGGAAGAGCAAGAGAACTCTGTATTGAAATCAATGAAATTGAAGGTTGTGGTACTGAAAATTTTCCGTTCTGGTCGAGAAATGGTCTTAGTTGTAAAAAGATTTATTTGAACAAAGTCACCTTTATTAAAACTTTTCAAAAGTATTTTCGATATGGATCAGAACTGGACACGTCTGAGATTTGTCACTGAGATGCACAACCCCGGATCCTAGCAACTGGAAAGTTGCCCCTTGTTTGAACGGTACCGCGGCACTTTACAGCAACGGAAAGTTGCCCCTAGTCTGAATAGCACTGCACCGGAGATTGTGATAGACGCTGATGGACAAAGATGACCGAGATGATCAAATGGACAAAGTTGATCGGGGAAAAGTTTATGGCTGAACTCCAAGATGAAGTTGCCTACGTATCCCAAAGATGGGAATCAAGCCTTACGTAGTTCAGGCTTAGGTTCACTCGAGTATTTTCACTCTCCTTTTGCGCTCTACCTTTTGCCAAGGCCGCCCTTTGCGAGTTTTCAACCTTGCGAGCTCAGTTTTTATATTTTTCTAATTTTTGTGCTCTGAATTTTGCCTAGGTCGCCCTTTCGGGTTTTCGGCCTAGCGAGCCTCTCAGGGGTAATATTTCTTCAACTTGTCCATGTTGATCGGTTGGGAGAACTCTAGGCCATCTAGGTCCATCAGAACCACAGCTCCACCTGACCAGATAGACTTGATGATATAGGGACCAGTCCAATTGGGTCTGAACTTGCCCCTTGGGTCGTGGATGGGAGCTCAGTTGTCTTTGAGTACCAAATCTTCTTCCTTCAAACTCCTGGACTTAACCTTCTTGTTAAAAGCCCGGGCAATTCTGCGTTGATAACCTTGGACGTGGTATAGTGCTTTCAGCCTTCTTTCATCGAAAAGCATGAGTTCCTCAAATCTGTTTTGCTGCCAATCCGCTTCGGCTATCTGGCACTCGGCCAATACTCGTAATGACGGGACCTCAATCTCAATAGGCAGAACGGCCTCCATCCCATAAACCAAGGAATACGGAGTCGCCCCGGTAGAAGTCCTAATTGAAGTTCGGTAGCCCCACAGAGCAAACGGCAACTTATCTGGCCAATCCCGGTAGGTTTCCACCATCTTCTGCAATATGTGTTTGATGTTCTTATTGGCGGCCTCAACTGCTCCGTTGGTCTGCGGCCGGTATGTGGACGACTTATGAAAAGCCACATTGTATTTCTCCAACAAATCAATCACCTCTTTCTTGAAGTGGGAACCATTGTCCGAAATGATCTCGTTCGGGACTCCATAACGGCAGTTAATGTTGTTTCTGATGAACCTCGCGACCTGCGAAGCTTTCAGCACTGCATAAGATTGGGCCTCGACCCACTTCGTAAAGTAATCTATTGCTACCAAGATATACTCATGTCCATTCGACCCCTTCGGGGTAACAGCCCCAATCACATCAATTCCCCAAACTGAAAATGGCCATGGCGACGTCATGCTGTACAGATTTGATGGTGGGATGTTCATACGGTTCGCATGGATCTGGCACTTGTGGCATCGCCGAACAAAGCCGATACAATCTTCCTCCATGGTGGACCAGTAGTAACCTTGTCTAAGGATCTTCCGTGCCAACATTACCCCATTCATATGTGCCCCACATTCTCCTCCATGGATGGCCTCCATCAGGCGTTTCGACTCTTCAGCCTCTACACACAACTTGTGCATTCCCAGGTGACCCATTTTGTACAATTTACCCCCGCAGATGATAAACTGAACAGCCATTCTTCTGATTGCCCTTTTGTCCTTGGCATTTGCCCCTGGTGGGTACCTCTCCTTTTCCAAGAAGTTCCATATACTGTTGCTCAGAATGATTGATGTGATTATTTGTTGATAACTTGACCGTTGGGACTATGACTCTGGGAAATTGTTGTATTGACTGTGATGCTTACTTCTTGATATGAACAATTACATGCCTGTGCACCCACATGTGAACTTACTTTGAGAATGTAACATTGTATATGACTTGAACTCTTCGATATGAACTATTGTGATACATAACTCTTATGTGATTTGAGAACTGAGGAACTTAGAATAACTGTAGAACTACTGACTATGCACCTAAGCGAATGGAGTATGAACTATAGAACGAATGTACCTCGTTGGAAATGATAAGGATGGAACTTTTACCTGATCTAACCTGATAGGACCGTGGTTTGACGAGACCTTTGTTTGACTGATAGAACTTCTGTTTGATGACTCACACCTTAAACTTTTATTTGATATGACCGGGTAGAACTTTCATCGATTTGATCTGAGGAGACCCTCATTGAGAGCCGTTATCTGATTTGATTACATTATGGAGGGATTGTGAATTACTTACGATTGAATAACAGGGCTGTGTTGCTAAGGAAACTAACCGAATGAGAAGTAGAATCAATCTTGAACCCTTAGGAAGAATGTGAACCATCAACAGCATACTATGTGATTATGAATGGCTCCTTACCATCTGCTCAGAACTGATTGGGACACACGTGAATGGGATTATGGAATTGGTAACTTATGCTTGGAGAATATGGGAATACTGTATACATGACATGTAGTTAATTACTCTGGTATTACCATTACTACCACGAACTTGTTTGATTAAGAGAATGATTGCTTTTGTGTTACTGCACTTCAAAACTAATGGGAATGGGACTTGTTGACGACAGACTGGTTTGATTATAAACTATGGCTATCTAGAAGTATATGTAATCAGTATGACTGCTTCTGTATTGACACGTAGTACGATCGAATCTGTGGAAACTGAGGTTGATGAATAGTATAGAAATGATTACTTCATAATTTCGTTTACTGCTATGGGGTTAATGTATGAAATCGCCTTGTATTTCTGCTATACTTTGAATGACCTGGACTAACTGAAATAGATTACCGAATTGAAAATCAAATTAAGCAAAACCGGATGAATGACTTGGAAATGAATAATTCAAATCTCTGTAACGTAACAGGGGAAATTACTTATGAAAATGGGAACAGTGTGAATTTATGACGTCCGATAAGTACTTGATATAAATAATGTGCATAATAACTTAGTGAAGTTGTGTTCAACGGTACTTACCTTGTGAGATACCTCTTGATAAGAGATGGAATGACCGGTAATGGGTCGAGTTGTTGAATGTTGTAATATAACATTGTCTAAAATGGACAAAAACGTGTTTTTCAGAAACTTGTTCTTAATTTCTGGGACGAAATTCTTTAAGGGGGGGAGGTTATAGCGATCCCGAGTTTACCCCTTGTTGTACAGTGATCCGGACATGTGTCCGTGGTGGTTAGTAGTTGATTATTATCTGGTTTACACCCTTTCCTACTTTGCATTTGAGTTATAGGATGTGCTGGGCAGGTTTGTTACAGGTTGGTTGAGCTTAGGAACCAAAACTAGTTGCCCAGACTTTGGCATATCCACTCGAGCGGAGCTTTTGACGCTCGAGCGGGAACCTTGTTGTTGCTTTTCCGCTCGAGCGGGGGTTTTGGAGCTTGAGCGGGGAATATACTCATCCAGTATTTCCTGTGTAGTGTTGGACGCTCGAGCGGGAGGTTATGAGTGACGCTCGAGCAGAGAGTTGGGCGCTCGAGCGGGGACCTGGTATGTCGAGATTCTGGGAGTGTGCATCCGCCGCTCGAGCGGGAGTTTGGCCGCTCGAGCGGGAGTCTCTGCGTGGCTCGATTCGGATTTGGATTCGCATCAAAAAAACTCAAGGCCTCACTGAAATAAAAGTGCGAAAATAAATTACAACTCAAAGGAGTTTTGTCAAACGGGGTTGCCAAAAAAAAACCTAACAGGAGGAGATAGGGGATGGACTCCACTGATACAGCTCATATGCTTGTCAGTTAATGTGTTGATATAGCTAATATGCTTATCTATGGAAGTGTTGATACAGCTCATATGCTTATCATTGGAAGTGTTGATATAGCTAATATGCTTATCTGTTGAGATGATTGATACAACTAGTATGTTTATCTATTGTAAAATGGGAAGCGTCTAACATGAGTCACTGTCTCTTATGAGTGGTTGGCCAGGTTCTGAGCCGTCGATGTAAATTGAGAAAAAAGATGAGAAATGGAAACTGAAATGAGATATGAACATTGTGGTCATGAAATGGAAATGTGTTACGAATTGGTTTATGGTAACCGAACATTTATCAATAGCTAGTATTTAGTTATTGCTCATACTGTGTTTAGCATATCCCTACTAGGCGTTGGCTCACCCTTTATGGGACACCATTTTCAGGTACAGGTAGCATGCCACCTCCAAGGACATAGCTTGGATGATGATGAGAGTTGAAGACTCCTTTGTGTATTTTGTTCGTATTACATGTATATCAAGCCAAGGGCTTCTTTTGTATAGAGTTCGTACTCTTTTTCTGTGTAACCAACTGTTAACTTGGAAAGCTGTAAGCCCGTAGGGCATTTGCTTTTGTTGTTAACATGTAATACTTTTGTAAGAACTACTCTGATGAATGAAATTGGTTGATTTCTCCTATGTCAATGCATGTCTAAAGTAATGGGTTTTATGTATTTTTTTTTTAGGGCATTACAACTTGGTATCAGAGCGTACCGGGTTCGAATACTTTGGGTACATGGGAAGTGATTAGTATCACAATGGGTTTGTCTCGCTTGTTAGAGACTTAAGTGTAATGTAATGTGTTTTTGTGATAGCATGTTTATGTGACTATTTGGGTATGAGATTTGATTTCTAGGATATTGATTGGATCCTTGGGTTTCTGTGAGTCTTGTTGGAAAAGCACTTGATCAATGCTGTTTCTAATCGGAACTCTAGTAACGCCTTGGGACTGTCATTATCTGGGAATGGAATTCGTAAGTGCTTATGTGTTTATGTGCTTACGTGGAGTGAATTATAGTTGTCCATGCATTAGGACACGGGTGTTTAGTTTCAGCACATTTATGAATGTGCTAACGTCTTTGTTATCTTTAATAGGATGTCAGGACGAGGTGGTAGGCGTGGTAGGCCTAGGAGGCAGGAGGTGCCTTTACCGGATGACATTCTGGCAGTGCATGAGGGAGTTGGTTAGGCCAACGTGGCCGAACCAGTGGGTCAGCAGGCTATGGGTGCCTTGGCCCGAGAGATAGCGGGAGCTTTGGGTATTCTTAGAGCTGAGCATCAGGTTACAGAGGCAAGGCCTTCTTTCTTGAAGAGGGAATTTTTTCGGTCTAATTCGGACGAATTTGTTGGAGATCCGAAAGAGCCACTTAAGGCTGATGAGTGGTTGGAACAGATGGAGAAGACATTCGAGATGCTTGGCATCGAGGATGGGACTCTAAAGGTGACCTTGGCATCCTTCCAACTGAAGGGAGATACGGGTCAATGGTGGAAGTATGTGAAGGCCCGTGTTGGTAGTGCATGGGGGGCTTTTGTAGAGGCTTTCCAGGGGAGGTTTTTATCTGCAGCTATTAGGGAGAAGCTGAGGGATCAGTTTTGTGACTCGAGTGTTAGAGGTACAGATGGGTGACCTTGAGGTAGAGTCCCTCCGAGATAAGATCTCCAGTGGGAAAGTTGAGAAGGGTTTGACGGTGTATCTCGACCTGAGTGTGAGATACCGAGACCGTTTGTTTTTGCCGGAGTCTTGCCAAGAGGAAGTACTCCGAAAGTTCCATCATTCGCGCTTTACGGTGCATCCAGGGGGTACTAAGATGTATCAGGATTTGGGTCGCCTGTTTTGGTGGCGGGGTATGAAGAGAGATGTGACAATTTTCATGTCTAAGTGCCTTACTTGTCAGCAAGTGAAGGCCGAGCATCAGAGGCCAACGAGTTTGTTGCAACCCTTGCCTATTGCTGAGTGGAAGTGGGAGCATGTCACTATGGACTTCGTTGTAAGTCTTCTGAGGACTCAGCGGGGTAGTGATGCAATTTGGGTGGTTGTAGACCGGTTGAATAAGTCGGCGCACTTCATTCCTATGCGCGTGAGGGATTCGGTAGATCATCTTGCTGACTTGTATATTCGGGACATAGTGAGGTTGCACGGGGTCCCAGTGACGATCGTCTCAGATAGAGATCCTCGTTTTACTGCTAGGTTGTGGCAGAGTTTGCAGAGTGCCTTGGGCACTAAGTTGACCTTTAGTACAGCTTATCATCCTCAGACTGACGGGCAGTCCGAGCGTACTATTCAGATCCTTGAGGATATGCTTCGGGGTTATGTCCTTGACTTTAGTGGGACGTGGGAGAGGCACTTACCACTGGTGGAGTTCGCCTACAACAACAGCTTTCAGTCTAGTATTGGTATGGCACCGTTTGAGGCCTTGTATGGCCGACCTTGTAGATCCCCAGTTTGTTGGGCCGAGGTGGGTGACGCACCTCTGTTGGGTCCGGAGTTGGTGAGAGAGACGACGGAGAAAGTTGAGCTTATCCGTAGGAGGCTTGTTACGGCCCAGAGTCGTCAGAAATCCTATGCTGACTGTAGGAGGAGACCTTTGGTGTTTGAGGTAGGTGATCATGTTTTCTTGAAAATATCACCTAGGCGAGGTTTGATGAGGTTTGGGAAGAGTGGAAAGTTGTCCCCTCGGTTTATTGGTCCTTTTGAGATCCTTGAGAGGATTGGCGAGGTCGCTTATCGTTTAGCCTTGCTGCCACAATTGTCCGGAGTTCATGATGTGTTTCATGTGAGTATGCTTCGGAAGTATGAGCCAGATCCATCACATGTGTTGGATTGGACCGACTTAGAGGTAGATGAGGATGCCTCGTATGAGGAGAGACCGGTTCAGGTCTTAGATAGGCGGGATCATGTCCTGCGTGGCAAGACCATTCCTTTGGTAAAGGTTTTGTGGAAACATCACGGAGTGGAGGAGGCCACTTGGGAGCGTGAGTTGGAGGTCCGAGAGAAATATGCAGACCTATTTGTGGATGTTTGAACATATGTTATATATTGTTGTATTGTTGAACTTTAAGATCATTAAATATGTCTTAAGTTGTAAAACATTGTGAATGTTTGGGTTATGGAAATATTGTAGAACTTGCCTTGATATGGAAGTTGATTGTAATATTGCATATATTGGCTATATTATAGAACTGGAGATGTGTCATGGAAATTGATTATGATATGAAATTATGAACCATGTGTGTTGAAAATGGTTGAAAAGGAAATGGAAGACATGTTGAAATGTAATTGTTGTGAGATGCCTCTTGATAAGAGATGGAATGACCGGTAATGGGTCGAGTTGTTGAATGTTGTAATATAACATTGTCTAAAATGGACAAAAACGTGTTTTTCATAAACTTGTTCTTAATTTCGGGGACGAAATTCTTTAAGGGAGGGAGGTTATAACGATCCCGGGTTTACCCCTTATTGTACAGTGATCCGGACATGTGTCCGTGGTGGTTAGTAGTTGATTATTATCTGGTTTACACCCTTTCCTACTTTGTATTTGAGTTATAGGATGTGCTGGGCAGGTTTGTTACAGGTTGGTTGAGCTTAGGAACCAAAACTAGTTGCCCAGACTTTGGCATGTCCGCTCAAGCGGAGCTTTTGACGCTCGAGCGGGAACCTTGTTTTTGCTTGTCCGCTCGAGCGGGGGTTTTGGAGCTCGAGCGGGGAATACACCCATCCTGTATTTCCTGTGTAGTGTTGGACGCTCGAGCGGGGGATTGGCCGCTAGAGCAGGAGGTTGTGAGTGACGCTTGAGCGAGGAGTTGGGCGCTCGAGCGGGGACCTGGTATGTCGAGATTCTGGGAGTGTGCATCCGCCGCTCGAGCGAGAGTTTGGCTGTTCGAGCGGAAGTCTGTGAGTGGCGCTCGAGCGGGGGTTTCCACGCTCGAGCGGGGCGACTCTTATTTAAAAGCGAGATCCGACTTTTTTATCACTTTTTCAAGATCTTTTCTCTCTCTTACTTTTCCAAAAAGCCATTTTCAGAGCTTCTCACTCTAAAACCGGCCCTTCTCTCTTAGATTTGATCTAGTAGGAGTTGTTTGCTCACTTTTAGCCTTTACAAAAGTTGTGTTGATCGTCGAGGGCTACATTTTAATCTGAAAATTTTAGAATTCGGAGCATTTTGGTTTTGGTCTTCATCTCCATTGGAGCTCAAACTTTGAGGTAGGGATTCCTACTCACTCTTATGGGTTTTAACATAGATTTCGAGTCTATTGTTTAAATGGTTTGATTTGGGACTTAGGGTTTCAAAAAGCATGAATGAGGGTTTTGTGATTTTGATTCTTAAAGATGTATTTTGAGTTTCAAAATGATGTTCTAGTGGTTGGTTGTTGATTATTGAACCTTGGGGTAAATAATGAGGAATGGGGAAGAAAGCCCTAATTTGTTATATAAGTTAATTGCCATAATTAATTTGGGAAAGTAGTTGTTATCTGGAATTGAGTGGTAAATAATGAAATTGGTTCATTATATTGTGGAATGGTGGAGTTGGATTTATAAATCGCTCATTTTCGAAAACATTGATATTTTATCTGTTGGAGCTTTTATTATCTGTTTAGAAATAACTGCTTGGGCTACCGGTGGAGGGTAGTTTTGATTGTTGTAGACAATGCATGATGATTAGGAAAACTAAAACTAATCGATTGGTTATGTCATAGAGTATGACGGTTGATAGAATACATTAACGTAGGGCTGTCAATGGATCGGATTTAATCCGAATCCGACCCGAATCCGATCCGATAATCCGAATCCGTTTACAAAAAAATCCGATCCGATAATCCGATAATCCGAATCCGTTTAATCCGTTTATTAAACGGATTGAACATGTAAAAATCCGATCCGATCCGATAATCCGATAATCCGATCCGATTATTATCAATTTGAATAAAAAAACACAAAATGAATTTTTTTTTACAAAATGAATTTTTTTTTTCAAATTATATAAAATTATAGCTCAATAAATAAATAAATGGATCGGATTCGGATTATCGGATCGGATATCCGAAATCATCGGATTCGGATTCGGATATCTATAATCGGATATGAACTAAACGGATTCGGATCGGATTCGGGTTTGTCTTAATCGGATTCGGATTCGGATTTTGACAGATCCGATCCGAATCCGATCCATTTACAGGCCTACATTAACGTTATGTATTGATTGATTGTGTATATGACCTATATGTATATACATTGTGTATGTGGGAGGAGATAGGGAATGTACTCCACGGTTTAGGAGAAGATAAGGGATGGACCTCTAAACCGGATGTTGATTGGGAGGAGATATGGGATGGACTCCACTGATACAACTCATATGCTTGTCAGTTAATGTATTGATATAGCTAATATGCTTATCTATGGAAGTGTTGATGCAACTCATATGCTTATCATTGGAAGTGTTGATATAGCTAATATGCTTATCTGTTGAGATGATTGATACAACTAGTATGTTTATCTATTGTAAAACGGGAAGCGTCTAACATGAGTCACTGTCTCTTATGAGTGGTTGGCTAGGCTCTGAGCCGTCGATGTAAATTGAGAAAAAAGATGAGAAATGGAAACTGAAATGAGATATGAACATTGTGGTCATGAAATGGAAATGTGTTACGAATTGGTTTATGGTAACCTAACATTTATCGATAGCTAGTATCTTAGTTATTGCTCATACTGTGTTTAGCATATCCTTACTGGGCGTTGGCTCACCTTTTATGGGACACCATTTTCAGGTACAGGTAGCATGCCACCTCCAAGGACATAGCTTGGATGATGATGAGAGTTGAAGACTCCTTTGTGTATTTTGTTCGTATTACATGTATATCAAGCCAAGGGCTTCTTTTGTATAGAGTTCATACTCTTCTTCTGTGTAACCAAGTGCTAACTTGGAAAGCTGTAAGCCCGTAGGGCATTTGCTTTTGTTGTTAACATGTAATACTTTTGTAAGAACTACTCTAATGAATGAAATTGGTTGATTTCTCCTATGTCAATGCATGTCTAAAGTAATGGGTTTTATGTATTTTTTTTGAGGGCGTTACACCTTCTGTGTGACGAAATCAATTTTGTTTTCTGAAATGCTATATATTGTATACTGAATGATTGTCCAATCTCTAATATGTATTCGTGTGACTTCTAGTACTATATGATATCTGTTGGCTATTACCCGGTATCGGAGGTTCCTCTATGGAACTTATATCTGTCTACACTCTGTTACCCATACTGAAGGCCCCATCATGGGGGCTCAGCTTATTTGTTCTCTGTTCCCGAATTCGGAGGTTCCTTTATGGAACTGGTTATTCATAACCATCACGTGTGTGTGTCTGTATCTGTTCTGTATCTGCTATGTTTGCATCTGTTCTGTATCTGCTCAGTTAGTGCTAATAAATGCACCACGTATGTTTAAGCAAGACTCGTGACATCTATGTATGAGCTGGACAAGAATATGAATACAAACATGTATCTGAATCTGTTCCTGACTAAAATCTGAATGTGTATAAGACTCCATTTTTATACGAACCCTAATCTCGGTATCTGATTTATAAGTCTATTTCTGTACAAGCTAAGGTTGAGATTAGGTCATGAGCGTATTTATGAATATGGTTATGCTTCTGTTTTATAAAGAGTTAAGGGTACATTTTTGATGGGCATCATTTCTTTTGGCATATGTAACTCAAGTTTGGAGGACCAAACTTTTTAAGGTGGGGAGACTGTAATAACCCCGACCCGTAATTAGCTACTAATCAGTAATTAAGGATGTTATTTGAGTGGATCAAATGAATTATGGGATTAATATGTAATTTGCGTAATAATTGGCCTTCTGTCTGTTACTTATAAAAATATCTATCTAGAATTTCGCTTTAATATGAAAATTGAAAGCCTTATCGGCATTCGAAACCGAAATTGACTACACCGATATGTTATTAGGAATTTTTAGAACCATATGGTGAATTTTATTAAAAAGTGATTCAGTCTAATTAATTAAGTTGCGTTTGGTTGGCCAAATGTTTTAATTAATGTATTATAGCATCATAGGTTTAAATAGGAGCCCTTTAGCTCATTTTGAGCTCATCTTTTCATTCCCTTAGTGGAAAAATCTGAGATTTGTATATTGGAGAGAGAGAGTGAGGGAGAGACTCCATTCTAGAGTGAGAAAAGAAGAAATTAAAGGTGGAAGTTGAAGGCTTTGCTTGAGTTCATCAATTTTGTGCAAGAATCTAGTTAATTCAAGACTATAGGTATGAATTCAACCCCTCATTTAAGAATCTAAGTTATTAACATGAAGATTATGAGTTTAAATGTGTATATTGAGCTTAGAAGGAAGATTTGAGTTGCAATTCATGCATGCATGTACATTTTCTTTCAAATTGAGCATGATTTCCAAGAATTCTCTCTTGTATGTTTGAAATTCATCTTCATTAAGAGGAATCATCAAGTTTCAAGTTGTTTTGTGGCATTTGATCATGTTTTGAGAAGCTCAAGATCAAGAAAATCCTTGCATGTTATGTTCATGAGCATTCATCATGTTTTAAGTTGAAATTGTGAGTTTTTGACAAACTCTTAGGCCATGATTTCATGAAATAATCCTTAGTTCATCATGCTTTACAAGTTTACTATGTTATCTCAAGTTTTGGGGCCCAAGAGAGATGTTTTGGATGGCTTAATTCGAGTTTTGAGCTTGAAGGTGCAATCTGGAAATTCCAGAAATTGCATTTACGCTCGAGCGAAGGAGTTCTCGCTCGAGCGACCACTCTGAGTGCGTGCACTCCGCTCGAGCGACCAAAAGTCCACTCGAGCGTAAATTGAAAGCTCCCAGAAGTTTCATATCTTTTAGAGATCGCTTGAGCAAAGTAATGTGCACTTGAGCGACCAATCACATTTTGCAGGTCCGCTCGAGCGAGGAAAGCTACGCTCGAGCGAGGACCTTATTTTCAGAAATTTTACCAAGTGTTCCAAAACATGTTTTGGCATCCTCATTGCATCTTAGGCATTCCTAAGCCTTAATTAAGCCATAGTAATGAGGTTATGGATTAGAAACACACTAAGAAAAGAATGTACTAAGTTAAGAGAATACAAGTGTGTGTGTGTTAGGCAATGTGAAAGAAAGAATAAGAACCAATGTAATGAAAGCTAAACCTTAATGGCCATTTGAATGTGTAATGATAAGACATGCTTGTGTTATGTATTTTGTGACTGTAGGTCAAGACTTGAGGATTGATTGACCGCTTATTGGAACCACTGTGAGTAACGTTATCGTAAAGATACGTTTATATGAATTATGTTCCAAATGAAATGTGATAAGCTATGTTTTCTAAAATGATATCTGTTTTTGTGAACGAATATTCCGTATTTGAAATTTATTATGGCATCCATAGATAGTCCCAAGTCATGGGGGAAGGCATGAAAATGCGGGTCCATGACATTCATGTGTTTACGAGATCTCGTTAGCCATTTCATTGTGGTGATATGTGTTTAATCGGTATCCGGAACCGATTACTCTAGTCGGAAGACGTTCTGTGATGTGTTTTATGGGATATACCATTATTATGTTCTGATACGACAATGATTATGCTATGATCTATTTTGTACTTATGACATGTTCGGATTTCGTTCACTAACCCCTTTACCTTAATGTTATTCACTGGGTTTTAGCTCATTGTTGGTATATATATGTATATAAGTGAGCATTATGAAGTTCGAGCCCGGAGGCTTTTGTCTGGAACTGTGTTCTGTTGTCTGCCAACCATTGCGCCTCATGTGGAGGTTCCGGATGAGTCACTTGTCATGAGTTTCAGTTACTTGTGTATTTGACTAGTTATATTGTTGGTTGTACTTAAGATACTTTGATATGTGTGGGTATAATGTATGATTGACTTCTGAATATGTATATAAAGTTTTAAATACTTTGTTTATATAAGTCAGCACAGCTCATTGGACAACTATATTTATGTATTTGCTTCCGCTAGCCCCTTAATTTTGTTAATCTGTTCAGAGGCCTTCGGTAATCCAAGGATTACTAGCCGGTTACGATGCTAAACCTACAGGGGCGGGTTTGGGTCGTGACAACCCAAGTCATGGACATGCCTTAGTCGCACATGTAGGACTAAGGAAGCCCCCTTGGGTTGGTACTAAGGCACAATATGGCTGATAGCAGGCTTAGTTGTGGTCTTCGCCCTAGGAAGCTGGGGAGTTTTTGGTTAGGTGGCTAAGGGTGGAGGCTTCGCCAAGGTGAACACGAACATAGCTGATAGTAGGTTAATGAAGTCGTAAGAATGCATGTACTGACTAAATAGAACTGAGAAGGCAAGTGCAGCAGCAAGGTTTACCACTGCAAGTGCATTTGCTGAGGTTCGGGCTAACAGGGCAAGTGCAACGGCAAATACTCTCGCCACAACTGCACTTTCTGAGGTTCGAAAGGGAGTTGCAATGCCAAACACTCCCATCGCAACTACACTTGCTGAGGCTCAAAAAGGGAGCTGTGGAGGCAAACTGTAATAGCCCTCATCACTGTTTACCGATAAACTACTGATTACTGCTAAACTGAGACTGATTTTGAAAAGTAATTGAACTGATTGAAATACTGAACTGACTAACCAAAATTTGAAACTGATTGATTGATCGTATCTGTTTAAATGCATTATCTATCCGTTTGACTGTTTGACTATCTGTTCATGTTTTATGTTTAAATTGCGAATTGAAGGCCTTATTGGCGGCCGAACCGGAGATCGATTAGTGTTTTATGATCATCATAATTTATGTGATTTTATAGTGTAATTATCTGAAAACTGACCAGGTATGATTAAACTAGATTAAATTAAGCTGATTAGCAAGAGTTGCTTTATTTATCAACTTGCCCTATTAGTGGCCCACTACCTAAACCTTTTTGAACTCATTACATTAGAAACAACACAATTTCATCAGCCACCTCCCTTGTTATTGCCAACTAGAGAGAGAGAGAGTAAGAGGAAGAGTTATTCAACTTGATTCATCTAGAGAATTGCTTGGAAATTTAGAAGATTAAAGGAGTTCTTGCTAAATTGAGCCTCTAGTCCTGTGATTGAAGACTTAGGTAAGGAAATTCAACATCTCATTGTTGTGTTTAAGTTGATTCTTGCATAGTCCATGTCAAATTGAAGAGCTAAGTCATGATTTAGTCCTAACATGTTGAATTATAGCTTACTTCATGCATGCATGTTTATATTGTTGAGTTGTAAGTTGTTTTCATGGCAAAATGTTACATGCATGCTCATAATTATGTTTAAGTTCATGAAATCATCTTGTTTTTGAAAGGTTTGGCTCATTAGAGCATGAAATTGAAGCTTTGAATTGAGTTAAACTCATGCATGTCATGTTTGTAGCATGTTCATGAAAATTGGTTTGGAATTGGATTTAATTGAACTACCTTCGGGCTTTGATTCCTCAAATTGAGCTTTGAAACATGTTGTTCTGTGAGTTTACAAATGTTTTCCAGAAAATTAGCCCAAAAGGATCGAATTTGATGCTTTGGAATTGAGTTTTGAGCTTGAGGTTCAAATCTGGAAATTTCAAATTTTGAATTCACGCTCGAGCGGGGTTACTGGCGCTCGAGTGTGAAATTCGTGCTCTCAGTACTTTGCACTGTTTTGAAGTCCGCTCGAGCGGAAGAATTGACGCTCGAGCGGGTGTCGAGCGCCCAATCAAGTGTGATTTTCACCTATCCAGTACTTTTGCCCTGTTTTGCAGAACGCTCGAGCGGGAAATACCACGCTCGAGCGTATACCTTTGTCTGCATGTACGCTCGAGTGGGGAAACCCACACTCGAGCGGGACTTTGTTTTTTTGAAAATTCTGAAAATGTTTTCTGAGTGCATCCTTGCATCCTCATTCCATCCTAGGCATTCTTAGGCCTAGTCTAAGACATCTTAATGAGGATATAGATGTAGAACACACCGAGGCAAATTAGGGATTAAGTTATTATTTTCCCAACTATGTAGCTTAGTATGTGTTCAATCTGTAATTGTGTAGGGTTGGCTTCCGAGGAGATGCTCTAGCTTACTGTAGCCCAAAACTCTGTGAGTAACAATTGTGTAAAGATATGTTCAACTGAGAATATTTCTGACTGTTTAACTGAACTGCTTTTTGAACTGATACTGTTAATTGAATGAATGTATGTCCTATATTCTGAACTGTATTGTGGCATCCTTAGCAACTACTGTCTACTGTTACTGCTACTGTTATAGAGATCTCTGTCGGTTCCCTCGTTGGAACCACTACTGTTTACTGATTGATGGCCATCATTGACTATTCGGTCTCTTAAGACCTACTGTACTGCTCGGTCTTTTTAGACCTACTGTTTACTGTACTGTTATGCTAATGGATGTACCACACATGACTGTTACGACTGAACAACTGATATACTGATTTAATGAACTATTTTTATTACTGAAAGGACATTCATTCTAAACCTCTTTACGCATTATGTTATTCACTGGGCTTTAGCTCACTGTTTATACTTATATGTAGGTGTTCAAGCACCAGATCGTTGCTAGAGGCGTCGGGGTTTACTCCAGTTTTGTCAAGCCAACCACTATGCCTCATTGCAAGGTTCCGAGTCCACCAAGCTATGGCTTAGGGGTGTTTTAATTTCCCCCGTCTGTCTCTGCATCTATTTTGTAAGGATTATATAGACTGTAGCACTGTACTGTACTATTTAATAGGGATTAGGTCCCTAATCTGAATGATTGTAAATATTGTGCATATTGTTCTGTACTGTATATATATATGCATGAAAAGTCCATTTGCATACAGACTGTCATAGCTCATTGGACATTGTTTATTTACTGTATTGGCTTCCGCCATGCCCCTGTACTCTATTTTACTGTATTACTGTTAAGCAGGCCTTCGGTAATCTCGGATTACTGGCCGGTTACGGTGCTAAACCCATAGGGGCGAGTTTGGGCCGTGACAGAGTGGTATCAGAGCGATACTTAACCATGAGTTATACCGCACACACGTGTCCAAATGAGCTATAGGATGTCCTAGAGAAGTAATAGGGCATTACATGAGCATGATAAGTGTGTGTGGCCATGACTGAATATATATATGCTAATGTGTTTAACTGCTTAAACGATGACTGCCTATGTTGATAATTGTTATAACTGCTTATAGTGAAATGGATAATGTAAACACTGCTTTTTTTGCTGTTCCAGTCCAGGGTTGACAATGTGCATTTTTTTTTCCCTTCTTTTTTGGTTCTTCAATTCATGTGCGGCAATAAGAATGGTTCTAGTGGTGTTGGGTTTGCTCATAAACTTATTTGATTGGAAGAGTGAAGGTGGGATTGAACTAGAGAACTTGCACATGGAGGAGAAGTTTAGCATTGCACCTTACAGAAGAAGGAACCAACCTCTTCTTGTTATCCCAACCCAGGGTTGACATTATGTTTTTTTCTCTATTTCGGTACCTCAATTGGTGTGTGTGGCAATGGTCCTGGTGATGTTGGGTTTGTGTGGCAGTATGCTTTCCTTTTGTGCTTGAGTAAATGCCGAAAAAACTTTGTCGCAATTAGTATGGTAAGGTGCTTATGTATATCATTGTAAACTACATTTAAAGTGCTTCCCACTCAACTTTTATTTCTACTTTATCTGTTTTATTAAGTTGGATTTATTCCTTTCTGTTCATTTCAACAAAAAAGAATATTTTTCATAAGAAATTTTTTTTTTTTGATCAGCAATGTTATGTATCATGAAAAATCTTTCATGAAAATAATCATGAAAGCTTTGTGACCCTTGAATTACACTTAGAATAAAGCACCACATACTAATCAAGATAATCCAAGGATCATAAATTTTTCATGATTATTTTCATGAAAAAAATTTCATGATCCTTAACTTTTCTCCTTTTTGATTTACAAATTTGAGATTAATATATTAATGATTGCATTAGTGTTGATGTTAGTGATGGTGATGGTTACGGTGCATGGAGTGGTGAGGTGGTTGAGACTTTCAATTCCTTTCACATTTTTTGAACTAGTCAATTAAAAATAATTGATGGTGTTTGGCAAGTTGGTCTGTGGCTAAAATAGCCATAAAAGACAAAATAGGCTATTTTAGCCACAATAAATAAAACATTACATCTAACCCATAATCATTATACTCTTCTCTCACAAAAAAAAGTTAAAAAGCCAAAAAATCCTTCACAAACCAAAATTTTTAACCCAGGCTAAAATAGTCAAAAAAGTCAACCTACCCCCCAAACGGAGGCTTAAAAGCATCTTTAACAAATTGGCAAACTAGCAAGAACAAATGAGATGATCTTACTCACTGCGACGTTTTTGCACGCATCTTACTTTAATGATATTTGCTGTAATATACTTTGTATTTCCCTTTTCATCAATATAATCTTTTTTTTACTGATAAAAAAAATTGAAAATAATTTTACAATCTCAGTGATGCACACAGCCTAATCATCATATAAACCAGCTACTGTTACTTCTTTCCTCAATTTTGGTGAACTTCAACAACTTTTTTTTTTTAAAGTAATTTTTTGATTTTCAATTTTTTCATAGTTTTAAAAAGCTGTTAGGTAATTGTTACAAAAATTATTTTTTGGTTAAGAAAAAAAGTTCTTTATGAATTTTTCCAAAGTTTTTCTTTTTGATAAAAAGAAAATTACCATATTACAATCATTAATACAGTATAAGTAAAGGGACACGGTGAAGTTTTTAAAAATATTAATAATGAAGTCATTTTTTAGCTGCTAACATTCTGAAACTTATTATTTTTTAATGAAAAAGTTGTTTTTAAATTGTAACTAAACAAATCAATAGACTTTTTAACTTTTGACTATTTTAATTAAAAAAACTGTTTATTTAGAGATTACCAAATAGAGCTTAATCTATTAAAACACTCAAGTAAAATCAATGATATTTCTGAGAAATCTCTTACAAACAGAGGCAAAGCTCCTTGGGTTTTGATAGGATGATCATGTGGTCAGCATTTGCAATGGACTTGACTTCATCAGGTGGGCTGTTTTGAATAATCCATCTCTGGAATTCGGGTTTCATAAGTTGGTCTTCTTCGCACACTATGTAGAACCAACTCACCGACCCGTATCTCGGTTCTGTTAGAAGCGATTCCTTGGCCACGTCATCGAAGAACATCCTGTTGGGCCTCACTAACGTCTTCGCTAATTTCAGGTCCTACATGAATCGCAATCCAATTAGGCCCAAATCTCAGTATTATAAGAAAATTTTGCATTTGAGATGACCATTGTCTTCTTATCAAATTAAAAAAATAATAATAATAATTTTAAGAAATTTATTTATATTTATTGTTATTCAATTAAAAAAATTGAATAACCTAATTAGGAAAATAGTGTAAATGCATTTGTTTTAACCAAAGGTTAGGTCTTTAATTCAATTTACCTTTTCCATTTTGCCATATAACCGAATAAGACCACTTACTCCCTTCTATTCCCTTCTTTTTTTTTTCTTTTTTTTTTTTTTTTTTTAAGTTTATATATATTTCATTGATTCATGTGGTTGTTTATATCAGTAAAAGTAACTGTATGAACTAATAAAATTAAAAGGGACAAAGAACAGTGCATATAAATAGGCATATAATTTAGATTTGGGTAAATTATAAATACACTCCTTGAGATTTGTTTAAAATACAGATTGCCCCCTATAATTTAGAAAATTATAAATACCTCCTTGTTAGTATTTTTTATTTAACATAATTAACTAAAAAAATGAAATTCATAATTGCTCTCCTATACAATAATAAAATTACCTAAATTACTAATTGAAACATATTTCTAACATCATTAAAAATTGTTAATTGATTTAATGATTTATTAATAAAATGGGCGATTTGTTGTGAAATTAGAAATCTCAAGGGGTGAAATGTAATTTCTAAAACCACATGGACTGATTCATATTTTAATCAAATCTCAAGGAGTGTATTTGTAATTTACACATTTGGATTCAATCTACATTAGATGCGGATTAAATTGGGCGTAATTTTTTTTTAAACAAAAAGAAAATGATTCTCACATGTATTTATTAATTTGAGTTGTATATTCTGCGTGTTTAATATAAAAATATATATATTTGAGAAAATGGTTTTTTATATAACCTTTTCACTTTGTTTCATATGAAAACTGTGTGAAAGTCATTTTATTTTAACTTTTAAAGAAATTTCATCTAAAATAATATGATATGGTTTTGTTTTTTTTTTTTTTTATCACCTTCTTACAAAAATACAAAATGCCCATTAAAATGGTTTAGTTACAAAAATATCACTTAAACTCTTTTTGGGTGCAGTTTTATGTCAAATTTTTTTCATAATGTTATAAATTAAAAATTTAAACACAGAAAAATATCAAAAAAATAATATATTGTGTAGATTCACTTTAGGTGTAGGTTCCACTATAGGAGAGCAGAATTTGTGCAAAATAATCTAATTCAGTTACGTCTGCGTTAAATTTTGTCGTATCGCCGTATCCGTATCCCGTATTTATATCCATGTTTCCTAGCCACCCACCCACCCACCTTTGCAATCAATTATTTGATGATGTTAGGGGTGTTAATTACCCAGACTTTGTAAACTTAGTCTCGTTTGGGAACAGGCTAATTTAGTAACTTTTTGACTATTTAGTTAAAATATAAGTTAAAAAAAATTAGTATGTTTGGAATGACTTTTTGGCTTTTTACAAAAAGATGTGTAAAAAGTATAGAGAAAAGAGAATCCTTAACTTTTTGATATGGGTTATTGGCTTTTTGATTAATTTAATAACTTTTTGGCTTTTTGACTAAAAGGGAGGGTTCCCAAACAAGTTCTATTTTATCTGCCATCTTTTCTACCCAAAAAAACAAAAAACAAAAAAAACAAAAAAGCTACCTACTTACCTTATTTATACTATCGTGAGCAGAGCAATACTCAATGGCCAAGAAAAAATAGCAAAATAGAGAGCTACCCATGCACCTAAAATTTGTCATCCAGATTTCCGTTTTTGGTATATATTTTTCATGACATATACAATCTGTTTCTTTCTTTCTTTCTTTTTTTGAGATTTAATATACAATCTGTTTCAATTTCAATTTTTACCGATATAAATAAAACCAACATAAATATTATATAAATATACTTTTTATCACTGTCATTCCCTTTAATTTTTGAAATACCACTTACACAGATAACACAGGTTATTCAAACAGTGAATTTACAACAATACCCTTGCCATTGTTCTTACTATGTGGCCCCTGTGTGACCTTCACCCCATCCTTAACATGAGCAACAAGGATGACTCCACAACGTATTGGGATTTTTTTGTCAATATGAAATGGAAAAATATTTTTATAAAATATTAAATGGTTAATTATTTCTAGTCTTGGTGCTACAAATTTAATATGGTAGATATATGATACTCATACGAAACAAAGAAGGTTGAGATTTGGCAAATCCAATCACCGGCGATGATAATAAATAAATGAATCAGGAGAGATCCTATACCTCTCTAGAGTGCGTACTATATGTACTCATCATAAAATATATAATTTTATTATAAAATTTTGTAACATTAATTAAAAAATATATAATTTTATCATAAATTGACATAATAAAAATGTTTAAAATTTTGTATCTTAGTTATGACATTTTTTTATACTAATTTGTGATCAGATTATGCATTTTGTAATTAATATTATGAAATTTAATGATAAAATTATACATTTTTATAATAAATTGCATATGATGTAAACCCCTTAAATTAGCTACCTACTTCCTTTTATTATAGTGTTGTTTGAAATTATCTAAATAAAAATATTTTAATTTTTTTTTAAAAATACATAAAAAATAATAATATAACTCAAAAAAAAAAAAAACACTTTTTATAGTGCACCCAATACACTCTCATACTCTCGTGAGCAAAGCAACACTTAATGGCCAAGAAAAAATAGCAAAATAGAGAGCTACCCATTGAATCACCCACCCACCCACTGTTTGCAATCAATTATTTGATGATGTTAGGGGTGTTAATTACCCAGACTTTGTAAACTTTATTTCTAGTTCTATTTTATCTGCCACCTTTTCTACCCAAAAAAACAAAAAAGATACCTACTGACCTTATTTATACTATCGTGAGCAGAGCAGCACTTAATGGCCAAGAAAAAACAGCAAAATGGAGAGCTACCCATGCCCCTAGAATTTGTCATCCAGCTTTTCCATTTTTGGTATATTTTTCATGACATATACAATCTGCTTCTTTCTTTCTTTCTTTTTCTTTTCCAGATTTCCATTTTTGGTATGTTTGCAAGCTAGGGAAGGTGTGGTATATATAGGCAAATTGGGGTAAAAGAACATAAAAGCCCTTTAGTTGGAATTGGATGGAAAGCAAGGATTTTGCTTGAATTCTAAAGAAATGGAAGGGACTTAGGAGGTGTGTTCCATTGGTTTAGGCCACATCTAGTTGTAATAAAACTAATTCTTGGATTTTGCATCCTAGGTAGGTCACTAGGTTGTATTTCTCTAGGATTTCATAATCATAATCTTAGAAAATTGGCTCCTCTCTTCCTTCCCTAGGAGGGCCGGCCTTGGGGGAGTGTGATGGGGCAAATTCTTTATTAATTTTGGTCCTAGGCACATCCCTCAAGGTGTATATATATATAGCAAGATTGATGGCATACCAAGGTACAAGATATAAGTACTATTTTGGGGCAAGTTTTGAAATAAAAAAAAATCTATGAGGGCTTGAAGTTAAATACATGTAACCTAGGTAGAATTAAATTAGGTTAGGGAATTTCTGTTTGGATAAAAATAAAACTAGCAATTACTAACTGTCAAGATTCGAATTGATTCAAGTAAACGAGGGTTTTAAGAAAATACATCATCATTAGGGTCTGAGAAGTAAATACATATTTCAGGGGCCTTACAAATTACCTAGACTTTGTAAACTTTATTTCTAGTTCTATTTTATCTGCCACCTTTTCTACCCAAAAAAACAAAAAAGCTAGCTACTGACCTTATTTATACTATCGTGAGCAGAGCAGCACTTAATGGCCCAGAAAAAATAGCAAAATGGAGAGCTACCCATGCCCCTAGAATTTGTCATCTAGATTTCCATTTTTGGTATATTTTTCATGACATATACAATCTGCTTCTTTCTTTCTTTCTTTCTTTTTCTTTTCCAAATTTCCATTTTTGGTATATTTGCAAGCTAGGGAGGGTGTGGTATATATAGGCAAATTGGGGTAAAAGAACATAAAAGCCCTTTAGTTGGAATTGGATGGAAAGCTAGGATTTTGCTTGCATTCTAAAGGAATGGAAGGGACTTAAGAGGTGTGTTCCATTGGTTTAGGCCACATCTAGTTGTAATAAAACTAATTTTTGGATTTTGCATCCTAGGTAGGTCACTAGGTTGTATTTCTCTAGGATTTCATAATCATAATCTTAGAAAATTGGCTCCTCTCTCCCTTCCCTAGGAGGGCCGGCCTTGGGGGAGTGTGATGGGGCAAATTTTTTATTAATTTTGGTCCTAGGCACATCCCTCAAGGTGTATATACACATATATATATATAGCAAGATTGATGGCATACCAAGGTACAAGATATAAGTACTATTTTGGGGCAAGTTTTGAAATAAAAAAAATATATGAGGGCTTGAAGTTAAACACATGTAACCTAGGTAGAATTAAATTAGGTTAGGGAATTTCTGTTTGGATAAAAATAAAACTAGCAATTACTAACTGTTAAGATTCGAATTGATTCAAGTAAACGAGGGTTTTAAGAAAATAAATCATCATTAGGGTCTGAGAAGTAAATACATATTTCAGGGGCTTTACAAATTACCCAGACTTTGTAAACTTTATTTCTAGTTCTATTTTATCTGCCGCCTTTTCTACCCAAAAAAACAAAAAAGCTACCTACTGAACATATTTATACTATCGTGAGCAGAGCAGCACTTAGTGGCCAAGAAAAAATAGCAAAATGGAGAGCTACCCATGCCCCTAGAATTTGTCATCCAAATTTCCATTTTTGGTATATTTTTCATGGCATATACAATCTGCTTCTTTCTTTCTTTCTTTCTTTTTCTTTTCCAAATTTCCATTTTTGGTATATTTGCAAGCTAGGGAAGGTGTGGTATATATAGGCAAATTGGGGTAAAAGGACATAAAAGCCCTTTAGTTGGAATTGGATGGAAAGCTAGGATTTTGCTTGAATTCTAAAGGAATGGAAGGGACTTAGGAGGTTTGTTCCATTGGTTTAGGCCACATCTAGTTGTAATAAAACTAATTCTTGGATTTTGCATCCTAGGTAGGTCACTAGGTTGTATTTCTCTAGGATTTCATAATCATAATCTTAGAAAATTGGCTCCTCTCTTCCTTCCCTAGGAGGGCTGGCCTTGGGGGAGTGTGATGGGGCAAATTTTTTTTATTAATTTTGGCCCTAGGCACATCCCTCAAGGTGTATACACACACACACACATATATATAACAAGATTGATGGCATACCAAGGTACAAGATATAAGTACTATTTTGGGGCAAGTTTTGAAATAAAAAAAATATATGAGGGCCTGAAGTTAAATACATGTAACCTAGGTAGAATTAGATTAGATTAGGGAATTTCTGTTTGGATAAAAATAAAACTAGCAAGTACTAACTGTCAAGATTCGAATTGATTCAAGTAAACGAGGGTTTTAAGAAAATAAATCATCATTAGGGTCTGAGAAGTAATACATATTTCAGGGGCCTTACAAATTACCCAGACTTTGTAAACTTTATTTCTAGTTCTATTTTATCTGCCACCTTTTCTACCCAAAAAAACAAAAAAGCTACCTACTGACCTTATTTATACTATCGTGAGCAGAGCAGCACTTAATGGCCCAGAAAAAATAGCAAAATGGAGAGCTACCCATGCCCCTAGAATTTGTCATCTAGATTTCCATTTTTGGTATATTTTTCATGACATATACAATCTGCTTCTTTCTTTCTTTCTTTTTCTTTTCCAAATTTCCATTTTTGGTATATTTGCAAGCTAGGGAGGGTGTGGTATATATAGGCAAATTGGGGTAAAAGAACATAAAAGCCCTTTAGTTGGAATTGGATGGAAAGCTAGGATTTTGCTTGCATTCTAAAGGAATGGAAGGGACTTAGGAGGTGTGTTCCATTGGTTTAGGCCACATCTAGTTGTAATAAAACTAATTCTTGGATTTTGCATCCTAGGTAGGTCACTAGGTTGTATTTCTCTAGGATTTCATAATCATAATCTTAGAAAATTGGCTCCTCTCTCCCTTCCCTAGGAGGGCCGGCCTTGGGGGAGTGTGATGGGGCAAATTTTTTATTAATTTTGGTCCTAGGCACATCCCTCAAGGTGTATATACACATATATATATATATATATATAGCAAGATTGATGGCATACCAAGGTACAAGATATAAGTACTATTTTGGGGCAAGTTTTGAAATAAAAAAAATATATAAGGGCTTGAAGTTAAACACATGTAACTTAGGTAGAATTAAATTAGGTCAGGGAATTTCTATTTGGATAAAAATAAAACTAGCAATTACTAACTTTCAAGATTTCGAATTGGTTCAAGTAAACGAGGGTTTTAAGAAAATAAATCATCATTAGGGTCTGAGAAGTAAATACATATTTCAGGCGCCTTACAAATTACCCAGACTTTGTAAACTTTATTTCTAGTTCTATTTTATCTGCCACCTTTTCTACCCAAAAAAACAAAAAAGCTACCTACTGACCTTATTTATACTATCGTGCGCAGAGCAGCACTTAATGGCCAAGAAAAAAATAGCAAAATGGAGAGCTACCCATGCCCCTAGAATTTGTCATCCAGATTTCCATTTTTGGTATATTTTTCATGACAAATACAATCTGTTTCTTTCTTTCTTTCTTTTTCTTAGATTTAATATACAATCTGTTTCAATTTCAATTTTTACCGATATAAATGAAGCCAACATAAAAGTATACTTTTTATCACTGTCATTCCCTTTAATTTTTTTGAAATACCACTTACACACCCCTGTCAGATAACACAGGTTATTGAAACAATGAATTTACGACAATACCTTTGCCATTGTTCTTACTATGTGGCCCTTGTGTGACCTTCACCCCATCCTTAACATGAGCAACAAGGAGGGCTCCACGACGTATTGGGATTTTTTTGTCAATATCAAATCGAAAAATATTTTCATAAAATATTAAATGGTAAATTATTTCTGGTCTTGGTGCTACAAGTTTAATATGGTAGATATATGCACTACAAAAAATTAAGATTTTAGGGACCAAAATTTAGGATCAAAATTATTTTTTAGGGACCAACTATTTTTGTTGCGAAAATTGTCGTTATTATATTTTTAGCAACGAAAATTAGACATTAGTGATGAATTATATCAAATTTTTTGTTTCAAAAAAGAAAACATTTTGAGACCAAATTGTTTTGTCTCTAAAAGTCTATTTATTAGTGACATTTACAAAATTTTGTCACTAAAAGCCTTGTTGTACACTTTTCGGAACGACCTTTTAGCGACTATCCTCATGACGATAGAAATTGGTCCCTAAGGCCTCATTTGGGAACAGGCTAATTTAGTAACTTTTTGGCTATTTGGCTAAAATATGAGCTAAAAAAAATTAGTATGTTTGGAATTAGTTTTTGGCTTTTTACGAAAAGATGTGCAAAAAGTAGAGAAAAAATAGAATCTTTGACTTTTTGGTATGGATTGTTGGCTTTTTGATTTTTTTAATAACTTTTTGGCTAAACCGGCCTATTGCCAAACGAGACCTAAATATCTTTTGTAACAAATTTTCATTTTTAAAGATCAAAATATTTAATCTCTAAAACTCTTATATGTTATAGTGATGATGCATTAATTTGGTACATACATGATTTATTGGAAGCTGCAAATGGCGGGTTGCACTTGAAGGATGTAAATAGATTTGTGGCAGATTGCATGGAGTAATGGAAAGGCATTGCATGATGGAAACTTTTGGTTGGCATCATGGGGATGACCAAACGTGTATCAACTTTGTGCATCTTCTCAACTATTTTTGGTATTATATATAAACTAGTGACAACTCGTGCTATGTACGAGATTTTATAAATTAAAAAAAATTTATTGTAATTATTTTGAAGTAATTTAATATTTTACCTTGTGGTATACATGAAATTTATAAGTTAACTTTTATGTTTATAACTTCTTAAATTATTAGTTTAAAACAATTAATATATATATATATCTATTTAGTGCGATTTTTGATAATTTGTATTAAAAAAAAAGTTAAACCTGATTAATATAGATTAAATGAGTTATGACATATCTCTTCTTGTTATGAAACTATATAAATTTAAAAGTTATAATTAAGATAAATATACAATTTTATTATTAAATGTGAAGTAAAGTGATATTTAATAATAATTAATATGATGTTTCTATTATTAATCCAATAATTTAAGTTACATTTCTTTTGATTTCAATTTCATAACTAAAAATGCAGTATGAATATAATACACACACGAATTTCTAGTCTTTGAGAATAAGAAGGTTTCAAAAATATTTTCAAACTTTCATCATTTTCTTTTAATTTCTTTTAATCTAATTTGATTTTAAATTTGAATAAAAATTTTGATTTGACATGAATTACTCTAACTTTTTCATTAAATTTTTATCAATTTTTAAAAGAACTTTCATTCTTATTCCAATTTTTTTTTTTCTTTCCACCAATTTTGATGGAAAAAAAAAAATTCAATGTTTCATCTTTTTAAATTTTTATCAAATTATAATTTGATAAAAAAAAATATTAAGGTTGAACATTCTCTTAATTGGAATTATGGTGAAATAACATATTGAAATAGTCAAAATTTGAGTATGTGATTGGTTGAAATGTATAATTTAATTAATTCTCTTCTCATATTTGTATAAAAATTGATACTTATGATTATATCATTTTAAGTCAGATTATGAAAAAAAAAAATTGAGGTCCATCTGTAAATATCCTACATATTAAAAAAAATAAAATAAAAAAGAAAAAGAAAGAAAAATACGTAGCTTTTGGATATTGAGATCCAAAATAAAAATTTTAACTGAATAAGTAAAAATGAAATTTATTGACTTTATGTATTTGTATATTTGATCTTTAGTTTTTTTTTTGTTTTTTTGTTATGTTAAATATAATATATAAGATATAGATAGATATCCACAACTTCTATGAAAAATATTATCTAAGTTTTTGGGAAAGAGAAAAGGATGACAAGTTTTAATATATATTTTTTTTTTAGAAATCAGTGAGAGATATTATGATGGCGAGATTGTGAAATATTTTTGTTATCTTCCCATTTGAAGTCCATAAATTAATGAATAATTATTATTTCTAAAATAATTAAATAAATAAATTTGCCAATAGGTTTTTTTACTCTATTTTATAAATTGAAAAATCAATAAGTTTAGAATGAGAGTATGGAACTTTTAGGAGGTTTCTCATTAGAAACCCCATTTTTCTTATATAATATATAGATATAGTTATTTATATTTATTTTAGATATTTTTTAATATACAAATTATTATTTTTTAATATACAAATTATTTAAAAAAAAATTTTTTATAAGAATAATTTAACAATCCCATTACTAACCATAGTGTATGGGAGAAGTTGAAAATGATGCTGCAATAACTATGAGAGAAATAAAAAAGGCTTGTGGGTTGGGAGCAATTAATGGATGCTGAGGTTATTTTTTTTAAATCAAAAATTAGAAAATTAATATTGGAATATTAGAGCTCCCACAAGACTTGCGAATTAGAAACCCCCTTTTCCTTATATAATACAAGAAATTTTTTTTATGCTTGTTCATAATGCATTAAAGTATTATTATGAGGGATAATAATCATATGTGTTGGGACTTTTCAAATAATTCATATGTGTTGGATTTCAAAGAATTTTTTTTATACTTGTTCTTAATGCATTAAAGTGTTATTATGAGGGTAAGACTTGGGAGTTGGAAGAAGTTAATAAATGCTAAGATTTTTTTTTTAAAATAAAAAAATAAGAAAATTTAGATTGGGAGATTGGATATTCTTAATGCATTAAAGTGTTATTACACTACAACAAATTACACTTTTGGGGACTAAATTTTTAGTCGCCAAAAGTCATTTTTTTGGTCGCCAAATATTTTTCCCGACTAAAATTCTTGGTAGCCCATTTGGTCGTTGATTGATTGTCGGCAAAAGAATTGGCAACTAAATTTTTTTTTAGTCGTTGAAAGTCACCAATTAGCAACTAAAAATTTAGTCGCCCAAAAAAAAAATTTAGTCGCAAAAAAAAAAAATTCATATTCAACTTTTTAGCTACCAAGTTTTTAGTCGCTAAAAACTTCGCTCATTTTTGGCTACCAATTTTTTAGTAGCCAAAAACGTGGCACTCCTGTTTGGCTACCAATTTTTTAGTCACTAAAATCATGATACTCCCTTTTAGCTACTAATTGTTTAGTAGCCAAAAACTTTTTTTTTTTTTTGGGCTACTAACTGTTTAGTCACCAATAAGTTCCCTTTTTATTTTTTGGCTACTAAATGTTTAATCACCAAAAGCTCTATTTATTAATTCTTTTTAAATGCACAAATTGAATATTTTTCATTAATTTCTAAATTATATACATTCCATTATCAATGCAACCTGTACATATACATAATAATATATCTATCAATTATAATCTAAATCTATTATCAATAATACTCATTTCATTATCAACTATCCAAAAACTTAAACTTATAACATCTTATTCCAAATATCATATAAATTCATTCCAACCAAGTATAATTCATCTAAATTAAATATTACATTCAAAAACACTGTATTTCCAAAACAGAGAATTGTACACAAATAGATGCCATATACAGAATAAATGCTCTTCGTACACAAAAATAAATATCCACAATAGCTCACGCAAAAGCAATCTGTAAAAAAAAAATAAAAATAAATAAAAAAACCATGAGCACTTATTCAATAAAATTGACATTTCAAATTATAACAATTATAAAATTAATAATTCTGATCTATTATACTCTAGCAGAAACACAAGATGTTTGAACAAAGACTCAACATTACAACTAGGTCAAAATACCTTGAAAACCAATTAAAAGCAAGCGAGGGGTATATGTAAGGATTCCCTGCACATGATTAAGACTCAATTGTAAACAACATGACATGAATGCAATCTGTACAAAACTTTACAACTGAGAAGAAAGTCATCAAAATCAAAATCACTGGATATTGAATTAGCAAACTACTGGTGCACGTCTGATAAATTTGAAGAAAAATACCACAATGAAGAATTAAATATGTAAATTAGAGAACAGACAATGTTATACCCATTACACAAGAGAACAAACAATGGTAAAGGAGGAAGGAAAATAATTGCCTACAAGAGAGACATGTCTCTAAACAGAGCTGAATGGTAGAAGATGATTCTGTAGCCCCAAGGACTTGGAATTGAGGCTTTATCAGATTGAATAATGCAACCTCACCCACATAATAACAGTGCAGGAAAGGATAAAGAAATCCACCATGTATATAGCCAACAAAATTAAATATATCAACCTCACCCACCAAATGCTCCCGTATATTGCAAGAACTTAATGTCAAAATTTCCCACCTGTTGTGTTTCACCAGTATGGTATAGCACATCCATATTAAGACCTTGATTTTTAAAGACTGCATCACTCTAGGGGTCCTCAGCCAATCCAAGCAATTCATCCTTCAATATTACACACAGCCAGTTAATATTTTATTTAATATTGTATTTGCAAGAAAAACAGCACGACATAATAACTGCAGCAAAATATGTAAACACATGTCTACATAACTTCAACATGTAAATCAAGATTTGATGCAGCATATCTAACAAGTACCACAGACCAGTTTATAAGTTTAACATACAGGAAAGACCTGCTGCCTCCGAATAGCCAGAAGGGCAAGAGAAAAATATTTTAGAGCCTCATGTGTAGCGTAGAGCATGTGAATGAAAGGGTAAACAAAAGGAAAAATCAATCCCATTACATATCAAGCAAAAAAGGAAAATACATATGTTATTTATGAAGCAATTAGTCTAATTATAACGGAATGCCAGAATATCGTGTTAGGTAAATTTAGGTGAAAGTTGTAAGTCTTCTTGACTTTGTGTTTATATTTTTTGATCATAGTGGATTTTCTCTTAGTGTTGGGACTGTGATTTTTTATCCTGTTGGGTTTTTCATGTAAAATATGATATTCATGTGTTGATTGTTTATTCATGATTCAATCTGTTTGATCAACTAAAGTTAAACTTAAAATCAATAATTTTAATTGGTTGACCTATTCATCCCCTTTAAGCACTTTGGACTCCATAATTTCACAAACATAGTGCTATTGCAAATTAAGTAAATTTTCAATGCAACAATTGGGTTTTTTAACAACAGTTAGAATCATAGAACAACAAGAATGGGCAGATTCAAAAAAAGAAGAGGAAGCTATATTTGGCGGTAAGAATTACAGAAAAGAAATGAGAAAATTCAAGGCTAAAAAATGTGAGATGCTACTGCAAATGATTAGGTTGTTCATCTTGTGAAAATTCAAGACTAGAAAACATGGGTCTCTTGTTAGTCCCTTTGTGTTCTCCTTACAGAACACATTGATTTAATTAAGTGTGAGAACGTATTTTTGAGTGGGACCACATTGGTTCAAGATCTCATTTATATTGTACGATATCGGATTGTGGTGCATGTGGTAGGATGATAATGGTTTAGGTTGTGACATTGGACGCGACTCCGAAGTTGGGTATAAATGATACTCTTAAGGCGATTAAACCCAACCCAATTAGGAAGATAAATTTTAGATAAGGAATACTTGGTAGACAAGTAGAGTCCTAAATGGAAAATGAAACGTAGGCTGAGACAGAGCATAACTGTATAAATAGCACACCACCAAAATGAGAAAAGTTAAAATTAAGCTTGTACAAGTGTACATGTTACAAATTTGAGAACTATTCTAGAAACTATTTTCAAAATAAATTCAGGTCCTCCTCTTCGTCTCCCTTTGTGTCATGAATTTATTTTCACAAGCTGGAATCAGGTTTTGGATTTTCTGGAAATTATTACCATAAATCTTTGCAGCTAAACTTTGAGATGGCAAACAATTCCATACATAGAGAAACCATATATACTCACACCGACACACACAAAGGGTGGAGCCACATACCCCGTTAAAACTTATTGAAACTAATGGGTTCAAACTTCTTATACATATTAAAATGTAACACAATAGTTTCATAAAACATAAATCAAAATTTAAAGAAAATTCAGAATATGTTTATTTTTATTATTTTTTTAATTTTTTATATTCCTAAAATAATGTTAACCGTCAAAAAATCTATCCATAGTTATCAAAATACACATAATTCATATATAGGTTTAGATAAGCCCAAAAATTATGAATGTAGAAACAAATTAAACATCTTGTGCTTTATTTATCTCACTCTGTTTTTAGTGCTTATGAGGCCAATTGACCTTCAAACTTTACCAGCAGCAAAGGGAATGCATATCATGAAGAAACAAGTACAACACTTGGAGGGAAAATCACCTGGTTCCCATAGACTCTGGAAATCTGTTCCAAGCTGCTTTGTGTGAGAGTATTTAGTGTACATATATCATTCTTCAAATAAATCTACCAGATCAGGAAGAGGTTGAGAAACAGAGTCTTCATTTGACTGGCAAGGCAGTGGACATTGAAGAACTCATTGCAACTGCAAGAGAGTGAAACAGAGTGTGTGTAGTCACAACATCAAACCCACAAAAAACCCAATGAACCCATAAAACTAAAATTTCAATTCAAACACAATAAACCCATAATTTCACAAAACTAAAATCAAACCCATTTTGGACATCAAGATTTAATTAATTTCGTACAAATCAAACACTTCAACGAAACCCATTTACGAAATCAACACAAAAATAAACCCTAGATGAAGTGTGAGAGATGGGGAAATACGGGAAGGGAGGGAGAGGGAGAGAGAGAGAGAGAGAGAGAGAGAGAGAGAGAGAGACAAAAACCTGTGATTTGCAGCAGTGGCGGTGGTGATTTCCGGCGGTGGCGATGGCGATGGTGACCTGCGACGATAGCCAGCGACGTGCGACGGTGGAGCCGACGTCAGGTTCCTTACGACGGTGTGGGGCAGCTCTCTATAGAATGAGAGAAAGAGAGATGAAAGAGGACGAGAGAAGATTAAGAGGTGAGATATTTTTATTTTATCTAAGATGGTTATTGGCGACTAAAATCTTTAGTCGCTGAAAATATTTTAAAAATCCCTCCAAAATATTTCAAACGTCTCCCTCCTAAAATTTTAGCTCTTTGGCGACCAAAATTATTTTTTGTCGCTGAAAATAAATCTTTGGCGACTAAAATTTTGGTCACCAAAAGGTAAAAAATAATTTTTTATATTTTATTTGGTGACTAAATGATTTTAGTAGCCAAAACTCTATATACGGCGACTAAAATTATTTTTTGTCGCTGAAAATAAACCTTTGGCGACCAAATTTTGGTCGCCAAAGATAAAAAATAATTTTTTATTTTTCATTTGGCGACTAAGTCGTTTTAGTAGCCAAAAATTAATATAGGGCGACTAATTTTTTTTTTTTGTCGCAAATTCTGACATTTTTGGCGACTAAATTATTTTTTAGTCGCAAATAACCAATATACAACTACTAAAAAAAATTAGTAGCCAAATATTTTACTTTTGCCGACTAAAAAAATATTTAGCCGCCAATTCCACAACTTTTGGTGACTAAATTTTTTTTAGTCGCCAATTTTAGTCGCCAAAGGTGCGTTTTGTTGTAGTGTTATGAGGGTAAGTCTTGGGAGTTGGGAGAAGTTAATAAATGCTAAAAATATTTTTTTTTAAATTAAAAAATCAAGAAATTTAGATTGGTAGATTGGAGCTCCCATAAGGCTTGGGGTTAAAAACTCCCTTTTATTAATATATAATAGAGATAAGACCACTTACTCCCTTCTATTCACCTTTTTTTTTTTAGTTTATATACATTTCATTGATTCATGTGGTTGTTTATATCAGTAAAAGTAACTGTATGAACTAATAAAATTAAAAGGGACAAAGAACTGTGCATAGAAATAGGCATATAATTTAGATTCGGGCAAATTACAAATATACTTTTTGAGATTTACTTAAAATACAGATAGCTCCCTGTAATTTAGAAAATTATAAATACCTCCTTGTTAGTATTTTTTATTTAACAGAATTAACTAAAAAAATGAAATTCATAATTGCTCTTCTATACAATAATAAAATTACCTAAATTACTAATTGAAACATATTTCTAACATCATTAAAAACTGTTAATTGATTTAATGATTTATTAATAAAATGTGCGATTTGTTGTGAAATTAGAAATCTCAAGGGATGAAATGTAATTTCTAAAACCACAGGAGTGATACATACTTTAATCAAATCTTAGGGAGTGTATTTGTAATTTACACATTTGGATTTAATCTACATTAGATGCGGATTAAATTGGGCGTAATTTTTTTTTAAACAAAAAGAAAATGATTCTCACATGTATTTATTAATTTGAGTTGTATATTCTGCGTGTTTAGTATAAAAATATATATATTTGAGAAAATGGTTTTTTATATAACCTTCTCACTTTGTTTCATATGAAAACTATGTGAAAGTCATTTTATTTTAACTTTTAAAGAAATTTCATCTAAAATAATATGATATGTTTTTTTTTTTTTATCACTTTCTTACAAAAATACAAAATGCCCATTAAAATGGTTTAGTTACAAAAATATCACTTAAACTCTTTTTGGGTGCAGTTTTATGTGAAACTTTTTTAATAATGTTATAAATTAAAAATTTAAACACAGAAAAATATCAAAAAAATAATATATTGTGTAGATTCACTTTAGGTGTAGGATCCACTATAGGAGAGCTGAATTTGTGCAAAATAATCTAATTCAGTTACGTCTGCATTAATTTTTGGATTTTATAACTTTAATTACTCGACAACAATAAATTGCCTTAAACACTGACCTCTGTTTGGCAATGTTGATAGACATTGGTGGCCATGTACTCTCGACCAAAGATTACTGATGTCGGTGGATTTTCTGGGCCTTGATCGAATGAAAATCGGCAATCCATAGTAGAGTGTAATGAGCTCCTCTTAAAGAACTATATAATCCATAAACAAAAGCAATAAATAATATTATTGTATAGAAAATGATATGTAAACCTATTTTTTAAATTATTTTTTTTTAAAGTGGATTTAACTTTCGAGTTAGAATAGCAATTTAGTGTAAAAACCGATTAACTAACATTTATTTTTGGAAAAATTATCCTGTCTTTCAATAATTCCAATTAGATTGTGTGCTCTTCCAATTATATTAGTTGTTTTATATAATATATAGGGAAAAAAATAAGAAATAATGGATCTATAACTAATAAAATTGTAAGAACATATCATGTAAAATATGAGGCAGACCTATCTAATAAATTTTTATTTTTATTTTTTTTTTAATTTTTGAGTTCGAAATGGGTTCTCTCTAGCTCGGCGTGCTGTTGTTGAGTTTGGTGGCTCCACCTTGATAATATCAATTACTAGCTTAAGAGAACTACTTGAGCAAAATATCTAGTTAAAAAATTAAGAAGATTAGATACTATCTAATTCTTAGAATTATCTTAATTTTTTTATATAGATAGTATATTCAGTAAATATTATAAGATGAATTATTCGAAATTAACAAAATTGATTTCTAGATAGGCCCAACAAACTGAGACCTAACAACACAATACCTAACTGGAGTAAATGTATTTCTTTTAAACCTCCGTTTGTTTCAACATAAAATTTTTTAACACTAGAAATTATTTTTTCATGTAATTAATTATGCACATAATTTTTCTTTTTAAATTTTGGCTATCAAGTTGACACTTGAAACATAAAATTTTAAGGAAAACAATCTGAAAAGATCAATCACATAAGAGTTGTTGTAAGGGTTATAATGAAGAATTTGTATTACTTACTTCTTGTATGAGAGTAGCAGGAGGATGTTGACAGTTGGGCATGCAGGCTGTGATGAAAACACCAACCGAGATCTTCTCAGGGAACCTCTCCATAGCCAAAGAAATGCCAAGCCCACCGTAGCTGTGCTGTGCCCCACCAAAACCACCTTCTCATCATCACAATCAGGCAAAGCGGCCATAAACTCCATCAAGGGCTGCAAGTAGTCAGAGATCGAAGCCATCTCATCGAGCCTTCTTGGGTCCACCCCACAACCACCCAGGTCAAGGGCGGTGACACGGTGGCCCGCCGCCCGGAGCAGAGTGGCTAGCTTGTACCAGCACCATAGTTCTAAATCGCGGTATCGGGTAACGTAACGGTATCGGTCACGGAGTATCGGTATCGGTAGTATCGACCCGTACGTATCGGGAATCGGGTGTCACGACCGTGAAATTTCAAAAATCATTAGCAATCCCTCTAAAACTCAATTTTATGCATTTTTTTTTGACTCTTTTAGCCTTAATTTATCACATTTTAATCAAAATTTTGATATGTAGGAGCACTTTTGACTCATTTTTAACTAAATGATATGTATTTATTTTAGTCTCAAGCTTTTATTTGGCATATATGTTAAACTTTTAATAAAAAAATTGATGTGGAAATATTTTTTTTTTACTTATTTTCAACAATGAAATACTTCCAATGTACAACAAATTAAAATATTAAATCTCTTCACTTAATAATTAATTTAAACCTCTTTAAAAAAAACTGATAAATGAAACCTCTTTAAAAAAAAATTGGACATAAAAAAAATCTGAAATAAAAAAACTTGACCGATTAGAAAATTTGAAATAATAAAAAAATCTGAAATAAAAAATCTAACAGATTAAACCTCTTTAAATAAAAATAAAAAATCTGAAATATTAAATCTCTTTTTTTTAAAAAAAATAAATGAACAATCCCAAACATTTCCACTAACCTTGTTTGTGGATCCAAATTTATTGAACAACCTGTTAGATTTTGTGGATCCAAATTTATTGAACAATGAACAATCCAAATTTATCGAAAATCTTGATTTCAATATTTATTTATTTTTTTCCCTTGCTCAACTGAAAATATATATATATATATATATTAATATTTAAACAATCATATATATATATATTAATATCTTCCATCCGACACCATAATATAACCACATAACCACAAAATGTGAGGCTTAAATAAAAATTAAAAAACAAAATACACATCATCAACAAATATAGCAATTACAAAACAGAAAAAAAAAAAAAAAATATATATATATATAAATGAACTACACACTAGTACACAGCACAACGTCTCAAAACAAAACAGAGCATTGTAACAAACCTTTGAAGAAGCTCGCGAGCGGTGCGGCTGTAACGCCCTCATAATAAACCCATAATACATAATATTAACATGCGGAGTTATAAAGAAATAAAGTATCTTATTTCATTCATCAGAGTACCATAAGATAAAAACATCATAATAAATGTCCTATGGGCTTACATCTTGCCAAGCCAACACTTGGACACAATTCCATGAGTTCTAACTCAAAACAAATAAAGCCCTAGGCTTGAATGTTTACATAATTCAAATAAAACAACTAAAACAAATAAAACAAGTCTTCATGTCCAAATCCTCACAAGCTAAGTCTTTGGAGGTAGTGAACCACCTGAACCTGAAAATGAAGTTCCCATGTAGGGTGAGCCACAACCCAGTAGAGAAATACTAAACCAAGCATAAGAAGTAACTAAAGCAGTAGTACCCGATACATGGTTAACACAAGATAATCAATTTACAATTTATTGACACGAATGCCTACGTTGTCTATGACACATGGTCTATGACACCTTTTTCTTTCCATTTACACAGACATGGCTCAGAACCTGGCCAAACAACTCAACAAGGATAACAAATCAGGTTAAACCTTTCTTATAACATAATAAACACATATGCTGGTGTTATACCAGTCTTAATCAAATTCACTTCCATACTTCCCAACTGATACACATGGTGGTGATGTATCATAATAACAAGAAATAGAAATATTTCTATCATCAATAAGCACCCACATATGAGATGCTACTGGAGGCCATCCCCTATCTCCTCCCAACAAATCCAGTTTAGAGGTCCATCCCCTATCTTCCCCTAAACCGTGGAGTTCATCCCCTATCTCCTCCAAGACCAAATGCATATGCAACATAATCAATACTTGACATACACAACATATAATCAATACACGAATATTCTGTATTAATTCAACAGTCAGACAAATGACTCAATTTCAGTTATACCTAAGCCGCATGCAGGGTCTACAACAATCAATGGCTATCCTCCACCGATAGCCCAAAACAATTATTTCTAAACAAGAAATAAATATAACAACACAATTGAAATTTCATCATTCTCATAAGTAAGCATTTAAATTATTCAATTACATAGTTAAATCACTAAGTTCCCCAATCTCATGATTTAAACCCCATATCACAATTTTCCCTTAAATTAATTATATAAATTAATCTATAACAAACCCTAAGGTTTCTCCCAAAATTCCCAAACTACCCCCACATACCAAAATACCACCACTTAGGATTAAAACGTATAAATGGAGTAGGAAATCCCTACCTTGAAGCAAAGAACCCAAAAGAAGAAGACGAAGATGATAGCCCAAATTCCAAAGTGCTCCAAATTCAAGTTTGTTCAGATTAAATGAAAGCCCTCACTCCCCTCTATCTTTTTTGTAAAGCAACTAGGGTAAAAACACACCCTAACTAGATCAATCCTAGGAGAGAAGGTGTTTAGAGAAGAAGAGAACTCGGAATTAGGGTTTGGGATCAAAAGAGGATGAAAAACTGCTTAAAAATCCCGCTGCTGTGTTTATATACTGGACAGGCTCGCTCGATCTAGGACCTGGTCGCTCGAGCGACCAGACACAAGAAACTGACCTCGCTCGAGCGAAGAGAAGCTCGCTCGAGCCAAAGACAAACCAGCTCGCTCGAGCGAAGGAGAGCGAAGGAGAGCCAAGATACACTGCCCTCAAGTCTAGGTACTGGACGCAACTCTCGCTCGAGCCAAGAAATGCTCCCTCGAGCGAAGAACCAAAAATAAAGACCTCGCTCGAGCGAAGAGAAGCTCGCTCGAGCGACCAAGCCAAAAATTGAACATCAACACTTGGTTTCTAAACCCAACCAACCTGCAATCATCCTGCCCAAAACATCCTATAACTCAAGAATAGGGAATTAAAGGACAACAACAACAATAGTAAGACCATCGAATCTATGAAACATAAGTCCGAATATGATAATCAAATGGGAAAAGACCGGGGTCGCTATAGCGGCGGTGCCCCGGGGAGATGGATTTGGGTTCGATTCAGTGCGGCGGTGCCACTAGGAGATGGATTTGGGTTCGATTCGATGGTTCTCCCTACAATACTTTGCAAGATCGGTGGATGGTTTGGGTTTAATTGAGGATTTGGGTTTGGTTTGGTACAAAATCGATGGATGGGTTTGGTGTGCTCCGTCGATTGCAGGTTGTTGTTGGGTTTGGTGTGGTCCGATTGAGGGTTGTTGTTGGGTTTGGCGTGGTCCGATTGAGGGTTTGGGTTTGGGTTTGTTGATGGTTTTTATTTGCAGGTTGTTGTCTCCTCAAGGTTGAAGTGAACTCTACCACATAGCCAAAGGAGGAAGCTTAGGTTGAAATGAATCGGCGTATCGGAACAATATCGTTCTTGTATCGGATTCAGGCCGATACGTAGCGGGAATCGGCTACTACGCCTGCGAATTTCGTTCTCACCGGTATATCGGTCCGTATCCGAAGCGGCACTCCAAATTTCCGGTACGAACCGGCCGGTACGGTACGAACCGGCCGGTACGGTACGTACCGGCCAATATTTAGAACCTTGAGCACCATGCTCCGTGGCAAATTCCATGAACCAGAACAAAGTGCTTTGCACCAGTCTCCTCCATTGATGATTCTTGTTGTCTTTAGTTTTGGATTTATGAATGGTTTATAGGATCATTGAAGGAATGGATGACAAAAAAGAGTTAAAAAGGGATTATAATGTGGGGATGAGAAGTTTCACACTTTGTAGGGTATACAATTAACAGTAGAAGAACAACCACAGAAGTACTTGGTTTGAATAACATGAACATTTTATAAAACACTTGTGTCAAAGGTCATCACCATAATAAATAAATAAATAAATAAAAAGACAACTTAGTGCTCGAGACACTCTCATTAAAATGTACGCAGTCTTATTCTCATTTTTGAAGAGGTTGTTTGTGTGATTTGAATTCACCACACTAAGACACTAATGACTAGCCTTACTGTTGAGCCAAGTTGTGGCTTAAATGTCATTCTCATCTAATCATAAAGTTGGAATATATGGTAGGTCATGGTATTATTATATAGGAAATGCTATTATATATTAAACTGGTCATAAATGACCAACCAAATTTAAGTTGTGTGTTTGGGTGTGAACATAATTTATTCAGATCTGAGTACATTCAAAGTATCCTATCTAAGTACCTATATAATATTTGGATCTAGAAAAAATAAGAGAAGATGAGGAAAGGATTTTGGGGCCTTTTTTTGGTAAATAGGGTGCATGAAATTAAATATAGAAAAAGGGTTTTGCATTATTATGAAGTATTATAATGTTTGAAACTTCTTACTCCAAGAAAAAGAAAGATTAAATCTCCATTGGTTCAACTATTCGATTTTCTTTGATTTGATTACTTAACTAGAGGATACCAAGGTAGCTAAATGGGGGATACCAAGGGGCTCTTGTTGCTAGGTCTTGAGTGTTTGGTAACAGGTTACTGTGAAATTTAAATCTAGAGAAGAAATCAATTTCATTATTGCTCTGTTTGGTTGGTGAGAATAGGTGGGAAAAGAACCTATTTAAGTTTGGAGTGCATTAATAGAATGGCTATCAGGTATTTTTTTATTTTTTGGGAAATACTTGTTATTTCAGGTAAAAAGCAATGCTGAAAACAATCAAAGCCCTTCAAAAATTAAAAAGATATTAAAGCATTTATGGTAGTAAAAAAAAATGATACTCTGACAATAACAATCATATAATTGAAAATTTTTCATGATGCTTGGCATTGTTGTGAGGTGTTTTATATTTTTAGTGTACACTCAAATATACTGTAATTGCAAGCACTCAGCTTCTCTCCCATACTGTGACTATAGTTTAAGTTAGAGAGGAGCCAGACCCTTTTGCCAAACACTCGACTTCTCTCTAGTCGATTAGAGTCCAATCGTGAGAGGAGTTGGACCATTTGCCAAAACCCAAAAGCACGTAACATCAAAGCTGTTAGAGGTGCACCCATGTCTTTTTCTATTATGGAATCTAATTGTTAGCATCTATCAGAACATCATTTTTTTTGGTTTGGGAAGTGCCTTTTATTTTTGTTTCTGTTTCTATTCCAACTCAACATGATAGCTAATGAATTCATTGAATAATTCTTTTGAACTTAATTTTATATATGTTACAAATTAAAAATACTTTAGTGTTTATTTCAAAAATTGGTTTACTGCACAAGTTAATTTAAATATGCTAGGATATAGTGACTATTATTATATAAACTTGACATGATCAAAGGAACTGAAGCTCTATCACTTTAATTTGGGTATTGAAAAACAAAGCACTAGTGTATAGTCATCTGGCTGTCCAAGGAAACTAATTAAGGATGTGAACAAATCTTGTGTGTTTAATCTGTAATTTTGTAGAGAGAAGCGAACTTCGCTAAATTACGTAAGGTTGTGTTTGGATCAGGGCTTTGAAGAGGGATTTGCAGAGAGTGAGAGAGAGGAAAAAAAAAGGATGGGAAAAATGAATGAAATAGAAGCTAGATTTTTATCATATTTCCCTTTTCCTTTCCCTCTACAAATCCCACCCCAAATCCTAGATCCAGACCTTGTCCCATAAAGTTTGCCTCATAGGAAAAATCAAACCATGTCTATTGTAATTTGAATATCTGTTTTGTGACGCCCTCAAAATAATGACATTAAACCCAACAATATTGACATGCCAAGATATATAAAAGATCCACGTCCTTCCATTCAACAAAGTTCTATTACAAATAGTATTACATGTTAACAACAAAAGCAAATGCCCTAAGGGCTTACAGCTTTCCAAGTTAACACTTGGGTACAAGAAAGTAGAGTGCTAACTCGTCTACACATTAAGCCCTTGGCTTGAATTTACATGTAATATTACAAAAGGAAAGACAACCAAAAAGTCCGTCCGCCACTAGCCTTCCAAGCTAATTCCTTGGAGGTGGCATGCTACCTGTACCTGAAAATAATATTCCCATATAGGGTGAGCCACAACCCAGTAGAAATATACTAAACCAGTTATGAATAATGACTAAAAGATTAACAGTTGATAGATGGCCAACTCTTTTACATTCTTTCATAACATAATACAATTCCAAGACGTTTAAGTCTATATTTCCTTTTCACTTGCCATATCATAACCTTGGCTCAAACATCTCACATGAGACAAGCACTCATGCCAACACATTTCACTTCAACAAATATAAACATAACAGTCATATTCATACTTCCAAAGACAAGCATATACGCTCTGTCAATACATTTCTAGATAAGCATACATGCTCTATCTACGGAGTTCATCCCCTATCTCCTCCCAATAACATCCGGTTTAGAGGTCCATCCCCTATCTTCCCCTAAACCGCGGAGTACATCCCCTATCTCCTCCAACACAACACAATGCATATAAACAACAATTATACACATCACATAACAATACATAAAATCAATGTATTCTATCCATCGTTATAATTCATAACATTACAACCCTTAGGTTCCAATTTCACTAATGTTTCAACATTAATTCCATGTTTCTATACCAAACATGCTTCTAGGTTTATTATAGACAAAACCCCAAACTTTTATAAAATCACACAATGGCCCAAAGTTTTCCAAAATTACAACAACAACGACCAACATATCAAAATGCTAAAATTTAAAGACAAGACTCATAAAGAGGAGTAGGATATCCCTACCTCAAAAGATGAGCTCCAAAGGAGAAGGACCCAAAACCAAAATGCTCCAAACACCAAACTATTCGGATCAAAATGACGCCCTCGACGATCAACACCCTTTTTGTGAAGACAAAAGGTGAACAACACACTCTAGCTAGATCAACACTTAGAGAGAAGTTATGGTTTTTGAGTGAGGAGCTCTGAAAATGGCGTTTTGGTAAAGTAGGAGAAAGAAGAAAAGTCAAAAAGTGATTTAAAATGCCCAGTCCCACTCAGTTATACGACAGGTCCGCTCGAGCGTAAGACTCTCCGCTCGAGCGTAAAGACACATAAAACAGGTTCCGCTCGAGCGCAACATTGTCCGCTCAAGCTCCAAGACATAGACACAAAGTTCGTCCGCTCGAGCGTAGATCCCAACCCGCTCGAGCGCAGGTCTCCCCCTCCCAGAACTCTCACCAAAAACATACTGTACGCTCGAGCGCACAAGGACCCGCTCGAGCGCATAAACCACACTTGCAGAAGTTTTGCAGGTGCACGAAATACTGAAAGGGTGCATTCTTCGCTCGAGCGCCAAAACCTCCGCTCAAGCGTACAAGCAACAACAACCTCTCCGCTCGAGCGTAAACATGTCCGCTCGAGCGGACCAGCCAAAACCTGGGCAACTAGACTTGGTTCTTAAACTCAACCAACCTGTGACAAACCTGCCCAACACATCCTGTAACTCAAAAACAAAGCAAGAAAGGACGTAAATAAGACAATACTCAACTACCAACATCCACGGACACATGTCCGGATCACTATACAACAAGGGGTAAACCCGGGACCGCTATATGTTTTATTTTCGTTACACTTAAATATCTTGATACGTGGCTCTGTACAAGATTTAAACTTCTGATAGAATTCACAACTAATTAAAGCATTTGAAAACAAGTCAAATTACATTACAGATGGATAGACTTTTAAAAAAAGAAAAAGAAAAAGCAAAGTAGTTCTAGCACCCTGAGTATTGCATAGCTTTGGACTAAAGTTGCAAGTTATTCATTACATTTGAGTGCATTTAGTAGTTCTGCCAAGTAATTTTGTCTTCCATTGAATTTGCAGCACAAATATGGTCAATTACTCTAGGTAGCAGTGGGAAAAGGCAGAGTTATCCGTCAACCATCTCAACAAGACCAGTATTGCAGAGATCGAATCTACTGTAAAGTAAGTCTTCCGTTCCCTCGTTTTTTAGATTTTCTAGTAACCTTTTATTTATTTATTTTTTAAAATGTTTTTGGTTTTCTTATCATGTTCTCCCTCTCCCTGAACAGGGCAAAAATTTGTGCGAGCCATGGTGCTTATGAAGAATTTGTCTCTAGATCCTCATCCATTAATGCAGAATACGAAGCTAAAGCCTGTGACACACAAGCAGCTGTTAAGGTTAATTAAATCCCTATATATGAAATTTTAATTTTATTTTCCCTCTATTTATCAAACAGTGAACTCAAGTGGGAAATATTATGAACTTGCAAATTCAATGATGTTGGACCAGGAAACCAAGGAAGAGATAGACTCCATGTCTATCTTGTGCTTGAATCAGCTTAAGTGTGTCAAGTAGAATCATACTAAAAGCACAACAAATATCAGAAACCAAGCGAAGCAGTGTCTGAGGAAAGATTATTTGGTAGGCTTGCTTGCTTGCTGGATATATCTTTCTTAATGTTAGAATAAGATTATCAGGAAAATATTCTTATGTCTCGGGGTGTTAAAAAGTAGCTAGACATTCCTTAATTTTATTTTAGGATTTTTGAGAAAATGGTTTTTAGGCTAAGAAGCACGAACATGCAATTTTCCAAAAATGCATGTATAATTTTATATATTTATTATATGTCATATATTTGAATATTATACATCAATTAGGCACATCAATTAGGACTGTATATACTGGATTGATGAGACCTAAAAAAGTTTCATGTTTCGACAAATCTTGAACTTGTCTTGCCCCTTTTAAACCTTGAGCTACATTACATTACTCTTGAAATCACTGGACTGATGAAAGCACACAAAGACCAAAATTGGTAGTTAGATTGTTCCAACTGAGTTTATTTATTTATTTATTTTTCTTGGGAACAGAGAGTTTATTAAATAATGTAATTCTGCACAGGTTGATCAGCATACTAGTACAACTCCGAAGTTGAAGATAATAGCAGTGCTTAGCTTGGCATCCATCGAGGAGGTGAGAACGCCTGCAGTTGGAGATCTTATGGCAAATTTTACCAGACCAAATTTGGGTTGTACTGAAAGCAAGATCCAACACCATCAACAAGGGCTGTGTCTCAGAGCATCACCTAATAATAGAACTCCTTTTGCATATTTTAATTTCTCTTAATGAGCTCCTTGATAAGAATATTTAGACAAATGGAAAACTTGAGTAGCTTCATCTATTGTATATTGTTGGATGAGTCTTAAATTCAACTGGTGCAAACACACATATTCATCAACTGATGAGTTATAAAGTTTGCCAATTTTGAAAGTTGAGGTTGGCTTTATGTTATTTCAAAATGTATCTTATAAATTATTGTGTCTGAGGGATACCTTTTGTAAATCTGTAAATCTTATAAAAAATATAAGTGATTTTTAATTATTTTTACCAATGTAAATTTATCATTGTCAAAAAATAAAGCTTTCTCGACAAACAACTTTTCGGTAAATTTGTTGTCAAAAGTTTACTTTTGCCGACTCATATTGTGTTGTTAGAAGTGTATTTTTTGCCAATGCGAATTTGTCGTTGCCAAAAGTAAAGTTTTCTCGACAAACAAATCGTCAGCAAATGGCAACATTTACCGACATAAATGTGTCGCTAAAAGTTTACTTTTGCCGACTCATATTGTGTTGCTAAAAGTATATTTTTTGCCGACGCAAATTTGTGTCAGGAAAAATGCTACACAATTATCATATTTAAACTATTTTACCGACACAAGGTAAATTGCCGACAATGGATGAAGGCTTTTACCGACAACTATGTTTGTCGCTAAAGACATTACTTTTACCAACGGTATGATAATTTCGTCGGTAAAAAGTTTTGCCGACTCACTTTTACCTACGGGTTGCCGACGTAGCTCTGTGCGTCGGTGAAACTTTTTGCCGACGAATTGTCCCTTTTTGCAACATATTTTGTTGCGTTGTGAAAAATGCAATTTCTTGTAGTGCATATTCTTATCCTTCTAATTGCCTGATATCTTTATTTGAATTGTAAATATAATTTAATAATTGTTTGTTCAAAATAATCACAATTCTACTACATAATATAAACCTCAATATTGTATATCCGAATACATATAGGTCATGCCAATTAAAATCTACGTCATAATCTCAACAAGCAACTAAAAATCTTATGATACTCGTAATCAATAATGAAAATAATCACTGTCAATAAGAACATTTATCCTTGGGCTTTGATTCCACATGTAGGAAATAATATAGGAATCGTATCTACTCAATATCAATAAATTATTTTATTTATCAAAAAAAAAAAATTTATTGAAACAACATAATAATTTAATTAATAGTGGCATACTCATGTTTATGACCATTGACAAATATTTGCAAACAAAATGAGATGGCATGGTACCACACCCAATCTTCGAGACTGATAGAATTTAACAACCATATAACCAATATCTATAGGTGACTGGGCAACGATTGGTAACATGAATTCCATTCCAATTATGACTCCACATGGCACAAGTCACACATCAAAATCTTACAACTATTACCCATAATAGCCGATCTAAAGGTTAAATCATAATCATTGTGCTAATAGTAAACGAGTAGATAGTAAGTACCAATTTTACTAAGGTCACCATCATTAATTCGAGTTTATTTAAACAAACAAAATATGAGTTATAAAATCCAAAATTAAAACAATATATACCTAATTCTTTTGTCGAGTGTAATCTATAACTATAATCTTTACATTATCTTAATGTTGCTACATGAAAAGGTTTGCTTGAGGTGGGTTTATGAGCAAGGAGTGAGCGTACTTGTGAAGAGCTTTAACAAAGAGCGGATGAAAGAAAATCTTGACATATTTGATTGGACAGTAAGCCCTGAAGAGTCTAAGAAGATTGATCAAATTCCCCAACCAAAAGGGTGTCTTGGACTTGAGTTCACATCCAACCAAGGCCCATATAAATATGTTGAGGAGCTTTGGGATGAAAAGATCTAATGTTATATTAAGCAGTTCCATCTGGTAATGAATAAGTTGGAGAGGGTGTTATGACTTTTTAAGGTTGTAATTTGAAGGAAAAAATTGTTGCTTTTGGGTTATTGTGAAAGGACATTCTCAATACAAGAGATTTCTGTCACTGCAGATATGGTGATTGTTAGATGTATGTTGACTTACTTCTACGTAAAAAGACTTTTATATTTTGTTTGTTTGTATTTTGATTTTTCCACTTCATTTTGTTCATTTTGCATTCATCAATTCTGCTTCCAGTGTATTGTGACTTTTCTTTATTTACTTTTTCCCCTAATGAAATGAAGTGTTTATGAACCTATGGCACTGTACCAGAGTGTTATGCTTTCTTACTCCCATAGTGGAGGTTGCGAGTTCAAACCTATGTGGGGCACTTGGGTGATCATCTTCCCATTCCCCGTAGATCTAGGCTAGAGTACGTCTTAACAAGTGACGAAGAAAATGATAATTTTATGAGAAAAAAAAAAACGAGGGATATATCAAAATAAATAATGCTTAAATCAATAAAAAGTTGACATGTTTGTCCACGTCATTAAGAGAAAATTTAGGAGTGATGTCTTAAGCGTTTCCCATATCAATACAATTTAAATTGTATGTAACCAAAGAATTATTTGAAAGTTTGCAAGGTTAGACAAATCAACATATGCGTTAGTAAAACTGAACATGAAGGACTTATGTATTGTTAACGAGGGATAAGCAAGACAAAGCAACTCAACATGGGAATTTTTGTCACGCCTTGAATTCAAAGACCAAGAACTGTAAATTGCAACTAAATTATGTTTTATGATAAAGAATATTAATTTGTGGAGTTAATTGAACATATAAGGGTAACAAAATCACTCAAAAGTCAAAATTATTGACTGAAGCATATGGAGCTCACTAGCCAGCTACGTGCAATCGCACATGCCCAAATAGATGACCAAATATCTCGGAAAATTATAGAATATTTTTGAAATATCGCATGTCCGTACTTTTTAACCAATCATCATTCAATATATCCCTTCATGTTCCCCAATCATTCAATATAATACCTTACATACTCACATTTTTTACCAATCATAATACTACGGAATACCACGTGTCTATACTCCGAAATTACTAAATAATTACTCAAATTTTGTGAATCCCAAACTCACGTGAAACATTTAGTAATTTATTTAGTAAAAAATTTGGTATCGCTAAAATTACCCTTACAAAAATTTGAGAACCATGATCTTTCATAAAAAATCTCAGTTTTTTCCTTCTCATGAAGCGTGATTTTTTTGGATGTGATTGTTTATTTATGGTCATAATCAATCACATTTTTTAACCGTAATTATTTTTACAAACCTGAGATCAATAATATAGTAAAGAGCTCACTTTTTGAAAAAATCATGATCTTTTATGGTATTATTAATATCAATTTTATATAATTAAAAAAAAACTATGATCTTTATGGACTGATAATCACGGTCAAAACTATGATATTTTATGCTCCTTTTAAAATAAAAAAATAAAATAAAATAAAATAGTTTCTTTAACCAAACAGAATAAAAATAAACCCACAATACATTCCTTTCTCCTATACTAAATATATTATATCTCATACACTAAATGTATTCATAAAAATTATGAAATTTACAAAATCACATAAGTTTTTATGAACTTACATAAATTATTTCATAAAATATATAACTCAAACCACAAAATTATGTGCATGGCAGACACGGGGTGGCAGGCTGAGCCACCGCCTCGCAAACTTTTAAAAAATTAAATTTTTATCATGCAATTTAAAATATTTATAAAGGAAGTTTGCATTTCGATCCCTTCAAAATATATATAATTTTACTTCAATCCTTCCAAAATCTAAATAATTTTATTTTTGCTATATTAAATTTTGAAAATTTTCATTATTTTCATGCAATTTTTAGTAATTATAAAATAAATTAATATTTTAGTCATCCTAAACCTTTGAAAAATCTCATTACTTTCATGTCATTTTGAATTTTTATGAAATAAATTAATATTTTAATTTTCAAAATCTAAACCAAACCAAACTAAACCAAGCCAAGTCTTAAGTCCCATCAAATGGGATCGGTTACAGGAATCATTCTTCTCCATGCGGCCCTATCAAAGGTTATTTCATTAGTCAAATTAAGTAGATCCATATCTCTATTTACAACGCTAGTCAACGTTAATCTAAGCTTACCACGTTCCTTAACACTTTCATCTACCATTACAGTATCGCATCTCTTCACTATTGCCGCTGTTGGTTTTCGTTGAATATGACCAAACCATCTCAATCGATTCTCTCTCAACTTATCTTCTATTGGTGCTACTCCTACCTATTCCCGAATACATTCATTCCTAATTCTGTCTTGTCTAATCTTACCACACATCCATCCTAGCATCCTCATCTCAGCCACACTCATCTTATCTACTTGTTGTTTCTTGGTTGCCCAACACTCTGTCGCATACAACATAACTGGTCTAATAGTCATTCTATAGAACTTACCTTTTAGTCTAGTGGGTATTCGTTTATCGCACAGTACCCCAGACGCACTTCTCCACTTACACCATCCCGCTTTAATCTTATGGACTACATCCGCATCACTCTCCCCTGCTGTTGTGATACTTCCTAAATAACAAAATGTTCACTCTTAGGTAGTTCTTGGTTCTCAATCTTCACTTCTCCTCTGCTTTTATTGTTATTGTTGCTAAATTTACATTCTATGTACTCCGTCTTAGTTCTGCTTATCCGGAATCTTTTAGATTCAAGAGCTTTTCTCCAAATCTCTAACTTTGTGTTAACTCCTTTTCTAGTCTCATCCACTAGCACAATATCATCTGCACCATGACACGCCATCTTGAATATTTCTTGTCAACTCATCCATAATTAAAGCAAAAGATAAGGATTTAAGCATACACCTTTGTACAGTTTCTATGTCCGCCACTACATGTAAGAGTTTTCCTAATACTTATTATTTATTGGAGTTGGAGTCATTACCGTGCGGCTTGCACAATAATGAGTGTTGTACAGCTCATGGAAATTATTTCAAATTTTATTTCATCATCGAAACAGTTAAATTTTAAAAAAATATCTAGTAGAACAAACCTGTAAAAAATTAAGTTGATCGAATATTGATAAACCCTTCATCAACTCACATTTGTATTCAATTTAATACTTATATATTTATTTTTTATATACACAGATTCGAGTTGATGAAGGGTTTATAAATATCTGATCAACTTGATTTCTTACAGGTATGTTCTACTCGACGTTCTTTAAAAATTGAACGGTTCAGATGATGAAAATAAAGTCCGAAATAATTCTCAAAAACTGCTCAACTTCTTATATATTCTCCTCAGACAATATCAAATTCAAACAATTAGCCTAAGATCTCATGCCAAGGAACAACACCACCATCAAATTCAATAAAACCTCCTAGTGCCAGCCATAGCTATCCACTGAACCAAAAAGATTGACCTCTATCTATCAAAAGGTTTCAAATGGGGCACGTGGTCCCAAAAAAAAAAAACAAAAAGAAAAACGGTGGAAATAGAAACCCAAAATAGGGGCACCATATATGGTCCTTGGCCATTTTGCTTTGCTTTGAATTGTGAAAGAAAACCAACACCCATACCTCTAGTCTTTATGAATCCTCTTTACTGTTTAGTTTCTTTAGTTTTATCATTTTCTTTTTTTGGTGAAAATTAGTTTTAACATTTTCAAAATGGACCTTGTAGTGTTGTTGTGTAGTGTGTGGTATCTAATAAATTAATTAAAAACTTAGTACCAGAAAATTAAATATGTAAATAAATGGAAAGGAAACTGTGACACCTGACCTGACTGCTTTGATAAGAGTGTGTGTGTGTGTGTGAGAGAGAGAGAGAGAGAGAGAGAGAGCAAATGTGTTTGTTTGTGTCTTGTATTTTTTTTTTCTCTCTTACAATTTTATATGTGCAATTATTGCTCCCAACTTCATACTGCATCAATATATGCACTTATTGCTCTCATTTGCATCAGAATATGAAAAAGTTTATTCATCCAAAAAAGAATATAAAAACGAGATTGTGTATATCAGTTAAGTAATAATAATAATAAAATTTAATAAACCCAAGGTCCCAAGCAATTCTCATTCCTCTCATCTATTTAATTTTTTTTTTTTTTTTTAAATGAGACTTGACCTGAACACCAAATCTAGTGCCTTCACTTAATAATAGTACTAGCGGATGACACAGACGATATGTGTGTAATTCAAATAAGTAAGAATAAAAATAAATAATAAAAAAATTAATATTATTATAATATGTATGTTACTTAAATGGTAAGAGTATTCTTACTTAAACCCAGAGTCTTCGGTTCAAATCTTATGCACCTGTATAGCATGTGGCATTTTGTTTTATTGGCTATTTTAGCCAAAACCAAACATCCCATACATTTTAAAACTTTTTATTTTTTACATTTTAATATTTTAGATCTACTTACTTATTTAAATACAGTTAACAAGTGCAAAATTTGTAAAAATATTTTAAAAATTCACTAATACAAAAAAATAAAAATAAAAATACAAAAATTCAATATATTTCCATATATTTTTTTTTATAGTTATTGAATTTTGTTTATATTTCTTCACAACATTTTATTTTTTAGTTGTATTAAATTATGTGGATCTAAAATGTAAAATAAAAAAATAATAAAATATTTAAAAAGTTTACTAAACATAAATAAATTGTTTTTTAAAATTTTAAACTAAATAGAATGCATTTTCCAAATTTAAGGAGGGACAACTAAAGGACTTACTATCCAAGATGGTCACAGAGTTAAAGGAGAGGCAACTAGAGGGCTTACCACCTAAGAGGTTGCATAGTCGAATCCCACAAAGGCCAAACATCTCGGTCGTTAATTTTAGGGGTGCACATAAATTTGTTCGAACACACGTTTATCAAAAAAATATCAAAAAATATTAAAATATAAATATAATCAATAAAAAAAGAAAAAGAAAAGAGAAACTGCACTTCAGTGTACAACTCAGTGGTAAACTTTATCAAATTTGATAATTAAGTTATAATTTTTTTTTCATAAATTTATAAATGTTTTGTCAAAATACCATCCCTCACTGTGGTTGGCCGTCCCTGGCAACTCCTATGCTGATTGTGATTCTATATATTGGTCTATGAACAAGATTTCATTGTGTGATAAGACTCATAGGGAGTTTATCCCAATTTAACTGGGAGTCCAGGATTAGCATTGAGCCAGAGTCTATTAAAGCTAAGCTTCTATTGGGATTAGGTCAGGGTCGGTTATAAAAGTAAGGCACTCTCATGGGTCTAAGGTCGTTCGGGCGCAATCTATTCTGTCGGTGTTCTCTAGCTGAGTACCTGTTTAACAGTATGGTCAGAAATCAACACACCCACTTTTTGTCTTAACTAATCAATCAAACTAACTTAACTTATATTTAAAAGAAAAATACTATAAACTAAATAAAAAATATAATTTTTATGACATGTTGTATTTAGTGTTGACGTGGCTATTGATGTGATATTTGTAATATTTATTTATTTAAAAATATAGTATTAAATTATTTTTCAAATAATATTTTTTATAGGAAAGAGAAATAATGGAGAAAGGGGGTTATACCTTGTGATCATGGACTGAGCAAAGAGTAAACAAGAAATATGTGGACCAAAACAATTGCAGGAAGACCCTTTGCTAGCAATGAATGGCTAATTTACCTTGTGAAAAGCTGAAATAAAAATTGATAAAATGATTCTTATGACGTAGAACCTATTGAAAAATGGCTAATACGATCATTTTGCTGAGTTCAAAAAATAAAAAAAATAAATCTTTTTACCTCCTCCTTGGAGTTGCTCTATGAGTGTGATTGAATGAAAAAGTAATAGAAAATTTCAAGGACATCAGTGTCGTTGCACAAGGACTATGATCAAAATATCATTAAGTGATTAATGATCAGTCTCCTTTTTTATTTTTTTATCTTTAGATAGTGTATCAAAAATAAGACAAAAGAGCACGGAGCACAGAGCAACAAGAAAACCTACAACGACCAAAAAGAAAGCAGAGCATCAAGAGGTCGACTTTCTGATGACAACATTGAAGAGCAACAAGAAACCTACAACGACAAAAAGAAAGCAAAGCATCAAGAGGTTGACTTTTTGATGACAACATTGAACAGCACGGTAACCAATTTTATGTGTGCACTTGTTGCTCCCAATTGCATACTACATCAATAAATGCTGTATTGCTCCCATTTGCATCAGAATAGGAAAGTGATGTTGCTTGAAAATAGCATTGTGTAATTCAAATAAATAAATATTTATCATACAATTGTGTATCAGTTAAGTAATAATAATAATAAAAATTAATAAACTCAAGGTCCCAAGCAGTGGCAGAGCCAGAAAGTTAAATTAGGGGGCACTTATTAATTACAGTATCAAAAAATTTTACAAAAATATTTCACGCAAGCTTTTACAATTGATTCAAAAAATATCAAAAAAATAATGTTATTTATAACTAATGTATCATAGACAATATAAAAAAAATATGGATATAAGTCTTAAAATACATTATATAATGATAAATTATTTTTTTATACAAAATTTGATTAAAAATTCAATATAGTGGTAATATCACGTCATCATTAGTATGTGATATCACCAACTAATAGTAAATAAACACATAAAAAGTGAACCTCACATGTCAAATGTAACTAACCAATCAATAAATTTCATATCTTTATAGTGAAATTACTTATACTTGCATGTTAATAAAAAATGACCTCACCATTACATTTAAACTTTTCATAAATAATATGGTTTATAGTAGTCCTTTTCATTTCAATCAAAACAACCATTTTTATTTTCATAATTTTAAAATGTGATTGACATTTTACTCTAATAATACTTTTATAATTCTCTTTATTTAAAATATTTTCTTTATATTTGTTTAAAAAAAAAAATCACAAAATCCAGGAACACATGACCCGTGGTCCTTACTTGGTGGTCCCCAAGTAATTTACACCTGAAAATATGACCCGTGGTCCTTACGTGGTGGTCCCAAGTAATTTACACCTGAAAATAGATTGCATTAAAAAGTTTCATAAAGACAATAAAAAAATTAAATAACAAAAAAAAAAAAAAAAAAAACTCTTAATTGACATTTTCCTTGAGCTTGACCCCTCCATGACAGCTCTCATGCTGATAATGATTCTATATATCGCAGAATTCTGTGAGTTAGATTATAGCTAGAGTGGCTTTTTGGGTCAAAGCCCATTCAAAGGGGTGTTCTTATTCAGTCCAGGACATCATTCGGAAATTGCAACACATCAGGTATGTGCCTTTGTCTTGATGATGTCGGTGGTGTTGGGTTGCTTCTGTTCTATTGTAGTTGGTGGAAGGTTGGGGTGTTAGGACTGGATTGGTGCTGGCTGCTAGTTTTCATTGTATGGTGTTTGGTTGTTTTGTTTCTCTGGTTGGGTGTAGTTCTTTGGCTTGTTTGTTTTTCTTCTTGGGTGGTATCTCACCATCCTCTGGTGTGCTTTTTTCCCTTGTTTGCTGATGTGTTCATCTGTATTGTTGAATCTCATCAATAAAGTTGATCGTTTTTACTAATTAAAAAAAAAAATGATTCTATATATTGGTCTATGAAACAAGATTTCATTGTGTGATATTATTAATCAATCAAGAACAACAGAAAATGGGAAGCATTCCAGAGGTTCGACTTGGTTCAACTAATGCGACAATGCCAGTAGTAGGCTTCGGAATGGCTGCTTGGCCTTTTGGTGCATCAGAAACTATGAAAGAATCCATTCTGAATGCACTAAAACTCGAGTGTATAGGCCCTTTGATGCTGCTGCGCTTTACCATTCAGAGCAGACCCTTGGTGAGGCCATAGCACAAGCTCTACAGCTTGGACTCATTCAATCTCGCACTGAGCTTTTCATCACATCAAGCTTTGGTGCTCCGATGCACACACCGACCGTGTCCTCCCAGCACTGCAAAATACTTTGCAGTAAGATAGATAATTTTCATTCATATACTAATAATTAACAAAGTTATACATACTACTTGATTTTGATTCTGTTTATAACATGTATTTAGGAGACTTGGGCCGGAGTATTTAGATCTAATCTCATTCACTTTCCAATCCTCTTGAAGTCCGGGGGCTACGAGGCGACTTTCAGTAATAACGATCTTCTTCCCATGGACTTCAAAGCTGTTGGGAAGCTACAGAGGAGTGTCATAAACTCGGCCTCGCCAAGCATATGGAGTTAGCAACTTCTCTTGCAAGAAGATTCAACAATTACTTCTCACATCAAAGATCCTTCCAGCTGTTAATCAAGTGAGTGTTCTATTTTTGATAGATGAGGTCCATAGATTATGATATAGATCAACTTCTTAATTATCTCTCTAAATATGCTACCAAAATTTTTGCTATGTTTTAAAAGTTTTATCTTTGCAGCCGTCTTTTTTATTTTTTGGATCATCAAAAAGAAAGTAAAATTTTATTAAAAATAATTAAACATTACAAATGAAGAGAGAGAGAGAGAGTAACAAAGATAACAAGAAATCCCAACAGAAAAGATAACGTTGCCAAGTTGGCAACACAACATTCACAGCCACACTTCTAACATCAATTATCTTTGCAGCTGCTGAATACAACATTAATAAAAAAAGTTATTCTCTGGTTGTGAAGCAACATCTTTGATGTTTAATCACCTCTACTTTAGCTCTAAGAAACTAGCTTCTTTTTTATTATTATTATTATTTATTTTTATCAGCAAAAAGAAATTTTATTGATGAAAATATTAAAGTACAAAGAAACAATGATGCACAACATAAAGAGATGCGAGTGTAAAGAGCATCACAGCAAAACTTAAATATCGATCCTATATTTGGTCATATCACCCTACAGTTGGTCATGTCACTTTAGAAGAAGAATTATCATTTTGAGAATTTTTCAAATTGCCTCCAGTATAAAAAAAAATTCTCAAGTGTTTTGCAGAACTCTCATGTTTTCTCCAATTTATCTACTTTCATTTGAGATGATTCTTTGATTTGTTAGTGTCTATTTTTTATTTATTTATTTGTAATTCCATTTCAAATATCGATCCTATATTTTGGGTTAATTAATGTCATTTCTTGTAATAAAAATAAATAAATAAAAACATGTGATTTTTTAAAAATCATACTAGTATGTTAATATGTATTATTGCATTGTGAATTGAATAATGGTGGAGGTGAACCCAGTTTGGCAGCAAAAGAAGTTAAGGGAATTCTTCCAGAAAAAGGGTATCCATGTTACAGCATACTCACCTTTAGGTGCTAGAGGAACAAGGTGGGGAACCAACCGAGTCATGGATTGTGAGACACTCAAAGAGATTGCTAATGCTAAAGGCAAGACTGTCGCTCAGGTAACATTTTATTTTTAGGAGACTTACGTGTAGGTCTTAGTATGTAGGTTTTTTGTCCAATAGATTCTATGATAATTAATGACATTTTTCATCAAACACTATTAAAAAATGTCACTAATTATTAATTTTCATGTAACAGTTTAAAAATTTTGTCACAAGAAATGTCACTAAGGCCTTGTTTGGGTACATGTTAATTTAGTAACTTTTTGGTGCATAATACTAAACCATGAGATCATAGGTGACAATTTTAGTGAGATCACCTCCATTGATTTGAGTTTTATTAAACAAAACAAAATATGAGTTATGAAGTCTAAATTAGAATAACTACAACAAATTCTTCTGTCAAGTCTATTCTATTTAGAGTATGAGTCTTCATATTATCTAAATGTTGCTACATTGATAGGTTTGCTTGAGATGGGTTTATGAGCAAGGAGTGAACGTACTTGTAAAGAGCTTTAACAAAGAGAGGATCAAAGAAAATCTGGACATATTTGATTGGATGCTCAGTCCCGAAGAGTCTCAGAAAATTGACAGAATTCCACAGCAAAAAGTGTGTCTTGGACTTCAGTTCATATCTGACCAAGGCCCTTATAAATCTGTTGAGGAGATTTGGGATGAAGAGATTATAACTTGTTAAGGTTATAATTTACAACATGATCTGTTTGGTCTATATGATATAATTAAAATTAGGACTGCTATGTGGGTTAGAGCTGCTGATGTGAAGTTGTATTTTTCAGTCAATGATTTCTTGTATAACTTACAACAAATTAAGTTTTGTCGAAGAGGGATATGTTGAAGCCGTGCCTGTTCTACTTCTTGTTTCTTTTCTTCTCTGGTATGTGCATTTTCCTGGTACCTATTTTGGAGCTATTTTCTTTTCTTCTTCTCGGACTCTACTGCTATATGCTCGGTTTACTTCTTCTTTGCTAGTACTGTTTTGGTGCTCTTTCTACTATCTGTCTGCTGGTATTGCAACACAGCAGCATGCACCAGCTGACAGATAGTAGAAAGAGCACCAAAACAGTACCAGCAAAGTAGAAGTAAACCGAGCATATAGCAGCAGAGTCCGAGAAGAAGAAAAGAAAATAACTCCAAAATAGGCACCAGGAAAATGCACCTACCAGAGAAGAAAAGAAACAAGAAGTAGAACAGGACGGCTTCAACCTATCCCTCTTTGACAAAACTTAATTTGTTGTAAGTTATACAAGAAATCATTGACTGAAAAATACAGCTTCACATCAGCAGCTCTAACCCACATAGCAGTCCTGGTTTTAATTATATCACATAGACCAAACAGATCAGGTTGTAAATTATAACCTTAACAAGTTATAATCTCTTCATCCCAAATCTCCTCAACGGATTTATAAGGGCCTTGGTCGGATATGAACTGGAGTCCAAGACACACTTTTTGCTGTGGAATTCTGTCAATTTTCTGAGACTCTTCGGGACTGAGCATCCAATCAAATATGTCCAGATTTTCTTTGATTCTCTCTTTGTTAAAGCTCTTTACAAGTACGCTCACTCATTGCTCATAAACACATCTCAAGCAAACCTATCAATGTAGCAACATTTAGATAATATGAAGACTCATACTCTAAATAGAATAAACTTGACAGAAGAATTTGTTTTAGATTATTCTAATTTGGACTTCATAACTCATATTTTGTTTTGTTTAATAAAACTCAAATCAATGGAGGTGATCTCACTAAAATTGTCACCTATGATCTCATGGTTTAATATTATGCACCAAAAAGTTACTAAATTAGCATGTACCCAAACAAGGCCTTAGTGACATTTCTTGTGACAAAATTTTTAAACTGTTACAAGAAAATTAATAATTAGTGACATTTTTTAATAGTGTTTGATGAAAAATGTCATTAATTATCATAGAACCTATTGAACAAAAAATCTACATACTAAGACCTACACGTAAGTCTCCTAAAAATAAAATGTTACCTGAGCAACAGTCTTGCCTTTAGCATCAGCAATCTCTTTGAGTGTCTCACAATCCATGACTCGGTTGGTTCCCCATCTTGTTCCTCTAGCACCTAAACGTGAGTATGCTGTAACATGGATACCCTTTTTCTGGAAGAATTCCCTTAACTTCTTTTGCTGCCAAACTGGGTTCACCTCCACCATTATTCAATTCACAATGCAATAATACATATTAACATACTAGTATGATTTTTAAAAAATCACATGTTTTTATTTATTTATTTTTATTACAAGAAATGACGTTAATTAACCCCAAAATAGAAGATCGATATTTGAAATGGAATTACAAATAAATAAATAAAAAATAGACACTAACAAATCAACGAATTATCTCAAATGAAAGTAGATAAATTGGAGAAAACATGAGAGTTCCGCAAAACACTTGAGAATTTTTTTTTATACTGGAGGCAATTTGAAAAATTCTCAAAATGATAATTCTTCTTCTAAAGTGACATGACCAACTGTAGGGTGACATGACCAAATATAGGATCGATATTTAAGTTTTGCTGTGATGCTCTTTACACTCGCATCTCTTTATTGTTGTGCATCATTGTTCTCTTTGTACTCTAATATTTTCATCAATAAAATTTCTTTTTGCTGATAAAAATAAATAATAATAATAATAATAATAAAGAAGCTAGTTTCTTAGAGCTAAAGTAGAGGTGATTAAACATCAAAGATGTTGCTTCACAACCAGAGAATAACTTTTTTTTATTAATGTTGTATTCAGCAACTGCAAAGATAATTGATGTTAGAAGTGTGGCTGTGAATGTTGTGTTGCCAACTTGGCAACGTTATCTTTTCTGTTGGAATTTTTTGTTATCTTTGTTACTCTCTCTCTCTCTCTCTCTCTCTCTCTCTCTCTCTCTCTTCATTTGTAATGTTTAATTATTTTTAATAAAATTTTACTTTCTTTTTGACGATCCAAAAAACAAAAAATACAGCTGCAAAGATAAAACCTCTAAAACATAGCAAAAATTTTGATAGCATATTTAGAGAGATGAATTAAGAAGTTGGATCTATATCATAATCTGATGATGGACTTCATCTGTCAAAAATAGAACACTCACTTGATTAACAGCTGTAAGGATCTTTGATGTGAGAAGTAATTGTTGAATCTTCTTGCAAGAGAAGTTGCTAACTCCTATATGCTTGGCGAGGCGGAGTTTATGACACTCCTCCGTAGCTTCCCAAACATCTTTGAAGTCCATGGGAAGAAGATCGTTATTACTGAAAGTCGCCTCGTAGCCCCCGGACTTCAAGAGGATTGGAAAGTGAATGAGATATAGATCTAAATACTCCAGCCCAAGTCTCCTAAAATACATGTTATAAAACAGAATCAAAATCAAGTAGTATGTATAACTTTGTTAATTATTAGTATATGAATGAAAATTATCTATCTTACTGCAAAGTATTTTGCAGTGCTGGGAGGACACGGTCGATGTGTGCATCGGAGCACCAAAGCTTTGATGTGATGAAAAGCTCAGTGCGAGATTGAATGAGTCCAAGCTATAGAGCTTGTGCTATGGCCTCACCAAGGGTCTGCTCTGAATGGTAAAGCGCAGCAACATCAAAGTGCCTATACCCGAGTTTTAGTGCATTCAGAATGGATTCTTTCATGGTTTCTGATGCACCAAAAGGCCAAGCAGCCATTCCGAAGCCTACTACTGGCATTGTCGCATTAGTTGAACCAAGTCGAACCTCTGGAATGCTTCCCATTTTCTGTTGTTCTTGATTGATTAATAATATCACACAATGAAATCTTGTTCATAGACCAATATATAGAATCATTTTTTTTTTAATCAACCAAAAAGAACTTTATTGATGAGATTCAACAATACAGATGAACACATCAGCAAACAAGGAAAAAAAGCACACCAGAGGATGGTGAGATACCACCCAAGAAGAAAAACAAACAAGCCAAAAGAACTACACCCAACCAGAAAAACAAAACAACCAAACACCATACAATGAAAACTAGCAGCACACTACAGGAAAATCGTAAATTAGCGGCGTTTTAAAAACGCCACAAAAGGCCAGGAAATCGCCGTAAAAAGATAAGTCGATGTTTAAAAAATTCGTCGCTGATACGGCCGCCGTCATATCTTTGTGACGTTTTCAAAACGCCACTATAGAGTTTAAAAGACGTTTTTTAAAACGTCACTAATTTTTAACAGCTGTTTGACTATTTCCGTCAGAGTTAACTATGACGTAAGCAATGACGACGTTTTGCGACGTTTTTATAAAAAACGCCACTTTCCTTTGCTTTTAAAAAAAAATCATAATTAATGATTTTTTTTACTGCTGTTCAAGGCAAACCACCCATCCATCACCATTTTCAAAATATAAAATATAAAAAATAAAAAATAAAAAAATTACTAACATGGAGTACTCATTTTTCAATTTTTCATTTTTCCACAACCAAAAAAAAACCTTTTAACACAATATGTTAACTCAATACATAAAAATAAAAATTGCTAATATTTTCTCATTTTAACGAAAAAAAAAAAAACAATAATATAGAGTGGGCTCTGGTATTTAGCTTCAAGGGCTGCTCTATCGAAAAACTTCACCCCAGCTCATCATCTTGGCTTTGCAATAATAGAGCAAAGCATTACACTTCAACACACCCAATAAATCATATGTTCAAGAGAATTAAGGACATTTCCATAAATATCCATATAATCAGCAATTCAACATCACTAAAACATGTTGGTGAATAGAAACCAAGCTATACAACATCAATTTTCAGTCCTATCAATAAGATCATATATATTGAAAGCAAACCTAAAGCTCTTTGAGAACATCAACTCGCTTATGAATATAATTGCAAAAAATATATTTATAGAGAAGACTCTAAATTTATAACTGCAAAAAATATATTCAACCAGTAGATTTAACAATTACGTTGTCAAATTATTCAAAATACACAGCCTCATACTAAATTTTCCCCTGTAACTCTTGCAAAGTAAAAGAAATCAAAAAACCACAAAAGGAAAGAAATGTAGACCATCATAATGCCTGTCAAACAATTGGCATCTTTACATGCAACAATATCAAAATAATTCCAAAAAGAAAACAACTAGCAGCATTTTTATTCTTATACATAAGCACTTCAAAACAATCCAATTCTCATTACCGAATCCATAATCAAGTTACAGCATTCTCACGACAACTTAAAAGATCATTAAAAAATACAATTATGATGTGAAGAAAGATATTACACACACAACAAATAATAAGATAGCAGCGGAAGGGTTAGATAACAACACACAGAAGCAAACAAATTTAATCAAGCTTCAGTGTTTTCACCCACATGGGTATTTTTAGATTAAATCCCTTCAATAACTAGAACATAATTTAAGTTGCAACTAGAATGAGGTAAGTATCATGGAAAAGACTTGTATAAAACAACTCCAGATCCAAGAATAGATATCCATTCATATGTCATTATCATTAGTGTAATGACATAGCATATGAAGATCTCAATGTCCATCAAAACTGACCTGAACTATCAAAACTGACTTGAATACTTTGGAATGATGTATCCTCAACAAAGCACTGAAAAAGAAAGCCTCCTAAGAGCCCGGATCCGAAAACCATTATGTACCCGACAACTGCGATCATCAAATTTCAATTGTCATCTTTTGTTATTTGACTAATCTTTAAGCAAAAATAATAATAATAATAATAATAATTTGGCCCACTCCAACAAATAAAATTAATTAGTTGAGACCAAACCTGCAGCAGTCTTCACATTTGCAAAAATTGAAGCTACTAGAAAAGCCAATGAAATTTGCAAGTTTACGTCAATGAAATAAAACACAAATTGGATGCTGTAGTCATTGAGTGTGAAGAATTTCAACCTTGCATCAAAATCAACAGTTTTAAAGCAACTTGATTAAAAAAAGTCAGAAGAAATACAGTAGTCCATTTCTTGTCTTATTACCTATAACTGAGCCAAATAACAACAAACAACACTACTACAATTACTATAAAATGGAGATTCTAGATAGCCGCTGCTGAATTAGTCACTACCTCGGTGTCAAATTCTCCTGATTCAACAGCTATGCTTAGGTCAGTAATGATCGTTACGATATCCACTAGTAATCCAGGGCGGTCTGCAGTTTCCACATACAGCAAGCTGCAAGGTAACATAAAATACAAACTATTCCTTCTTCAACATTTATAGCAGGGCATTATCATATAGCAAGACGCACGGACACGAGCACAGACACATGACACGAACATAGACACGTTGACACGGAAATTTTCAAAATATGTAGAGCACGACACATTGGGGACAAGTACCAAATATATAATTATAATTATTGTATGTCATATATAAGGATAAATAATTATTATATGTCATATATATGAATATTTAAGTAAAAATAATACTTTTTAAAATTTAGAGGAGGAGAATATGTATAAATTTATATTTTTTGTTTTATCATTGGATTTTGGATTTTGAGTTATTTTATTCAAACTTGTAATGTTAAGTGTTGGGAAGTGTCCAACGAGCACATTATCATCCAAGAAGTATCCGTGCTTGTTGGGTTATATTGAACTTCAGCCCCAACACCAATTCTATTAAGTGCACATATTGTTTGGTGAACAGAGCTCCCATCATACTGAGTGGGGAAAGGAAAAGGGATGAAAAAAACATATTACCTTCGATCAGGGCCATCATCATAAACATTGATGCGGGTTGCTATGTCCATTGTCCACATCGACCTGAGGAATTCCACCACAAATTTTTTTTTACATACATATATAAAAACAATCAAACACTTGTAGAAAAGGGAAATGTTTATGAACCCATGTATTTTGAAATGATTAACTATTTGTGTCACGATAGTACCATTGGAGCAATGTGGCTCCCAGTCATTGACAAACACTGTGCACACATGTCCACTGCCCATTAGGATGCATTGTTAAGTCACCGTAGGTATATTTTAAATAAAATAAAATACAATAAAATTTAATTCCCATTTAAAGACCTCATTTTAGTAGTTAACACTTCAAAATTTCATAAATTCTTTTTATGAATAAGATGAAAATCATAAATTACAGGGAAAAGTTAATCCTTTTATTGGAGAGATGTCTCAAAATATTTCCATTTTAATGTTATTAATATATATATAGGATGCTTCTGAACAAATTTCTTTCTTCCTTCTTACAGGAAGAGAAACGTGGGGACAAAAATTGGACCACCATCATAGGTATGAAGAGAGACCATGCTGTTCTGAATTGAATCAATTTTATCCCACCACACCCTGCCCTGATGCATACATCCTATTATTTTGGCATTAAACACAAACAAATATTTTGCCTAAAAGAAGTCAAGAAATAAGTATTTTCTGTTGATAATTTTTTATTTTTTTTTATTTTAAACAAATATATCTATTTTCTGTTTAAATTCTCGGAACTTATTTGACTAATGAGTTGTGTTGGCAACAGTAATGTTCTATCTTACATCTAAATGGTATTAGACATAATTTTATATTTTTCAGATGGAAAGGAGGGGAAGGACCTTCTCCGTTGGTTGCTCAATTCCAAAGGCTGCTCCCATTGCTAACTGGGCACTTGACTCCTGGAACACCAATGCAATATAATTAAGAAATTTATGTCGAGGGGTAAATCCAGTAATTAATGCTAATTGTGTATTCAAGGAATACCGGAGGATACTCAAGGAGATTGTTTATAATCGTCAAACGAATTGCCTCAAGCAACTCGGGATCATCAACTTTTCTACCAGTATTACTGCATAAGCCACACCACCAAAGCAATCAAATTTACTATATACCATCAGTTCCAAGGACCAATCCAGTTCCGTGTAAAACACATTCCAAGTGACAATGGGTTAAAAAAAATGTCCCGAAATTTCCTACAAACAGTCATTTTTGGATACTATTAGAGCCTATAATTCAATGAATTTCATATCATCACAAATATCTCTCTGTGTGTCCAAGTTGGTTTACATTTAATGTGTGAAGGACTCAAATGCTAACAAAATATGCACAGCACAAGACTTACGCTTTGGTGATGGCAAATTTGGTGTGTTTCACAGACGAATCAAGATAGACATTTGCCTTCACGACATTCAGCCCAAGGTTCATTCATCTACAATCCATTCACAGACAACAGGCGACAAACAATAAGAGGCCTTTCTAAGAGATAAACAATACTAATTAGTAATTAGTACTTACATGCAAAATTTAAGTTTGAGAAAGTGGAAAACCAAAAAACAAAGGTACACAATCTTGAACCGGGAAATGAACAGTGTCATACAGTGTCAAGAAGGGCTCCAAGGCGATCAAAGGTTATCTCCACCACAGTTGCATCAGGATCAGTGTCTTGGTCTATTATAACTTTAGGTGTTGGAATTGTGTCAGTTTCCTGATAACTACCATCCTGCTTATCATACCATTCCCCCAAAACCAATCAACCAAGTTGAATACCTAGCAAGCTAAATAAAACAAATCAAAACAAGAGTGATGGAATGTAAATCAATGAAAACCAGAACAAATAAACAAATCACATCCTGACAAATAAAACAGCTCCAGATCCCACAACCTATGTATTACAAAACCAGCACTCTTTTTCTTTTTTTCTTTTTTTTCTTTTTTCTTTTTTCTTTTTTCTAAGGAGTAAACAATCTTTTCAACAAACTCAAATGAGTCCTTTTCATCTCCTACTACTGCAGAATATATATATATATATATACATATCTTAAAATCCTTTCTAAACTATTTCTAAACATATTTCTCTGTACTTGCTAATACTAAATGGACTGTCAACAAATTAAATTCTATGTCAAAAACTAACATAAAACACAATTTCCAACTGCTCAAAATAGTATTGTGGCTGAAACATAAATCCAATCAAAACTAGAAGAAAGTAACAAATAGAATTTAGACCTGATATTTACAGATCTGATCGGAGAGATAGCAGATCTGAGAATAAGATCTACATCTCTAGATCGTTAAACTCACGACCCATCTCGATTATATGAACCGCTAATTTCCTGGAGACATTGACATTGCACTCGAAACCCTAGACAAAATCCATTCGCCATGAACGAGAAAAGCTTTCCATGTATCCCATTGCATGGACTAGAAAGAGCAAGAGACCACAAACGAAGAGAAGGAACACAAAACAAAAGCAAAAATGCAAGAAATAAGCTAAATTTGGGGGGGAAATGCAAGTGAATCTACAAACATCAACCAAAAATATATTCCAAATCGTTGTTTTAACCATGAGATTTTACAGATCTTGAGTGAACTTAGCAAATCTAGGTTAGAAAACCCTTACCTTGAGCCCTAGATCGATTTAGATCAGAAGGATTCGAACAATCTCGAAGATATACGCTCAGGTCAGGAGGGAGAACAAGATTTTCTAGATCAAAATCACCAAAAATCGATGGAAATCAAAGAACCAGCCCTCGATCTCTCTCTCTCTCTCAAGTCGCGTCTCTGTGTCAATCGACTGAAATCGAAAAGCATAACTAGATAGGTAAAATTACCTTTGTAAAAGGGCAAAAAAAAATCCCCTATTTCACGTACACAATAGAACAGAAGCAACCCAACACCACCGACATCATCAAGACAAAGGCACATACATGATGTGTTGCAATTTCAGAATGATGTCCTGGACTGAATAAGATGTCCTGGACTGAATAAGAACACCCTTTGAATGAGCTTTGACCCAAAAAGCCACTCTAGCTATAATCTAACTCACACAATTCTGCAATATATAGAATCATTATCAGCATGGGAGCTGTCACGGTGGGGTAATGTCAATTAAGAGTTTTTTTTTTTTTTTATTTAATTTTTTTATTGTCTTTATGAAACTTTTCAATGCAATCTATTTTCAGGTGTAAATTACTTGGGACCACCACGTAAGGACCACGGGTCATGTGCCCTGCATTTTGCGATTTTTTTTTTAATATAAAGAAAATATTTTAAATAAAAAAAATTATAAAAGTATTATTAAAGTAAAATGTCAATAACATTTTAAAAATTATGAAAATAAAAATGGTTGTTTTGATTGAAAATAAAAAGACTACTATAAACCATATTATCTATGGAAAATTTAAATGTAATGGTGAGGTCATTTTTATTAACATGCAAGTATAAGTAATTTCACTATAAAGATATGAAATTTATTGGATTGTTAGTTACATTAGACATGTGAGGTTCACTTTCTATGTGTTTATTTACTATTAGTTGGTGATATCGCATACTAATGATGACGTGATATTACCATTATATTGAATTTTTAATCAAATTTTGTATAAAAAAATAATTTATCATTATATAATGTATTTTAAGACTTATATCCATATTTTTTTTATATTGTCTATGATACATTAGTTATAAATAACATTATTTTTTTGATATTTCTCGAAATCAATTGTAAAAGCTTGCGTGAAATATTTTTGTAAAATTTTTTGATACTGTAATTAATAAGTGCCCCCCTAATTTAACTTTCTGGCTCCGCCACTGCTTGGGACCTTGAGTTTATTAATTTTTTTTTATTATTATTACTTAACTGATACACAATTGTATGATAAATATTTTATTTATTTGAATTACACAATGCTATTTTCAAGCAACCTCACTTTCCTATTCTGATGCAAATGGGAGCAATAACAGCATTTATTGATGCAGTATGCAATTGGGAGCAACAAGTGCACACATAAAATTGGTTACCGTACTGTTCAATGTTGTCATCAGAAAGTCAACCTCTTGATGCTTTGCTTTCTTTTTGTCGTTGTAGGTTTTCTTGTTGCTCTTCAATGTTGTCATCAGAAAGTCGACCTCTTGATGCTCTGCTTTCTTTTTGTCATTGTAGGTTTTCTTGTTGCTCTGTGCTCTGTGCTTTTTTGTCTTATTTTTGATACACTATCTAAAGATAAAAAATAAAAAAGGAGACTGATCATTAATCACTTAATGATATTTTGATCATAGTCCTTTGTGCAACGACACTGATGTCCTTGAAATTTTCTATTACTTTTTCATTCAATCACACTCATAGAGCAACTCCAAAGAGGAGGCAAAAAGATTTATTTTTTTATTTTTTGAACTCGGCAAAATGATCGTAGTAGCCATTTTTACTAATGAGGTTTATTTATCTTCTTCCAACAGGTTCTACGTCATAAGAATCATTTTATCAATTTTTATTTTAGCTTTTCACAAGTAAATTAGCATTCATTGCTAGGCAAAGGGTCTTCCTGCAACTGTTTTGGTCCACATATTTTTTTGTTACTCCTTTGCTCCAGTCCATTGATCACAGGTATAACCCCCTTTCTCCATTATTTCTCTTTCTTATAAAAATATTATTTGAAAAATAATTTAATACTATATTTTTAAATAAATAAATATTTACAAATATCACATCAATAGCCACGTCAACACTAAATACAACATGTCATAAAAAATTATATTTTTTATTTACGTTTATAGTATTTTTCTTTTAAAAATAAGTTAAGTTAGTTTGATTGATTAGTTAAGATAAAAAGCAGGTGTGTTAATTTCTGACCATGCTGTCAAACAGGTACTCAGCTAGAGAACACCGATAGAATAGATTGCGCCTGAACGACTTTAGACCCATGAGAGTGCCTTACTTTTATAACCGACCCTGACCTAATCCCAATAGAAGCTTAGCTTTAATAGACTCTGGCTCAATGCTAATCCTGGACTCCCAGTTAAATTGGGATAAACTCCCTATGAGTCTTATCACACAATGAAATCTTGTTCATAGACCAATATATAGAATCACAATCAGCATGGGAGTTGCCAGGAACGGCCAACCACAGTGAGGGATTGTATTTTGACGAAACATTTATAAATTTATGAAAAAAAAATTATAACTTTAATTATCAAATTTGATAAAGTTTACCACTGAGTTGTACACTGAAGTGCAGTTTCTCTTTTCTTTTCTTTTTTTATTGATTATTATTTATATTTTAATATTTTTTGATATTTTTTTGATAAACGTGTGTTCGAACAAATTTATGTACACCCCTGAAATTAATGACCGAGATGTTTAGCCTTTGTGGGATTCGACTATGCAACCTCTTAGGTGGTAAGCCCTCTGGTTGCCTCTCCTTTAACTCTGCGACCATCTTGGATAGTAAGTCCTTTAGTTGTCCCTCCTTAAATTTGGAAAATGCATTCTATTTAGTTTAAAATTTAAAAAAAAACAATTTATTTATGTTTACTAAACTTTTTAAATATTTTATTATTTTTTTTATTTTTACATTTCAGATCCACATAATTTAAATACAACTAAAAAATAAAATGTTGTGAAGAAATATAAACAAATTTCAATAACTATAAAAAAAATATATGAAAATGTATTGAATTTTTGTATTTTTATTTTTATTTTTATTTTTTTGTATTAGTGAATTTTTAAAATATTTTTTTACAAATTTTGCACTTGTTAACTGTATTTAAATAAGTAAGTAGATCTAAAAGATTAAAATGTAAAAAATAAAAAAATTAAAAAATTAAAAGTTTTAAAATGTATGGAATGTTTGGTTTTGGCTAAAATAGCCAATAAAACAAAATGCCACATGCTATACAAGTGCATAAGATTTGAACCGAAGACTCTGAGTTTAAGTAAGAATACTCTTACCACTTAAGTAACATACATATTATAATAATATTAATTTTTTTATTATTTATTTTTATTCTTACTTATTTGAATTACACACATATCGTCTGTGTCATCCGCTAGTACTATTATTAAGTGAAGGCACTAGATTTGGTGTTCAGGTCAAGTCTCATTTTTTTTTAAAAAAAAAAAAAAATTAAATAGATGAAAGGAATGAGAATTGCTTGGGACCTTGGGTTTATTAAATTTTATTATTATTATTATTACTTAACTGATATACACAATCTCGTTTTCATATTCTTTTTTGGGTGAATAAACTTTTTCATATTCTGATGCAAATGGGAGCAATAAGTGCATATATTGATGCAGTATGAAGTTGGGAGCAATAATTGCACATATAAAATTGTGTGTGTGTGTGTGAGAGAGAGAGATAGAGGTCAATCTTTTTGGTTCAGTGGATAGCTATGGCTGGCACTAGGAGGTTTTATTGAATTTGATGGTGGTGTTGTTCCTTTTTTTTTTTTTTGATCAGATGGTGGTGTTGTTCCTTGGCATGAGATCTTAGGCTGATTGTTTGAATTTGATATTGTCTGAGGAGAATATATAAGAAGTTGAGCAGTCTTTGAGAATTATTTCGGACTTTATTTTCATCATCCGAACCGTTCAATTTTTAAAGAACGTCGAGTAGAACATCCCTGTAAAAAATTCAAGTTGATCAGATATTTATAAACCCTTCATCAACTCGAATCTGTGTATATAAAAAATAAATATATAAGTATTAAATTGAATACAAATGTGAGTTGATGAAGGGTTTATCAATATCTGATCAACTTATTTTTTTACAGGTTCGTTCTACTAGACATTTTTTTAAAATTTAACTGTTTCGATGATGAAAATAAAATTTGAAATAATTTCCATGAGCTGTACAATAGTCATTATTGTGCAAGCCGCACGGCAATGACTCCAACTCCAATAAATAATAAGTATTAGGAAAACTCTTACATGTAGTGGCGGACATAGAAATTGTACAAAGGTGTATGCTTAAATCCTTATCTTTTTGCTTTAATTATGGATGAGTTGACAAGAAATATTCAAGATGGCGTGTCATGATGCAGACAATATTGTGCTAGTGGATGAGACTAGAAAAGGAGTTAACACAAAGTTAGAGATTTGGAGAAAAGCTCTTGAATCTAAAAGATTCCGGATAAGCAGAACTAAGACAGAGTACATAGAATATAAATTTAGCAACAATAACAATAAAAGTAGAGGAGAAGTGAAGATTGAGAACCAAGAACTGCCTAAGAGTGAACATTTTTGTTATTTAGGAAGTATCACAACAGCAGGGGAGATTGATGTGGATGTAGTCCATAAGATTAAAGCGGGATGGTGTAAGTGGAGAAGTGTGTCTGGGGTACTGTGCGATAAACGAATACCCATTAGACTAAAAGGTAAGTTCTATAGAATGACTATTAGACCAGTTATGTTGTATGCGGCAAAGTGTTGGGCAACCAAGAAACAACATGTAGATAAGATGAGTGTGGCTGAGATGAGGATGCTAGGGTGGATGTGTGGTAAGATTAGACAAGACAGAATTAGGAATGAATGTATTCGGGAATAGGTAGGAGTAGCACCAATAGAAGATAAGTTGAGAGAGAATCGATTGAGATGGTTTGGTCATATTCAACGGAGACCAACAGCGGCAATAGTGAAGAGATGTGATACTGTAACGGTAGATGAAAGTGTTAGGGAACGTGGTAAGCTTAGATTAACGTTGACTAGCGTTATAAATAGAGATATGGATTTACTTAATTTGACTAATGAAATGACCTTTTATAGGGCCGCATGGAGAAGAATGATTCATGTGGCCGATCCCATTTGATGGGACTTAAGGCTTGGTTTGGTTTGGTTTGGTTTAGATTTTGAAAATTAAAATATTAATTTATTTTATAAAAATTCAAAATGACATGAAAGTAATGAGATTTTTCAAAGGTTTAGTATGACTAAAATATTAATTTATTTTATAATTACTAAAAATTGCATGAAAATAATGAAAATTTTCAAAATTTAATATAGAAAAAATAAAATTATTTAGATTTTGGAAGGATTGAAGTAAAATTATATATATTTTGAAGGGATCGAAATGCAAACTTCCTTTATAAATATTTTAAATTGCATGATAAAAATTTAATTTTTTAAAAGTTTGCGAGGCGGTGGCCCAACTTGCCACCCCGTGTCTGCCATGCACATAATTTTGTGGTTTGAGTTATATATTTTATGAAATAATTTATGTAAGTTCATAAAAACTTATGTGATTTTGTAAATTTCATAACTTTTATGAATACATTTAGTGTATGAGATATAATATATTTAGTATAGGAGAAAGGAATGTATTGTGGGTTTATTTTTATTCTGTTTGGTTAAAGAAACTATTTTTATTTTATTTTATTTTTTTTTATTTTAAAAGGAGCATAAAATATCATAGTTTTTGACCGTGATTATCAGTCCATAAAGATCATAGTTTTTTTTTAATTATATAAAATTGCTATTAATAATACCATAAAAGATCATGATTTTTTCAAAAAGTGAGCTCCTTACTATATTATTGATCTTAGGTTTGTAAAAATAATTACGGTTAAAAAATGTGATTGATTATGACCATAAATAAACAATCACATCCAAAAAAATCATGCCTCATGAGAAGGAAAAAACTGAGATTGTTTATGAAAGATCATGGTTCTCAAATTTTTGTAAGGGTAATTTTAGCGATACCAAATTTTTTACTAAATGTTTCACGTGAGTCTGGGATTCGCAAAATTTGAGTAATTATTTAGTGATTTCGGAGTATAGACACGTGGTATTCCGTAGTATTATGATGATTGGTAAAAAATGTGAGTATGTAAGGTATTATATTGAATGATTGGGGAACATGAAGGGATATATTAACTGATGATTGGTTAAAAAGTACGGACATGTGATATTTCAAAAATATTCTATAATTTTCCGAGATATTTGGTCATCTATTTGGGCATGTGCGATTGCACGTAGCTGGCTAGTGAGCTCCATATGCTTCAGTCAATAATTTTAACTTTTGAGTGATTTTGTTAACCTTATATGTTCAATTAACTCCACAAATTAATATTCTTTATCATAAAACATAATTTAGTTGCAATTTACAGTTCTAGGTCTTTGAATTCAAGGCGTGACAAAAATTCCCATGTTGAGTTGCTTTGTCTTGCTTATCCTTCGTTAACAATACATAAGTCCTTCATGTTCAGTTTTACTAACGCATATGTTGATTTGTCTAACCTTGGAAACTTTCAAATAATTCTTTGGTTACATACAATTTAAATTGTATTGATATGGGAAACGCTTAAGACATCACTCCTAAATTTTCTCTTACTGACGTAGACAAACATGTCAACTTTTTATTGATTTAAGCATTATTTATTTTGATATATCCCTCGTTTTTTTTTTCTCATAAAATTATTATTTTCTTCATCACTTGTTAAGACGTACTCTAGCCTAGATCTACGGGGAATGGGAAGATGATCACTCAAGTGCCCCACATAGGTTTGAACTCGCAACCTCCACTATGGGAGTAAGAAAGCATAACACTCTGGTACAGTGCCATAGGTTCATAAACACTTCATTTCATTAGGAGAAAAAGTAAATAAATAGAAGGCACAATACACTGGAAGCAGAATTGATGAATGCAAAATGAACAAAATTAAGTGGAAAAATCAAAATACAAACAAACAAAATATAAAAGTCTTTTTACGTAGAAGTAAGTCAACATACATCTAACAATCACCATATTTGCAGTGACAAAAATCTCTTGTATTGAGAATGTCCTTTCACAATAAACCGAAAGCAACAATTTTTTCCTTCAAATTATAACCTTAAAAAGTCATAACACCCTCTCCAACTTATTCATTACTAGATGGAACTGCTTAATATAACATTAGATCTTTTCATCCCAAAGCTCCTCAACAGATTTATATGGGCCTTGGTCGGATGTGAACTCGAGTCCAGGACACCCTTTTGGTTGGGGAATTTGATCAATCTTCTTAGACTCTTCAGGGCTTACTGTCTAATCAAATATGTCAAGATTTTCTTTCATCCGCTCTTTGTTAAAGCTCTTCACAAGTACGCTCACTCCTTGCTCATAAACCCACCTCAAGCAAACCTTTTCATGTAGCAACATTAAGATAATATAAAGATTATAGTTATAGATTACACTCGACAAAAGAATTAGGTATGTATTGTTTTAATTTTGGATTTTATAACTCATATTTTGTTTTGTTTAAATAAACTCGAATTAATGATGGTGACCTTAGTAAAATTGGTACTTACTATCTACTCGTTTACTATTAGCACAATGATTATGATTTAACCTTTAGATCGGCTATTATGGGTAATAGTTGTAAGATTTTGATGTGTGCCTTGTGCCATGTGGAGTCATAATTGGAATGGAATTCATGTTACCAATCGTTGCCCAGTCACCTATAGATATTGGTTATATGGTTGTTAAATCCTATCAGTCTCGAAGATTGGATGTGGTACCATGCCATCTCATTTTGTTTGCAAATATTTGTCAATGGTCATAAACATGAGTATGCCACTATTAATTAAATTATTATGTTGTTTCAATAAATTATTGTTTTTTTTTTTGATAAATAAAATAATTTATTGTTATTGAGTAGATACGATTCCTATATTATTTCCTACATGTGGAATCAAAGCCCAAGGATAAATGTTCTTAGTGACAGTGATTATTTTCATTATTGATTACGAGTATCATAAGATTTTTAGTTGCTTGTTGAGATTATGACGTAGATTTTAATTGGCATGACCTATATGTATCCGGATATACAATATTGAGGTTTATATTATGTAGTAGAATTGTGATTATTTTGAACAAACAATTATTAAATTATATTTACAATTCAAATAAAGATATCAGGCAATTAGAAGGATAAGAATATGCACTACAAGAAATTGCATTTTTCGCAACGCAACAAAATATGTTGCTAAACGTGAAAATTCGTCGGCAAAAAGTTTCACCGACGCACAGAGCTACGTCGGCAACCCGTAGGTAAAAGTGAGTCGGCAAAACTTTTTACCGAGGAAATTATCATACTGTTGGTAAAAGTAATGTCTTTAGCGACAAACATAGCCATCGGTAAAAGTAATGTCTTTAGCGACAAACATAGTCGTCGGTAAAAGCCTTCATCCATTGTCGGCAATTTACCTTGTGTCGGTAAAAATAGTTTAAATATGATAATTGTGTAGCATTTTTCCCGACACAAATTTGCGTCGGCAAAAAATATACTTTTAGCAACACAATATGAGTTGGCAAAAGTAAACTTTTAGCGACACATTTATGTCGGCGAATGTTGCCATTTGCTAACGATTTGTTTGTCGAGAAAACTTTACTTTTGGCAACGACAAATTCGCATTGGCAAAAAATACACTTCTAACAACACAATATGAGTCGGCAAAAGTAAACTTTTGACAACAAATTTACCAAAAAGTTGTTTGTCGAGAAAGCTTTATTTTTTGACAACGATAAATTTACATTGGTAAAAATAATTAAAAATCATTTATATTTTTTATAAGATTTACAGATTTACAAAAGGTATCCCTCAGACACAATAATTTATAAGATACATTTTGAAATAACATAAAGCCAACCTCAACTTTCAGAATTGGCAAACTTTATAACTCATCAGTTGATGAATATGTGTGTTGTGTTTGCACCAGTTGAATTTAAGACTCATCCAACAATATACAATAGATGAAGCTACTCAAGTTTTCCATTTGTCTAAATATTCTTATCAAGTAGCTCATTAAGAGAAATTAACATCTGCAAAAGGAGTTCTATTATTAGGTGATGCTCTGAGACACAGCCCTTGTTGATGGTGTTGGATCTTGCTTTCAGTACAATCCAAATTTGGTCTGGTAAAATTTGCCATAAGATCTCCAACTGCAGGCGTTCTCATCTCCTCGATGGATACCAAGCTAAGCAGTACTATTATCTTCAATTTCGGAGTTGTACTAGTATGCTGATCAACCTGTGCAGAATTACACTATTTAATAAACTCTCTGTTCCCAAGAAAAATAAATAAATAAATAAATAAACTCAGTTGGAACAATCTAACTACCAATTTTGGTCTTTGTGTGCTTTCATCAGTCCAGTGATTTCAAGAGTAATGTAATGTAGCTCAAGGTTTAAAAGGGTCAAGGCAAGTTCAAGATTTGTCGAAACATGAAACTTTTTTAGGTCTCAGCAATCCAGTATATACAGTCCTAATTGATGTGCCTAATTGATGTATAATATTCAAATATACGACATATAATAAATATATAAAATTATGCATGCATTTTTTGAAAATGGCATGTTCGTGCTTCTTAGCCTAAAAACCATTTTCTCAAAAATCCTAAAATAAAATTAAGGAATGTCTAGCTACTTTTTAACACCCCGAGACATAAGAATATTTTCCTGATAATCTTATTCTAACATTAAGAAAGATATATCCAGCAAGCAAGCAAGCCTACCAAATAATCTTTCCTCAGACACTGCTCCGCTTGGTTTCTGATATTTGTTATGCTTTTAGTATGATTCTACCTAACACACTTAAGCTAATTCAAGCACAAGATAGACATGGAGTCTATCTCTTCCTTAGTTTTGTAACGCCCCCAAAAAAATACATAAAACCCATCACTTTAGACATGCATTGATATAGGAGAAATCAACCAATTTCATTCATTAGAGTAGTTCTTACAAAAGTATTACATGTTAACAACAAAAGCAAATGCCCTACGGGCTTACAGCTTTCCAAGTTAACACTTGGTTACACAGAAGAAGAGTACGAACTCTATACAAAAGAAGCCCTTGGCTTGATATACATGTAATACAAACAAAATACACAAAGGAGTCTTCAACTCTCATCATCATCCAAGCTATGTCCTTGGAGGTGGCATACTACATGTACCTGAAAATGGTGTCCCATAAAGGGTGAGCCAACGCCCAGTAGAGATATGCTAAACACAGTATGAGCAATGACTAAGATATTAGCTATCAAAAAATGTTCGGTTACCATAAACCAATTCGTAACACATTTCCATTTCATGACCACAATGTTCACATCTCATTTCAGTTTCCATTTCTCATCATTTTTCTCAATTTACATCGACGGCTCAGAGCCTGGCCAACCACTTATAAGAGACAGTGACTCATGTTAGACACTTCCCGTTTTACAATAGATAAACATACTAGTTGTATCAATCATCTCAACAGATAAGCATATTAGCTATATCAACACTTCCAATGATAAGCATATGAGCTGTATCAACACTTCCATAGATAAGCATATTAGCTATATCAACACATTAACTGACAAGCATATGAGCTGTATTAGTGGAGTCCATCCCCTATCTCCTCCCAATCAACATCCGGTTTAGAGGTCCATCCCCTATCTTTCCCTAAACCGTGGAGTACATCCCCTATCTCCTCTCACAAACACAATGTATATACATATAAGTCATATACACAATCAATCAATACATAACATTAATGTATTCTATCAACCGTCATACTCTATGACATAACCAATCGATTAGTTTTAGTTTGCCTAATCATCATGCATTGTCTACAACAATCAAAACTACCCTCCACCGGTAGCCCAAGCAGTTATTTCTAAACAGATAATAAAAGCTCCAATAGATAAAATATCAATGTTTTCAAAAATGAGCGATTTATAAATCCAACTCCACCATTCCAAAATATAATGAACCAATTTCATTATTTACCACTCAATTCCAGATAACAACAACTTTTCCAAATTAATTATGGCAATTAACTTATATAACAAATTAGGGCTTTCTCCCACATTCTTCATTATTCACCCCAAGGTTCAATAATCAACGACCAATCACTAGAACATCACTTTGAAACTCAAAATACATCTTTAAGAATCAAAATCACAAAACCCTTATTCATGCTTTTTGAAACCCTAAGTCCCAAATCAAACCATTTAAACAATAGACTCGAAATCTATGTTAAAACCCATAAGAGTGAGTAGGAATCCCTACCTCAAATTTCGGAGTCCAAGGAAGAAGATGACAAAAACGAAAATGCTCTAAATCACAACTTTTTCGAATCAAAAGATAGCCCTCGACGATCAACGACCTTTTTGTAAAGGCCAAAGATGAGCGAACAACTCCTACTAGATCAATACCTAGAGAGAAGGTAAGGTTCTAGAGAGAGAGAGGCTCAACAATGGAGTTTTTGGAAAAGTAGGAGAGAGAAGAGAATGCGAAAAAGTGATTTCAAATGTCAAAACATGGAGCTGTAACCCAGTCGCCCCGCTCGAGCCACCGAACCCCCGCTCGAGCGGCACTCATAGACTCCCGTTCGTGAGGCCAAACTCCCACTCGAGCGGCGGATGCACACTCCCAGAATCTCGACATACTAGGTCCCTGCTCGAGCGCCCAACTCCCCGCTCGAGCGTCACTCACAACCTCCTGCTCGAGCGGCCAATCCCCCGCTCAAGCATCCAACACTACACAGGAAATACTGGATGGGTGTATTCCCCGCTCGAGCTCCAAAACCCTCGCTCGAGTGGACAGGCAACAACAAGGTCCTCGCTCGATCGTCAAAAGCTCCGCTCGAGCGGACATGCCAAAGTCTGGGCAACTAGTTTTGGTTCCTAAGCTCAACCAACCTGTAACAAACCTGCCCAGCACATCCCATAACTCAAATACAAAGTAGGAAAGGGTGTGAACCAGATAATAATCAACTACTAACCTCCATGGACACATGTCCGGATCACTGTACAACAAGGGGTAAACTCAGGATCGCTATAACCTCCCCCCCTTAAAGAATTTCGTCCCTGAAATTAAGAACAAGTTTCTGAAAAACACGTTTTTGTCCATTTTAGACAATGTTATATTACAACATTCAACAACTCGACCCATTACCGGTCATTCCATCTCTTATCAAGAGGCATCTCACAAAAATTACATTTCAACACGTCTTCCCTTTCCTTTTCAACCATTTTCAACACACATGGTTCATAATTTCATATCATAATCAATTTCCATGACACATCTCCAGTTCTATAATATAGCCAATAAATGCAATATTAGAATCAACTTCCATATCAAGGCAAGTTCTACAATATTTCCATAACCCAAACATTCACAATGTTTTACAACTTAAGACATATTTAATGATCTTAAAGTTCAACAATACAACAATATATAATATATGTTCAAACATCCACAAATAGGTCCGGATATTTCTCTCGAACCTCCAACTCACGTTCCTAAGTGGCCTCCTCCACTCCGTGATGTTTCCACAAAACCTTTACCAAAGGAATGGTCTTGCCACGCAGGACTTGATCCCGTCTATCCAAGACCCGAACCGGTCTCTCCTCATACGAGGCATCCTCATCTACCTCTAAGTCAGTCCAATCCAATACATGTGATGGATCCGGCTCATACTTCTGAAGCATACTCACATGAAACACGTCATGAACTTCGGACAACTGTGGCGGCAAAGCCAAACGATAAGCGACCTTGCCAATCCTCTCAAGGATCTCAAAAGGACCAATAAACCGAGGGGACAACTTCCCACTTTTCTCGAACCTCATCAATCCCCGCCTGGGTGATATCTTCAGAAAGATATGATCACCCATCTCAAACTCCAACGGTCTCCTCCTACGGTCAGCATACGATTTCTGACGACTCTGGGCTGTAACAAGCCTCCTACGGATAAGCTCAACTTTCTCCATCGTCTCTCTCACCAACTCCGGACCCAACAAAGGTGTGTCACCCACCTCAGCCCAACAAACCGGAGACCTACAAGGTTGGCCATACAAGGCCTCAAACGGTGCCATACCGATACTAGACTGAAAGCTGTTGTTGTAGGCGAACTCCACCAATGGTAAGTGTCTCTCCCACGTTCCACTAAAGTCAAGGACACAACCCCGAAGCATATCCTCAAGGATCTGAATAGTACGCTTGGACTGCCCGTCAGTCTGAGGATGATAAGCTGTACTAAAGGTCAACTTAGTGCCCAAGGCACTCTGCAAACTCTGCCACAACCTAGCAGTAAAACGAGGATCTCTATCTGAGACGATCGTCACTGGAATCCCGTGTAACCTCACTATGTCCCGAATATACAAGTCGGCAAGATGATCTACCGAATCTCTCAAGCGCATAGGAATGAATTGCGCCGACTTAGTCAATCGGTCTACAACCACCCAAATTGCATCACTACCCTGCTGAGTCCTCGGAAGACCTATAACGAAGTCCATAGTGACATGCTCCCACTTCCACTCGGCAATAGGCAAGGGTTGCAACAAACCCGCTGGCCTCTGATGCTCGGCCTTCACTTGCTGACAAGTAAGGCACTTAGACACGAAAACTGCCACGTCTCTCTTCATACCCCGCCACCAAAACTGGCGACCTAAATCCCGATACATCTTAGTACCCCCCAGATGCACCGCCAGGCGCGAATGATGGAACTCTCGGAGTACTTCCTCTCGGCAAGACTCTGGCACAAACAAACGGTCTCGGTATCTCACGCTCAGGTCGGGATACACCGTCAAACCCTTCTCAACTTTCCCACTGGAGATCTTCTCTCGGAGGGACTCTACCTCAAGGTCACCCCTCTGTGCCTCTAACATTCGAGTCACAAGTGTAGGCTGCGCAACAACAGAAAACAAGGCTGTAGCCTCAACACATTCGCTCAGACGCAAATCGAACTCACCAAGTGCCCCCAACATCCCCCACTCCCGGATGGCTATACAAGCTACATCACCTATGAATTTTCTGCTAAGGGCATCGGCCACAACATTGGCCGTCCCCGGATGATAGTGCAACTCGAAGTCATAATCCTCAATGAACTCCATCCACCTCCTCTGTCTCAAGTTCAAGTCCTTTTGTGAAAACAGATATTTCAGACTCTTATGATCCGAGAACACCTCGAATCTCTCACCATAAAGGTAGTGCCTCCAGATTTTCAAGGCAAAGATCACCGCTGCTAACTCTAGGTCATGGGTAGGGTAATTCTTCTCATGAATTTTCAACTGACGTGAGCCATAAGCTACCACTTTCCCTCCTTGCATCAACACACAACCCAAACCCTCCTGTGAGGCATCACAATAAACCACATAACCCAACCCTCTCTCCGGAATGATCAAGATTGGAGCGGTGGTCAATCTAACTTTCAATTCCTAGAACGACTTTTCACAAGTCTCACTCCACACAAATTTGACTCCCTTCCGAGTCAGTCTAGTCAACGGTGAAGCTAACCTGGAGAAATCCTTCACAAACCGACGGTAATACCCAGCTAACCCCAGAAAGCTGCGGATCTCAAACACACTCTTAGGCTGTGCCCAATCTTGCACTACCTCAGTCTTGGATGTATCAACAGACACCACTTTCCTGGATACCACATGGCCTAAGAACTTAACTTCCTCTAGCCAAAACTCACATTTCCCAAATTTGTCATACAGCCTATGGGCTCTAAGCAACTCAAGCACCACTTTCAAGTGTGCCTCGTGCTCCTCCTCTGAAGGTGAATAAATCAGGATGTCGTCCACGAAGACGACCACAAAACGATCCAAGAATTTCCGGAAGATCCGGTTCATCAAGTCCATAAAGACTGCTAGTGCATTGGTAAGCCAAAATGGCATCACCAAAAACTCGTAATGGCCATACCGCATACGGAATGTCGTCTTTGGAATATCCTCCTCCCTGACCTTCAACTGGTGGTAACCCGATCTCAAGTCTATCTTAGAGAAACAACGGGAACCCTTTAACTGGTCAAACAAATCATCTATACGGGGCATAGGGTACTTATTCTTAACCGTAGCCCGATTCAACTTCCGGTAGTTGTTACACAATCTCAAGGCACCATCTTTCTTCTTGGCAAAGAGGGCCGGTGCTCCCCACGGCGAAACACTAGGGCGAACAAATCCCTTATCTAGCAATTCTTGGAGCTGAATCTTCAACTCACTCAACTCGGCTAGGGCAAAACGATAAGGTGCCATAGAAATCGGCGCCGTGCCGGGCACCAAGTCAATGGAGAATTTAATCTCACGGTGAGGTGGCAAACCAACGAGATCCTCGGGAAAGACATCCGAATACTCACAAACCACCCTCGGTAAAACAATCTGGGTCTCATCACACTCACCATTCAAAAAGCTAGCAAGTAAACCACTAAGCTCACTCCGCCCTCGCGGATTATACCCCGATGGTACAACACTACCACTCCGGTCCCCCAAGAAATGGAAACACTCCCCACTCACGGTACAACAAGTGACCCTCTGGCGGTAGCAATCAATAACTGCCCGGTATGACGACAACCAGTCCATACCCAAAATAACATCAAAGCCCTTCATGGGCATAACTACAAAAGGAAACGGAAGCCTATGATCGTCAACCTCTATATCACAACCCCTGCATCTGTGTTTCAAAATCAACTCACCCCCAATAGGCGACACGACACATATAGGAGATGCTAATAGTGCTAACTCCAACTCCAACACAGATGCAAATGCAGCAGATACAAAAGAATGAGACGCACCCGTATCAATCAATACACTAGCAACCGAGTTGCAAAACAGAAAGGTACCTCTCACTACTGATGGAGCTGGTACTAGGTCCTGCGCGGTAACAGCATACACACGCCCTGTAGGCCCCTGATCCACCTGCTCACCTCTAGGAGCAAACAACTGATGCACAGACTGGGAAGACGAAGCTCCCGGGTTGGCCCTCGAGGCCTGCACAGACTGAGCTGGCTGAAAACCCTGCGTCTGCCTAGAACCAGACGCCCCTGAAGTGGCACTCAACTCTGGGCAAAACCTCTTCATGTGCCCAGGCTGTCCACAATGATAACAAGATAAAGGCTGGCCCCTGCCCTGACTTTGGCCCTGAGGTCTAGCTGAAAAAGAAGCAACTCGCTGACCCCCTCCCTTCTGCGGGCAAACCGAAGACTTGTGACCCAGCTGGCCACATGCAAAACAAGTCAAGCCTCCTTGACTACCTCTCCCGGAGCCTGCACTCGGTACCGGAAAAGTCGATCTAGCCAAACCACCCTGAGACTGCTGAGGGTTAAAACCCCTCTGTCTCCTGCCATCACCCTGGCCCTCTTGGCTCCTCTTGGAACCCTACTGCTTCTCATCATCCTCCTCTTGCATCATAATTTCCATATGAGCAGCCGCATCCACCAGATGTCTATACTCTCGGATGTAAGACCCACCAACTCTCAACTTGAGGCCCCGCCTCAACTTCCGCTCAAACTCATAGCAACGGCGTTCCTCGGACGCCACTTGTTCAGGTGCAAACCTGGACAAACTAGTAAAAGTAGCTTCAAATTCGGCCACTGACAAACCCTGCTGCTTAAGCCAGCTAAACTAATCCCTCAGCTTCTCCCTAGCAGCTGCAAATAAAAATCTCACCTGGAAAGCCACTACAAAAGCCCGCTATGCACCACCAACACGAGCCTTCTCATACTTCCACCATTGACCCGCATCTCCCTTCAGCTGGAAGGATGCCAAGGTCACCTTTAGAGTCCCATCCTCGATGCCAAGCATCTCGAATGTCTTTTCCATCTGTTCCAACCACTCGTCAGCCTTAAGTGGCTCTTTCAGATCTCCAACAAATTCGTCCGGATTAGACCGAAAAAATTCCCTCTTCAAGAAAGAAGGCCCTATCTCTGCAACCTGATGCTCGGCTCTGAGAATACCCAAAGCTCCCGCTATCTCTCGGGCCAAGGCACCCATAGCCTACTGACTCACTGGCTCGGCCACGTTGGCCTGACCAACTCTCTCCTGCACTGCCGGAATGTCATCTGCTAAAGGCACCTCCTGCCTCCTAGGCCTACCACGCCTACCACCTCGTCCTGACATCCTATTAAAGATAACAATGACGTTAGCACATTCATAAATGTGCTGAAACTAAACACCCGCATCCTAATGCATGGACAACTGTAATTCACTCCACGTAAGCACATAAACACATAAGCACTTACGAATTCCATTCCCAGATAATGATAGTCCCAAGGCGTTACTAGAGTTCTGGTTAGAAACAGCGTTGATCAAGTGCTTTTCTAACAAGACTCACAGAAACCCAAGGATCCAATCAATATCCTAGAAATCAAATCCCATACCCAAATAATCACATAAACATGCTATCACAAAAACCACATTACATTACACTTAAGTCTCTAACAAGCGAGACAGACCCATTGTGATACTAATCACTTCCCACGTACCTAAAGTATTCGAACCCAGTACGCTCTGATACCAAGTTGTAACGCCCTCAAAAAAATATATAAAACCCATCACTTTAGACATGCATTGATATAGGAGAAATCAACCAATTTCATTCATCAGAGTAGTTCTTACAAAAGTATTACATGTTAACAACAAAAGCAAATGCCCTACGGGCTTACAGCTTTCCAAGTTAACACTTGGTTACACAGAAGAAGAGTACGAACTCTATACAAAAGAAGCCCTTGGCTTGATATACATGTAATACAAACAAAAAACACAAAGGAGTCTTAAGTTCTCATCATCATCCAAGCTATGTCCTTGGAGGTGGCATGCTACCTATACCTGAAAATGGTGTCCCATAAAAGGTGAGCCAATGCCCAGTAGAGATAGGCTAAACACAGTATGAGCAATGACTAAGATATTAGCTATCGAAAAATGTTCGGTTACCACAAACCAATTCGTAACACATTTCCATTTCATGACCACAATGTTCACATCTCATTTCAATTTCCATTTCTCATCATTTTTCTCAATTTACATCGACGGCTCAGAGCCTGACCAACCACTTATAAGAGACAGTGACTCATGTTAGACACTTCCCATTTTACAATAGATAAACATACTAGTTGTATCAATCATCTCAACAGATAAGCATATTAGCTATATCAACACTTCCAATGATAAGCATATAAGCTATATCAACACTTCCATAGATAAGCATATTAGCCATATCAACACATTTACTGACAAGCATATGAGCTGTATCAGTGGAGTCCATCCCCTATCTCCTCCCAATCAATATCCAGTTCAGAGGTCCATCCCCTATCTTTCCCTAAACCGTGGAGTACATCCCCTATCTCCTCCCACACACACAATGTATATACATATAAGTCATATACACAATCAATCAATACATAACATTAATGTATTCTATCAACCGTCATACTCTATGACATAACCAATCGATTAGTTTTAGTTTGCCTAATCATCATGCATTGTCTACAACAATCAAAACTACCCTCCACCGGTAGCCCAAGCAGTTATTTCTAAACAGATAACAAAAGCTCCAACAGATAAAATATCAATGTTTTCGAAAATGAGCGATTTATAAATCCAACTCCACAATTCCAAAATATAATGAACCAATTTCATTATTTACCACTCAATTCCAGATAATAACAACTTTCCCAAATTAATTATGGCAATTAACTTATATAACAAATTAGGGCTTTCTCCCCCATTCCTCATTATTCACCCCAAGGTTCAATAATCAACGACCAATCACTAGAACATCACTTTGAAACTCAAAATACATCTTTAAGAATCAAAATCACAAAACCCTTATTCATGCTTTTTGAAACCCTAAGTCCCAAATCAAACATTTTAAACAATAGACTCGAAATCTATGTTAAAACCCATAAGAGTGAGTAGGAATCCCTACCTCAAATTTTGGAGTCCAAGGAAGAAGATGACAAAAATGAAAATGCTCCAAATCACAACTTTTTCCGATCAAAAGATAGCCCTCGACGATCAACGACCTTTTTGTAAAGGCCAAAGATGAGCAAACAACTCCTACTAGATCAATCCCTAGAGAGAAGGCAAGGTTCTAGAGAGAGAGAGGCTCAACAATGGAGTTTTTGGAAAAGTAGGAGAGAGAAGAGAATGTGAAAAAGTGATTTAAAATGTCAAAACATGGAGCTTTAACCCAGTCGCCCCGCTCGAGCGGCCGAACCCCCCCTCGAGCGGCACTCACAGACTCCCGCTCGAGCGGCGGATGCACACTCCCAGAATCTCGACATACCAGGTCCTCGCTCGAGTGCCTAACTCCCCGCTCGTGCGTCACTCACAACCTCCCGCTCGAGCGGCCAATCCCCCGCTCGAGTATCCAACACTACACAGGAAATACTGGATGGGTGTATTCCCCGCCCGAGCTCCAAAACCCTCGCTCGAGCGGACAGGCAACAACAAGGTCCCCGCTCGAGCGTCAAAAGCTCCGCTCGAGCGGACATGCCAAAGTCTGGGCAACTAGTTTTGGTTCCTAAGCTCAACCAACCTGTAACAAACCTGCCCAGCACATCCCATAACTCAAATACAAAGTAGGAAAGGGTGTAAACCAGATAATAATCAACTACTAACCCCCACGGACACATGTCCGGATCACTGTACAACAAGGGGTAAACCCGGGATCGCTATAGGTTTCCTGGTCCAGCATCAATGAATTTGCAAGTTCATAATATTTCCCACTTGAGTTCATTGTTTGATAAATAGAGGGAAAATAAAATTAAAATGTCATATATAGGGATTTAATTAACCTTAACAGTTGCTTGTGTGTCACAGGTTTTAGCTTCGTATTATGCATTAATGGATGAGGATCTAGAGACAAATTCTTCATAAGCACCATGGCTCGCACAAATTTTTGCCCTGTTCAGGGAGAGAGAGAACATGATAAGAAAGCCAAAAACATTTTAAAAAATAAATAAATAAAAGGTTACTAGAAAATCTAAAAAACGAGGGAACGGAAGACTTACTTTACAGTAGATTTGATCTCTGCAATACTGGTCTTGTTGAGATGGTTGACAGATAACTCTGCCTTTTCCCACTGTTACCTAGAGTAATTGACCACATTTGTGCTGCAAATTCAATGGAAGACAAAGCAGAACTACTAAATGCACTCAAATGTAATGAATAACTTGCAACTTTAGTCCAAAGCTATGCAATACTCAAGGTGCTAGAACTACTTTGCTTTTTCTTTTTCTTTTTTTTAAAAAAAAAATCTATCCATCTGTAATGTAATTTGACTTGTTTTTAAATGCTTTAATTAGTTGTGAATTCTATCAGAAGTTTAAATCTTGTATAGAGCCACGTATCAAGATATTCAAGTGTAACGAAAATAAAACAGATATTCAAATTACAATAGACATGGTTTGATTTTTCCTATGAGGCAAACTTTATGGGACAAGGTCTGGATCTAGGATTTGGGGTGGGATTTGTGGAGGGAAAAGCAAAGGGAAATATGATAAAAATCTAGCTTCTATTTCATTCATTTTTCCCATCCTTTTTTTTTTCTCTCTCTCACTCTCTGCAAATCCCTCTTCAAAGCCTTGATCCAAACACAACCTTACGTAATTTAGCGAAGTTTGCTTCTCTCTACAAAATTACAAAAAAAACACACAAGATTTGTTCACATCCTTAATTAGTTTCCTTGGACAACCAGATGACTATACACTAGTGCTTTGTTTTTCAATACCCAAATTAAAGTGATAGAGCTTCAGTTCCTTTGATCATGTCAAGTTTATATAATAATAGTCACTATATCCTAGCATATTTAAATTAACTTGTGCAGTAAACCAAATTTTGAAATAAACACTAAAGTATTTTTAATTTGTACCATATATAAAATTAAGTTCAAAAGAATTATTCAATGAATTCATTAGATATCATGCTGAGTTGGAATAGAAATAGAAACAAAAATAAAAGGCACTTCCCAAACCAAAAAAAATGATGTTCTGATAGATGCTAACAATTAGATTCCATAATAGAAAAAGACATGGGTGCACCTCTAACAGCTTTGATGTTACATGCTTTTGGGTTTTGGCAAATGGTCCAACTCCTCTCACGATTGGACTCCAATCGACTAGAGAGAAGTCGAGTGTTTGGAAAAAGGGTCTGGCTCCTCTCTAACTTAGACTATAGTCACAGCATGAGAGAGAAGCTGAGTGCTTGCAATTACAGTATATTTGAGTGTACACTAAAAATATAAAACACCTCACAACAATGCCAAGCATCATGAAAAATTTTCAATTATATGATTGTTATTGTCAGAGTATCATTTTTTTTACTACCATAAATGCTTTAATATCTTTTTAATTTTTGAAGGGCTTTGATTGTTTTCAGCATTGCTTTTTACCTGAAATAACAAGTATTTCCCAAAAAATAAAAACATACCTGATAGGCATTCTATTAATGCACTCCAAACTTAAATAGGTTCTTTTCCCACCTATTCTCACCAACCAAACAGAGCAATAATGAAATTGATTTCTTCTCTAGATTTAGATTTCACAGTAACCTGTTACCAAACACTCAAGACCTAGCAACAAGAGCCCCTTGGTATCCCCCATTTAGCTACCTTGGTATCCTCTAGTTAAGTAATCAAATCAAAGAAAATCAAATAGTTGAACCAATGGAGATTTAATCTTTCTTTTTCTTGGAGTAAGAAGTTTCAAACATTATAATACTTCATAATAATGCAAAACCCTTTTTCTATATTTAATTTCATGCACCCTATTTACCAAAAAAAACGGCCCCAAAATCCTTTCCTCATCTTCTCTTATTTTTTCTAGATCCAAATATTATATAGGTACTTAGATAGGATACTTTGAATGTACTCAGATCTGAATAAATTATGTTCACACCCAAACACACAACTTAAATTTGGTTGGTCATTTATGACCAGTTTAATATATAATAGCATTTCCTATATAATAATACCATGAACTACCATATATTCCAATTTTATGATTAGATGAGAATGACATTTAAGCCACAACTTGGCTCAACAGTAAGGCTAGTCATTAGTGTCTTAGTGTGGTGAATTCAAATCACACAAACAACCTCTTCAAAAATGAGAATAAGACTGCGTACATTTTAATGAGAGTGTCTCGAGCACTAAGTTGTCTTTTTATTTTTTTATTTATTTATTATGGTGATGACCTTTGACTCAAGTGTTTTATAAAATGTTCATGTTATTCAAACCAAGTACTTCTGTGGTTGTTCTTCTACTGTTAATTGTATACTCTACAAAGTGTGAAACTTCTCATCCCCACATTATAATCCCTCTTTAACTCTTTTTTGTCATCCATTCCTTCAATGATCCTATAAACCATTCATAAATCCAAAACTAAAGACAACAAGAATCATCAATGGAGGAGACTAATGCAAAGCACTTTGTTCTGGTTCATGGAATTTGCCATGGAGCATGGTGCTGGTACAAGCTAGCCACTCTGCTCCGGGCGGCGGGCCACCGTGTCACCGCCCTCGACCTGGGTGGTTGTGGGGTGGACCCAAGAAGGCTCAATGAGATGGCTTCGATCTCCGACTACTTGCAGCACTTGATGGAGTTTATGGCCTCTTTGCCTGATCGTGATGATGAGAAGGTGGTTTTGGTGGGGCACAGCTATGGTGGGCTTGGCATTTCTCTGGCTATGGAGAGGTTCCCTGAGAAGATCTCGGTTGGTGTTTTCATCACAGCCTACATGCCCAACTGTCAACATCCTCCTGCTACTCTCATACAAGAAGTAAGTAATACAAATTCTTCATTATAACCCTTACAACAACTCTTATGTGATTGATCTTTTCAGATTGTTTTCCTTAAAATTTTATGTTTCAAGTGTCAACTTGATAGCCAAAATTTAAGAAGAAAAATTATGTGCATAATTAATTACATGAAAAAATAATTTCTAGTGTTAAAAAATTTTATATTGAAACAAACGGAGGTTAAAAAGAAATACATTTACTCCAGTTAGGTATTTGTGTTGTTAGGTCTCAGTTTGTTGGGCCTATTTGGAAATCAATTTTGTTAATTTCGAATCATTCATCTTATAACATTTACTGAATATACTATCTATATAAAAAAATTAAGATAATTCTAAGAATTAGATAGTATCTAATCATCTTAATTTTTTAACTAGATATTTTGCTCAAGTAGTTCTCTTAAGCTAGTAATTGATATTATCAAGGTGGAGCCACCAAACTTAACAACAGCACGCCGAGCTAGAGAGAACCCATTTCGAACTCAAAAATTTAAAAAAATAAAAATAAAAATTTATTACATAGGTCTGCCTCATATTTTACATGATATGTTCTTACAATTCTATTAGTTATAGATCCATTATTTCTTATTTTTTTCCCTATATATTATATAAAACAACTAATATAATTGGAAGGGCACACAATCTAATTGGAATTCTTGAAAGACGGGATAATTTTTTCAAAAATAAATGTTAGTTAGTTGGTTTTTACACTAAATTGCTATTCTAACTCGAAAGTTAAATCCACTTTTTAAAAAAATAAATTTAAAAAATAGGTTTACATATCATTTTCTATACAATAATATTATTTATTGCTTTTGTTTATGGATTATATAGTTCTTTAAGAGGAGCTCATTACACTCTACTATGGATTGCCGATTTCCATTCGATCAAGGCCCAGAAAATCCACCGACATCAGTAATCTTTGGTCGAGAGTACATGGCCACCAATGTCTATCAACATTGCCAAACAGAGGTCAGTGTTTAGGGCAATTTAATGCTGTCGAGTAATTAAAATTATAAAATCCAAAAATTAATGCAGACGTAACTGAATTAGATTATTTTGCACAAATTCAGCTCTCCTATAGTGGACCCTACACCTAAAGTGAATCTACACAATATATTATTTTTTTTGATATTTTTTTGTGTTTAAATTTTTAATTTATAACATTATTAAAAAAGTTTCACATAAAACTGCACCCAAAAGGAGTTTAAGTGATATTTTTGTAACTAAACCATTTTAATGGGCATTTTGTATTTTTGTAAGAAGGTGATAAAAAAAAAAAAAAAAACCATATCATATTATTTTACATGAAATTTCTTTAAAAGTTAAAATAAAATGACTTTCACATAGTTTTCATATGAAACAAAGTGAAAAGGTTATATAAAAAATCATTTTCTCATATATATATATATATATATTTTTTTATACTAAACACGCAGAATAGACAACTCAAATTAATAAATACATGTGAGAATCATTTTCTTTTTGTTTAAAAAAAAATTACGCCCAATTTAATCCGCATCTAATGTAGATTAAATCCAAATGTGTAAATTACAAATACATTCCCTGAGATTTGATTAAAATATGAATCACCCCCTGTGGTTTTAGAAATTACATTTCACTTCCTGAGATTTCTAATTTCATAACAAATCATCCATTTTATTAATAAATCATTAAATCAATTAACAGTTTTTAATGATGTTAGAAATATGTTTCAATTAGTAATTTAGGTAATTTTATTATTGTATAGGAGAGCAATTATGAATTTCATTTTTTTAGTTAATTCTGTTAAATAAAAAATTCTAACAATGAGGTATTTATAATTTTCTAAATTATAGGGGGCAATCTGTTTTTTAAGTAAATCTCAAAGAGTATATTTGTAATTTGCCTGAACCTAAATTATATGCCTATTTCTATGCACTGTTCTTTGTCCCTTTTAATTTTATTAGTTCATACAGTTACTTTTACGGATATAAACAACCACATGAATCAATGAAATGTATATAAACTAAAAAAAAAAAAAGTGAATAAAAGGGAGTAAGTGGTCTTATCTATACTATATATTAAGTAAAATGGGGTTTTTAACCCAAAGTCTTATGGGAGCTCCAATCTTTCAGTCTAAATTTCTTGATTTTTTTATTTAAAAAAAAAATATTTTTAGCATTTATTAACTTCTCCCAACTCTCAAGACTTACCCTCATAATAACACTTTAATGCATTAACAACATCCAATCTATCAATCTAAATTTTCTTATTTTTTTATTTTAAAAAAGAAAAACCTTAGCATTTATTAATTTCTCCCAACTCCCAAGTCTTACCCTCATAATAACACTTTAATGCACTAAGAACAAGTATAAAAAAAATTCTTTGAAATCCAACACATATGAATTCTTTGAAAAGTCCCAACATATATGATTATTATCCCTCATAATAATACTTTAATGCATTATAAACAAGCATAAAAAAAATTTCTTGTATTATATAAGGAAAAGGGGGTTTCTAACCCGCAAGTCTTGTGGGAGATCCAATATTCCAATATTAATTTTCTAATTTTTTGATTTAAAAAAAATAACCTCAGCATTCATTAATTGCTCCCAACCCACAATCCTTTTTGATTTCTCTCATAGTTATTGCAGCACCTATAGCGATCCCGGGTTTTAACCCTTATTGTACAGTGATCCGGACTTGGTTCCGTAGATGTTAGCAGTTGTTCATTTCTAGTTTACATTCTTTCATACTTTGTATTTGAATTATAGGATGCGTTGGGCAAGTTTGTTACAAGTTGGTTGAGCTTAGGAACCAAAACTAGTTGCCCAGATTTTGGCCTGTCCGCTCGAGCGGATCTTTTGACGCTCGAGCGGGGACCTTGTTGTTGCTTGTCCGCTCGAGCAGGAGTTTTGGCGCTTAAGCGAGGAATACACCCATCCAGTATTTTCCTATGTAGTGTTGGACACTCGAGCGGGGTATTGGCTGCTTGAGCACGACGTTGTGAGTGACGCTCGAGCGGGGAGTTGGGCACTCGAGCGGGGTCCTGGTATGTCGAGATTCTGGGAGTGTGCATCCATCGCTCGAGCGGGAGTTTGGCCGCTCGAGCGGGAGTCTGTGAGTGGCGCTCGAGCGGGGGTTTCCACGCTCGAGCGGAGCGACTCTTATTTAAAAGCGAGATCCGACTTTTTTATCACTTTTTCCGACTTTTTTATCACTTTTTCAAGATCTTTTCTCTATCTTACTTTTCCAAAAAGCCATTTTCAGAGCTTCTCACTCTAAAGCCGGCCCTTCTCTCTTAGATTTGATCTAGTAGGAGTTGTTTGCTCACTTTTGGCCTTTACAAAAGTTGTGTTGATCGTCGAGGGTTACATTTTAATCTGAAAATTTCAGAATTTGGAGCATTTTGGTTTTGGTCTTCATCTCCATTGGAGCTCAAACGTTGAGGTAGGGATAACCTACTCCATCTTATGAACTTTGTCTTTGAATTTTAGCATTTTGATATGTTGGGGGTTGTCGGGTTATTTTGAGAAAGTTTAGGCCTTTGTGTAATTTTACAAAAGTTGGGGTTTTAATTATATAAACCTACATGCAAGTTAGGCATAGAGAAATGAGATTAATGTTGGGACATTGATGGAAATGGAACCTTAGGGTTGTTTTGTGAATTATGGCTATTTGCCCTAATTGGTTTAATTAATTAATGTATATAATTAATTAAAGAAAATGAGGAATTGAATTGAGAATGTTAAAATTGGGAATGTATGGCACTAAAGGGTGTAGTTGAATCATCTATTGCTCACCTAGGTGAAATGTTGATATATTATCCGTTTGTGCATTTATTTCTTGTTTAGAAATAATTGCTTGGATTACCGGTGGAGGGTAGTTTTGATTGTTGTAGACAATGCATAATGATTAGGCAAACTAAAACTAATCAATTGGATGTGTCATAGAGTATGACGGTTGATAGAATACATTAACTTTATGTATTGATGGATTATGCATATAACCAATGTGTTTATATGCATTATGTGTAGACGGTTGATAGGATACATTAATTTTATGTATTGATTGATTGCGTATATGATTCTGTGTTTATATGCATTGCTTGTGTATGAGAGGAGATGGGGGATGTACTCCACGGTTTAGGGGAAGATGGGGGATGTACCTCTAAACCGGTTAATGGTTATGGGAAGATGGGAGATGGACCCAGGGATGCAGCTCATATGCTCTCCCATTGGAGTAATGATACAGCTCATATGCTTATCTATTGAAGTGTTGATATAGCTCATATGCTTATCTATGGTAGTAGTGATATAGCTCATATGCTTATCTATTGAGATGTTTGTTTGATTTGATATAGCACTAAAATGTATATCATTTATGAAGTATGGAAGTGGTTTATGTGTTATTGATACAACACCAAAATGTGTATCCACCTTGGATTTCGAAAGCGTTTTAGTGATGAACTATAATCTCATCAAAGGTTTTGGCCAGAGTACTGAGCCTTGTTTTCAAACTCAATGTTGAATAAGAAATGGAAAGTGAATTGTAACATAGACCTGATTGTCATGGAATTGTAATAAGATGTAAATGAATGTACAAGTGTTGATCATTTATTAACTGCTAATCTTTTGGTCATTGTTCATAGTTGGTTTAGTATATTTCTACTGGGCTGTGGCTCACCCTATATAGGACACCATTTTCAGGTACATGAAGCATGCCACCTCCAAGGACATCGCTTGGGAGGCTAGAGGCAAGCAGATGTTTGTGGTTTTGGTTATCTTTTGTTGTATTATATGTAATTTCAAGCCAAGGGCTTAATGTGTATTTGAGTTAGTACTCTCATCTTTGTAACCAAGTGTTAGCTTGGGAAGCTGTAAGCCCATAGGGCATTTGATTCTGTTGTTAACAAGTAATGTTTCTTGTAAAGAATTACTCTGTGGAATAGAATGATGTTTGTCTCTTATATCAAAGTATGTCTAAATTGATGGGTTTAATGTTATTATTTTGAGGGCGTTACAGCACCATTTTCAACTTCTCCCATACACTATGGTTAGTAATGGGATTGTTAAATTATTCTTATAAAAAAAAATTTAAAAATAATTTGTATATTAAAAAATAATAATTTGTATATTAAAAATATCTAAAATAAATATAAATAACTATATCTATATATTATATAAGGAAAATGGGATTTCTAATGAGAAACTATAACAAGCCCGCAGGGGGACCTCGCTACAGCTTGGACTCGATTTGTTGTAGTCATGGTTCTTAATCTTGAACCAAAGAGTCCAAATCCGGCAAATCGTTTTTTGAAAACAGATTTTTTTTTTGAAAAGAAATGCCAAACATGGACTGCTTTGCCAGATACAGAGTTGCCACCTAAATGTTTTATAATGGAAAATTTAGGAAACCCTGACTCGGTACCAAATGCCATGTGTCCGTCATCACCAAAGTTGCCTCAGCTCGGGAACTTGGGTAGGATTGGGGAAAGTCACTTCGTGAGCACCCCCGCTCGCCCGGTCAAAGACTGGCCTCTACTAACCATGATATCTGTTTTTGAAAACATTGTGCGTTCTTATTCCGGTTATTAGCCTAGGTTACTATGTGATGCTCGCAGCAAACAAGTATAGACTGAGTCGCCTGAATTGGAACTAAACATTTCATGTTTGTTTGTTTGAAAATGGTTTGCTACCTGCAGGTAAGTTTAAAATGCAGATTTTGCCACCTTCAGGTGGGCTTAGAGAACATGATTTTGCCACTATCTAGTGGGCTTAAAACAAACATTTGATGAATTGCTCCAATCCAAATAACACAACCTCCACCCACAGGCATTCAAGGCAGTTATATCACATAAGCAGTTAGCCTCATGGTAAGCATGTTATTCATGGCAACACTCACATGCGTGCAAGGATGCTAAAGCATAAAACTCACCGAGTACTCCAAGCCAAAAAAGAAGCTAATTAGAAATCCATGCATGATCCTAAATATACAGGATTGCCTAATGCAACACATGCAAAAATGCAACTATAGCAGGCTCGGCTATCCTAAACATGGCATATGGAATGCTATAGCTATCATGTATTCAACTTGGAATTGAAATATAAATGCAGTTAGTATGATGCGCCGAGCCCGGTGCATGTAAAACAGATGAATGAATGCAAACATGCTATCATACTGTATGCTAACTGAAATATGCCCTAATCTAACCATCATAAGCAGGTAAATAAAAAGGAAGAAAGACGTGGGATTGGAAGACATACATCACACTCACCCACACTTATTACAATTATGCCCTCGCGCAGAGGGTCCAAATAAATATACAGTCCCGAATAAAAGAATAGTACAGTCCCAAATAATACAGTCCAAATAATGTACAAATTCCTAATTAATTAACAAATTAACTTAGAAAGCTGTAAAACTGGCATGCAAGCCAGGGACTGCCTTGATTCCGCTCCAGGTGATGAATGATGCATGTTCGGGTTGCCTTTACGCGGAAATCCACTGCGATGCCCCGATTAGCCTCTGTTTTGCAATGTTTCTTGAAAAGCGCGCCAAGCCTCGGAAGACTGCTGATTCTTGATATGCTGCAACAGAGAGCAGGAAAGGGGCATAGCAATGTATTTTCACAGATATATGCATGCCTCGATCCTCGTGCCACCAATCACGCATCTCGATGCATGATGGCCGAGGAGCCGAATTGCACAACTCAATATAGAATAAATGCATATGAATACCATAACAAAACCTAACTCCATCATGGATAATCCGGAGTGTCGGTGACTCGGGAATTGAGACACGTTCTGTCACTCGGAGTGCGGAACGTACCTCGTTTCCCATGCCTGGGCTAACTCCTATCCCGAACACAATGCGACATGCATGACATGCATGAAATGCGACTAAGATACAATTCTAACATACACAATGTCATGGAATGGCATACACGTTATACGAGGTAATACACAATCGGGTATACACAATGCTATGGATGAAATGGCATACGCAATGCAATAATGGGCTTACACCAACATGAGAGAGCCTCAGCCACACTCACGCAGGAGGCCATCAGATGAAAACGAGGCACCTCGAAATGCGTGCACGCAAACCGAGAACGGACCCTCAGGCACCGAAATGCCACTCTAATGAGACATGGCAAAGACATGGAATGTGGTATGCTAACATGCAAAAATTAGTGGCAAAACGAGGGGCAAAACAGCCCCGAAACGAGGCGAAATGACACCCGATGCACGGAATCTCTCCCGAAATGCAAAACTAGGTACATGAAATGGCCTACAGCTATACTAAACATGCGTAATCTGGACATGGAGTGAAAAAGTAGAAGAAAGGAAGACCCAAAATCAGCATTTTTTCAGTACAAAACATGGCCAAATAGTAAGCGAAAATAGGGCCAAAATGGCATACAAAAAAATGGCTCTGCAAGGGAGGCAATGAAGCAAGTGGTACATGCAATGCCCAAAAAGAAAAATACCCTTCTAAAACACTGAAGAGGGACCAAAAATATGAATATTTACAGTTTATGACAGCCTCCAAATCAGTATGAAAACATGCTCAAAATGCAATGCAAGATTAAGGGTATAACATGAAGTGCACAAAAAATTCATCAAATAGCCAAAGACCCTTAATGAAACATGACAAGGGGGTCAAAATATGGCCACTTTAAGTTCTGATCATGGCCGAAAAAAGAAGCTAAAATGAGCTAACAAAGCATGCAAAAATGGGGGCCAAAGAGGGGTATAATGGTAAGTGCCACATGGAGGCCCCCAACAGTGTTGAGCCCTTCTACAATGTTGTAGAGGGGCTCAAAATAAACCAACTTACAGTTTATATCATGCTCAAAAACAGATCACACATAGGCTAGAAAAATCATGCAAGATAATGGCATACAAGAGGGTATTGAAGCAAGTGCACAATGGGGGGCTCAAACAGGGTTGAGCCCTTAAACAAACATGAATAATGGCTCAAGAAAATGTCCCTTTCATTTAGGGTCGGAGCCCAAAACAGCAAGAAAATAGGCTAAGAAATTGTTGCAAAATAGAGCTAGAAAAGAGGGGAAGTGGACTTACCCTTGAAGACTAAAGCCTTGGCTGCCTCTTGGACCAAATTTGCTGCCTCCTAGCTGCTGGAAAGCCTCCCAAGGTGCTGGAAATGGAGTGGTGGGGGTGGTGCTTGGTGGTGATGAAGAAAAATGGGGTTGGAACTTGAGAGAATGAGAGAGATAAAGGGAGATATGTGTGAATATGCCCAAAGAAAAATTTCCAACCCTTTCTCTAGAGCTGGGAGGCCAGCTATATGGACAAGAATGGGGCCAAAATGGAGGGAAAAAAGTGAAGGGAAATGGCATCAATTTTCCCTCCAAAAAGAGTTCCCTCCGGATGCAGTTTTTAGAGGGAAAACAATGCACAGCTGTAATGCACTCAGTGTAAGGAAGCTGGCCGACCAGTTATCAAAGTTGCAGGTGGCCGGCCGGCCACCCCCTATGGCCGGCCAGCAAGGGACAAAATGGTCCAGAGGAATTTTTGGCCGGCCACCACAAAAAGGTGTCCTCCCATGTGTCCTCAACAAGACCCTGTGGTTGGAAATTGGCAACTGTAAAACAAGAGAGACAACAAGCCACTTTTAGGAGGGGTTCAAAAGGTTCAACAACAATTACTGGCCAGCCCTAGACTTTTAGGGTCCTCCCATGTGTGTACAACACAAATATGTGGTTTGGGGTTGAAGAAAATGGCCCTAGGGTGGTCAACATTGGCTCGGAAGTGAGAAAAACGGGCGTCGGAGGGCGCCGGAGGAATATAACTGGTTGCTGAGACAATTGCTGGCCTCCCACCCTTCAATGACCTTCCTGGTGATAAAACAGAGGTACCTACCAAAATTGAACGAAAACCGATGCAAAACGAATGCTCGGGGGCCAAAACACGCAGTTTGGGGTCCCGAAAACAGGCCGTTAAGTACCGAAAGTGGCGTTCGACCACGAAGTGGGTCTCTCAGACCTCAGTGTCCCTCAAAAGGGAGTAAATAGGATGCATGCCAAAAATCGGAGCAATCGGAGATGGTTAGGTGGTCCCGAACCAAGGCACACGGCCTGACGGCTCCGAAAACCGGGAACCAGGCTCCAAAATGGGCAAAATGGCCTACGGCCACGAAAAATAGCCCACGGCCACTGAGAGATGATCTACTAGACCTCTCCCTCCTTCAGGAAGAGAAACAGAGAAAATCGAGTTTGGTTCGCAAACCGAGGCAAGGCACAGAAGAGGGTTCGGAAGTCCGGAGGTAGGGCTCATGGCCGCGACTCTGAGACTTCTGAACGAGCACAATATGCAACATCACCGAGCGCTCAATCGGTCACGTCTGAGTCTTAAAGTCGGTCAAAAATGAGGTGTCTATAGTTGCCCCTCTTTGATAGAACTCGGAAGTCACAAGTGACGGGAGTGAATGTCAAAGCCCAGAGACGACCCATTTTTGACATGGCCGAAGACTTAGACAATCATACAAGATGAACAGAGATATGCCCGCAGGCGTGCCTGCAGGCAAAGGGGGCAAAATGCAAAGCGATATGCACGGAGCCAGATGTATGATCCTGCAAATGTAGCAAGCTGTAATGAAGCAAATATTTGCAAATAGATGCGACAGTTTTAAGCAAGAATGCAAAGCAACAACTACATTTCATGCAATTAAGAATGCGGAGAATTATTCAATTCTCGTCGCGTCTCACACGGAGAAGATACGATACCTGCGCGATTCGTCTGGTCGCACCAGCCTCAAATGAACCGTACATACAATATCGTGCCTGCAAAAGAGAGAAATTCAACAAGCACAATATGCTAACAACATATATTCAATGTGATTCCTGTGATTCCGAAAGTTTGGCACACGCGGCGCCGGTGGGTGAATACATCGCAATGCGAGAAAGGAACGTGCGTGACAACGCATGCTCAAGCACAAAGGTATGGCAATATCAAGAAACGTGCATGACAATGCAAGTATGCTCATGAGAATGCAAGTTATGTACACAACAATGCAAAACGAGCATAAATCAGGGTGCCCGTTTGTTGCGAAACAACGAGCAAGGAAACGCGCATTTCGGCGAAGGCGACTTGATCGCGGCCTCTAGTTCACCTCCCGGAGAGGTTACAACATGTTCAAAAAGGATACACTCTGATTTTGATGAGTAAAGATGAGACACATGTCAGAAATTGAAGCTGAAATTCTGGCGGAGCAATTTCGCGCCAGAAAGTGCACTTTTCTTGAACTTTTTCAGGTCCCGGGAACTCCAATCTTCCTCAAAATTTGCAGAGAGCTAGGTGAGCACATGGGGAACACCATCGGCCAGTTATTTTCCCCAAGGGAGGCCACCGGTCACTTTTCAAAAAGTAAATGGCCGGCCAGCCAGAAAAGGTGGCCGGCCGGCCACCTGCCCAAAATAATGGGCAATTTTATCTTTTCACCTCATTTTCTTTATATTCACTTGCCTAAACACTTCGAGCTCATTACCACAGCTGCGAAATCTTCTCCTCTTGCCTCCCAAACCATTTTCTCCTTCAGATCTGCACTCTATATGCGCTTTTCAACCCCCCACGCAAGTTGTTTTCGCGAAAACATTCAATTTCAAGCACTTTGGACCGATTAAATTTTGATTTCGGGGCTTCTTTTCTCATTTTCACCACTTGAGGTAAGTTTGTCTCAATATTTGGGAGATTTTCTCGAGGGTTGACTTTTGTTGACTTTTCCATTTCCCGAGAGTTGACTTTTGTTGACTTTTTCCAATTTTGGCTCATTTTTGCTCATTTTTGCTCCTTTTGCAGATTTTTCGGAATGGCGGGTAATTTTCCTCATGGTGGAGGTCCTCCAGGTGCCGGGGATGATTTCGATATTATGACCCTGCCCCCGAGGGTCCGCCCCTTTATTCCCGAGAGATACGCCCCGTCGATACATGTTCTTCCGCGGGCCATTTTTCGTCACTACACTGACTTTAATGATCGAGCACCCGTAGATCTACTTCTGCGAGAGCCGAAGCATCACCTCTCTTACGAGGCACGAGAGGTATTTTACTTCATTTTCTACATTTTTCGTGCATTTCGTGCCTTTGCCATGCTTAAACACACAGTTTAGCTTATGACATAGTACTTTGTTTGCATCTTGAACATGTGGCTTAAACACTTGAATCTCTGAACACTTGGCTCATTAATTAATTACGAACACAGCACACATTAGTTAAGAATTGAACACACGGCTCAAACACTGATTTGTCGAACATACAGCCTGAATTTGAAGGTGAACACATAGCACACACTGACTAAGAGTAGAACACGCAGTCCAAACTCTAATTTTCTGAACACACAGCTTGAATTGATGGTGAACACACAGCACACACTGATTGAGAGTAGAACACACAGCCCAAACACTGATTTTCTGAACACACAGCTCAAATTGATGGTGAACACACAACACACACTGATTGAGAGTAGAACACGCAGCCCAAACTCTGATTTTCTGAACACACAGCTCGGATTGAAGGTGAACGCATGGCACACACTGATTGAGAGTAGAACAAGCAGCCCAAACATTTGAGATGAACACGCAGCCCATATTTTGATGTCGAACACACAGTTCACACTGACAGAGTTTTGAACACACAGCCCAAACATTTGAGATGAACACGCAGCCCATATTTTGATGTCGAACACACAGTTCATTGTTGAGGTGAACATACGGCACACACTGATTGAGAATAGAATACACAGCCCAAACATTTGAGATGAACACGTAGCCCATATTTTGATGTCGAACACACAGTTCATTGTTGAGGTGAACACACGGCACACACTGATTGAGAATAGAACACGCAGCCCTACTTTATTTCGCACACAGCTTATTTACTTGCATTTGCACACAGCTCATCCATTTCATTTGCACACGGCTCATTCATTTCATTTGCACATAGCTCATCCATTTCATTTGCACACGGCTCATTCATTTCATACTGACACATGTATTCATTCTGAATGCAGGTTGGCTCTCGCACCGTGCGAGGATATGGCTCCCGCACCGTGCGAGGATATGGCTCCACTGCTGCGAGAGAGTGGTATGCCGAGCTCCCGGAGGCTGTCCGGGATTTAGTTGACTTAGCAGGGTTCGGGGCCTTCTGCATGGGGTTATCACATTGTCCTGCCAGTAGGACACTGTTAGCAGCTTTGGTGGAGAGATGGTGGGACACCACTAATTCCTTTCACTTTTCCGCCACCGGGGATTTGACCATGACCCCGCTAGATTTTGCTGTGCTGACCGGCCTGGACATAGGAGGTTGGTCCATTCCTTATGACGAGGATATGGGCGAATAGGAGGCCGCTTGGGAACATCTGCTGGGGACCCGCCCGCCTGTGGACAGAGCTTCTGGGAGAGTCCGTTACACCTGGTTCTCTTCCCATTTTCGGAGGGAGGGGATGGAGCCCGGGTCTCCTGAGGAGGTGGAGCAGTATGCCCGCGGTTTCCTTATGTTCCTCTTCGGGACGACTCTGTTTGCCGATAGAGGAAACACAGTCGGGCTATATCTCTTGAGCGCTCTGGTGGACCTATCACAGGTCGGTCGGTATGACTAGGGTGGTGCCGGCCTGGCTACCCTCTATTGCTACATGAGCGCGGCCTCCCGCGGGCAGGGGGATTCACTTGGCGGTTACTGGAGAGCCTGGGAGGTGCTTTCTGTCCTCTTGATTTACATTTCTGTTCCTCATTACTTGTACATTGCACACACAGCGCACTTTACATTCTATATTTTGCCCTCAGCACTTTGTATTTACATTCTGTACTGCTTTCGTCAGTTATGGGTCTACGTATATTTTCCCACGTTAGCCCCAGAGTTGGTAGTGGCAGGACCCCTCATGACCCCATACTCATTGGTATTCGAGGGCCAGCATCGGCCGAGACCCTGAGAGACTCTTTTCTATTTGCGGTGGTATTTTGACACTATTCGGATGACAGAGGTATTTCAGAACTCTCAGTTCCTTCCATTTTCATCTTTGATTTGCCCTGTATATTCCCGATTTCTGATTGGTTTATGCACTGGTTATCCGCAGATTACATGGCAGCCTTGGGCGCGCTTGGGTGATGGTCTCCGATTTCAGTATGCTGGAGGATCGGGCGCCTCCCAGTACAGGTTCCTGCTCGAGGGACCGGTTGGTAGAGCATGGTTCTTGGGGGAACGCTTTCTGCGCCAGGTATGGGGGTACACTTCTCAGGATCCTCCCGCATCGCCTCCAGCCACTATGCGGACTGCTGATAGACTCTCTACCCAGGATGTCGTTAGTGCTATGCTGGGCACCGATGCTTTGCTACATCTCACGGAGGGGGATTATGCCACTTATCGTCACACATATCTGATGCCTCCCTTGACGGGAGTGCGTACTCCATCACTGAGGCCTGTTGATGTACCATCTTCGAGTCAGGCTCGTGCTACGGATATCCCTTCCTCCAGCAGGGCTGGTACGTCTAGAGGTGGGGGTGGGTCGATTCCCCCGATTCCTCCGACTCTTCATCATCCTGGGTGGCCAGACATGCCGACCGAGTTGACGAGTTGGCGATTCGGGGTTCCTTACTAGGTCTCGCTAGAGCCTCCTCTTCCTGACCACAGATATGTCAGAGACCTTGATTCACCACCGGTATGTTTTACAGCTTTGATTTATCAGTCGGATATTTGGACATTCATTCCTTTACTGATAGTTTTGCATTTGTATCTGTAGCCTCCAGTTGAGTACATGGATGAGATGCTTGGGATGCTGGCCACATTCGAGGGCATGATCCTACGGAGGGAGGCACAGCTGGCCATTATGGGTGTATAGGTACTGTTCATCTTTCTCGCATTTATCATATTTCCTGATGACACGCTGGTTTTGAACATTCTACTGCATTGATAGGCCACTTGTGTAGAGCACATCTGACACACACCTTACTCACATACTGTACCATGCATCTGCTTTTCATATTTGAACTGATGTATTGAACTCTTCATTTTCAAATGCCTCCTGTATATGCTCCGCCGCGGGCCGGGCCACCCGGGCCTTCTCAGGGAGGTCGATCGTCTGGATCTTTTCGAGGAGCTGGGCCATCCGGGCCTTTTCAGGGTGCTGGGCCATCTAGGCCTTTTTAGGGTGCTGGGCCATCTAGGCCTTTTCGAGGAACTTGAGGAGCCGGGTCATCTCGCAGACGCAGGGCACATGTCATAGAGGCGGAGCCTGATGAGGAGGAGGAGGAGGTCGCAGACCGCGAGTCAGAGACATCTGCTGAGGAGGGGGACTTTGGTCTTGGTTCCGGGAGTGGAGGCGAGGCTGAGGGAGATCCTGAGGATGACAGCTTCGACCCGGACGGTGATGATGGTGCAGAGGTCGTCCCGCAGAAGAGGATGAGGGGGGCTCCTCATTCCCGCTCCCGAGGATATTGATGCTGCTGTTTCCTACTTTATTTTCCTTTTTGCTAGTAGTTTGTAGCACTTTGCATATTATTAGGCAGTTTTATTTTCTGTAAAACTTGTACCTTTATTTTGCTGTAAAACATGATGGAATGAAACAGCTTTTCGAAAAGGTGTTGTATTTGAAACTCCTAGCATCGCATCGCATCATTTTGCACAAAAATGAAATTGAATGGAAATGTGCCTTGTGTATTTACCGGGTCAGGTAATGAACCGACGCAACAAATCAAACAACTCGACTCACTAAGAAATAACAGAATCTTAGCAAGTTTACAACTCGATAAGCAAAATACAACAATGTTAACGACTGGATAAACAAGACTTAACAAAATTGCGTAAACAAAGGGTAACAACTCAAAACACAAAATACGACAGCTCGACAAACCTTACAACTCGATAAACAAAACGACAACTCGATAAGCAAAATACAACAATGTTAAACAAAATAGAGCGTACTTCGGACGGACGATCTGGATGATGGAACGCATTCGAAACTGAGAGAAATGGAGGCCTTCGACATTCCTGATGCATCAAAATGCCTCAAACTTCTTTCCGGAAAGCAAAACAGGACCAATAAACATGGCCGGCCACATTTTGCATCTGGAGACTGAAAGGTGGCCGACCGGCCAGTTTTTGAAACAAAGATGGCCGGCCTGCTAGAATAGGTGGCCGGCCGGCCACTTTTTCCTGCAGCCCACAGACTTCTGACACTTGTCCTTCGAATAGTGTTTCACCCCCTATAAAAGCTCCAACTTTGGAACTTATTCATTTCATCACTGCTTTGCACAAAAATGGAGGCATTTCTCGTAGAAAATCTCACATCTTGGATCTCCTCTTTAGATGGCTCGGAAAAGTTGAACTTTTGGGGTTTTGGCTTGAACGCACTATTCACGCTGGGCCGGACTCCACTGCACCTTCCTTTCTTCCATGCCGCGGTGAGATTTTGGAACCCGGTGACGCATGTCTTCAGCTTCGGAGGGCAAGAGGTATGTCCCACTTTTGAAGATTTTCAAGTGTTGATGGAGTCTGACCGTTCAGAAGAGATCTTGCCTCAGTCTCGTTTTGGCCATGCCCAAGCTTTAGGGTGGATGTGCGGACTCACCGCGTATGTCGCTCGATCCCTGACCTCTAACGGGGAGCTGGATATCCTTGGCTTGATTAATTGTTTTTCCGGTGTCGGCGACCGCAGTGACCGTCATTGGCAAGGTTTCCGACAACATGCCCTCTGCTTGTACATGCTATCTCACTTTCTGTTTGTCTCGGGCTCCAGAGGAGCTAGCATCCGATTGATTGAAGTTGCTCAAGGCTTGAAAGAAGGAAAGAGTTGCATCGCCATGACATTGGCCGAGACACTGATGGGCTTGGACGCTTTCTATCACCGGGAGACAACCAGATTTGCAGGGAGTCCACTACTGCTGCAGGTAATGTTTCCCACCCAAGCTCACATATGTATTTGCTCACATCATTCGGCCCTCAGGCTCGGTTTTTCTCGGAAAACCCTCATCTTACTTTTCTCTCATCGCACATCTCTCTATTCTTTATTCTCTCATTTTTCATCCATCCCCAGATATGGTTGATGGATAAATTGCAAGTTGTGGACTCTTGCCCTGCTTACTCAGCCCGCGGCTATTTCTTTCGACAACGCCTAGTCGACGCCCTTGATGAGGGATGGTGGTTTGAATGGATGTGCAATTTGTCTACTGATCGCATTGCTTGGCGCTGTCCTTGGCTTAACCTACCGGCGATGGGCTATAGCATGTTCCAGGATACTGGGATCCGGTTGATCGGCTTGACTCACTGTGTATTCTATTTCCCATTCCGTATTCTGCGCCAATTTGGTCATGATCAGACTTGCCCTCCGGAGGGGAATGAGTACCCGGTCACTTTCCCGGTCCGAGGTGCACACCTTGCCCGACATACTACGGCTTGGAGGACTAGAGAGCTCCTGTCCCCCGCCCCTATTTTCAGTTGCACTTTGTCTGACGAGTGCTGGGATTGGCTCAACGAGGAGTCACAGATTGGGCCCAGCTTGGCATCAGAGGCTTTAACCAGCTCTGGAAGGGGACGCAGGGACACCTGACTTGACTATGCCCCGGATTTATTGCTTTACTAGTACTTTCAAGTTTTCATTATGAATGTAATAAAAAGCAACTTCAATTGTATGCAAGAGCGAGAGAACTCTGTTTTGAAATCAATGAAATTGAAGGTTGTGGTACTGAAAATTCTCTGCTTTGGTCCAAAAATGGTCTTAGTTGTGAAAAGATTAATTTTGAGCAAAGTCAACTTTTATTAAAAATTTTCAAAACTATTTTTGATGTGGATCAAAACTGGACACGCCTGAGATCTGTCACTGAGATGCACAACCCCGGATCCGCAATTGGAAAGTTGCCCCTAGTTTGAAAGGTACCGCAGCACTTCGTTGCAACGGAAAGTTGGCCCTAGTCTGAACAGCACTATACCGGAGATCACGATAAATGCTGATGAATAGAGATGTCTGAGACGATCAAATGGACAAAGTTGATCGGGGAAAAGATTGTGGCTGAACTTCAAGATGAAGCTGCCTACGTATCCCAAAGATGGGAATCAAGCCTTACGTAGTTCAGGCTTAGGTTCGCTCGGGTATTTTCACTCTCCTTTTGCGCTCTAACTTTTGCCAAGGCCGCCCTTTGCGGGTTTTCAACCTTGCGAGCTCAGTTTTTATAATTTCGAATTTTCCATGCTCTGAGTCTTGCCTAAGTCGCCCTTTCGGGTTTTCGGCCTAGCGAGCCTCTCAGGGGTAGTATTTCTTCTACTTGTCCATGTTGATCGGTTGGGAAAACTCTAAGCCATCTAGATCCATCAGAACCACAGCTCCACCTGACCAGATTGACTTGATAATGTAAAGACCAGTCCAATTGGGTCTGAACTTGCCCCTTGGGTCGTGGATGGGAGCTCGGTTGTCTTTGAGCACCAAATCTCCTTCTTTTAAATTCCTGGACTTAACCTTCTTGTTGAAAGCCCGGGCAATTCTGCGTTGATAACCATGGACGTGGTACAGTGCTTTCAGCCTCCTTTCATCGAAGAGCATGAGTTCCTCAAATCTGCTCTGCTGCCAATCCGCTTCGGTTATCTGACACTCAGCCAATACTCGTAATGACGGGACCTCAATCTCAATAGGTAGAACGACCTCCATCCCATAAACCAATGAGTATGGGGTCGGCCCAGTAGAAGTTCTGATTGAAGTCCTGTAGCCCCACAGAGCAAACGACAGCTTATCTGGCCAGTCCCGGTAGGTTTCCACCATCTTTTGTAATATGCGCTTGATATTCTTGTTGGCGGCCTCAACTGCTCCGTTGGTTTGCGGCCGGTAAGTAGACGACTTATGAAAAGCCACATTGTATTTCTCCAACAAGTCAATCACCTCTTTCTTGAAGTGGGAACCATTGTCTGAAACGATTTCATTTGGGACTCCATAACGACAGATGATGTTGTTTCTGATAAATTTTGCGACATGCGAAGCCTTCAACACCGCATAAGATTGGGCCTCAACCCACTTTGTGAAATAATCTATCGCTACCAAGATGAACTCATGCCCATTCGACCCCTTCGGCGTAACAGCTCCGATTACATCAATTTCCCAGACAGAAAACGACCATGGCGAAGTCATGTTGTACAACTTTGACGGCGGAATGTTCATGCGGTTTGCATGAATCTGACATTTGTGGCATCGCCGGACGAAACCAATACAATCCTCCTCCATGGTGGACCAGTAATAACCCTGTCTGAGGATCTTCCGTGCCAACATTACCCCATTCATGTGTGCACCACATTCTCCCCCCGTGGATGGCTTCCATCAGACGCTTTGACTCTTCGGCATCAACGCACAGTTTATGCATTCCCAGATGACCCCGTTTATACAGTTTACCCCCGCAGATGATGAACTGCACTGCTATTCTCCTGATTGCCCTTTTGTCTTTGGCATTTACCCCTGGCGGGTATGTTTCTTTCTCCAAGAAATTCCAGATGTCGTAATACCAGGGGTGTTCGTCCTGAACTTCATCTATGGCTGCAATCGACTCATAGGCAGGTGCAAATTTCTGGTCGATGATGACTGGACGCATCCGGACTCCACACGGGATGTCTATCATAGAAGATAGAGTTGCTAAAGAATCTGCGAACCTGTTGTTCTCCCTTAGTAGATGAGTAAAACTTAGCTTCTCAAACCGAGGAATCAGCAAGTCCAAGGTTTGGTGATACATCATCATCTTTTCCTCTTTCACTTTCCAGTCTCCTTTAGCTTGAGACACAACAAGGTTCGAGTCCCCAATGACGTCCAACCGTCTTGCCCTTAGTTCCAGGGTTGCTTCTAGACCAGCGATGCACGCCTCATATTCTGCTTCATTGTTCGAGACTTTGAATCGGAGTTTGAAGGCGAGAGGGATACGGGAATTGTCGGGTGCTATCAGCAACACTCCTATCCCATACCCATGTTGATTTGACGCTCCGTCAAAGTACATCGTCCAAGTTTCATCGTCGATATGCAAAATTGATTCATCCGGGAACAGGTACTCAACCGCTTCATCCCCCTCATCCGGGTGGTCGGCAAGGAACTCTGCCACTCCTCTTCCTTTCACTGACTTGCGTGTCACGTATGTGAGATCAAATTCGGAGAGCAATAGCAACCAACGAGCTAGCCTACCTGTAAGTGCTGGTTTCTCGAAAAGATATTTGATGGGATCAAGTCGTGAAACCAATATTACAGAGTGAGCTAACAGGTAGTGCCGCAGCTTCCTGGTAGCCCATACCAAAGCTAAGCAAGCCTTTTCCAGTGGAGTGTAGCGGGTTTTGTACTCTAGCATCTTCTTGCTAAGATAGTAGATAGCTCTCTCCACCTTGTCTTCTAATTCTTGTGCAAGCATGCAGCCCATTGTAGTTTCAGTTACTGACAGATACAAAATCAACGGTTTCCCTGGTTCTGGTGGTGATAAAACGGGCGGGTTCTGTAGATATTCTTTAATCTGTTCAAATGCAGCTTGGCATCGGCCGTCCCATTGGAACTTCTTTCCTTTCTTGAGGAGGCCAAAAAGTGGTTCACAAGTCAAGGTTAATTTTGAAATAAACCTTCTTATGAATTGCACTTTACCCAGAAAGCCTCGCACCTCCTTTTCAGTCCTTGGTGGTGGCATTTCTAAGATGGCCTTGATTTTGGAAGGGTCGACCTCGATGCCCCTTTGTGTAATCAGAAACCCCAGCATTTTTCCCGCTGTAACACCAAATGTATATTTTTGAGGGTTTAGCCGCAACCGAAATTCCCTGATCCTTTGAAAAAACTTGTGCAAGGCGGTGTAGTGGCCCTCTCTTTCTTTGGACTTGACAATCATGTCGTCCACATACACCTCAACCTCTTTGTGGATCATATCATGTAGTATTGTGGTCGCGGCTCGTTGATAAGTAGCTCCAGCGTTCTTCAACCCAAACGGCATTACCCTGTAGCAGTACGTCCCCCACGGGGTGGTGAATGCAATCTTTTCCCGGTCTTCGGGTGCCATCACTATCTGGTTGTAACCTGAGAAGCCATCCATAAATGAGAGCAAAGCGTGCCCTACTGTAAAATCTACCAACTCATCGATGTGCGGCAAGGGGAAGTCGTCTTTCGGACTAGCTTTGTTCAAATCCCTGAAGTCTACGCACACCCGGATCCTGCCATCCTTCTTCGGCACTGGAACTATGTTGGCCAACCAAGTCGGATACTCGGATACTAGCAGGAAGCCTGCATCAATTTGCTTGGTGACCTTTTTCTTAATCTTAAGAGCCCAGTCCGGGCGGATCCTCCTCAGTTTCTGCTTAACAGGTTGGGCCTCGGGGTCAAGGGGGATCCGGTGCTGTACAATCTCAGGATCGATCCCAGGCATGTCTTCGTAGGACCACGCAAAAACATCTTTGAAATCTTTTGATAAAGCGACTAAGCGCTCGCGTTCCTTTGAAGACAACGTGGACCCGATCTGGACCAGCCACGGGTCCTCCTCAGTACCAATGTTCACGGTAATGATTTCATCCATCAATGGTTTGACAAATCTCTCTTGCTCTTGCTCAATTAAACGTTGTAAAACCAGAGGAACTTCATCCTCTTCGTTTTCATCAAAATTTTGAAATTCTGAATTAATGCAATAAATTAAGGGCATAGAAAAGTACTCGGAAACCACAGATATTTCATTCTCATTAGGCACATCCAAATCGTCCGATTCATTTACAACAGACTCAAATGAAAAGGAAAAAGATGACCTAGACAGGACTGTGGTATCCGGGTTAACATCCCCAGGAGTACCAGACTCAGACTCAGTCGAGTTGGAACCTGATTCCGACTCACAGAACTCGGTGGAATCAGATTCCGGCTCACTACCTGACCCGGTGCTGCTGGACAAAAATCCCTCCTCGTATTGCCAAATGAGAGAGGGTGCGATAGATGCATCCAAGATAGCTGCTGGTTGGCTCGCAGCCGTTTTATCCCCAATCATGGAAACCGCGAAGTTATCCCCCAAGCACTTATGGTCGATCTGAGGATCAGAAAGTAGACATGCCAGCGCTACCCCCATTTCAAATTCTGTGCCCTTAGGATCTGCTGCCTTGCACTGCTCAACCTTGGCTGATGGGTCTGTCTGCTTTGTGGCAACGTCATTCCCGGATAGTTGCAGGTCGAAGAAGATCTCCAGGCATGGCATGCGCTTCTTCTCCGTGTTTATCCACGGCTCTGGGAAGCCGCAAAATGGAAAGTCCTCTCCCTCCCGGACGAAGCGTCCGTTCAGGGTACCCTGGATGGGCCTGTGCATTAATTCAAAAGGCTTCCCAGCCTGCTTCGCTCTGGCTCTGCCGGCCATTTCCTTTCCTTTCCTCACCCAGTCCTCTTTGGTGGGCAGATAGCCCAGTCTAAAGGTATGCGGGTTGTGTGGCACTTCGGCCAATGCTGCGACTCCTTTCCTACCGCTTCGTCCTAATCCCATCTCGGGGATGTGTTGTAGCTTGTTCATGAGGTAGACGGATTGAGCACTGACGTACACACCTTCATTCACAGCCATAATATTCTGCACCACCCGGGCCTCAGCCAAAGTGAACCCCGATAAAAACACATCTTTCGTGCCATGCTCGATTTCCAAAACTGGCGTAGACACTTCCGGCGGCAGATGGATGGATGAATTTCCGAAAACAATAGCTACCCCCTTCCCATGAGGGTATTTCAACATCTGATGTAAAGTGGAAGAGACTGCCTTTACTTGGTGCAACCACGGCCGCCCCATGAGTAGATTAAAGGTTGCGGGAATGTCCAAGACATGAAATTCGATGTTGTGTTGTCCCGGACCAACCTGAGTCTGAATTTTGACAGTCCCCATCACTTCTCTGCTAGTATTATCGTATGCTCTGATCACCTGAGTAGTCGGCACGAAGTCCGCGGGCTTCAACCCGATTGCATACGCTGTTCTGACTGGGCAGACATTGATGGCAGACCCGGTATCAACAAGTACCACAGGTATCCACTTGTCTCTACATTCCACGGAAACATAGAGGGGTTTGTTATGATTTGTGCCCTCAGGCGGTAGTTCTTTGTCTGAAAAGGTTAATGCCGGGGAACCTCCTCCCGGAAAAACCAGCCCAACCAGTTGCTCTGGTGTAGTGTCTATAGAGAGTTTGGCCTTGTCCATAGCAGATAGGACAGCCTGTCTGTGTACTCGCGACGCCATAAGCAGTCCCCAGATGGAGATGTCTGCTTGTATCTTCTTCAATTGCTTGAGCACAGCTTCTTCTTCAATCTGTTTCTCCTTCTATTTCTCAACTTCTTTGTCTTTCCCAGACGCCTCAGGTTGGTCTAAGTGCTGGGGCTTGAAATATCGCCCGCTCCTGGTCATATGGCTCACCTCATCGAGGTACCACGTGTCATCTGGTTGAGTGCCTGCCCAATCTTCGTCTGTGTGGGCAAGACATAAGTCATCGTCTTCCTACCACATCCCGTCGGCAGCCGACAGACACCTGTCCGGCTCCGGTATGATCGTGCTCGCAGCATCTTCAGTTCTCATGCCCGCAGCATTTCCAGTTCCCGTGCACACAGCACTCTCGACCCCCACATGGGCCTTAGCTTTTCTGATTCTCTCGGAATCCTCGATTCTTTGTTGTTCCAACTGTGTCAGTACAGCTGGTGCTCCAATATTCCCTGCATTCACAATCCCCAAATTCTGAGCGAAATTCTTAGTGCCGGCGCTCTCCGGCGGTGTATTCTGACTCTCGGCCCTTCCGGCCATCACTGATACTCTTGCCTCTGCCGGGCCCTGCTCTGATTGAAATTCTGCAACGTTTGGCTGATCATCTAACCATCCGGTAACTTCTGCCGACTCCTCATAGTCGAACCAGTTGATTGCAGCATCCCCTGATTCTTGGCCACTGAAGAACTGGAGGTTGGCAAAGTCCTCTCCCACAACTGTTAGATCATCTGTTCCCCTTTCAAATCTGTCTCCCTGAATCACACATAATTCTGCTCTTTCTGGCAGCCCCGCACTCAGCTCAGACCGGCCCACTGATTGGATGTATTCACTCGAATCATAAGCTCCTTCATCAAGATTCCCGGACTGTTCAATCTCAGACTCAACAACCCCGCTTCCCTCTGAAACCTGCCCTATCCCATCTTCGGTGGTCACCACCATTGGCTTAGATTGGGTTGTGGAGATGTCCATCATGCACAAGTCAGTGCAGACAGGAAGGATCACCTCCGGCTTAGGTAGGTAGGATGAGGTGATATAGATACTAGGATCGTAAGGCACGACCCCAGTTTGGATGAAGTTGATTCTGTTGGGAGGAGGGGCTTGGTTATGCGGTGGGAGAGGATTTGTCGTGACGTTGGGTTTTTCGGGAGGCGCGATCACCTGCTTGTCAATAAGATCCTGGATCTCATGACGCAATCTATAACAACGGTCGGTGTCATGACCGTGCTATTGGTGATACGCGCAGTATTTTGCTGGGTCATGAAAGGGAGGGAGTGGATTTGGTAGTGGCCTCGGCTCTAGGGGCATCAAATGCTTCTTTCTGATTAATACCCCCAGAGCTTTGAACAGGGGCATATATAGGGGGGTGAAGGTTCTTTGGCCTCTAGGTTGATATTTGGTGTTTTGGGTGTTGCTTTCAGATGCGCCAGAGAAAGGCGTGGCTGTCATGGGTTTTGGAGGAGGGGGAGTGGTGGTGACCATGCTCACCTCTGAAGCTCGTGCAGTTGCAGCGCCACTCGGGCCTGCGTTATTGTTACGGTTGAAAGTCCTTCTGGGTTGCTCCTTATCCTGGTCGATCAGACCTTGTTTTATGGCATCCTCGATCTGCACCCCCATCTCATGTAAATCTAAGAAGGTAGGAAAGGGGAGTACGATCATCTTCTGTATCAATTTCGGTTGGAGATTACGTACAATCATCCTGATTTGATCTTTGTCTGTAGGCCTCAAAGTCATCATTGATGCCTTTGGCCTCCAACGAGTTACGAAGTCTGAGAAAGTCTCCTTGGGTTCCTGCCTCATCGTTTCGAGATCACGGGTTGTAATCTCGATCTGTGTATTGTACGAGTACTGTGCGACAAAGGTCTCAGCCATCTCATCCCAACTTCTTTTTACCTCATCTTCTAACTTCGCGTACCAGATGGCTATCACACCTGACAAAGTTCGGCCAAACAGAGAAAGCTTTTGTGGTCGGGTCAGGCCCATTGGCCGCAGAATGTCCGAGAATAGCCGAAGATGGACCATGGGGTCTCCGGACCCATCGAAGCGGTCAATTTGTGGCATCTTGAATCTGTCTGGTAATGTTACGGCTATATCGGTGTACCCATCTTCGATGTCTGGAATGGCTTTCACCCCTTGTGACTTCTTGAAAAGCTTCTCCAGCTTACTCAGTTTTAGAGCTGTATGGTCGATTTCGAAGTCAAAGGGAGACTCCGGGTGGTTGGGTGTATGAGTCTTGGACAGTTGAGGCGGAAGTGGAGGCGGAGCCAGCCCCGTTGGAAGGCCTGTGTCCTCTTGAGTATTCTGGACATTGGGTAGGGTATTCTGGGTGTTCGGCAGGGTATTCTGACCAGTAGGTGCCTACTTGGGTAATGGAGCCCCGGGTGGAGGAGGAGCCTGATGTGAAGCAGATGCCGCATTTTGCTGTTGTAGCCTAGTGATCAGCTCGGCCTACTGGGCCATGACGGTGGCCTGTTGCTTAGAAAATTCCGCTTGGCGGATGGCATCCTCCTGCATCTGTCTCATGCTCTCTTGCATCTGACGCATCATTTCCTCTATCCCGGCCATATCTTGTTGGTCCAGCTGACTGACCGGTAAATGTATCTCTATGGTAGATACAGGAATCTCAACCTGACTGTTTGCTGCCAAAGTAGCCCGCTGCCCCAGTAATCCCTGCTCTGACACACTGCGCCTTCTCAGCCTTCTTCTAACAACTAGGGGTAGAGAGTGGAACATTGGATGTCCGTCAACTAGATCCTCGGATCGATTGAGTCGGCGACCTCGTGTCCAAAGTGCTTAGGGAATGTCTACTGGTTCGGAAGCAATCGTGCTAAACTGCCCCCTAGCAAAAAGATAAATAAAGCGAAAAGAAAATAAATAACCAGATAAACGGACAGCATAACAGCTTAAATTAAATACATAACACACAGTCGGGCATACAACACACGGTTGATAAGCTGAAAACACACAGTCCTCAATCACTGATCACTGTTCCTGTATCACTGTTCCCCAAAACTGAATCTGATATCCGTAGACAACTGATTCTCAGATACTGACTGATGCCCGCAGGCCTGATGCCCAAACTCATAAACTGATACATGCATTCCCTGTAGAGACGTACTCTAACAAGCACATAGCAGATAAGTGAGAGCCAAAACACCCCTATGTTGGGGTAGGGTTTCCCTGTCCTATTTTGTCAGGAGCCAGGATTTCACTACACACACAGCGGTTTCAAACAACCTATAAACGGGTAAGCAACCTGTCCTAGTTTGGAATGGTCACTATGGATCCGAATATGCACTAGGTCGAATGCTCAAAAAGGGTGCCCCGGTAAAACCAGGGTTTGTGTTCCCATACTGGTATGGACATGCCTTGACAAGACGAGCCGCCGGCAAACCGCTCAGGAATAGCAGATGGCAAACACGGTATCCTAGGCGCACCAATGCAAATGCAATGCAAAGAAACACACAAGTGTAGTCAAAACCAGATATCATGAGTTCGAGTCAAGTTCTCTAAGTCCCCAGCAGAGTCGCCAGAAACTGTAACAAGCCCGCAGGGGGACCTCGCTACAGCTCGGACTCGATTTGTTGTAGTCACGGTTCTTAATCTTGAACCAAAGAGTCCAAATCCGGCAAATCATTTTTTGAAAACAGATTTTTTTTTTGAAAAGAAATGCCAAACATGGACTGCTTTGCCAGATACAGAGTTGCCACCTAAATGTTTTATAATGGGAAATTTAGGAAACCTTGACTCGGTGCCAAAGGCCATGTGTCCGTCATCACCAAAGTTGCCTCGGCTCGGGAACTTGGGTACGATTGGGGAAGGTCACTTCGTGAGCACCCCCGCTCGCCCGGTCAATGACCGGCCTCTACTAACCATGATATCTGTTTTTGAAAACATTGTGCATTCTTATTCAGATTATTAGCCTAGGTTACTATGTGATGCTCGCAGCAAACAAGTATAGACTGAGTCGCCTGAATTGGAACTAAACATTTCATGTTTGTTTGTTTGAAAATGGTTTGCTACCCGCAGGTAGGTTTAAAATGCAGATTTTGCCACCCTCAGGTGGGCTTAGAGAACATGATTTTGCCACTATCTAGTGGGCTTAAAACAAACATTTGATGAATTGCTCCAATCCAAATAACACAACCTCCACCCACAGGCATTCAAGGCAGTTATATCACATAAGCAGTTAGCCTCATGGTAAGCATGCTATTCATGGCAACACTCACACGCGTGCAAGGATGCTAAAGCATAAAACTCACCGAGTACTCCAAGCCAAAAAAGAAGCTAATTAGAAATCCATGCATGATCCTAAATATACAGGATTGCCTAATGCAACACATGCAAAAATGCAACTATAGCAGGCTCGGCTATCCTAAACATGGCATATGGAACGCTACAGCTATCATGTATTCAATTTGGAATTGAAATACAAATGCAGTTAGTATGATGCACCGAGCCCGGTGCATGTAAAACAGATGAATGAATGCAAACATGCTATCATACTGTATGCTAACTGAAATATGCCCTAATCTAACCATCATAAGCAGGTAAATAAAAGGGAAGAAAGACGTGGGATTGGAAGACATACATCACACTCACCCACACTTATTACAATTATGCCCTCGCGCAGAGGGTCCAAATAAATATACAGTCCCGAATAAAAGAATAGTACAGTCCCAAATAATACAGTCCAAATAATGTACAAATTCCTAATTAATTAACAAATTAACTAAGAAAGCTGTAAAACTGGCATGCAAGCCAGGGACTGCCTTGATTCCGCTCCGGGTGATGAATGATGCATGTTCGGGTTGCCTTTGCGAGAAATCCACGGCGATGCCCCGATTAGCCTCTGTTTTGCAATGTTTCTTGAAAAGCGCGCCAAGCCTCGGAAGACTGCTGATTCTTGATATGCTGCAACAGAGAGCAGGAAATGGGCATAGCAATGTATTTTCACAGATATATGCATGCCTCGATCCTTATGCCACCAATCACGCATCTCGATGCATGATGGCCGAGGAGCCGAATTGCACAACTCAATATAGAATGAATGCATATGAATACCATAACAAAACCTAACTCCATCATGGATAATCCGGAGTGTCGGTGACTCGGGAATTGAGACACGTTCCGTCACTCGGAGTGCGGAACGTACCTCATTTCCCGTGCCCAGGCTAACTCCTATCCCGAACACAATGTGACATGTATGACATGCATGAAATGCGACTAAGATACAATTCTAACATACACAATGTCATGGAATGGCATACACGTTATACGAGGTAATACACAACCGGGCATACACAATGCTATGGATGAAATGGCATACGCAATGCAATAATGGGCTTACACCAACATGAGAGAGCCTCAGCCACACTCACGCAAGAGGCCATCAGATGAAAACGAGACAGCTCGAAATGCATGCACGCAAATCGAGAACGGACCCTCAAGCACCGAAATGCCACTCTAATGAGACATGGCAAAGACATGGAATGTGGTATGCTAACATGCAAAAATTAGTGGCAAAACGAGGGGCAAAACAGCCCCGAAATGAGGCGAAATGACACCCGATGCACAGAATCTCTCCCGAAATGCAAAACTAGGTACATGAAATGGCCTACAGCTATACTAAACATGAGTAATCTGGACATGGAGTGAAAAATAAGAAGAAAGGCAGCCCAAAAATAATCATTTTTTCAGTACAAAACATGGCCAAACAGTAAGCGCAAATAGGGCCAAAATGGCATACAAAAAAATGGCTCCGCAAGGGAGGCAATGAAGCAAGTGGTACATGCAATGCCCAAACAGAAAAATACCCTTCTAAAACACTGAAGAGGGACCAAAAATATGAACATTTACAGTTTACTACAGCCTCCAAATCAGTATGAAAACATGCTCAAAATGCAATGCAAGATTAAGGCCAAAAGAGGGTATAACATGAAGTGCACAAAACATTCATCAAATAGCCAAAGACCCTTAATGAAACATGAAAAGGGGGTCAAAATATGGCCACTTTAAGTTCTGATCATGGCCGAAAAAGAAGCTAAAATGAGCTAACAAAGCATGCAAAAATGGGGGCCAAAGAGGGGTATAATGGTAAGTGCTACATTGAGGCCCCCAACAGTGTTGAGCTCTTCTACAATGTTGTAGAGGGGCTCAAAATAAGCCAACTTACAGTTTATATCATGCTCAAAACAGATCACACATAGGCTAGAAAAATCATGCAAGATAATGGCATACAAGAGGGTATTGAAGCAAGTGCACAATGGGGGGATCAAACAGGGTTGAGCCCTTAAAAAAACATGAAGAATGGCTCAAAAAAATGCCTCTTTCAGTTAGGGTCGGAGCCCTAAACAGCAAGAAAATAGGCTAAGAAATTGTTGCAAAATAGAGCTAGAAAAGAGGGGAAGTGGACTTACCCTTGAAGACTAAAGCCTTGGCTGCCTCTTGGACCAAATTTACTGCCTCCTAGCTGCTGGAAAGCCTCCCAAGGTGCTGGAAATGGAGTGGTGGGGGTGGTGCTTGGTGGTGATGAAGAAAAATGGGGTTGGAACTTGAGAGAATAAGAGAGATAAATGGAGATATGTGTGAATATGCCCAAAGCAAATTTTCCAACCCTTTCTCTAGAGCTGGGAGGCCAGCTATATGGACAAGAATGGGGCCAAAATGGAGGGAAAAAAGTGGAGGGAAATGGCATCAATTTTCCCTCCAAAAAGAGTTCCCTTCGGATGCAGTTTTTAGAGGGAAAACAATGCACAGCTGTAATGCACTCAGTGTAAGGAAGCTGGCCGACCAGTTATCAAAGCTGCAGGTGGCCGACCGGCCACCCCCTATGGCCGGCCGGCCAAGGGGCAAAATGGTCCAGAGGAATTTTTGGCCGGCCACCACAAAAAGGTGTCCTTACATGTGTCCTCAACAAGACCCTGTGGTTGGAAATTGGCAACTGTAAAACAGGAGAGACAACAAGCCACTTTTAGGAGGGGTTCAAAAGGTTCAACAACAATTACTGGCCGGCCATAGACTTTTAGGGTCCTCCCATGTGTGTACAACACAAATATGTGGTTTGGGGTTGAAGAAAATGGCCCTAGGGTGGTCAACATTGGCTCGGAAGTGAGAAAAACGGGCGTTGGAGGGCGCCGGAGGAATATAACTGGTTGCTGAGACAATTGCTGGCCTCCCACCCTTCAGTGACCTTCCTGGTGATAAAACAGAGGTACCTGCCAAAATTGAACGAAAACCGATGCAAAACGAATGCTCGGGGGCCAAAACACGCAGTTTGGGGTCCCGAAAACAGGCCGTTAAGTACCAAAAGTGGCGTTCGACCATGAAGTGGGTCTCTCAGACCTCAGTGTCCCTCAAAAGGGAGTAAATAGGATGCATGCCAAAAACTGGAGCAATCGGAGATGGTTAGGTGGTCTCGAACCGAGGCACACGGCTTGACGGCTCCGAAAACCGGGAACCGGGCTCCGAAATGGGCAAAATGGCCTACGGCCACGAAAAATAGCCCACGGCCACTGAGAGATGATCTACTAGACCTCTCCCTTCCTTCAGGAAGAGAAACAGAGAAAACCGAGTCTGGTTCGCAAACCGAGGCAAGGCACAGAAGAGGGTTCGGAAGTCCGGAGGCAGGGCTCACGGCCGCGACTCTGAGACTTCTGAACGAGCACAATATGCAACATCACCGAGCGCTCAATCGGTGACGTCTGAGTCTTAAAGTCGGTCAAAAATGGGGTGTCTACAGAAACCTGTCAGAATATATAATATATTAGTATATATGTATTAGCTGTCAAACCTTTAATAATGTACCTTCAATAATGTTGTTTGGTTTAATGTACCTTTAATAATGTTGTTTGGTTTGTGCTTCTACTTTCGGTTTGTAATTGTTTTCCCTCTCCTCTATAAAGGAGAGAGCTCAACATTTGTAATATAGAACATTTTAATATCAAGAGATACAATTTATTCTCTGTATTTCTTTCTTTATACTTTGATTTTAACATGGTATCAGAGCTATAAGATTTAGGCCTGTATTTATTTTTTCACCGGCGGGCAGCCGGCGGGCACCTTTGCCTTCGCTGCCCGCTGGAATTTGCTAAACATAGCTTCGAGTTCTTCGCCATCAACGGCGGCAACATACTTGCTGAAAGAGAGACAGACAGGACAAGCTTGAGCCATGGCACCACATTCTCTACACAGACAAAGGTGCCGACACAGCAATACACCCACTAAAGCATTGCACCTCGATCCACTCGCCACCTTGACTCGGTCTGGATCAATTTTACCAATATATCTGATACCGACGTGCTTTCCCCAAATCTCATCTTCAACCTCATCAAAGCCTCTGTTTCTGTCAAGCCCTATTTCCATCAACTCATCTCTAACCTCACCACCGAATCTGGTGGCGATTCGCCACTCTGCATCGTTGCCGACATATTCTTTGGTTGGTCGGCTGAGATCGCACACGCCATTTGAAGAGTGTGAAATCCGACCTCTCAATATTTTTCCCTGCAACCCGCAAAGGGATATAGTGCCTGCGAACAGGCCAGTCGCACCTGCAAACATATCAGTCAGGGCTTTCTCTAATTACTCTCTCTCTCTCTCTCTAACTACTGGAGTAGAATTTCCTCCCAGAGAGGAAAACAGTGTATCATTATTTACACATCCAAAAACCAGCAAAGTTTTGTAACATCAGAAAAATAACTGATGTACTGCCTCCCAGAGATCACAACTGTGTCCTGTCACCCATCTGCTGCCAAAACCGCTCGTACATTGTCGGATCACCATGATCGAGAGTGATGACTCGCCCTCCACCATCTCTATGTTTTTGAACTAGTTTCTGTATCATGTCATCTTCTTCGGGGCTCCACGGACCTTTGATCTGATCCACATCTTTCTTTGTAGATGCCATGATCGATTCAGAAAAGCATAAAAATAGTGTTTTCGGTATTCGGAACGTTTCGTTTCGTTTCGTTTGAAACAGTTGGTTGCAGAAAAAAAAAATGGAGGATTTGAGGAGTTGGGTCTCGACCCTGGTGGATCCATGTACTTGGTTTCACGTTACTTGTGACTCTGATAATCGGGTCACCCGCTTGGACCTTGGAAATGCAAAGTTGTCGGGCAATCTTGTTCCCGAGTTATCCCATACTCTTCTTTTTCTCTCTCTGTTCCATTCCCATGATTGTTGTGCTAGGAAAACATTTTTAATCAACCCACTTTTCTACATTTTTTTAATCACCCCTACTTTTCTATATTTTATTATTATTCTCACCCTTTACTTTTTTCCCATCCACCATTTTTGAACCCACTTACACCAATAATAATATTCTATCCCCATTTCCCTCGTCTACTCACAGACACCCATCACTATGTCCACTTTCTAACCCATCCTCCACTTCTTTATTTCTTTTTTTAATCAATTTTTTTTCCTGTGCCTTGCACAACCACTTTTTGACCCAAAACATTTTAATCAATTATTTCATTTTCGATTTCTCATCAGGAAAGATAGAGAGAGATATATTATATCAACTTTTTCATTATAAAATATTCTCCACCCAACACCATCATCATATTTTCCACCCCGAACATTCTTTATTTTATATACATACATATATCTATCTATATATAAATTTTTTATTTTTACTTTTATTTTTTGCTTTCCACCGCCCCACTTTTTCTCTTTTATTTTAAAAAAAAAAAAAAAAACAAAAACAAAAACAAAAACAAAAGAGGCTTCCATTCTCACTGATTTTTTGGTTCAGTCTTGTACCTTCATGTCATCCGGATTTGCACAATAAACTCATTTTTATTCATGTTGGGGTTCAACCCCGATCACACTTTTACACCAAAAAAAAAAAAAGCGACGGATCTGTTTTTCTTCTTTCTTCTCCGGTGACGGCCATGCACCAACTTCACTTACTCGGCTCTTCCGTTGCCGAGCTCTTCCGTTTTTTGTCGTTCTTTTTATCGTCTACCTTCGAAGGTCCGTCTCCAGTACTTTCGCCAAGAACTACCACAGTGTTTCCGCCGAGAGAGTCGGCTCCCCGCCGGCCATCAAAGGTGAGGTATGTAGGTGCCCCAAATCTTGCCATGGAGGTGGTTTGCCTTTTCAGCTCCTTGTTTTCAGCCTTCAAGGCAGAAATCTCAGCCCGTGCATCTCTGTACATGCACTGGAGTAGGGAGAGTTGGGCGTTGACCTAGTATACCTCACACGCCTTGTTTTGCAGACGGTGAGATAGGTTAGTGACCGCCGCCACTGTCTCCATGCAGGACCTCAACGTGTAGTGGTTGGCCTCGATATCATTTTGAGTAGCCATCACTTGCTCAACTGATAGTGTGGGAAGACTAGGTTGAGTAAGAGCAGGGGTACTTGGCCCAGAGGAGCTCGATGGACCATTCAGATCTGGAAAAAGAGAGAGAGGGCGGGAAGAAGAGGCCATTTTCTGGGCAACAGAGTGTTACAGAGTATCTCTCTCAGAAACGAAGAGTTTTTTTTCAGAGGTTTTCAGCAGGTTTTTTGTCTCAGCTTCAGCCTCAGCCTTCGTCTTGGTTAAATAGCCAAGGCAGACACGCGTATCGCGTGCTGCTCGGCGCCAGACGACAAAATGGGTGCGCAAGCCAAGGCAGTCACGCGCATTGCCATAATGTCCGGCACACCTTTTTATGGATTGGGCACGCCTTTTGATGGCACGCCTTTTGATAGATTGGGCACGCCTTTTGAGGGTGCGACTTTTAAGGGTCCGACAAGACTCTGTAAACTGTCCCAACATTGATTCTGGTTAGCTTCTACATGGGTCCGACAAGACTCTGTAAACTGTCCCGACATTGATTCCGGTTAGCTTCTACATGGGTTCGACAAGACTCTATAAACTATCCCGACATTGATTCCGGTTAGCTTCTACATGGGTCCGACAAGACTCAGTAAACTGTCCCGACATTGATTCCGGTTAGCTTCTAACTGGGTCCGACAAGGCTCAGTAAACTGTCCCGACATTGATTCCGGTTAGCTTCTACATGGGTCCGACAAGACTCGGTAAACTGACCCGACATTGATTCCGGTTAGCTTCTACATGGGTCCGACAAGACTCAGTAAACTGTCCCGACATTGATTCCGGTTAGTTTCTACAAGGGTCCGGCAAGACTCCGTAAATTGTCCCAACATTGATTTCGATTAGCTGGTACAACGGTTCGACACAATTATATAGTGTCTTCACCAACGGTCTGACATGACCATACAGTGTCTCCTATCCTATTTTATTTTATTTTATTTTCCTGTTTTGTTACTCTCTCCAAACTCAAGTTGGTTGGTTCCTATCCACCTTGAGTTTGAGAGGGGATGTTAGAATATATAATATATTAGTATATATATATATATTAGCTGTCAAACCTTTAATAATGTACCTTTAATAATGTTGTTTGGTTTGTGCTTCTACTTTCGGTTTGTAATTGTTCTCCCTCTCCTCTATAAAGCAGAGAGCTCAACATTAGTAATATAGAACATTTTAATATCAAGAGATACAATTTATTCTCCGTATTTCTTTCTTTATACTTTGATTTTAACAAAACCTCCTAAAAGTTCCATACTCTCATTCTAAACTTATTGATTTTTCAATTCATAAAATAGAGTAAAAAAACCTATTGGCAAATTTATTTATTTAACTATTTTAGAAATAATAATTATTCATTAATTTATGGACTTCAAATGGGAAAATAACAAAAATATTTCACAATCTCGCCATCATAATATCTCTCACTGATTTCCAAAAAAAAAAAAAATATTAAAACTTATCATCCTTTTCTCTTTCCCAAAAACTCAGATAATATTTTTCATAGAAGTTGTGGATATCTATCTATATCTTATATATTATATTTAACATAACAAAAAATAAAAATAAACTAAAGATCAAATATACAAATACATAAAGTCAATAAATTTCATTTTTACTTATTCAGTTAAAATTTTTATTTTGGATCTCAATATCCAAAAGCTACGTATTTTTCTTTCTTTTTCTTTTTTATTTTATTTTTTTAATATGTAGGATATTTACAGATGGACCTCAATTTTTTTTTCATAATCTGACTTAAAATGATGTAATCATAAGTATCAATTATAATACAAATATGAGAAGAAAATTTATTAAATTATACATTTCAACCAATCACATACTCAAACTTTGGCTATTTCAATATGTTATTTCACCATAATTCCAATTAAGAGAATGTTCAACCCTTAATATTTTTTTTATCAAATTATAATTTGATAAAAATTTAAAAAGATGAAACGTTGAATTTTTTTTTTCCCCATCAAAATTGGTGGAAAGAAAAAAAAAAAATTGGAATAAGAATGAAAGTTCTTTTAAAAATTGATAAAAATTTAATGAAAAAGTTGGAGTAATTCATGTCAAATCAAAATTTTTATTTAAATTTAAAATCAAATTAGATTAAAAGAAATTAAAAGAAAATGATGAAAGTTTGAAAATATTTTTGAAACCTTCTTATTCTCAAAGACTAGAAATTTGTGTGTGTATTATATTCATACTGTATTTTTAGTTATGAAATTGAAATCAAAAGAAATGTAACTTAAATTATTGGATTAATAATAGAAACATGATATTTATTATTAAATATCACTTTACTTCACATTTAATAATAAAATTGTATATTTATCTTAATCATAGCTTTTAAATTTATATAGTTTCATAACAAGAAGAGATATGTCATAACTCATTTAATCTATATTAATCAGGTTTAACTTTTTTTAAATACAAATTATCAAAAATCGCACTAAATAGATATATATATATATATTAATTGTTTTAAACTAATAATTTAAGAAGTTATAAACATAAAAGTTAACTTATAAATTTCATGTATACTACAAGATAAAATATTAAATTACTTCAAAATAATTACAATAATTTTTTTTTTAATTTATAAAGTCTCGTTCATAGCACAAGTTGTCACTAATTTATATATAATACCAAAAGTAGTTGAGAAGATGCACAAAGTTGATACACGTTTGGTCTTCCCCATGATGCCAACCAAAAGTTTCCATCATGCAATGCCTTTCCATTACTCCATGCAATCTGCCACAAATCTATTTACATCCTTCAAGTGCAGCCCACCATTTGCAGCTTCCACTGCATCATCACTATAACATATAAGAATTTTAGAGATTAAATATTTTGATCTTTAAAAATGAAAATTTTGTTACAAAAGATATTTAGTCCTCGTTTGACAATAGGCCGGTTTAGCTAAAAAGTTGCTAAAAAAAATCAAAAAGCCAACAACTCATACCAAAAAGTCAAAGATTCTATTTTTTCTCTACTTTTTACACATGTTTTCGTAAAAAGCCAAAAAATCATTCCAGATATACTAATTTTTTTAGCTCATATTTTAGCCAAATAGCCAAAAAGTTACTAAATTAGCCTGTTCCCAAATGAGGCCTTAGGGACCAATTTCTAGCGTCATGAGGATAGTCGCTAAAAGGTCGTTCCGAAAAGTGTACAACAAGGCTTTTAGCGACAAAATTCTGAAAATGTCACTAATAAATAGACTTTTAGAGACAAAATAATTTGGTCTCAAAATGTTTTATTTTTTGAAACAAAAAATTTGATATAATTCATCACTAATGTCTAATTTTCGTTGCTAAAAATATAATAATGACAATTTTCGCAACAAAAATATTTGGTCCCTAAAAAATAATTTTGATCCTAAATTTTGGTCCCTAAAATCTTAATTTTTTATAGTGCATATATCTACCATATTAAATTTGTAGCACCAAGACCAGAAATAATTAACCATTTAATATTTTATGAAAATATTTTTCAATTTCATATTGACAAAAAAATCCCAATACGTCGTGGAGTCCTCCTTGTTGCTCATGTTAAGGATGGGGTGAAGGTCACACAAGGGCCACATAGTAAGAACAATGGCAAGGGTATTGTCGTAAATTCATTGTTTCAATAACCTGTGTTATCTGACAGGGGTGTGTAAGTGGTATTTCAAAAAAATTAAAGGGAATGACAGTGATAAAAAGTATACTTTTATGTTGGCTTCATTTATATCGGTAAAAATTGAAATTGAAACAGATTGTATATTAAATCTAAGAAAAAGAAAGAAAGAAAGAAGCAGATTGTATATGTCATGAAAAATATACCAAAAATGGAAATCTGGATGACAAATTCTAGGGGCATGGGTAGCTCTCCATTTTGCTATTTTTTCTTGGCCATTAAGTGCTGCTCTGCTCACGATAGTATAAATAAAGTCAGTAGGTAGCTTTTTTGTTTTTTTTGGGTAGAAAAGGTGGCAGATAAAATAGAACTAGAAATAAAGTTTACAAAGTCTGGGTAATTTGCAAGGCCCCTGAAATATGTATTTACTTCTCAGACCCTAATGATGATTTATTTTCTTAAAACCCTCGTTTACTTGAATCAATTCGAATCTTGACAGTTAGTAATTGCTAGTTTTATTTTTATCCAAACAGAAATTCCCTAACCTAATTTAATTCTACCTAGGTTACATGCATTTAACTTCAAGCCCTCATATATTTTTTTTTATTTCAAAACTTGCCCCAAAATAGTACTTATACCTTGTACCTTGGTATGCCATCAATCTTGCTATATATATATATGTATATACAGCTTGAGGGATGTGCCTAGGACCAAAATTAATAAAAAATTTTCCCCATCACACTCCCCCAAGGCTGGCCCTCCTAGGGAAGGGAGAGAGGAGCCAATTTTCTAAGATTATGATTATGAAATCCTAGAGAAATACAACCTAGTGACCTACCTAGGATGCAAAATCCAAGAATTAGTTTTATTACAACTAGATGTGGCCTAAACCAATGGAACACACCTCCTAAGTCCCTTCCATTCCTTTAGAATTCAAGAAAAATCCTAGCTTTCCATCCAATTCCAACTAAATGGCTTTTATGTCCTTTTTCCCCAATTTGCCTATATATACCACACCCTCCCTAGCTTGCAAATATACCAAAAATGGAAATTTGGAAAAGAAAAAGAAAGAAAGAAAGAAGCAGATTGTATATGTCATGAAAAATATACCAAAAATGGAAATCTGGATGACAAATTCTAGGGGCATGGGTAGCTCTCCATTTTGCTATTTTTTCTTGGCCATTAAGTGTTGCTCTGCTCACGATAGTATAAATAAGGTCAGTAGGTAGCTTTTTTGTTTTTTTGGGTAGAAAAGGTGGCAGATAAAATAGAACTAGAAATAAAGTTTACAAAGTCTATGTAATTAACTGTCACGACCCCATCCCGCCCCTAGTAGGATGGTGCCATGATGGCCAGTAATTCGAGACTACCAAAGGCCACTTACAAGATCCCACACACACAAATCAGAGTAAACATATGGGGCTCACCAATGCGGAAGCAATAAATAAAACCAAGTAGTCCATAGGAGCAGTGCTTAAGTTAAAAGAAATGACATACATCTCAAAATAGCTTTAATACAACAAAATGGAGTACCAAAAATTACATCTTGACTAAAAGGCTTCTCGGCCATCAATTACAAAATACAAGGAAATAACAAAGAAGCATAATCTTCAAGATGTTACAAAACATGAATCCAAAACACATCGGCAAGCACACCTAGGCGTCACCGCCGCCCTGCTCATCACCTACATATATATAGAGAGGGTGAGCTTGGATACTCAGTGAATGGCATAATTAGTAAAGGGTTTACATGAATGATATCCGAGGTCTTTTAACAAAATAGTACGTAGAATAAATCAAGTTCATCAATCAAATCCTCCGAGCTTCAAGGGATGCTTACTAACATCAACATAATACAAGAGACGACATCTCGGACAAGCAAGCCCACGCGGTAAAACCGTCAGTGGCAAGGTAAGACAAGACAAGACAAGAGAGATCTCTAAACAAGGGTGTCGTTGCATTATAGTCCCCGGACACTAAGGACTTGTGCTACGAATGCTTATAGTCCCCTAGCATGTACGGACTTCCAAACTTTGTGCTACAAATGCTTATAGTCCCCTAGCACGTACGGACTTCCAAACTTTGTGCTACAAATGCTTATAGTCCCCTAGCACGTACGGACTTCCAAACTTTGTGCTACAAATGCTTATAGTCCCCTAGCACGTACGGACTTCCCGACAATGTCATCAAAACAAGGTATAATACTTATTGCAAGTAGGGATAATCATTCATGCTTGTAAATAATTTACGAACAAGACAAAACAAGGTTTTATCAAAGTTTTATAACATATCTTTATTAAAATACCACTCACTTATTCCTTCAAACGTCGGGGTCAAGGCAAGTCCAAGTCCTACAAACACATGGCAGAAATATGTTGATTGCACTCTCAAACAAACTTAATATGAATGCAAATGATCTCGGCATTCTCCAAGAACTAAGTCAAATCAAGACAAACACTGTCTCCCACCTCGGGGAAACATGCTGGGCACCAACCAAGTCTTGGCCGAGGTCCCACACCTCCTCGCCGAGGTGTGGTCCCGAGGGCCACTTTCAAAGAAATGAGGTCGGGAAAAATCTGGGTTTTCCCTCTGCTCAAGAACATGAAGAACATGAACATGAAGATCATGAAGGAGATGAATGCCAAAATCATAACTTGTTATTACAAAATCTGAGATTTCATGCTATGAGTTCGAAATCATGAACCTGGGTGCCCATACTAGAAGATCTTTGGGAAAACAAACACAAAAGCATGTAACTTGTTGCAAACTTTCGGATCAAACAAGGCTTTTCTTCAAGAACTTATGAACACCAACTCTCTCTCTCTAAAACCAATCTTTAAATCAATGCATGGCTTTCAAAACATGCTCGATCATGCAATGCAGCTAGATGAACAATGAGAACAACAAGAGTAGACCAAGATTCTAACCTCAAAACACAAATCTAACGGTTGAACTCCAAGGATCAAGCTTGCTATCTACTTTCTCACTCTAAAATTCCTCCTTCACCTTCTAGAGCTTCTCTCTCTACTCCAAAACAAGAATGTAACAAATGGTGGGTTTCTCTCTCTCTGCCGGCTGATTTAACACTCAGCTCGGACACGTGGCAACGGTTGGTTGGTCCTCCTCAAAAAGGTGATAGATTGACAAGACAAGTCTATGACAAAGCGTGTTCAACAAGCTAGGCGGCAAGGGACTCCGGCAAGTAATGACATCGGCTAACAACAAGACTTCGGCAACAAGGGACAATGATCTCGGCTAGGAAGAACAACACTTGACTAAGCTGTGCCACACCTTGGCCTAGATGTGCCACACCTCGGTCTATGTTATACCACTCCAGGACAAGATCACTTCAGCACAAGGATAACATCTCGGCCCAAATGATACACATCTCGGCCTTGGCGATACACACCTCGGCCCAGATGATAATCATCTCGGCCAATATGTCAGGACAAAGGTAGAGGTCAACAAAGAGATCCTAAGGTGGTCCTAAGTGTAAGAGTATCAAAAGGGTGACCTAGGCTCAAGATGACCTCGGCTGAAACACACACACCAGGAAATGACAAGGCATACGAGCAACATCCAAATAAGACAAGACTAAATTTGCTAATGTAACACAACAAGTCAAGGTCACATATAAACGTATGCAAGTATGACAAGAGTAAGGTGAGGGTCACTACATTAACACCCCTAATATCATCAAATAATTGATTGCAAACAGTGGGTGGGTGGGTGATTCAATGGGTAGCTCTCTATTTTGCTATTTTTTCTCGGTCATTAACTGTTGCTTTGCTCACGAGAGTATGAGAGTGTATTGGGTGCACTGTAAAAAGTGTTTTTTTTTTTTTTGAGTTATATTATTATTTTTTATATATTTTTTTAAAAAATTTAAAATATTTTTATTTAGATCATTTCAAACAACACTATAATAAAAGGAAGTAGGCAACTAATTTAAGGGGTTTACATCATATGCAATTTATTATAAAAATGTATAATTTTATCATAAAATTTCATAATATTAATTACAAAATGCATAATCTGATCACAAATTAATATAAAAGAATGTCATAACTAAGATACAAAATTTTAAACATTTTTATTACGTCAATTTATGATAAAATTATATATTTTTTAATTTATGTTGGTTTCATTTATATCGATAAAAATTGAAATTGAAATAGATTGTATATTAAATCTCAAAAAAAGAAAGAAAGAAAGAAACAGATTGTATATGTCATGAAAAATATACCAAAAATGAAAATCTGGATGACAAATTTTAGGTGCATGGGCAGCTCTCTATTTTGCTATTTTTTTCTTGGCCACTGAGTATTGCTCTGCTCACGATAGTATAAATAAGGTAAGTAGGTAGCTTTTGTGTTTTTTTTTTTTGGGTGGAAAAGATGGCAGATAAAATAGAACTCGTATGGGAATCCTCCCTTTTAGTCAAAAAGTTACTAAATTAGCCAAAAAGCCAATAACCCATACCAAAAAGTTAAAGATTCTCTTTTCTCTCTACTTTTTGCACATCTTTTTGTAAAAAGCCAAAAAGTCATCCCAAACATACTAATTTTTTTAGCTCATATTTTAACCAAATAGTCAAAAAGTTACTGAATTAGCCTGTTCCAAAACGAGGCCAAGTTTACAAAGTCTGGGTAATTAACACCCCTAACATCATCAAATAATTGATTGCAAAGGTGGGTGGGTGCGTGGCTAGGAAACACGGATATAAATACGGGATACAGATACGATACGATACGGATACGGCGATACGACAAAATTTAATGCAGACGTAACTGAATTAGATTATTTTGCACAAATTCTGCTCTCCTATAGTGAACCCTACACCTAAAGTGAATCTACACAATATATTATTTTCTTTGATATTTTTCTGTGTTTAAATTTTTAATTTATAACATTATTAAAAAAATTTCACATAAAACTGCACCCAAAAAGAGTTTAAGTGATATTTTTGTTACTAAACCATTTTAATGGGCATTTTGTATTTTTGTAAGAAGGTGAATAAAAAAAAAAAAAAAAAAAACCATATCATATTATTTTAGATGAAATTTCTTTAAAAGTTAAAATAAAATGACTTTCACATAGTTTTCATACGAAACAAAGTGAAAAGGTTATACAAAAAATCATTTTCTCAAATATATATATTTTTATACTAAACACGCAGAATATACAACTTAAATTAATAAATACATGTGAGAATCATTTTCTTTTTGTTTTAAAAAAAATTACGCCCAATTTAATCCGCATCTAATGTAGATTAAATCCAAATGTGTAAATTACAAATACATTCCCTGAGATTTGATTAAAATATGAATCACCCCCTGTGGTTTTAGAAATTACATTTCACCCCTAGAGATTTCTAATTTCACAACAAATCGTCCATTTTATTAATAAATCATTAAATCAATTAACAGTTTTTAATGATGTCAGAAATATGTTTCAATTAGTAATTTAGGTAATTTTATTATTGTATAGGAGAGCAATTATGAATTTCATTTTTTTAGTTAATTCTGTTAAATAAAAAATACTAACAATGAGGTATTTATAATTTTCTAAATTATAGGGGGCGATTTGTATTTTAAGTAAATCTCAAAGAGTATATTTGTAATTTGCCCGAATCTAAATTATATGCCTATTTCTATGCACTGTTCTTTGTCTCTTTTAATTTTATTAGTTCATACAGTTACTTTTACTGATATAAACTATAGCGATCCCGGGTTTTACCGCCTTGTTGTACAGTGGTCCGGACTTGAGTCCGTGGACATTAGCAGTTGTTATTCTCTTGTTTACATCCTTTCACACTTTGTTTTGAGTTATAGGATGTGTTGGGCAGGTTTGTTACAGGTTGGTTGTGTCTGGGAGAAAAAGGGTTGCTGCCCAGAATTCTGGATCTTCGCTCGAGCGAGAAGTTTGTCGCTCGAGCGAGCTCTTTGTTTTTGTCCTTCGCTCGACCCAGGGTTTGGTCGCTCGAGCGAGAGGTGTGTTTTGTGTCTGGTGGGTCGAGGCAGAGTGACTTCGCTCGAACGAGCGGTTGCGTTTGGTTTGGACCTGAGAGTTACATTTCTTGGCTCGAGCGAGCTTTTCTTCGCTAGAGCGATCTGGTTTTTCTTTGCTCGAGCGAGAGTTCCGTCGCTCGAGCGTGCGTTTGGTTGCAGACCTGTAGGGTCGAGTTGCTGGCTCGAGCGAACATTTTGTCACTCGAGCGAGGTTCTGGGTTGTTGGCTCGAGCGAGACTTTCTTGGCTCGAGCGAGGTTTCCTGTGTCTTGTCGCTCCAGCGACCAAATCTTCGCTCGAGCGAACCTGTTTTATATCAGCAGACAGCAGCAATTTTAAACATAACATTTTCATCACTGTTCATTTTAAAACCCTAGATCTGAGACTCTCTCTCTCTAGACGTGCCTTCTCTTTAAATTTTCATCTCTTTCTAGTGTGAATCTACCCTTAGTTCTTTGTTAAAAAGGTAGAGGGTGTTGAGAGTTTTGATTTAATCTGAAAATTTGGCGATTTGGAGCATTTTGGTTTTTGGTCTTCATCTCCGTTGGAGCTCAAACTTTGAGGTAGGGATACCCTACTCCTCTTTATGGACTTTGCCTTTCAATTTTAGCTTTTTGATATGTTGGGTGTTGTTGTGTGATTCTACAAAAGTTTGGGTCTTTTGTGTAATTTTACAAAAGATGGAGTCTTGTTTATAATAAACCTATATGCAAGATTGGCATAGAAAAGTGAGATAGATGATGGATTGTGGGTGAAAATGGAACCTTACGGTTGTTTTGTTAATTATGGGAATTTTCCCTAATTGGTTTAACAAATTAATTCAAATAATTAATTTGAGAAATGAGGAATTGAATTGGAAATGTTGGGATTTGGAATGTACGGGATTAAAGGGTGTAGTTGGATTAGTTATCACTCACCAAATTGAAATGTTGATTTTATATCCATTTGATGCATTTATTTTCTGTTTAGAAATAACTGCTTTGGGCTATCGGTGGAGGATAGTCTTGATTGTTGTAGACAATGCATGATGATTAGGCAAACGGAAACTAATTACCAGAATGTGTCATTAAGTATGACGGTTGAAAGGATAAATTAACTTTATGTACTGATTGGTAATGTGTATAGTAATTGTTTATATGCATTGTGTTGTGTTGGAGGAGATAGGGGATGTACTCCATGGTTTAGGGAAAGATAGGGGATGGACCTCTAAACCGGATGTTGTTTGGGAGAAGATAGGGGATGGACTCCGTAGATACAACTCATATGCTTATCTACTATTATGATGATACAGCTCTTATGCTTATCCCTGGAAGTGTGATATAGCTCTTATGCTTATTTGTTGATGTGTTGGTATAGCTAATATGCTTATCTATTGTGAAATGGGAAAATGTCTAATATGAGTATTGTCTCATATGTGTTGGTTGGCCAGGTTCTGAGTCATGGTTAAGAATTGGGAGATGAATAAGAAATGGAAAATGAAAAGTAATATGGACTTGTATGTCATAAAAACTTTAACGTGGTGTAAGTGGATGTATAAGTGTTGGCCATCTATCAACTGCTAATCTTTTAGTCATTGTTCATAGTTGGTTTAGTATATTTCTACTGGGCTGTGGCTCACCCTATATGGGAACATCATTTTCAGGTACAGGTAGCATGCAACCTCCAAGGACATAGCTTGGGAGGCTAGAGGCTGTCAGACTTTTTGGATATCATTTTCCTTTTGATGTATTACATGTAAATTCAAATCCAGGGCTTAATGTGTATATGAGTTAGTACTCATTTCTTGTAACCAAGTGTTGGCTTGGAAAGTTGTAAGCCCATGGGGCGTTTACTTTTGTTGTCAACATGTAATACTTTTTGTAAGGAAATACTTTGACGAATAGAAGGATGTTGATCTTTTATATATCAATGCATGTCAATATTATTGAGTTTAATGTTATTATTTTGAGGGTGTTACAACTTGGTATCAGAGCATACTGGGTTCGAATACCTTGGGTACGTGGGAAGTGATTAGGATCACAATAGGTTTGTCTCGCTTGATAGAGACTTAGGTGTAGAGTCATATGCTATATGTTTAAATTGATAACATGCTTATGTGACTATGTGGGTATGGGATTTAATTTCTAGGATGTTGATTGGATCCTTGGGTTTCTATGAGTCTCGTTGGAAAGGCACTTGATCAATGTTGTTTCTAACCGGAACTTTAGTAACGCCTTGGGACTATCATTATCCGGAAATGAAATTCGTAAGTGCTTATGTGTTTATATGCTTACGTGGAGTGAATTACAGTTGTCCATGCATTAGAACGTGGGTGTTTAGTTTAAGCACATTTATGAATGTGCTAATGTTTTTTTAATTTTAATAGGATGTCAGGACGAGGTGGTAGGCGTGGTAGGCCTAGGAGGCAGGAGGCACCTTTATCGGATGAAGTTTTGGAAATGCAGGAGGGAGTTGGTCAGGCCAATGTGGCCGAGCCAGTGGGTCAGCAGGCCATGGGTGCCTTGGCCCGAGAGATAGCGGGAGCTTTAGGTATTCTCAGAGCTGAGCATCAGGTTGCAGAGGCAGGGCCTTCTTTCTTGAAGAGGGAATTTTTCTGGTCTAACCCGGCCGAATTTGTTGGAGATCCGAAAGAGCCACTTAAGGCTGAAGAGTGGCTGGAACAGTTGGAGAAGACGTTCGAGATGCTTGGCATCGAGGACGGGGGTTTAAAGGTGACCTTGGCATCCTTCCAATTGAAGGGAGATGCGGGTCAATGGTGGAAGTACGAGAAGGGCATTGTGGGTGGTGCATGGGAGGCTTTTGTGACTGCCTTCCAGGAGAAGTTTTTGTCTTCAGCTGCTAGAGAGAAGCTGAGGGATCAATTTTGTCGATTTAAGCAGTAGGGTTTGTCAGTGGCCGAGTTTGAGGCTACTTTTACTAGTTTGTCCAGGTTTGCACCTTAATTGGTGGCGTCCGAGGAACGCCGTTGCTTTGAGTTTGAGCGGAAGTTGAGGCGTGGACTCAAGTTGAGGGTTGGAGGGTCGTTTATCCGAGAGTATAGACATTTGGTGGATGCTGCAGCTCATATGGAGCTTCTGATGTAGGAGGAGGATGAGGAGAAGCATGGCGGCTCCAAGAGGAGCCAAGAGGGCTAGGGTGATGGCAGGAGACAGAGGGGTTTCAACCCTCAGCAGTCTCAGAGTGGTTTGGCTAGATCGATCTTTCTAGTGCCGAGTACAGGCTCGGGGAGAGGTAATCAGGGAGGCTTGACTTGTTTTACATGTGGCCAGCTGGGTTACAAGTCTTCGGTTTGCCCGCAAAAGGGAGGGGGTCAGCGAGCTGCTTCTTCTTCAGCTAGACCTCAGGGCCAGAGTCAGGGCAGGGGCCAGCCTTTTTCTTGTTATCAGTGTGGACAGCCTGGGCACCTAAAGAGGTTTTGCCCACAGTTGAGTGCCATTTCAGGGGCGTCTGGTTCTAGGCAGATGCAGAGTTATCAACTAGCTCAGTCTGTGCAGGCCTCGAGGGCCAATCTGGGAGCTTCGTCTTCCCAGTTTGTGCATTAGTCGTTTGCTCCTAGAGGTGAGCAAGTGGATCAGGGGCCTACAGGGCGCGTGTATACTATCACCGCGCAGGACCTAGTACCGGCTCCATCAGTAGTGAGAGGTACCTTTCTGTTTTGCAACTCGGTTGCTAGTGTATTGATTGATACGGGTGCGTCTCATTCTTTTGTATCTGCTGCATTTGCATCTGTGTTGGAGTTGGAGTTGGCACTGTTAGCATCTCCTATTTGTGTTGTGTCACCTGTTAGGGGTGAGTTGATTTTGAAACACGGATGTAGGGGTTGTGATATAGAGGTCGCCGATCATAGGCTTCCGTTTCCTTTTGTAGTTATGCCCATGAAGGGCTTTGATGTTATTTTGGGTATGGACTGGTTATTGTCATACCGGGCAGTGATTGATTGCTACTGCCAGAGGGTCACTTGTTGTACCGTGAGCGGGGAGTGTTTCCATTTCTTGGGGGACCGGGTTGGTAGTGTTTTGCCACCGGGGTATGATCCGCGAAGGCAGAGTGAGCTTAATGGTCTACTTGCTAGCTTTATGAGTGGTGAGTGTGACGAGACCCAGATTGTGTTGCCGAGGGTGGTTTGTAAGTATTCGGATATTTTTCCCGAAGATCTTGTTGATTTGCCGCCTCACCGATAGATAGAGTTCTCTATTGATTTAGTGCCCGGCACGGCACCGATTTCTATGGCACTTTATTGTTTTGCCCCAGCAGAGTTGGTTGAGTTGAAAGTTCAACTCCAGGAATTGCTAGATAAGGGCTTCATTCGCCCTAGTGTTTCGCCGTGGGGAGCACCGGCCCTCTTTGCTAAAAAGAAAGATGGTGCCTTGAGACTTTGTATTGACTACCGAAAGTTGAATCTGGCTACGGTTAAGAATAAGTACCCTATGCCTCGTATAGGTGATCTATTTGACCAGTTGAAGGGTTCCCGTTGTTTCTCTAAGATAGACTTGAGATCGGGTTACCACCAGTTGAGGGTCAAGGAGGAGGATATTCCGAAGATGGCATTCCGTACGCGGTATGGCCATTATGAGTTTTTGGTGATGCCATTTGGGCTTACCAATGCACCGGCAGTCTTTATGGACTTGATGAACTGGATCTTTCGGGAATTCTTGGATCGTTTTGTAGTCGTCTTCGTGGACGATATTTTGATCTATTCACCCTCAGAGGAGGAGCACGAGGCACACTTGAGAGTGGTGCTCGAGTTGCTTAGAGCCCATAGGCTGTATGCCAAGTTTGGGAAGTGTGAGTTCTGGCTAGGGGAAGTCAAGTTCTTAGGCCATGTTGTATCAAGGGAAGGGGTGTCTATTGATATATCTAAGACTGAGGCAGTGCAAGATTGGGCATAGCCTATGAGTGTGTTTGAGATCTGCAGTTTTCTAGGATTAGCTGGGTATTATCGTCGGTTTGTGAAAGATTTCTCCAGGTTAGCTTCACCGTTGACTAGACTGACTCAGAAGGGAGTCAAATTTGTATGGAGTGAGACCTGTGAAAAGTCGTTCCAAGAACTGAAAGTTAGATTGACCACCGCTCCAGTTTTGATTATTCCGGAGTGGAGGCTGGGTTATGCGGTTTATTGTGATGCCTCACGAGAGGGTTTGGGCTGTGTGTTGATGCAAGAGGGGAAAGTAGTTGCCCACGGCTCGCGTCAGTTGAAAATTCACGAGAAGAATTACCCTACACATGACCTAGAGTTAGCAGCAGTGATTTTTGCCTTGAAAATCTGGAGGCACTACCTTTATGGTGAGAGATTCGAGGTGTTCTCCGATCATAAGAGTCTGAAGTACCTGTTTACACAAAAATACTTGAATCTGAGGCAAAGAAGGTGGATGGAGTTTATTGATGATTACGACTTCGAGTTGCATTATCATCCCGGAAAGGCCAATGTTGTGGCCGATGCCCTTAGCAGAAAGTCCATTAGTGATGTAGCTTGTGTAGCCATCCAGGAGTGGGAGATGTTGGGGGTACTTGGCGAGTTTGATTTGCATCTGGGCAAATCTGTTGAGGCTGCGGCCTTGTTTTCTGTTGTTGCACAGCCTACGCTCGTGACTCGAGTGATAGAGGGACAGAGAGGTAACCTTGAGGTAGAATCCCTCCGAGAGAAGATCTCAAGTGGAAAAGTTGAGAAGGGCTTGGCGGTGTATCTCGACCTGACTGTGAGATACCGAGACCGTTTGTTTGTGCCGGAGTCTTGCCGAGAGGAAGTACTCCGAGAGTTTCATCATTCGCGCCTTGTGGTGCATCCGGGAGGTACTAAGATGTATCAGGATTTGGGTCACCAGTTTTGGTGGTGGGGTATGAAGAGAGATGTGGCAATTTTTGTGTCTAAGTGCCTTACTTGTCAGCAAGTGAAGGCCGAGCATCAAAGGCTAGCGGGTTTGTTACAACCCTTGCCTGTTGCCTAGTGGAAGTGGGAGCATGTCACTATGGACTTCGTTGTAGGTCTTCTAAGGACTTAGCGGGGTAGTGATGCCATTTGGGTGGTTGTAGACCGGTTGACTAAGTTGGCGCACTTCGTTCCTATGCGCGTGAGAGATTCGGTAGATCATCTTGCCGACTTGTATATTCGGGACATAGTGAGGTTGCACGGGGTCCTAGTGACGATCGTCTCAAATAGAGACCCTCGTTTTACTTCTAGGTTATGGCAGAGTTTGCAGAGTGCCTTGGGCACTAAGTTCACCTTTAGTACAACTTATCGTCCTCAGATTGACGGGCAGTCTGAGCGTACTATTCAGATCCTTGAGGATATGCTTCGAGGTTGTGTCCTGGACTTTAGTGGGACGTGGGAGAGGCACTTGCCCTTGGTGAAGTTTGCCTACAACAACAGTTTTCAGTCTAGCATCGATATGGCACCGTTTGAGGCCTTGTATGGCCAACTGTGTAGGTCTCCAGTTTGTTGGGCCGAGGTGGGCGATGCACCTTTGTTGGGTCCGGAATTGGTGAGGGAAACGACGGAAAAGGTTGAGCTTATCCGTAGGAGGCTTGTTACAGCCCAGAGTCGTCAGAAATCTTATGCCGACCGTAGGAGGAGACCTTTGATGTTTGAGGTAGGTGATCATGTCTTTCTAAAGATATAACCTAGGCGGGGATTGATGAGGTTTGGGAAGAGTGGGAAGTTATCCCTTCGGTTTATTGGACCTTTTGAGATCCTTGAGAGAATTGGTGAGGTTGCCTATCGTTTGGCCTTGCCGCCACAGTTGTCCGGAGTTTATGACGTGTTTCATGTGAGTATGCTTTGGAAGTATGAGCCGGATCCATCACATGTACTGGATTGGACCGACTTAGAGGTAGATGAAGATGCCTCGTATGAGGAGAGACCGGTTCAGATCTTGGATAGGCGGGAGCAAGTCCTGCACGGCAAGACCATTCTTTTGGTGAAGGTTTTGTGGAAACATCACAGAGTGGAGGAAGCCACTTGGGAACGCGAGTTGGAAGTTCGCGAGAAATATCCGGACTTGTTTGTTGATGTGTAGTTATGTATTGGGATTTTGTAATTTTGATGAACTTTAAGAACAATATGTATATGTCTTAAGTTGTAAAACATTGTGAATGTTTTGGTTTATGGATATATTGTGGAAACTTGCCTTGAAATGGAAGTTGATTATAATATTGCATATGTTGACTATATTATAAAATGGAGTTATATCATGAGAACTCAATATGATATGGAAATGCGAATCATGTGTGTGGAAATTGTTAAAATGGGAAGGAAATGCATATTGTAATGTATATGTTGTGAAATGCCTCTTGATAAGAGATGGAATGATCGGTAATGAGTCAAGTTGTGTAATGTTGAAATGTAACATTGTTTAGAATGAAGAAAAACCTGTTTTCAAAAAACTTGTACTTAATTTCGGGGATGAAATTCTTTAAGGGGGGGAGGTTATAGCGATCCCGAGTTTTACCCCCTTGTTGTACAGTGGTCCGGACTTGAGTCCGTGGACATTAGCAATTGTTATTCTCTTGTTTACATCCTTTCACACTTTGTTTTGAGTTATAGGATGTGTTGGGCAGGTTTGTTACAAGTTGGTTGTGTCTGGGAGCCAGGGGTTGCTGCCCAGAATTCTGGACCTTCGCTCGAGCGAGAAGTTTTTCGCTCGAGCGAGCTCTTTGTTTTGGTCCTTCGCTCGACCCAGGGTTTGGTCGCTTGAGCGAGAGGTGTGTTTTGTGTCTGGTGGGTCGAGCCAGAGTGACTTTGCTCGAACAAGCGATTGTGTCTGGTTTGGACCTAAGAGTTACATTTCTTGGCTCGAGCGAGCTTTTCTTCGCTCGAGTGATCTGGTTTTTCTTCGCTCAAGAGAGAGTTCCGTCGCTCGAGCGTGCGTCTGGTTGCAGACCTGTAGGGTCGAGTTACTGGCTCGAGCGAGGTTTTGGTTGTTGGCTCGAGCGAGACTTTCTCGGCTCGAGCGAGGTTTCCTGTGTCTGGTCGCTCAAGCGACCAAGTCTTCGCTCGAGCGAACCTGTTTTATATCAGCAGACAACAACGATTTTAAACATAACATTTTCATCACTTTTCATTTTAAAACCCTAGATCTGAGACTCTCTCTCTCTAGACTTGCCTTCTCTCTAAATTTTCATCTCTTTCTAGTGTGAATCTACCCTTAGTTCTTTGTTAAAAAGGTAGAGGGTGTTGAGAGTTTTGATTTAATCTGAAAATTTGGCGATTTGGAGCATTTTGGTTTTTGGTCTTCATCTCCGTTGGAGCTCAAACTTTAAGGTAGGGATACCCTACTCCTCTTTATGGACTTTGCCTTTCAATTTTAGCTTTTTGATATGTTGGGTGTTGTTGTGTGATTCTACAAAAGTTTGGGTCTTTTGTGTAATTTTACAAAAGTTGGAGTCTTGTTTGTAATAAACCTATATGCAAGATTGGCATAGAAAAGTGAGATAGATGATGGATTGTGGATGAAAATGGAACCTTAGGGTTGTTTTGTTAATTATGGGAATTTGCCCTAATTGGTTTAACAAATTAATTTGAATAATTAATTTAAGAAATAAGGAATTAAATTGGAAATGTTGGGATTTGGAATGTACGGGATTAAAGGGTGTAGTTGGATTAGTTATCACTCACCAAATTGAAATGTTGATTTTATATCCATTTGATGCATTTATTTTCTGTTTAGAAATAACTGCTTTGGGCTATCGGTGGAGGATAGTCTTGATTGTTGTAGACAATGCATGATGATTAGGCAAACGGAAACTAATTACCGGAATGTGTCATTAAGTATGACGGTTGAAAGGATACATTAACTTTATGTACTGATTGGTAATGTGTATAGTAATTGTTTATATGCATTGTGTTGTGTTGGAGGAGATAAGGGATGTACTCCACGGTTTAGAGGAAGATAGGGGATGGACCTCTAAACCAGATGTTGTTTGGGAGAATATAGGGGATGGACTCCATAGATACAGCTCATATGCTTATCTACTATTATGATGATACAGCTCTTATGCTTATCCCTGGAAGTGTGATATAGCTCTTATGCTTATCTGTTGATGTGTTGGTATAGCTAATATGCTTATCTATTGTGAAATGGGAAAATGTCTAATATGAGTACTGTCTTATATGTGTTGGTTGGCTAGGTTCTGAGTCATGGTTAAGAATTGGGAAATGAGTAAGAAATGGAAAATGAAAAGTAATATGGACTTGTATGTCATAAAAACTTTAACGTGGTGTAAGTGGATGTATAAGTGTTGGCCATCTATCAACTGCTAATCTTTTAGTCATTGTTCATAGTTGGTTTAATATATTTCTACTGGGCTGTGGCTCACCCTATATGGGAACATCATTTTCAGGTACAGGTAGCATGACACCTCCAAGGACATAGCTTGGGAGGCTAGAGGCTGTCAGACTTTTTGGATATCATTTTCCTTTTGATGTATTACATGTAAATTCATGTCTAGGGCTTAATGTGTATATGAGTTAGTACTTATTTCTTGTAACCAAGTGTTGGCTTGCAAAGTTATAAGCTCATAGGGCGTTTACTTTTGTTGTAAACATGTAATACTTTTTGTAAGGAAATACCCTAATGAATAGAAGGATGTTGATCTTTTATATATCAATGCATGTTAATATTATTGAGTTTAATGTTATTATGTTGAGGGCGTTACATAAACAACCACATGAATCAATGAAATGTATATAAACTAAAAAAAAAAAGTGAATAGAAGGGAGTAAGTGGTCTTATCTATATACTATATATTAAGTAAAAGGGGGTTTTTAACCCCAAGCCTTGTGGGAGCTCCAATCTTTCAATCTAAATTTCTTGATTTTTTGATTTAAAAAAAAAAATATTTTTTGCATTTATTAACTTCTCCCAACTCACAAGACTTACCCTCATAATAATACTTTAATGCATTAACAACATGCAATCTCCCAATCTAAATTTTCTTATTTTTTTTATTTTAAAAAAGAAAAATCTTAGCATTTATTAACTTCTCCCAACTCCCAAGTCTTACCCTCATAATAACATTTTAATGTATTAAGAACAAGTATAAAATTTTTTTTTTTGAAATCCAACAAATATGAATTCTTTGAAAAGTCCCAATGTAACGCCCTCAAAATGCTACATAAAGCCCATCACTAAAGACATGAATTGATACATGAGAAATCAACTATTTCTATTCATCAGAGTAGTTCTTACAAAGGCAATACATGTTAACAACAAAAGCAAATGCCTTACGGGCTTACAGTTTTCCAAGTTAACACTTGGTTACACACAAAAAGAGTACTAACTCTATACAAAAGAAGCCTTTGGCTTAATATACATGTAGTACAAACAAAATAAACAGAAGAGTCTTCAACTCTTATCCTCATCATCCAAGCTATGTCCTTGGAGGTGGCATGCTACCAGTACCTGAAAGTGATGTCCTATATAGGGTGAGCCAACGCCCAGTAGAGATATGCTAAACATAGTATGAGCAATGACTAAGACATTAACAATTGATAAATGTTCAATTCCCATAAATCAATTCATAACCCATTTCTTATCAATTTCACAATTTACATCAACGGCTCAGAACCTGGCCAACCATTTACATGAGACAGTGACTCATATTAAACGTTTTCCATTTTACAATAGATAAACATAATAGTTGTATCAACATCTCAACAGATAAGCATACAAGCTGTATCCACCTTTCAACAGATAAGCATATTAGCTATATCAACACTTCCAATGATAAACATATGAGTTGTATCAACACTTCCTTAGATAAGCATATTAGCTATATCCACACATTAACTGACAAGCATATAAGCTGTATCAGTGGAGTCCATCCCCTATCTCCTCTCCATCAACAACCGGTTTAGAGGTCCATTCCCTATCTTCCCCTAAACCGTGGAGTACATCCCCTATCTCCTCCCACACACACACAATGTATATACATATAAGTCATATACACAATCAATCAATACATATCGTTAATGTATTCTATCAACCGTCATACTTTATGACACGTCCAATTGATTAGTTTTAGTTTGCCTAATCATCATGCATTGTCTACAACAATCAAAACTACCTTCCACCGGTAGCCCAAGCAATTATTTCTAAACAGATAATAAAAGCTCCAACTGATAAATTATCAATGTTTTCAAAAGTGAGCGATTAATAAAACCAACTCCACCGTTTCACAATATAATGAATCAATTTCATTAATTCCGATTCAATTCCATAAATCTATAACCTCCCAAATTAATTATACCAATTAATTTATATACAAATTGGGGTTTTCTTCTCCAACCCTCAATATTAACCCATAGGTTCAAATATCAACAACCAACATCCAAATCATCATTTTGAGACCCAAAATACAAGTTTAAGAATCAAAATAATAAACTCTCTGTTATACCATTTTGAAACCCCAAGTCCCAAAGTCAACCAACTTCAACATTTTACCAAAACAACCAAAAATCTATGCCAAAGACCATAATAGTGAGTAGGAATCCCTACCTCAAAAGATGACACCCAATGGAGAAGATGACGAAAAGGAAGTTGCTCCAAATCACGAGATTCTTGGATCAACGGATAACCCACGACGATCAACAACTTTTTTGTAAAGGCCAAAGGTTTGGAAAATACTCTAGCTAGATCAACACTTAGAGAGAAGTGATGAAAGTAGAGAGAGAAGCTCTCAAATGGTGTTTTTGAAAAGTAAGAGAGAGAGAGTGTATGTAAAAAGTGATTTTAAAAGCCTAACTGTCGACTGATATACGACATCCCCGCTCGAGCGGAAAACACAACGCTCGAGCGCCAAGAACAAAAATCTGGGTCCGTTCGAGCGTAAGAATACCCGCTCAAGTGCCAAGACACATGAGTAAAGTACATCCGCTCGAGCGAAAACCAGTCCGCTCGAGCGCAGATTTCCCCTTCCCAGAACTTCCACCAACAATGGACTACCTGCTCGAGCGCAACCCGCTCGAGCGCAAGAAATCCGCTCGAGTGTAGAAATTACATCTGCAGAAGTTTTGCAGAAAACAAAATACTGTGAGCGTGTAAATCCAGCTCGAGCGCAAAAAGTCCCGCTCGAGCGGAAAGCCAAAAACCAAACCCCGCTCGAGCGCAGAACAACCCGCTCGAGCATAACACCAAAAACCTGGACGACTGGATTTGAGACTCAGGCTCAACCAACCTGTAACACACCTGCCCAAAACATCCCAAACTCACAAAAATGCAATTAAAGGACGACAACAAGATAGACACAACTACCAACTCAACGGAACCGAGTCCGGAGTACAACTGAACAGTAAAGGGAATACCGGAATCGCTATACCCAACACATATGATTATTATCCCTCATAATAATACTTTAATGCATTATGAACAAGCATAAAAAAAATTTCTTGTATTATATAAGGAAAATGGGGTTTCTAACCCGCAAGTCTTGTGGGAGATCCAATATTCCAATATTAATTTTCAAATTTTTTGATTTAAAAAAAATAACCTCAGCATTCAGTAATTGCTCCCAACCCACAAGCCTTTTTGATTTCTCTCATAGTTATTGCAGCACCATTTTCAACTTCTCCCATACACTATGGTTAGTAATGGGATTGTTAAATTATTCTTATAAAAAAAATTTTAAAATAATTTGTATATTAAAAAATAATAATTTGTATATTAAAAAATATCTAAAATAAATATAAATAAGTATATCTATATATTATAGAAGGAAAATGGGGTTTCTAATGAGAAACCTCCTAAAAGTTCCATACTCTCATTCTAAACTTATTGATTTTTCAATTTATAAAATAGAGTAAAAAAACCTATTGGCAAATTTATTTATTTAATTATTTTAGAAATAATAATTATTCATTAGTTGATGGACTTCAAATGGGAAAATAACAAAAATATTTCACAATCTCGCCATCATAATATCTCTCGCTGATTTCCAAAAAAAAAAAATATTAAAACTTATCATCCTTTTCTCTTTCCCAAAAACTCAGATAATATTTTTCATAGAAGTTGTGGATATCTATCTATATCTTATATATTATATTTAACATAACAAAAAATAAAAATAAACTAAAGATCAAATATACAAATACATAAAGTCAATAAATTTCATTTTTACTTATTCAGTTAAAATTTTTATTTTGGATCTCAATATCCAAAAGCAACGTATTTTTCTTTCTTTTTCTTTTTTATTTTATTTTTTTAATATGTAGGATATTTACAGTTGGACCTCAATTTTTTTTCATAATCTGACTTAAAATGATGTAATCATAAGTATCAATTTTTATACAAATATGAGAAGAAAATTTATTAAATTATACATTTCAACCAATCACATACTCAAACTTTGACTATTTCAATATGTTATTTCACCATAATTCCAATTAAGAGAATGTTCAACCTTAATATTTTTTTTTATCAAATTATAATTTGATAAAAATTTAAAAAGATGAAACGTTGAAATTTTTTTTTCCCATCAAAATTGGTGGAAAGAAAAAAAAAATTGGAATAAGAATGAAAGTTCTTTTAAAAATTGATAAAAATTTAATGAAAAAGTTGGAGTAATTCATGTCAAATCAAAATTTTTATTCAAATTTAAAATCAAATTAGATTAAAAGAAATTAAAAGAAAATGATGAAAGTTTGAAAATATTTTTGAAACCTTCTTATTCTCAAAGACTAGAAATTCGTGTGTGTATTATATTCATACTGTATTTTTAGTTATGAAATTGAAATCAAAAGAAATGTAACTTAAATTATTGGATTAATAATAATAGAAACATCATATTAATTATTATTAAATATCACTTTACTTCACATTTAATAATAAAATTGTATATTTATCTTAATTATAACTTTTAAATTTATATAGTCTCATAATAAGAAGAGATATGTCATAACTCATTTAATCTATATTAATCAGGTTTAACTTTTTTTTAATACAAATTATCAAAAATCGCACTGAATAGATATATATATATATATATATATGTGTGTGTGTGTATTAATTGTTTTAAACTAATAATTTAAAAAGTTATAAACATAAAAGTTAACTTATAAATTTCATGTATACTACAAAATAAAATATTAAATTACTTCAAAATAATTACAATAAATTTTTTTTTAATTTATAAAGTCTCATACATAGAACGAGTTGTCACTAGTTTATATATAATACCAAAAGTAGTTGAGAAGATGCACAGAGTTGATACACGTTTGGTCTTCCCCATGATGCCAACCAAAAGTTTCCATCATGCAATGCCTTTCCATTACTCCATGCAATCTGCCACAAATCTATTTACATCCTTCAAGTTCAACCCACCATTTGCAGCTTCCAATGCATCATCACTATAACATATAAGAATTTTAGAGATTAAATATTTTGATCTTTAAAAATAAAAATTTTGTTACAAAAGATATTTAGACCTCGTTTGGCAATAGGCCGGTTTAGCCAAAAAGTTACTAAAAAAATCAAAAAGCCAACAACCCATACCAAAAAGTCAAAGATTCTATTTTTTCTCTACTTTTTACACATGTTTTCGTAAAAAGCCAAAAAATCATTCCAAACGCACTATTTTTTTTTAGCTCATATTTTAGCCAAATAGCCAAAAAAGTTACTAAATTAGCCTGTTCCCAAACGAGGCCTTAGGGACCAATTTCTACCGTCATGAGGATAGTCGCTAAAAGGTCGTTCCGAAAAGTGTACAACAAGGCCTTTAGCGACAAAATTCTGAAAATGTCACTAATAAATAGACTTTTAGAGACAAAATAATTTGGTCTCAAAATGTTTTATTTTTTGAAACAAAAAATTTGATATAATTCATCACTAATGTCTAATTTTCGTTGCTAAAAATATAATAATGACAATTTTCGCAACAAAAATATTTGGTCCCTAAAAAATAATTTTGATCCTAAATTTTGGTCCCTAAAATCTTAATTCTTTGTAGTGCATATATCTACCATATTAAATTTGTAGCACCAAGACCAGAAATAATTAACCATTTAATATTTTATGAAAATATTTTTCAATTTCATATTGACAAAAAAATCCCAATACGTCGTGGAGGTCCTTCTTGTTGCTCATGTTAAGGATGGGGTGAAGGTCACACAAGGGCCACATAGTAAGAACAATGGCAAGGGTATTGTCGTAAATTCATTGTTTCAATAACCTGTGTTATCTGATAGGGGTGTGTAAGTGGTATTTCAAAAAAATTAAAGGGAATGACAGTGATAAAAAGTATACTTTTATGTTGGCTTCATTTATATCGGTAAAAATTGAAATTGAAACAGATTGTATATTAAATCTAAGAAAAAGAAAGAAAGAAAGAAGCAGTTTGTGTATGTCATGAAAAATATACCAAAAATGGAAATCTAGATGACAAATTCTAGGGGCATGGGTAGCTCTCCATTTTGCTATTTTTTCTTGGCCATTAAGTGCTGCTCTGCTCACGATAGTATAAATAAGGTCAGTAGGTAGCTTTTTTGTTTTTTTGGGTAGAAAAGGTGGCAGATAAAATAGAACTAGAAATAAAGTTTACAAAGTCTGGGTAATTCGCAAGGCCCCTGAAATATGTATTTACTTCTCAAACCCTAATGATGATTTATTTTCTTAAAACCCTCGTTTACTTGAATCAATTCGAATCTTGATAGTTAGTAATTGCTAGTTTTATTTTTATCCAAACAGAAATTCCCTAACCTAATTTAATTCTACCTAGGTTACATGCATTTAACTTCAAGCCCTCATATATTTTTTTTTATTTCAAAACTTGCCCCAAAATAGTACTTATACCTTGTACCGTGGTATGCCATCAATCTTGCTATATATATATGTATATACACCTTGAGGGATGTGCCTAGGACCAAAATTAATAAAAAATTTGCCCCATCACACTCCCCCAAGGCCGGCCCTCCTAGGGAAGGGAGAGAGGAGCCCATTTTCTAAGATTATGATTATGAAATCCTAGAGAAATACAACCTAGTGACCTACCTAGGATGCAAAATCCAAGAATTAGTTTTATTACAACTAGATGTGGCCTAAACCAATGGAACACACCTCCTAAGGCCCTTCCATTCTTTTAGAATTCAAGCAAAATCCTAGCTTTCCATCCAATTCCAACTAAATGGCTTTTATGTCCTTTTACCCCAATTTGCCTATATATACCACACCCTCCCTGGCTTGCAAATATACCAAAAATGGAAATTTGGAAAAGAAAAAGAAAGAAAGAAAGAAGCAGATTGTATATGTCATGAAAAATATATCAAAAATGGAAATCTAGATGACAAATTCTAGGGGCATGGGTAGCTCTCCATTTTGCTATTTTTTCTTGGCCATTAAGTGCTGCTATGCTCACGATAGTATAAATAAGGTCAGTAGGTAGCTTTTTTGTTTTTTTGGGTAGAAAAGGTGGCAGATAAAATAGAACTAGAAATAAAGTTTACAAAGTCTAGGTAATTAACACCCCTAACATCATCAAATAATTGATTGCAAACAGTGGGTGGGTGGGTGATTCAATGGGTAGCTCTCTATTTTGCTATTTTTTCTTGGCCATTAACTGTTGCTTTGCTCACGAGAGTATGAGAGTGTATTGGGTGCACTATAAAAAGTGTTTTTTTTTTTTTTTTGAGTTATATTATTATTTTTTATATATTTTTAAAAAAAATTTAAAATATTTTTATTTAGATCATTTCAAAGAACACTATAATAAAAGGAAGTAGGTAGCTAATTTAAGGGGTTTACATCATATGCAATTTATTATAAAAATGTATAATTTTATCATAAAATTTCATAATATTAATTACAAAATGCATAATTTGATCACAAATTAATATAAAAAAATGTCATAACTAAGACACAAAATTTTAAACATTTTTCTTACGTCAATTTATGATAAAATTATATATTTTTTAATTAATGTTACAAAATTTTATAATAAAATTATATATTTTTATGATGAGTACATATAGTACGCACTCTAGAGAGGTATAGGATCTCTCCTGATTCATTTATTTATTATCATCGCCGGTGACTGGAATTGCCAAATCTCAACCTTCTTTGTTTCGTATGAGTATCATATATCTACCATATTAAATTTGTAGCACCGAGACCAGAAATAATTAACCATTTAATATTTTATAAAAATATTTTTCCATTTCATATTGACAAAAAAATCCCAATACGTTGTGGAGTCGTCCTTGTTGCTCATGTTAAGGATGGGGTGAAGGTCACACAAGGGCCACATAGTAAGAACAATGGCAAGGGTATTGTCGTAAATTCATTGTTTCAATAACCTGTGTTATCTGTGTAAGTGGTATTTCAAAAATTAAAGGAAATGACAGTGATAAAAAGTATTTTTATATAATATTTATGTTGGTTTCATTTATATCGCTAAAAATTGAAATTGAAATAGATTGTATATTAAATCTCAAAAAAAGAAAGAAAGAAAGAAACAGATTGTATATGTCATAAAAAATATACCAAAATTGGAAATCTGGATGACAAATTTTAGGTGCATGGGTAGCTCTCTATTTTGTTATTTTTTCTTGGCAATTGAGTATTGCTCTGCTCACGATAGTTGTTGTTACTTGGAATTGAGTTGTGAATAATGAAATTGACTCATTATATTGTGAAATGGTGGTGTTGGATTTATTAATCGCTCATTTTCGAAAACATTGATATTTTATCTGTTGAAGCTTTTATTATCTATTTAGAAATAATTGCTTGGGCTACCGGTGGAGGGTAGTTTTGATTGTTGTAGATAATGCATGATGATTAGGCAAACTAAGACTAATCAGTTGGGTGCGTCATGGAGTATGGCGGTTGATAGAATACATTAACGTTATGTATTGATTGATTGTGTATATGACTTATATGTATATACTTTGTGTGTGTGGGGGAGGAGATAGGGGATGTACTCTATGGTTTAGGGAAAGATGGGGGATGGACCTCTAAACCGGATGTTGTTTGGGAGGAGATAGGGGATGGACTCCATTGATACAGCTCATATGCTTGTCAGTTAAAGTGTTGATATAGTTCATATGCATATCAATGGAAGTGTGATATAGCTCACATGCTTATCTGTTAGAATGTGGATACAGCTTGTATGCTTATCTGTTGGGACGTTAATATAGCTAGTACGCTTATCTAATGTAGAACGGGAAATGTTTAATATGAGTCACTGTCTCATATAAGTTATTGGCCAGGTTCTGAGCCGCTGTTGTGAATTGAGAATTGTATAAGAAATGGAAAATGAAATGAAACATAGACACGGTTGTCATGTAATGGAAATGGAGTTATAAATTGATCTTTGTGAGTTAAACATTTATCAATTGCTGATGTCTTAGTTATTGCTCTTATTGTGTTTAGCATATCTTTACTGGGCGTTGGCTCACCCTATATGGGATACCATTTTCAGGTACAGGTATTATACCACCTCCAAGGACATAGCTTGGATGGATGTGGGGGTTGAAGACTCTTTTTTTTTGATTATTTTGTTGTATTACATGTACATCAAGCCACGGGCTTATTTTGTATAGAGTTAGTACTCTTCTTTTGTGAAACCAAGTGTTAACTTGGAAAGCTGTAAGCCTATAGGGCACTTGCTTTCGTTGTTAACATGTAATACTGTTGTAAGAATTACTCTGATGAATGAAAAGGTGTTGATTTCTTTATACCATTGCATGTCTAATATGATGGGATTTATGTATTATTTTGAGGGCGTTACAACTTGGTATCAGAGTGTACCGGGTTCGAATACTTTGGGTACATGGGAAGTGATTAGTATCACAATGGGTTTGTCTCGCTTGTTACAGACTTAAGTGTGATGTAATGTGTTTTTGTGATAGCATGTTTATGTGACTATTTGGGTATGGGATTTGATTTCTAGGATATTGATTGGATATTTGGGTTTCTGTGAGTCTTGTTGGAAACGCACTTGATCAATGCTGTTTCTAACCGGAACTCTAGTAACGCCTTGGGACTGTCATTATCTGGGAATGGAATTCGTAAGTGCTTATGTGTTTATGTGCTTACGTGGAGTGAATTACAGTTGTCCATGCATTAGGACGCGGGTGTTTAGTTTCAGCACATTTATGAATGTGCTAACGTCTTTGTTACCTTTAATAGGATGTCAGGACGAGGTGGTAGGCGTGGTAGGCTTAGGAGGTAGGAGGTGCCTTTACCGGATGACATTCCGGCAGTGCAGGAGGGAGTTGGTCAGGCCAACGTGGCCGAACCAGTGGGTCAACAGGCTATGGGTGCCTTGGCCTGAGAGATAGCGGGAGCTTTGGGTATTCTCAAAGCTGAGCATTAGGTTGCAGAGGCAGGGCCTTCTTTCTTGAAGAGGGAATTTTTCCGGTCTAACCCGGACGAATTTATTGGAGATCCGAAAGAGCCACTTAAGGCTGACGAGTGGTTGAAACAGATGGAGAAGACATTCGAGATGCTTGGCATCGAGGATGGGACTTTAAAGGTGACCTTGGCATCTTTCCAGCTGAAGGGAGATGCGGGTCAATGGTGGAAGTATGAGAAGGCCCGTGTTGGTGGTGTATGGGGGGCTTTTGTAGAGGCTTTCTAGGGGAGGTTTTTATCTGCAGCTGCAAGGGAGAAGCTGAGGGATCAGTTTAGCTGGCTTAAGCAACAGGGTTTGTCAGTGGCCGAATTTGAGGCTACTTTTATTAGCTTGTCCAGGTTTGCACCTGAACTAAGGGCGTTCGAGGAACGCCGTTGCTATGAGTTTGAGCGGAAGTTGAGGCGAGGCCTCAAGTTGAGAGTTGGTGGGTCTTACATCCGAGAGTATAGACATCTGGTGGATGCGGCTGCGCATATGGAAATTATGATGCAGGAGGAGGATGATGAGAAGCAGCAAGGTTCCAAGAGGAGCCAAGAGGGCCAGGGTGATGGCAGGAGACAAAGGGGTTTTAACCCTCAGCAGTCTCAGGGTGGTTTGGCTAGATCGACTTTTCCGGTACCGAGTGCAGGCTCCGAGAGAGGTAGTTAGGGAGGTTTGACTTGTTTTGCATGTGGCCAGCTGGGTCACAAGTCTTCAGTTTGCTCGCAAAAGGAAGGGGGTCAGCGAGCTGCTTCTTCTTCAGCCAGACCTCAGGGCCAGAGTCAGGGCAGGGGCCAGCTTTTGTCTTGTTATCAGTGTGGACAGCCTGGGCACCTGAAGAGGTTTTGCCCACAGTTGAGCGCCACTTCAGGGGCGTCTGGTTCTAGGCAAACGTAGAGTTATCAGGCAGCTCAGTCTGTGCAGGCCTCGAGGGCCAACCAGGGAGCTTCGTCTTCCCAGTCTGTGCATAAGTCGTTTGCTCCTAGAGGTGAGCAGGTGGATCAGGGGCCTACAGGGCGTGTGTATGCTGTTATCGCGCTGGATCTAGTACCGGCTCCATCAGTAGTGAGTGGTACCTTTCTGTTTTGCAACTCGATTGCTAGTGTATTGATTGATACGGGTGCGTTTCATTCTTTTGTATCTGCTACATTTGCATCTGTGTTGGAGTTGGAGTTAGCACTATTAGCGTCTCCTATTTGTGTCGTGTCGCCTATTGGGGGTGAGTTGATTTTGAAACACGGATGTAGGAGTTGTGATATAGAGGTTGACGATCATAGGCTTCCGTTTCCTTTTGTGGTTATGCCCATGAAGGGCTTTGATGTTATTTTGGGTATGGACTGGTTATCGTCATACCGGGCAGTTATTGATTGCTATCGCCAAAGGGTCACTTGTTGTACCGTGAGCGGGGAGTGTTTTCATTTCTTGGGGGACAGGGTTGGTAGTGTTTTGCCACCGGGGTATGATCCGTGAGGGCAGGGTGAGCTTAGTGGTCTACTTGCTACCTTTTTGAGTGGTGAGTGTGACGAGACCCAGATTGTATTGTCGAGGGTGGTTTGTGAGTATTCGGATGTTTTTCTCGAGGATCTCGTTGGTTTGCCACCTCACCGTGAGGTAGAGTTCTCCATTGATTTAGTGCCCGGCACGGCGCCGATTTCTATGGCACCTTATCGTTTTGCCCCAGCCAAGTTGAGTGAGTTGAAGATTCAGCTCCAGGAATTGTTAGATAAGGGGTTTGTTCGCCCTAGTGTTTCCCCGTGGAGAGCACCGGCCCTCTTTGCTAAAAAGAAAGATGGTGCCTTGAGATTGTGTATCGATTACCGGAAGTTGAATCGGGCTACGGTCAAGAATAAGTACCCTATGCCTCGTATAGATGATCTGTTCGACCAATGGAAGGGTTCCCGTTGTTTCTCTAAGATAGACTTGAGATCGGGTTACCACCAGTTGAGGGTCTGGGAGGAGGATATTCCGAAGACGACATTCCGTACGCGGTATGGCCATTACGAGTTTCTGATGATGCCATTTGGGCTCACTAATGCACCAGCAGTTTTTATGGATTTGATGAACCAGATATTTCGAGAATTCTTAGATTGTTTTTTAGTCGTCTTCGTGGACGACATTCTTATCTATTCACCTTCTGAGGAGGAGCACGAGGAACACTTGAGAGTGGCGCTTGAGTTGCTTAGAGCCCATAGGCTATACGCCAAGTTTGGGAAGTGTGAGTTCTGGCTAGGAGAAGTCAAGTTCTTAGGCCATGTGGTATCCGGGGAAGGGTTATTTGTTGGTACATCCAAGACTGAGGCAGTGCAAGATTGGGCACAGCCTAAGAGTGTGTTTGAGATCCCCAGTTTTCTGGGATTAGTTGGGTATTACCGTCGATTTGTGAAGGATTTCTCCAGGTTAGCTTCACCATTGGCTAGACTGACTCGGAAGGGAGTCAAATTTGTATAGAGTGAGACTTGTGAAAAGTCGTTCCAGGAATTGAAAGTTAGATTGACCACCGCTCCAGTCTTGATTATTCCGGAGAGAGGGTTGGGTTATGCGGTTTATTGTGATGCCTCACGGGAGGGTTTGGGTTGTGTGTTGATGCAAGAAAGGAAAGTAGTAGCTTATGGCTCACGTCAGTTGAAAATTCATGAGAAGAATTACCCTACCCATGACCTAGAGTTAGCAGCGGTGATCTTTGCCTTGAAAATCTGGAGGCACTACCTTTATGGTGAGAGATTCGAGGTGTTCTCGGATCATAAGAGTCTGAAATATCTGTTTACACAGAAAGACTTGAACTTGAGGCAGAGGAGGTGGATGGAGTTCATTGAGGATTACGACTTCGAGTTGCATTATCATCCGGGGAAGGCCAATGTTGTGGCCGATGCCCTTAGCAGAAAATCCATAGGTGATATAGCTTGTATAGCCATCCGGGAGTGGGGGATGTTGGGGGCACTTGGTGAGTTCGATTTGCATCTGAGTGAATCTGTTGAGGCTGCGGCCTTGTTTTCTGTTGTTGCGCAGCCTACACTTGTGACTCAAGTGTTAGAGGCACAGAGGGGTGACCATGAGGTAGAGTCCCTCCGAGAGAAGATCTCTAGTGGGAAAGTTGAGAAGGGTTTGACGGTGTATCCCGACCTGAGTGTGAGATACCGAGACCGTTTGTTTGTGCCGGAGTCTTGCTGAGAGGAAGTACTCCGAGAGTTCCATCATTCGCGCCTTACGGTGCATCCGGGGGGTACTAAGATGTATCGAGATTTGGGTCGCCAGTTTTGGCGGCGTGGTATGAAGAGAGATGTGGCAGTTTTCGTGTCTAAGTGCCTTACTTGCCAGCAAGTGAAGGCTGAGCATCAGAGGCCAGTGGGTTTGTTGCAACCCTTGCCTATTGCCGAGTGGAAATGGGAGCATGTCACTATGGACTTCGTTGTAGGTCTTCCGAGGACTCAGTGGGGGTAGTGATGCTATTTGGGTGGTTGTAGACCGGTTGACTAAGTCGGCGCACTTTATCCCTATGCGCGTGAGAGATTCGGTAGATCATCTTACCGACTTGTATATTTGGGACATAGTGAGATTGCACGGGGACCCAGTGACGATCGTCTCAGATAGAGATCCTCGTTTTACTGCTAGGCTGTGGCAAAGTTTACAGAGTGCCTTGGGCACAAAGTTGACCTTGGGCACAAAGTTGACCTTTAGTACGGCTTACCATCCTCAGACTGACAGGCAGTCCGAGCGTACTATTCAGATCCTTGAGGATATGCTTCGAGGTTGTGTCCTTGACTTTAGTGGGACGTGAGAGAGGCACTTGCCATTGGTGGAGTTTGCCTACAACAACAGCTTTCAGTCTAGTATCGGTATGGCACCGTTTGAGGCCTTGTGTGGCCAACCGTGTAGATCCCCAGTGTGTTGGCCGAGGTGGGTGATGCGCCTTTGTTGGGTCCAGAGTTGGTTAGGGAGATGACGGGGAAAGTTGAGCTTATCCGTAGGAGGCTTGTTACAGCCCAGAGTCGTCAGAAATCTTATGCTGACCGTAGGAGGCGACCTTTGGTGTTCGAGGTGGGTGATCATATTTTTCTAAAAATATCACCTAGGCGAGGTTTGATAAGGTTTGGGAAGAGTGGGAAGTTATCCCCTCGATTTATCGGTCCCTTTGAGATTCTTGAGAGGATTGGGGAGGTTGCTTATCGTTTGGCTTTGCTACCGCAATTGTCCGGGGTGCATGACGTATTTCATGTGAGTATGCCCCGGAAGTATGAGCCAGATCCATCACATGTGTTGGATTGGACCGACTTAGAGGTAGATGAGGATACCTCGTATGAGGAGAGGCCGGTTCGGGTCTTGGATAGGTGGGATCAAGTCCTGCGTGGTAAGACCATTCCTTTGGTGAAGGTTTTGTGGAAACATCACGGAGTGGAGGAAGCCACTTGGGAACGTGAGTTGGAAGTCCGCGAGAAATACCCGGACTTGTTTGTTGATGTGTAATCATGTATTGAGATTTTGTAATTTAAATGAACTTTAAGAACATTGTACACATGTCTTAAGTTGTAAAACGTTGTAAATGTTTTGATTAATGGAAGTTGTTTTAATATTGTGCATGTTGAGCATATTGTGAAAATGCAAGCATGATATTAATGTTGTATGTGTTAAGGAATTGTGGAAAATGAGTTGAAATTGGTAAATTTCAAAGGAATGCATGTTGATAATGCAAGTTTTTATATATAATGTGGCATTCCTCTTGAAAAGAGATGAGATTGACCGGTAGTGGGTCGGGGTGTTAAATATTACATAGTAATATTGTTGGAAATGGAGAAAACTTGTTTTTGAAAAACTTGTGTTTAATTTCGGTGACGAAATTCTTTAAGGGTGATAGGTTATAGCGATCCCGGTTGTCCCATTCCTGTTCAGTTGTATTCCGAACTCGGTTCCGTGAAGTTGTTAGTTGTATTTGTCTTGTTTCCTGCCCTTAAATCGCTTCGTTCGGGTCTTAGGATGTGTTGGGCTTGGTTGATTCAGGTTGGTAGAGTTTTGGCTCCCATTGTTGTTGCACAGTTTTTGGATGGTCCGCTCGAGCGGGTCGTATTGCGCTCGAGCGGGGTTTACACTCTTCCAGTATTTTGTGTCCCTGCAAAACTTCTACAAGTGTGTTTTCTATGCTCGAGCGGGTTTCCTGCGCTCGAGCGTGTCGCGCTCGAGCAGGCTTGTTGGCGCTCGAGCGGATAGTACTTTTTGGGAGGAAGCTCTGGGAGGGAGAAATATGCGCTCGAGCGGATGTACTGTATTCTTGTGTCTTGGCGCTCGAGCGGGACTTATTGCGCTTAAGCAGACCTAGTTTTTTGTTGTTGACGCTCGAGCGTTGTGTTTTCTGCTCGAGCGGGAATGTCGTATATCAGTCGACAGTTAGGCTTTTGAAAATCACTTTTTACATTCACACTCTCTCTCTTACTTTTCAAAAACACCATTTGAGAGCTTCTCTCTCTAAATTCTTCACTTCTCTCTAAGTGTTGATCTAGCTAGAGTGTTTTCCAAACCTTTGGCCTTTACAAAAAGGTTGTTGATCGTCGTGGGCTATCTTTTGATCCAAGAAGTTTGTGATTTGGAGCATTTCTGTTTTTCTTCATCTTCTGCATTGGGTGTCATCTCTTGAGGTAGGGATTCCTACTCACTCTGACGGGTTTTAACATAGATTTCGAGTCTATTGTAAATAGTTTTGTGATTTTGATTCTTAAAGATGTATTTTAGGTTTCAAAATGATGTTCTAGTGGTTGGTTGTTGATTATTGAACCTTTGAGTGAATAATGAGGAATGGGGGAGAAAGCCCTAATTTGTTATATAAGTTAATTGGCATAATTGATTTGGGAAAGTTGTTGTTACTTGGAATTGAGTTGTGAATAATGAAATTGGCTCATTATATTGTGAAATGGTGGAGTTGGATTTATTAATCGCTCATTTTCGAAAACATTGATATTTTATCTGTTGAAGCTTTTATTATCTGTTTAGAAATAATTGCTTAGGCTATCGGTGGAGGGTAGTTTTGATTGTTGTAGATAATGCATGATGATTAGGCAAACTAAAACTAATCAGTTGGGTGCGTCATGGAGTATGGCGGTTGATAGAATACATTAACGTTATGTATTGACTGATTGTGTATATGACTTATATGTATATACTTTGTGTGTGTGTGGGAGAAGATAGGGGATATACTCCACGATTTAGGGGAAGATGGGAAATGGACCTCTAAACCAGATGTTGTTTGGGAGGAGATAGGGAATGGACTCCACTGATACAACTCATATGCTTGTCAGTTAAAGTGTTGATATAGTTCATATGCATATCAATGGAAGTGTGATACAGCTCATATGCTTATCTGTTAAATATGGATACAGCTTGTATGCTTATCTGTTGGGATGTTAATATAGCTAGTATGCTTATCTAATGTAGAACGGGAAATGTTTAATATGAGTCACTGTCTCATGTAAGTTATTGGCCAGGTTCTGAGCCATTGTTATGAATTGAGAATTGTATAAGAAATGGAAAATGAAATGAAACATAGACACGGTTGTCATGTAATGGAAATGGAGTTATAAATTGATCTTTGTGAGTTAAACATTTATCAATGGCTGATGTGTTAGTTATTGCTCATATTGTGTTTAGCATATCTTTACTGGGCATTGGCTCACCCTATATGGGATACCATTTTCAGGTACAGGTAGCATGCCACCTCCAAGGACATAGCTTGGATAGATGTGGGGGTTGAAGACTCTTTTTTTATTTTGTTGTATTACATGTACATCAAGCCACGGGCTTATTTTGTATAGAGTTAGTACTCTTCTTTTGTGAAACCAAGTGTTAACTTGGAAAGTTATAAGCCTATAGGGCACTTGCTTTTGTTGTTAACATGTAATACTGTTGTAAGAATTACTCTGATGAATGAAAAGGTGTTGATTTCTTTATACCATTGCATGTCTAATATGATGGGATTTATGTATTATTTTGAGGGCGTTACAATATAAATAAGGTAAGTAGGCAGCTTTTTTGTTTTTTTTTTGGGTGGAAAAGATGGCAGATAAAATAGAACTCGTATGGGAATCCTCCCTTTTAGTCAAAAAGTTACTAAATTAGCCAAAAAGCCAATAACCCATACCAAAAAGTTAAAGATTCTCTTTTCTCTCTACTTTTTGCACATCTTTTTGTAAAAAGCCAAAAAGTCATCCCAAACATACTAATTTTTTTAGCTCATATTTTAACCAAATAGTCAAAAAGTTATTAAATTAGCCTGTTCCAAAACGAGGCCAAGTTTACAAAGTCTGGGTAATTAACACCCCTAACATCATCAAATAATTGATTGCAAAGGTGGGTGGGTGCGTGGCTAGGAAACACGGATATAAATACGGGATACAGATACGATACGATACGGATACGGCGATACGACAAAATTTAATGCAGACGTAACTGAATTAGATTATTTTGCACAAATTCTGCTCTCCTATAGTGAACCCTACACCTAAAGTGAATCTACACAATATATTATTTTCTTTGATATTTTTCTGTGTTTAAATTTTTAATTTATAACATTATTAAAAAAATTTCACATAAAACTGCACCCAAAAAGAGTTTAAGTGATATTTTTGTTACTAAACCATTTTAATGGGCATTTTGTATTTTTGTAAGAAGGTGAATAAAAAAAAAAAAAAAAAAAACCATATCATATTATTTTAGATGAAATTTCTTTAAAAGTTAAAATAAAATGACTTTCACATAGTTTTCATACGAAACAAAGTGAAAAGGTTATATAAAAAATCATTTTCTCAAATATATATATTTTTATACTAAACACGCAGAATATACAACTTAAATTAATAAATACATGTGAGAATCATTTTCTTTTTGTTTTAAAAAAAATTACGCCCAATTTAATCCGCATCTAATGTAGATTAAATCCAAATGTGTAAATTACAAATACATTCCCTGAGATTTGATTAAAATATGAATCACCCCCTGTGGTTTTAGAAATTACATTTCACCCCTAGAGATTTCTAATTTCACAACAAATCGTCCATTTTATTAATAAATCATTAAATCAATTAATAATTTTTAATGATGTTAGAAATATGTTTCAATTAGTAATTTAGGTAATTTTATTATTGTATAGGAGAGCAATTATGAATTTCATTTTTTTAGTTAATTCAGTTAAATAAAAAATACTAACAATGAGGTATTTATAATTTTCTAAATTACAGGGGGCAATCTGTATTTTAAGTAAATCTCAAAGAGTATATTTGTAATTTGCCCGAATCTAAATTATATGCCTAATTCTATGCACTGTTCTTTGTCCCTTTTAATTTTATTAGTTCATACAGTTACTTTTACTGATATAAACAACCACATGAATCAATGAAATGTATATAAACTAAAAAAAAAAAAGTGAATAGAAGGGAGTAAGTGGTCTTATCTATACTATATATTAAGTAAAAAGGGGGTTTTTAACCCTAAGCCTTGTGGGAGCTCCAATCTTTCAATCTAAATTTCTTGATTTTTTGATTTAAAAAAAAATATTTTTAGCATTTACTAACTTCTCCCAACTCCCAAGACTTACCCTCATAATAACACTTTAATGCATTAACAACATCCAATCTCCCAATCTAAATTTTCTTATTTTTTTATTTTAAAAAAGAAAAATCTTAGCATTTATTAACTTCTCCCAACTCCCAAGTCTTACCCTCATAATAACACTTTAATGTATTAAGAACAAGTATAAAAAAAATTCTTTGAAATCCAACACATATGAATTCTTTGAAAAGTCCCAACACATATGATTATTATTCCTCATAATAATACTTTAATGCATTATGAACAAGCATAAAAAAAATTTCTTGTATTATATAAGGAAAAGGGGGTTTCTAACCCGCAAGTCTTGTGGGAGATCCAATATTCCAATATTAATTTTCTAATTTTTTGATTTAAAAAAAATAACCTCAGCATTCATTAATTGCTCCCAACCCACAAGCCTTTTTGATTTCTCTCATAGTTATTGCAGCACCATTTTCAACTTCTTCCATACACTATGGTTAGTAATGGGATTGTTAAATTATTCTTATAAAAAAAATTTAAAAATAATTTGTATATTAAAAAATATCTAAAATAAATATAAATAACTATATCTGTAACGCCCTCAAAATAATATATAAATCTCATCATATTAGACATGCAATGGTATAAAGAAATCAACACATTTTCATTCATCAGAATAGTTCTTAGAACAGTATTAATGTTAACAACAAAAGCAAGTGCCCTATAGGCTTACAGCTTTCTAAGTTAACACTGGGTTACACAAGAGAAGAGTACTAACTCTATACAAAATAAGCCCGTGGCTTGATGCACATGTAATTGTTGGCTTTTTGGCTTTTCGAAGGGTATTTTTGTAAATGCGAGCATGCCAGCAAGGATCAATCAGTCCTTACAGAAATTATAATTGCCAACTAATTATCAGACGATTGTGTTTTAGTTCTTTCAGCCTCAATGAAGAGGACTTTTACTGGTGGCTTGACTTAGGAGAAATTAAGAGAAATAACAGTTAATATAAAGAACAATGGAAGTATTTCATTAAAATGAACACTTACAATGATCCAAACTCAGCCTCGAAGAGGTTTACAGTGACGATCTACTTGAAACTACTCCTATGAATCGAAGTGCAAAACAGGTATTTAAAGTGCACGAAAGGTAAAGACTGGAAATGTAAAAACTGGAAAAGAAAATATGTAAAGTAAGACTGGTTTGTGTGATCTGAGTCTGGGGGTTTTTTTCTGGGGACCTCCTTGCTATTTATACTCCTCAAGGATGACCATCGAACTGCACTTCAAACCGTCGAACTACCTCTCCATGATCGCTGATCATGCTGCCTTAGAAGTAGTTCTACTACGCCATCACTTGCAGTTGGGCTTCCCTCCTGCATTTGAATTTGAATATGAGTAACCGTTGAAGCCACGTCATCTTGTATCTCTTTACTGATCCAGTGCTATTCAAATCACATGAGAACCAATTTTCATTGCCACGTGTACGATCAGGATCGAAGACTTGAGTAATCTTCCTATATTACCCTTACTTTGCCACGTGTCGAACTGTGATTGGCTTTTACAAAATATGTAGCCAACATTACCCCCCTGCACTAATATACCCAATACTTGGTGATATTAGTGTATCACAGTTTTCTTCCCGCGCTTTCAAAATGTGCATGGAGTCCATTTTCTAGAAACACAACCGTCATCTATTTGGTGATCATTTGCATTAACTCTCTTTCAATTTGTTGAACATCCCAATACCTCAGCATTCGAACGGACTATGGCCAAATCAACTTCTCTTTCTATTGACCAAGCATATGAAGAGCCATTGAGTAATGCTGCTTCCCCTCGAAAGAATCTCCACGCATTCATTAGCCATCTCTACCTGCCTTTCTATATTCAGGTTATGGGAGTCTTTGCAAATTACCAACCTTCGGACTATGAACACATTGCTCTTAATCCTTCGATTCAACAAGTTGCAGACATAAATACAAGAAGTTCTGTCTCTAACTCCCCCTTGTACCTCGAACCGACTGCTCTTAAACCTTTGATTTGGCAAGTTGCAAATATGGACTTGGGAAACTCTTCTTCACAAACCTTTGCATGGGATGAAGTTACAACTTCTTCATCTTTTGGGGTTTCCGGCTGGACAAGCTGGTCAACACCTGAGACTTATGATCTGAGGGAACGAATCAACCATCATTTTGTTGAGTTTACTGACCCTTTAGAGTTTCCTTCCTATGCTCGAAGTTTAGTGGTCTACCTTTACGTGCCCATTGACCTTCGACGTAGTTTGGAGGAGAATCGGCTTGTGGCCTGGTACACATCCTCCATGCCCATAACAACAGTGCTTGTTGCCCAACGCCTAGAAGAGGCACAAGGGTACAACCCATCATTCTTAGCCAAGAAGGCGAAGATTTGGTCTTCTGATTGGCTTGATTACATTAATGCCTTTGTTCCTTCTGCTCCCGTGCCATCTCCCATAATAGAAGCATCCACACCTTCTTCTTCATCTTCAGAAACAGAAGCATCTGTTTCATCTTCTGAAGCAGAACCATCTACCCCTTCTCCTCCGCCAACTCTTTCTTGGACAGAGAAATTGAGGCTTGCCCTTCCCATGGATAAGGTCTTCCCACCTTACAAACCTCCATCTTCCCCTACTCCAGCTGAGCGGAAACAAGCTCAACTTCTACTTGCAGATTTCTCTCACTTGCCCTTCAATGTTCTTGAGGACGACGTCCCTCTCAAGAACCTTCGATGGGCTTGTGATATTCTGACTAGGGGCCATGTCCTTAATCCTCTTGCCCAAGCAGAACTTCATATGTTCCTGGACCAACTTCCGGTGCTCCTTTACTGGCATCGAAATTCTATGGTCACTACACAATCTTTGGATCAACTTTCGTCTCTCCGAATTCATGCCCAATATGAAGCAGAGAACTTCATTGAAGAATTTGATGATTTCAAGAATAAAGATTCTGTGTATTGGGATGATTTGGTCATAGATGAATTGGAACAAAGATTGAGGGAGGAGGCTTTCGAAATAAAGGCTGAAGAGCTCTACTATGAAGTGAGAGCACACCAACTTATGCAGCCAACATTAGAATAAATAGAAGATATAATAAAGAAAGAACAAAAATTCATTGATCACTGTTGGACCAAATTTCATGATCTTGTTATTTATTCTATTCCTTATTTTTATGAGCTTGAGTTTGTACCCAGATAGGGTTACTTGATGTAATTGCCTTGGCTTGAATACAAACAAAGTTCTTCTGTATTTGACATTGTTTGACTCTGTTTCCTTTTGCCTTTAAAAGCCAATTCAGAGCCTCGAATTGAACATTCTCATCCTTCGAATCTGGACTCAATCGTCTTTAATGAAAACACTAAAAGGAACCAACATGTCTTTTTCCAATTTATGGAGTAAAATTGACAATTTTAGCTGATATCATTTAGAATTAGTGCTTCGAATTTAACAACCTTACCCTTCAAGACTAACTATAACCAATATATGGTCATGGTTAATATAGCCAATCAATTTTAAATTGACCACTTTTGCTTCGAAGAGCAGTCTATGCTGTTTTAATTCAATAGACAATCCCCTTTTATAAAAACCAACGATTGGTTTTGATGTTTCGAATAGTAATTTTCATCCTTAAAGAATCCTAAATTTTGCTCCAAAGGTCGTTACTTTAATTAATAACCCTCAAACAAGTCTCTAAACCCTTTGAAGTAGACCAATACTCGAGCATTCTAGCATCTTTAAGCATGTAGCATGCTTCGAAGCCGGTTTCTCTGTTTCGAAGCCGTTGTCCTTTGCTTTTTGGCGCCAAAATTTGGCTTCGAAGCCAAATATTTTACTTCGAAGTTGACTTCAGTATTTGGGCTGTGTTTTCTTTCCCTCCAAAAGTATCAATATTGAAGGAAACTCTTCGTATTCGTACTTTTAGTACTTAACGACTTACGCAATATATTTTTCAGGCACAAAGCTTTTAAAAACCCCTTTGTTTCGTGTTCTGAAATCACTTACTCTTTCAACACACAAACCCTACTGATCTTCTGTTAACCCTCTCTTCCTTACTACTCGCTATTAATGGATCCTTCCTCACTGAAAGTGCCCGCTGGCGATCGTCTCAGCCCTACCATGGCTTTGAAGAAATGTATTGATGAAGAAATCGCCAAGCTCACGACTGGTGGGCCCAACGACATAGATGGGCGTCTCTTCGTTCCTCGCCACAGCCGCCAACAAGAGTATGTCCTAGGACCCATCTTTCGGGAAGCTCTTGCCCAATTCCAGCTTTATACCCTCGTTTGGAGGATCACCTTCTTCTATACGAAGGAGGGCTTGACTGGAGCAACTAGAGAATGACCCGGCCTCATCGTTGCTGGCCGACATTGAGAACCGAATGGGAGGAATGGTATGACAGGGTTGTACCTGCGAGGAAAGATGACCTACAAGAGCTCTACATCCTCGACGCTCTTCGCCTTTCCAGGTTCATCATTCCTGAGGACCCCTTTTTGATTCCAGCTGCTTTATGTTTTTGGAATATGGCTTTTAATTTTTTCCAATTTCGGTGTGGCATGATGGCTCCCACCGTTCTCGATATTTGCCATCTTTTAGGGCTTTTCCCCCCATGGCTCTCCTTTTACTCCCAACTACCCGGACCTTCCTGTCAAATTTTCCCTTCCAGCCTTAAACTCTTCTTATAGTGACTTCGTAAAGGCTGAAAATAAAAAGGAAGGCCCCGTGAAGGACAGAGAACTCTTTTCCTTTCTTTTATACTAGTTATGCAAATTTCTTTTTTGTACCTCATCTCAGAGGATTATGCCTGAGTTCGCTCCCCTCGCGAAGGCACTTGTCTTGAAAAAACATATAGCTCTTGCTCCTTACTTGTTAGGCCATATATACAGAGCTTGCTCTCAATTTTGTGAAAGACCACTTGATGTTAACCAAGGAGGTCCCCTCTGGGTGCTCCAGCTCTGGCTCTTTGCCTATTTTACTGATCTTCATTCCAAATGCCTAAAATTTCTTGTCTAGGATCCTAGCACTTATGGGGAGAAGTATGCTAGGATTGCCCTTTATCCTGTTTCCTTTGTTTATTACTTTACCTTCTTTTACCAACTCCCTATTTCTCCATCTGCCTCCTTCTTTTGTCCCTTCGAAGCCAATAGAGGACCAACTTGGCTGCAAACTTTTCTAGCTGATAAAGAGTGCTCCATCTCACCTCATAAAGATATATGGGCCTCCATACTACTACCAAGGGAATTGTTCATTGGCACTTTGAACCCTCGAGCCTATAAATGTATATCTGAGGTGTATTGCCCTTCCCAGTTCGCCAGACAATTTGGGCTCACTCAAGGGATTCCTGTTCCACTTTGCAGTCTCTCGAATGTCCACCTTACTGCTAGAGATTTGAGAATATCCAAATCCAAGCTAGAGACAGCAATACTTAAACTGCTGAAGGAATTGAATGAGTTCCAATTTGTCCCTTTTCTTCCATCTGGCTTAGTTTTGAAAAGATTCCAGAACTGGTGGACAGCCAATATGGAAGTGCGCCTATCTATGCACCCTCATGACTTGCTAATAGGGTTGGGAGTGCCTTCAAAGGCTAAGTCAGCAACAGTTGAGAACATTCCCCCTCTTTCTGAAGCTGTTACAACTACTCCTGCAGCTTTATCCCCTCCAGCTAGAGTTACTAGAGCTGCTTCGAAGAAGGGTAAATATTTTCAGATTTCCCTTTTTCTTTCTTTTGAATCTTTTGTTCGTTTCCCTTACACTTATGTTCTTTGGTGCAGGGTCTCCGCAAGAAGAATCCCCCAAGAGAGCTGAAACTTTAGCTTTTCTCAAAAAGAAACAACAACAAAAATAGAAAAGGAAGCTAGTCCTCCCTCCTAAGGAACCTGAATCTCTGGAAGAAGAAGAGGTTGAGCAAGAGAAAGAAGTGCCCTTGCAGAGAACAAAGAGACAAAATGTGGCTGTCTCCCCTTCTGATACAATCGAACATCCATCCCTCGAGACAACCACTACAATAATGGGGAAAGAACTGATCTCTGAAGAATATGAACCCCAAATTGAAGAGAGGGAGATCGAAAAGGAACCAGTAGCATCACTGCCAAGAAGGAAGAGAAAGAAGGTGACTGTTCCTACTACTGACTTGGTTGAAGACCCCATTCATGAAGCAGCTGTCAAGGCAGTAAAGCAAGAACATTCCAAGGCAATAATTGTCTTTGAGAGAGCCGAGAAGAGACGGCAGCAACAATTTTTTAGAGATGAAGCTGCTGCTGTTGATGCACTTCAAAGGGAAGCTGCAAGAAGGCAACAAACTGCCGAACATTACTCCCTTCGTAGTTCTCCCATCAGTGCTAATACCTCTGGAACAAGTAATTTCTTTCACCCTTCCACTGTTTTTTCCTTTGTCAACTTTTGATACTGAATTTTGACAGTCCTTTGTATTTCTTCCTTTTGCAGCAACACCTACTGCGTTTCTCTTTCCAGTAAGGCCCCTCTTGGTTTTAGTTGAAGTTGACCAGATACAGGATGTGAGGACTACTCAAATTATCCTTCCACTTCCAAGGTCTATACTTCCTGCACTTTCCCTGAGGCCAAGCATTCCTGTATCTCTTCTTCTTGGCTTAGAGCCATACCTCCCTTTCCTGACTTTCGATCTACCTCAGTCCACTTCTTTTTCGAGCCTTGCTCTTCCTCCGCCCTTCACAGAAACTCCAACTGCTACTCCATCTCTGATGGCAGTTGATCCCCTTACAAAGGGTGCTGGTAGTCTTCCAACGCATAGTTCATCACCTTTGCCTACTTCCAGCCCCTCTTCTCTTGATTCATTGGTGGCTAAGACCATAGAAGCTGCCAAAGATGCTCCATTCATTTCTCCTATCCCTATGCAGTCTTCTGTGCCTTTCACCACAACACTCTCTGCACCCCTCATGTCTATGGATGAGGTTGATGTTTTTGAGGCCAGATTAGCTAGTCTTTTTGACGTACCTTCTACCTCTCCAACATCCAGTGTTGAAGCTGAGCTATTAGTTTTGGCTAACTCCTTGTTGGAAATTCTTGAGAGCTTTTCTTCTTCCAGCTGCAAACCTTCTGTGCCTTCAGTAGACCTGGACACATGCCTGGAACTACTGATTTCCTTTTCGAGGATTCCCTTCGAGGCTCTACAGAAGCCTATAATCAGAAATGGGTTCCTCCAGTGCTGTAAATTTGCTGAACAGTCAAGCATGGATGTTTCAAGTCATTTGTCGCAGGTAGTAGCTACTGTCGATTTTTACATCAGCATTTGTCGAGCTGCCAAGGCTAAGGCTGAGAAATTGGCTGGCGACCAGAGCTTTGTTTCCCAAGTACATGCTGAAGTATCAAAGCTTAAGGAACAACACTCCTCGGCCTCCCACTTTCGGGTCCAGCTGCTGGAGAGGAAAGCTCAACTGGAAGAGGAGCTAGCTGTAGTAAACCAGGCCTTGGTTCGAACTGACACTAAATTGCAAATCACCAACCAAGAACTGGCCGATCGAAAGGGAGAGATGACTGTAGCTATTCAATTATTTCCATCACTTAACAATAGGGAATCTACTGTACAAAAACAATTAAGATATTGTAATGATTTCTGGGCCAATTTGTGGCACAATGTACTTAATTCTTTATAAAAGAACAATTTTTGTCTATCATTTGAGCAGTCTTGTGTTTTTGTATTTAATATTTATTTTATTCCTTGTGTTTCCCAAATGGTTGGAAAATAAGGCTTCAAATATCTGCCATTAATCTTTTTGGGATGTACATACCCATTTAAATTTCTCAAATGGTATGCACCAAAACGCAGAACTCTATGAATTTGATATGGTCCTTCCCAGTTAGGTGACCATTTGCCAAACTTATGGCTTTTAATTCCTATTGGGAGTATTGTTTTCCATACCAAATCACCTTCATCAAAGCCAATGTGTTTGACTTTCTTGTTATAATTCTTGGCTGCTTTCTTCTTTTGGAAAAGAATGCTGTTTAATGCCAAAATTCTAGCTTCGTCTATGCCTTCTAACTCTAAGCACATACTTTGATGGTATTGCTTAGGATCTAACTGATCTTGGCAGCTTACCCTCAAAGATTTAACATTAATTTCCACAAGTAGAACTGCATCATGCCCATATACTAAGGCATAAGGAGTGACTCCTGTGCTTGATCTTGGGGAAGTTCTGTAAGCCCATAAAACATCCAACAAAAGGTTATGCCAATCCCTGGGGTTATCCTCCACAACCTTTTGTATTCCTTTTTTCAAGGACTTGTTGGATGATTCAGCTTGACCATTGGCTTGTGCATAATAAGGTGTGGAATTAACAAGGCTAATTCCAAACTCTGCCACAAAAGACCTCACCATTTTTCCATCGAACACAGTCCCATTATCCACAGTTATGGTTTATGGGATGCCAAATCTATGGATCAAATCTTTAATGAACCCAATGACCTTTTTTTGGTCTACAACCTTGTATGGCTTGGCTTCGACCCACTTAGTGAAGTAATCAGTAGCCACTAGAATGAAACAATGATGCTTCGAAGAAAGTGGGTGTATTTTTCCCATCATATCCATGGCCCATCCTTTGAATGGCCAAGGCTTCACTAATGCATGTAGGTCAGTTATAGGTACATGCCTTATTGTGCCATGCTTTTGGCATGCCTAGCAACCCTTGGCATATTCTATGCAGTCTTTAAGGATAGTTGGCCAATAGTAGGAATGCCTTCGAAGCAACCATCTCATTTTTACACCAGGCTGATGAGCACTACAGATGCCTTCATGAACCTGAGCCATAGCTGTTAATGCTTCTTTTGGGCCTAAACATTCCAGCAATAAGCCATCTCCCCCCATTTTGTAGAGAGCATTGCCATATATCATATATTGCATAGACTATAATTTGATTTTCCTGCTGGCTTTCGAAGATGGACCAGCTAAGTATTGCATTATTGGATGCCTCCAATCTTGTTCTTGTAAGTCATTATGATTGACTTCCAAGACCACATTCCTTTTATTCAAAGGTTGTATTAATCTTTGATATGTGGTTTGACTTATGTCCCTTTGGGTATTATCCCTTCTCTTGAAGTTCGAAGCTTTCTGAGCTACATCATTAGCTCTATTGTTCAAGAATCTTGGAACATGAGTTACATTTGCTATTTGAAACTGAGAAAGCAGATGTAATGCAACAATATAGTATGGCAAAATACTTATGCTTTGACACTTGAAAATCCCTTTTACTTGGTTAACCACCAATTGAGAGTCTCCAAATATGTCAACTGCATGTACTTGCAATTCAATAAGAATTTCTAGTCCCACTATTAAGGCTTCATATTCAGCCTGGTTATTGGAACAGGTGGCTTCATCCACTCTGAAACCATGTGTAGTTTCTACCCCTTGTGGAGATTTAATCACAACACCAATTCCAATTAAGCCATTGGCTTTCGACCCATCGAACCACATCTGCCATGGCTCAACACTAGCCATACCAAGTTCCATTATCTCTTGGCTCTCTGTTTGAGATGGATGGTCTGCTAGAAAATTGGCTAAAACCTGCCCTTTTACTGCCCTTTGCGGGACATACTCTAGATGAAATTCTGATAAGGCTAGTATCCACTTGCCAATTCTTCCCCTCAACATAGGTCTAGATAACATGTATTTAACCAAATCTGTGGTCACAATTACCAAGGCAGTTGTAGGTAAAAGATAATATCTTAATTTCATTGCAGCAAAATACAAAACAAGACACAACTTTTCAACAGCTGAATATTTACATTCACAAGAATTTAAAAACCTACTAAGGTAATAAATAGCTTGCTCCTTGCCTTCTTCATTGTCTTGGGCCAAAAAAGCTCTCAATGAATCTTCTGCTGCAGCTATGTACAACTTCAAGGGCTTGTTCCCCTTTGGTGGCATCAGCACTGGAGGGTTGGCCAAGTAGGCTTTGATACCTTCGAAAGCAATTTGATGCTCTACTGTCCACACAAATTCCTCTTCATCTTTCAGCCTTAACAAGGAAGAAAATACTTTAGTTTTCCCTGCAGTGTTAGAAATGAACCTTCGAAGAAAGTTAACCTGCCCAAGGAACCTTTGTAATTCTTTCTTACTTGATGGAGGCCTGGCGTCAATGATGGCTTTAGCTTTATTCTGATCAATATGTATTCCTTTCTTGTGCACTACATAACCCAAGAAGTTTCCAGATGATACACCAAAAGCACACTTAAGAGGATTAAGTTTCAACTTGAACTTCCTCATTCTTTCAAAAGCTGCTTCTAAGTGAAACAGATGCTCCTCCATAGACTGGGATTTCACTACAATGTCATCAATATAACACTCTAGACACCCTCCAATGAGATCATGAAAGATAGTGTTCATAACCCTCTGATATGTAGCCCCAGCATTCTTCAGACCAAATGGCATTTTAACCCATTCGAAGTTGCCAATATTCCCAGGACATCTGAATGCTGTCTTGTGGATATCCTTCTCTGCAATGCATATTTGGTTATAACCAGAGTGCGCATCCATCATTGATAAAATTTGATGCCCTGCTGAACTGTCTACCAGCAGATCCACTATAGGCATAGGGTACTCATCTTTGGGAGTTGCTAGATTTAAGTTTCTGAAATCGATGCATACCCTCATTTTGCCATTCTTCTTAACTACAGGCACAATATTAGATAGCCATTCAACATACCTGGCTGTCCTAATAAAGCCTGCCTTGAGTAGTCTAAGAATCCCTTCCTTGACCTTCTGAATTACTTCTGGACTCATTCTTCTTGGTTTCTGCTTGTATGGCTTGAAATTAGGCTTCATAGGGAGCCTATGTTCCACTAATGACCTATCCAATCCTGGTAGTTCATTATAGGACCATGCAAAGCAATCTTTGTATTTCTTCAGAACAACCAACAACTGGTCTCTGTCCAGAATGTTCAAGCAAGCACTTATATAAGTGGGCTGTTGTATAGAACCTTCCCCTAAATTTACTTCTTCTAAGGGGTCTTGTGTCTGAGAACTTATTAAAGCTTCTTCCTTGGTTTCTTTGATCTTCGAAGCAACTTTCTTACTTTGTTCTGCTCCTAGGTTCTTTAGTTCAACATCTTTGCCCTCCTCCTCATAGACAAAAGCTGTCCATAAGGCATCCTCCTTCTGTATCTCCTGGACTTTTGTCTCAATGTCCAATGCATAGTATTTCCCAAGGGTCAAAATTCTGACCTGCTGCTGCTCCTGTTTACAGCCAATTATCATGGCTTCTCTTTCTTGCTCTTGTACTTTCTGGGCTATAGCTTTTACATCCAATGTTGAGAATTTAATCAGAGCCAAGGACTTGGCTTCTTGTTCTTCATCTCTTTGCCTACAACTAGGCATCATTGTCATCTTTAACGATAATCTCTTCATTAGCACTCTCTTGGACTAAGTGCTTCAAGTGTGTCACTTCCTCATCAGCCGTCACTTCGCCTGAGCCATCAGCTTTCCTCAATATACTGAGTGGTGTCACTCTCTCAATATACAGCTTGGCCTCTGCAAAGTCAGCACAGGCTACGAAGGGTTGAGGATCTGCATCTATTTCCTCTGTCTCTCCATTGCCTAAGGCCATCATGATTTTCTGATGCAAAGAGGAAGGCACACATTTGTTAGTGTGGATCCAATCTCTCCCAAGTAAAGCATTGTATTTAGCATTACTGTCGATTACAAAGAATGCTGTCATGCAGTCCCTGGTTCCCACACTCAAGTTAATGGGTAAAATCCCCTGAGCCATCTGTTTGTCCCCAGCAAAACCAGCAATGGTTGTGCTAGTTGGGATCAACCTGGGATTCTTTTTTCCTAATTTCTTCAAAGAATATTTCGGTAGTAAGTTCACTGCTGCTCCATTATCTATCAGGACTCGGTTTAATTGAATTCCATCGAAGAAAGCCTTGATGTACAAAGGCTTAACATGTTGTGTCATAGAATTCGAGGGATATTCAAAAGGATATGAGAGGTTAATGCTCACCTCTTCTCCACTCTCGTAGTCAGTTTCCATTGGGGTAGCCATGCTGGAGTTATCCTGTACCATACTCACTTGCGAATCTTCACTAGAGACTGGAATTGGATCAACTCCTTGATCATCTTGGTTCCCATCCCCAGCTTCGAACTCATGAGGTAGTATATGTACCAAGTTGACTGATACTGGAGGAAATGAGCCAAACTGGACGGCTGGTTGTGCCTGTTTCCTCTCTTGGCTACCTTGATCAGTTACCTCAGAAGCGTCCTCCATGCTACATTCTGGCATTTCATTGCTAACAGGTTCCTTCGAATGGTTTTCCTCGACTGGTTTTTCAACCAAAAACGTTTGCTCAGCCATGAAGGCTTCGAACATTTCTTCTTCCACCATTTCTTTCTTTTGGCCTATGCCAATCTCTTCTTCTGTCTCGCTACCACTCTCCATCAGAGCCTTCTCCAACCCTGCTAAACTAGCCTTCTCTTTGGCTTTCAGTTCAGAATGAACCTTGGCCAACTGCTCTCTGCTGCAAACCACTTTGTTCTGTAGAATTGGCTTTGGAGCATGGTCTGACTTTGGATTTTTCTTTCCTTCTATCTTGACCAGTGAAGAACTCTCTCCACTTTCTTTCAGATCTTGCTGGTACTGGGTGTACCTACGTTGAATCTTTCTCTTTTGTGATCTTGAAATGACTGAGACCATATCTGGTTCCTTCGTTTTTGGGTGTTTAAGCACTACCCAATTGTTCGGAGCCACCAAAGCAGGCTTGACCATCCTGCCTGGGATTCCAACATCTCTCCTGGCAGGCACTTCCCTAGGTTTGTTTTGCATTACAAACCAGTCTGGAACTCCAGGTACCCAGGAGCTTACTGACTCAGATGTTGAACCGCCTTTTTCTACCTTCGAAACCATCTTCGAAGCTGACTATGGAGGTAAGTGCTTGGCTCTGGCCTCTTGTTTCGAGCCTAATTCAGGCCTTTGATGAAGGTGGCCACTTTCAGTTCTGCGTGAGGTTGGTCTAGGAGGCCAATCTCTGCTTTTGGTCCCATAACCTGAACTCCTCTCCAATCTTCTTTCAGAATGACTGCTCTCCATTCTGTAGTAGTTAGGTGGCCTAGACTCATACAAGGGCCTCTTGCCTTTAGCATGCATTCTGTCCACTGCAGGCTCAACCGCTAATGGCCGCTGCCTATCGCTAGCCGGATACGGCCTTTTGTTGTAAGCATTGGTTGATTTAGGACGTCTCTGAACATCCCTGTAGTATTGCTTCCCATCAATTGGAAGCCCCTTCAACCATTTATAACTCAGTCTGCACCTGGGACACATCCTCTGCATTACAGCTGCTTCCAAGGAATCATCATCCAGTGTCTCTTCATCAGAGTGTTCCCTCTGGTGTGAGAAACCTTGTCCAATAACTGGTGGGTTTCTAGTGTCCTTCTTGATGGTTGTCTGGTTAGCAACATGCATCTGCACATTGACTTCTTCCAATTCTGTCAAGGACAAGTTCTGGAACTCTGACGTAATGACATTGGCTGTCGCCTCTCCAACTTCTGGAAATGGATTACTGTCGATCCCCATGGCCTTTTCTGTTTTGGCTGGGAACTTCAAACTTTCTTTCCGAATTTGTTCTTTGATCCTGTCTCGAAAAACAATGAAGTTTTTAGTCGAGTGAGACCAAGAGCTATGCCATTTACAATATACTTTTCCCTTAAGTTTATCTGGAGAAGGCAGTTTTACTCCTTTAGGTAACTTAAGGAAGTTGGCCGCAAGCAAATGATCAAAGATGTCATCTGCTTTTGTTAAATCGAAAGAGTATTTTCTGTGAAAGTCTTTCTTTTTAAACTGCTGGTCAATTGTTGTATCCTTATGAATTAATGCTTCACAGATTACAGGTTCTTTACCCACAATCTCTACTGCATCGATCTCATAATTTGGATCTCTATAATATGTCTTATACGAGGCATTATTTCGATCCTGTTCTTCCTCTAGTAATGCTTCATATCGAGACACCTTATAGGTTAGTTAGACCAAATCTCTGAATTCAGTTGAGTCAAACTTCTTTCAAAGCCTGAACTCTAAACCGTTTTGAGCCAATCTTACGAATTCTGGCTTTGGTAGGATGACTCTACACTTATTTCGAGCCCTTTTAAATCTAGCAATAAACTGAATAGTCTTCTCTTCAGACCTTTGACTCAATCTAGCCAAGATTGCCATAGAAACCTCTGGCTCCGATTGGAAGAATTGGGCATGAAATGCCTCTTCCATTTGTTGCCAATTTTGAATGGAGCCAAGTGTAAGGTTGATGTACCATACAAACACTCCCCCAGTTAGAGAATTTGGGAATAATCTTGGTTTCATATAGTCATGATTAGTAAATTCGCCGCATTGAGCAGCAAACCTAGCAATATGCTCTATTGTTGATTGATTCCCAGTCCCATAGAAGAGGGTAAAATCTAGTATCCAGAACCCTCTTGGGTATTCATGTACCATATCTACCCATTCTGGGTATGGTTTTCTGTATACAGGAGTCTGGACCCCCCGAGCCATCGGTCCACACATCTCCCCAACAATATCAGCAATTTGGTCCCTAGGGACCATATTTTGTGCCTGCTGAACCACTACTGGAGGGACAAACACAGGATTTGGTTGCCACATTTTCCTTGCGGTCCTCTTGGTCCATAAAGAGGTACATTTGGGACTAGTTGCCCCTGTGGTGCAGATTGCTGTTGGGGATGTGGGTAACCCCTTTGAGTCTATCCTGCGAAAAGACCTGCGAAAGGTGCAAGAATAGGCATTGTGTCCCTTCCATTTGCAGGCCAACCTTCCAACCCCCCGGGTATAAATTCGAATAAGGGATTATTATACCCTCTAGTGCCAGGTATGGCTTCGAACATGGGATTTGTAACCATTCTTACGCCAGTTTCTTGTACTTGGCCAGATCCACCAACTTGTGTGGTTTCATTGTTGAGTACTGAGGCATTTTGGCCTGCTATAGGCCTCGAAATGGGTTCATACCAAGACTGAGGTGATGGTCTTTCATAGTTTTGGTTACTAGTTTGACCATTAAAATGTCCATTAACTTGCATAGGCTGTTTGTCTCTAGCCAATCTTTGTTGAGGGACATTTAGGACTTCCTCTGTGTGCCTTGTGTTTGTTGGTTGGTGGTTGTTCATTCGATCCAAAAAGGATGTTGCCCACCTTTCCATTGTGTTCATCAATTGTTGTCCCATAGCATCTACTAGGCCATCCCATGGATTGGTTGGCTGAGTAGATGGAACAGTGGATGGTCCAATTCCTTGGTTTCGTCCAATATTATGAACATATGGTTCTTGTCCCAAAGTACTGGTCTGTTCGACCATAGGTTCTGATAACATGGGAGTTTCCACAGGATGTGTTACCACATTATCCTCTGGATTAGGTATTTCTACCTCTCCTTCTACGCCTTCTTCCAAGCGTTCATTTTCTCTTTGTCGTCTTCGTCTAGCCATTTTAACAAGTCCCACTGGGCATGCCAAAAATATATGTTGGCTTTTTGGCTTTTCGAAGGGTATTTTTGTAAATGCGAGCGTGCCAGCAAGGATCAATCAGTCCTTACAGAAATTATAATTGCCAACCAATTATCAGACGATTGTGTTTTAGTTCTTTCAGCCTCAATGAAGAGGACTTTTACTGGTGGCTTGATTTAGGAGAAATTAAGAGAAATAACAGTTAATATGAAGAACAATGGAAGTATTTCATTAAAATGAACACTTACAATGATCCAAACTCAGCCTCGAAGAGGTTTATAGTGATGATCTACTTGAAACTACTCCTATGAATCGAAGTGCAGAACAGGTATTTAAAGTGCAAGAAAGGTAAAGACTGGAAATGTAAAAACTGGAAAAGAAAATATGTAAAGTAAGACTGGTTTGTATGATCTGAGTTTGGGGGTTTTTTTTCTGGGGACCTCCTTGCTATTTATACTCCTCAAGGATGACCATCGAACTGCCCCTCCATGATCGCTGATCATGCTGCCTTAGAAGTAGTACCACTACGCCATCACTTGTAGTTGGGCTTCCCTCCTGCATTTGAATTTGAATATGAGTAACCATTGAAGCCACGTCATCTTGTATCTCTTTACTGATCCAGTGCTACTCAAATCATGTGAGAACCAATTTTCACTGCCACGTGTACGATCAGGATCGAAGACTTGAGTAATCTTCCTATATTACCCTTACTCAGCCACGTGTCGAACTGTGATTGGCTTTTACAAAATATGTTGCCAACGGTAATACAACAAAATAATCAAAAAGAGTCTTCAACTCCCACATCCATCCAAGCTATAACCTTGGAGGTGGCATGCTACCTGTACCTGAAAATGATGTCCCATATAGGGTGAGCCAATGCCCAGTAGAGATATGCTAGACACAATATGTGTAATAACTAAGACATCAGCAATTGATAAATGTTTAACTCACAAAGATCAATTTATAATTCCATTTCTATTATATGACAACCATGTCTATGTTTCATTTCATTTTCCATTTCTTATACAATTCTCAATTCATAACAGCGGCTCAGAACCTGGCCAATAACTTACATGAGACAGTGACTCATATTAAACATTTCTTGTTCTGCATTAGATAGGCATACTAGCTATATTAATATCCCAACAGATAAGCATACCAGCTGTATCCACATTTCAACAGATAAGCATATGAGCTATATCACACTTCCATAGATATGCATATGAGCTATATCAACACATTAACTGACAAGCATATGAGCTGTATCAGTGGAGTCCATCCCCTATCTCCTCCCAAACAACATCCGGTTTAGAGGTCCATCCCCTATCTTCCCCTAAACCGTGGAGTACATCCCCTATCTCCTCCCACACACACAATGTATATACATATAAGTCATACACCCAATCAAACAATACATATCGTTAATGTATTCTATCAACCGTCATACTCTATGACATAATCAATTGATTAGTTTTAGTTTGCCTAATCATCATGCATTGTCTACAACAATCAAAACTACTCTCCACCGGTAGCCCAAACAATTATTTCTAAACAGATAATAAAAGCTCCAACAAATAAAATATCGATGTTTTCAAAAGTGAACAATTAACAAGTCAAACTCCACCGTTTCGCAATATAATGCGTCAATTTCATTGTTCCCAACTAAATTCCCAATATCAACACATTATCCCGATTAATTATACCAATTAATCTATACAACAAGTTAGAGTTTTCTACTCCATTTCCCAATATTGACCCAATGGTCTATATATCAATCAACCAATAACAATCTCATTGTTTTGAAACCCAAATTACACACCTTGGAATCAAAATTAACAAAACCCCCTTTTAACATTTTGAAACCCTAAGTCCCAAAATCACCCAACTTCAACACTTTATCAAAACAACCAAAAATCTATGTCAAAGACCATAAGAGTGAGTAGGAATCCCTACCTCAAATTTCGATGTCCAAGGAAGAAGATGACAAAAACGAAAATGCTCCAAATCACAACTTTTTCGGATCAAAAGATAGCCCTCGACGATCAACGACTTTTTTGTAAAGGCCAAAGATGAGCAAAGAACTCCTGCTAGATCAATACCTAGAGAGAAGGCAAGGTTCTAGAGAGAGAGGCTCAACAATGGAGTTTTGGAAAAGTAAGAGAGGGAAAAGGATGTGAAAAAGTGGTTCAAAAACCCGGATCTCGGCTTTATATAAAAGTCGCCTCGCTCGAGCGTGGAAACCCCCGCTCGAGCGTCACTCGCAGACCCTCGCTCGAGTGTCAAATCCGCAGATCGAGCGGCGAATACGCACTTCCAGTACTTTTGCAGAACTAGGTCCCCGCTCGAGCATCAAACTCCCTACTCGAGCGACACACACAAACTCCCGCTCGAGCGTCCAAACTGCCGCTCGAGCGTACAACACTACAGAGGAGATACTGAATGGTTGATTTTTCCGCTCGAGCGTCAAAACCCCCGCTCGAGCAGACAAACTACAACAAAGGCCCCGCTCGAGCGTCAAAATCCCCGCTCGAGCGGACAGGCCAAAATCTGGGCATCTAGTCTTGGTTCCTAAGCTCAACCAACCTGTTTCAAACCTGCCCAACACAACCCAAGACTCAAACAAATGGAATTTAAGGACAACAACAAGGTAGACACAACTACCAACTCCACGGAACCAAGTCCAGAGTACAACTGAACAGCAAAGGGGATACCAGGATCGCTATAATATCTATATATTATATAAGTAAAATAGGGTTTCTAATGAGAAACCTCCTAAAAGTTCCATACTCTCATTCTAAACTTATTGATTTTTCAATTTATAAAATAGAGTAAAAAAACCTATTGGCAAATTTATTTATTTAATTATTTTAGAAATAATAATTATTCATTAATTTATGGACTTCAAATGGGAAAATAACAAAAATATTTCACAATCTCGCCATCATAATATCTCTCACTGATTTCCAAAAAAAAAAGAAATATTAAAACTTGTCATCATTTTCTCTTTCCCAAAAACTGAGACAACATTTTTCATAGAAGTTGTGGATGTCTATCTATATCTTATATATTATATTTAACATAACAAAAAAAAAAAAAAAAAAAAAAACTAAAGATCAAATATACAAATACATAAAGTCAATAAATTTCATTTTTACTTATTCAGTTAAAATTTTTATTTTGGATCTCAATATCCAAAAGCTACGTATTTTTCTTTCTTTTTCTTTTTTATTTTATTTTTTTAATATGCAGGATATTTACAGATGGACCTCAATTTTTTTTTTCATAATCTGACTTAAAATGATGTAATCGTAAGTATCAATTTTTATACAAATATGATTAGAGAATTTATTAAATTATACATTTCAACCAAATCACATACTCAAACTTTGACTATTTCAATATGTTATTTCACCATAATTCCAATTAAGAGAATGTTCAACCCTTAATATTTTTTTTATCAAATTATAATTTGATAAAAATTTAAAAAGATGAAACGTTAAAATTTTTTTTTTTCCCATCAAAATTGGTGGAAAGAAAAAAAAAAATTGGAATAAGAATGAAAGTTCTTTTAAAAATTGATAAAAATTTAATGAAAAAGTTGGAGTAATTCATGTCAAATCAAAATTTTTATTCAAATTTAAAATCAAATTAGATTAAAAGAAATTAAAAGAAAATGATGAAAGTTTGAAAATATTTTTGAAACCTTCTTATTCTCAAAGACCAGAAATTCGTGTGTGTATTATATTCATACTGTATTTTTAGTTATGAAATTGAAATCAAAAGAAATGTAACTTAAATTATTGGATTAATAATAGAAATATCATATTAATTATTATTAAATATCACTTTACTTCACATTTAATAATAAAATTGTATATTTATCTTAATTATAACTTTTAAATTTATATAGTTTCATAACAAGAAGAGATATGTCATAACTCATTTAATCTATATTAATCAGGTTTAACTTTTTTTTAATACAAATTATGAAAAATCGCACTAAATAGATATATATATATATATATATTAATTGTTTTAAACTAATAATTTAAGAAGTTATAAACATAAAAGTTAACTTATAAATTTCATGTATACCACAAGATAAAATATTAAATTACTTCAAAATAATTACAATAATTTTTTTTTAATTTATAAAATCTCGTACATAGCACGAGTTGTCACTAGTTTATATATAATACCAAAAGTAGTTGAGAAGATGCACAAAGTTGATACACGTTTGGTCTTCCCCATGATGCCAACCAAAAGTTTCCATCATGCAATGCCTTTCCATTACTCCATGCAATCTGCCACAAATCTATTTACATCCTTCAAGTGCAGCCCACCAGTTGCAGCTTCCAATGCATCATCACTATAACATATAAGAATTTTAGAGATTAAATATTTTGATCTTTAAAAATAAAAATTTTGTTACAAAAGATATTTAGACCTCGTTTGGCAATAGGCCGGTTTAGCCAAAAAGTTGCTAAAAAAATCAAAAAGCCAACAACCCATACCAAAAAGTCAAAGATTCTATTTTTTCTCTACGTTTTACACATGTTTTCGTAAAAAGCCAAAAAATCATTCCAAACATACTAATTTTTTTTAGCTCATATTTTAGCCAAATAGCCAAAAAGTTACTAAATTAGCCTATTTCCAAACGAGGCCTTAGGGACCAATTTCTATTGTCACGAGGATAGTCGCTACAAGGTCGTTCCGAAAAGTGTACATGTCACGACCCCAACCTGCCCCTAGAAGGTCGGCGCCGAGATGGCCAGTAACCCGAGGTTACCAAAGGCCTCTTACAAGAATTCACGCACAACTCAGAGTAAATGTGTGGGGCTTACAAATGCGGAAGCAATAAATTAACATACAAGCAGTCCATAAAAGCAGTGCTTAAGTCGAATGAAATGACATACACCTTTGATGGCTTTAATATAACAGAATAGAGTACATGAATTACATCTTGACAAAAAGGCTTCTCGGCCCTCAAATACAAAAATTTCAATGAAATAACCAAGAAGCATGATCTTCAAGATGCTGCAAAACACGAATGCAAAACATGTCGGCAAAAACATCGGCAAACAAGTCTAGGCGTCTCCGCCGCCCTGCTCATCACCTACATATATATATAGAGAGGGTGAGCTTGGATACTCAGTGAATGGCATAAACAATAAAGGGTTTACATGAATGATATCCGAGGTCTTTAACAAAACTATACATAGTACAAATCAAGTTTGTCTTCCAAATCTTTCAAAGCTTCAAGGGATGTTCATTAACATCAATATAATACGAGTGATGACATTCTGGACAAGCAAACCCACGCGGTAAAACCGTCAGTGGCAAGGCAAGACAAGACAAGAGAGATCTCTAAACAAGGATGTCGTTGCATTATAGTCCCCGACACTAAGGACTTGTGCCACAAATGCTTAAAGTCCCCTGGCACGTACGGACTGGTGCCACAAATGCTTAAAGTCCCCTGGCACGTACGGACTTCCAAACTTGTGCTACAAATGCTTATAGTCCCCTAGCACGTACGGACTGGTGCCACAAATGCTTAAAGTCCCCTGGCACGTACGGACTGGTGCCACAAATGCTTAAAGTCCCCTGGCACGTACGGACTTCCAAAATGGTCATCAAAACAAGACATAACATTTGATACTCAAGGTAGGATTAATCATTCATGCTTACAAACACTTTTCAAAACAAGGCAAAACGATACTTTTATCAAGTCAAAGCAACATAGCTTTATTAAGAATGCCACTCACATAGTTCTTCGAACGTCGGGGTCAAGGCAAGTCCAAGTCCTACAAATACATGGCAAGTTCACTGAATACACTTACAAACAAGTTTCACATGCATGCAAATGATCTCGGCATGCCCCAAGACTAAGTCAAATCAAAGCAAACACTGTTTCTTATTTCGGAAAACATGCTGGGCAACTAACCAGGTCTTGGCCGAGGTTCCACACCTCCTTGCCGAGGTGAGGTTCCGAGGCCACATTCAAGGACAAATGAAGTCGGGAAAACCTGGGTTTCCCTCTGCTCAAGAACATCAAGAACATGATCATGAAGAACATGAAGGAATGAATGCAAGGATCATAACTTATCATTTATAAAATCAGAGATCTCATGCAATGAGTTTGAAAACATGGACCTGGACGCCCATACTAGAATATCTTGGTGAAACAAACACAAATGCATGGATTTCAATGCAAGCTTTCAGATCAAATCAAGGCTTTTCTTCAAGAACACATGAAGGTCACATTTTCTTTCCAAAACCAACTTTAAATCAACACATGATATGCAAGACAGCTTCAATCATGCAATGCAGCTAGATGATCATCAAGAACAACAAAAGGAGATTGAGATTCTAACCTCAGATCACGAATCTAACGGGTCCAACACCAAGGATCGAGCTTGCTAATCACTTTCTCACTCTAGAACTCCTCCTAGAGCTTCTCTCTCCTCAAGAACAAGACTTATAACAAAATGAGACATTTCTAGATTTGCCGGCTGATATAACATTCAGCTCGGACACGTGGCAGCAGTTGGTTGGTTCAACTTAAAAAAAATGATTGATTGAAAAGACAAGTCTCTGACAAGGCGTGTTCAACAAGTTTGGTGGCAAGGAACTCCGGCGGGCAATGACATCGGCCAACAACAAGACTTCGGCAAGAAATAACATCGGCTAAAGATAAACTTCGGCAACAGGGTAACAAAGACATCGGCTAGGGAGGACAACACTTGACTAAGCTGTGCCACACCTCGGCCAGGGGTGTGCCACATCTCGGCCTAGGTCATCCTTCCCAGGGTAAAAGGTCACTAAGGGTAGAACATCTCGGCTAAGTAGTGACATCTCGGCTAACATGCTGAGGTGAGAAGGAAGGCCAGACAAGCGATTCTAAGTACAAGGATTCAAAGGTGATCTAGGCTCATGACAACCTCGGCACATACACACACACACACACCAAAGGAACATAACACTTAAGTATCACTTATGCAAGACAAGTCAAGGATGCAAAGCAAGTCAAGATTAAAAATGCAAGCTCAACAAAACAAGATCATATATAATGCATATGAGTATGGTCGAAGCAGTGTGAGGGTTATTACACCCTTCCCCCCTTAAAGAAGTTTGGTCCCCAAACTTGAGTTACCTTATCCTAAGAACAGTTCTGGATGTCGAATCCTCATTTCTTCTTCCATCTCCCATGTGGCATCCTTGCCATGATGTTCCTTCCATTCAACCTTCACCATCTGTATTGCCTTATTTCTCAATTGTCTTACTTGCCTATCAATAATACGCATTGGTCTCTCCTCATAGCTCAATTCTTCATCAACCACAATCCCAAAATGATCAACCACATGCAGGGGATCTCGAATATACTTCCTCAACATTGAAATATGGAATACATTGTGAACTTGACTCAGTTCGGGTGGTAGAGCAAGTCTGTAAGCAGTGGTGTTAATCTTCTCAAGAATTTCAAATGGCCCGATGTAACGAGGTGCTAATTTGCCCTTCTTCCCAAATCTAAAAACTCCTTTCGTTGGTGAAATCTTCAGGAATACATGGTCTCCAACTTCAAATTCTAATTCTCTTCTTCTTTGGTCGGCATAGCTCTTCTGCCGACTTTGGGCAGTTCTGATCCTCTGTCGAATAAGCTTAATCTTCTCGGTTGTTACTTGAATCAGTTCGGGGCCGATCAAAACTTTATCTCCTACTTCGGTCCAACATATCGGCGATCTGCACTTCCTTCCATACAAAGCTTCGTATGGTGCCATGCCAATGCTGGCTTGATAACTGTTGTTGTAAGCGAACTCTACTAATGGTAAGTGTGTTTCCCAACTTCCTTTGAAATCCAATACACATAACCTGAGCATATCTTCAAGTGTCTGATTTGTCCTTTCTGTCTGCCCATCGGTTTGGGGGTGAAATGCTGTGCTAAACCTCAACTCGGTTCCCAAAGCCCTCTGTAAACTTTGCCAAAACCTGCAAACAAACTTCGGATCTCGGTCTGAAACAATTGACATCGGCACTCCATGAAGTCTCACAATCTCATTCATATACAGTACAGCTAGTCGGTCAGCAGTGAATGTAGTTTGAACAGGCAAGAAATGTGCTGACTTAGTTAATCTGTCGATTATGACCCAAATCGAGTCCATCCCTTTCTGTGTCTTCGGCAAACCAATCACAAAGTCCATGGAGATATGTTCCCATTTCCATTCAGGAATCGACAAAGGTTGAAGGAGTCCTGCTGGTCTCTGATGTTCTGCCTTCACTTGTTGACATTGCAAGCATCGAGATACAAACTCGGCTATTTCTCTCTTCATGTTCGGCCACCAAAAGGTTTGCTTCATATCTTGATACATCTTAGTGTTCCCTGGATGAACAGCAATTCTAGAACTATGAGATTCCTGCAAAATCCTTCTTTTCAACTCTGGAACGTCGGCCACACACAATCTTCCTTCAAACTTGAGCACTCCATCTTCAAAGGTGTAACCTGATCTCGGCTTGGTATCAATCTCCTCGGCTACCTTTCTGAGGAATTCATCATTCATCTGTCTTGACTTTACTTCATCAATAATGGTCGGCTCTGCTGAGATTATGGCTAAGCATGCTAAACTTCCCATTGATCTTCTGCTTAATGCATCGGCTACTGAGTTGGCTTTGCCTGGGTGATATTGAATTTGCATGTCGTAGTCCTTCAATAATTCCAGCCATCTTCTCTGCCTCAAATTTAGTTCCCTCTGAGTAAATAAATACTTCAAACTCTTGTGATCCGTGAAAACCTGGCAAGAAGCTCCATACAAGTAATGTCGCCAAATCTTCAAGGCAAATACCATGGCTGCTAATTCTAAGTCATGGGTAGGGTAGTTCTTCTCATGAAGTTTCAACTGACGAGATGCATATGCTATGACCTTACCCCTTTGCATTAATACACAACCCAAACCCTTATGTGAAGCATCACTGTAAATCTGAAATTCCTCATTACTTGATGGAAGTACAAGAACTGGAGCTGTAACTAACCTCGTCTTCAATTCCTGAAATGCTGACTCTCTATCTTTGGTCCATTCGTATGCCACTCCCTTCTGAGTTAACTGTGTCAAAGGCACTGCAATCCTTGAGAAGTCTTTCACAAACTTTCTGTAGTAACCTGCCAAACCTAGGAAACTACGAACCTCGGACACGTTGGTCGGCGTCGGCCAATTTACCACGGCTTCAATCTTGCTGGGATCAACTGAGATACCTTCTTCATTAATCACATGCCCTAGGAATGAAATACTGGAAAGCCAAAACTCACATTTACTCAACTTAGCATACAACTTCCTGTCCCTCAAAATCTGTAAGGCAAGTCTCAAGTGGTTTTCATGTTCAGCTTTACTCTTGGAATAGATTAGTATATCATCAATGAAGACAACTACAAACTCATCTAAATGCGGTTTGAAGACTCTGTTCATTAAGTCCATAAATGCAGCAGGGGCATTGGTTACACCAAAAGGCATCACTAAAAACTCGTAGTGGCCATATCTGGTTCGAAATGCCGTCTTCTCAACATCCTCGGCTTTAACCTTAAGCTGATGGTAACCCGACCTAAGGTCAATCTTGGAAAAGACTCGTGCTCCTTGAAGTTGATCTAGCAAATCATCAATCCTAGGCAATGGGTACTTATTCTTAATGGTTACTTTATTAAGTTCTCTGTAGTCAATGCAAAGACGAAGTGTACCATCCTTTTTCTTAACAAACAAGACTGGTGCTCCCCATGGTGATGTGCTCGGCCTAACAAAACCCTTATCCAACAATTCTTGTAACTGTACCTTCAATTCCTTAAGTTCGGCTGGGGCCATTCTATAAGGTGTTTTGGAGATCGGCTGGGTTCCTGACATGATGTCCACAGTAAACTCTATTTCTCTATCGACTAAGTGGCCAGGCAATTCATCTGGGAAGACATCGGAGAATTCACTAACAACTGGGATATCGGCTAACTTAGCATTTCCATTCTGATCACTCAGTATACTACACAAGTAGCCATGGCATCCTTTCCGAATTAGCTTATAGGCTTTAATGGATGAAATCAAGTAAGGTGGGGACACTACACCTCTACCCTGGAAAATGACCTCGGCTTGGCTTGGGGGTTTCAAAGTAACGCTCTTAGAAACACAATCAATAGATGCATGATTCATCACTAACCAATCCATTCCTAATATAACATCAAAGTGGGTCATGCTTAATGGCATCAAATCAACTAACAACTCTACACCCTTAATCCCAACAACACACTCTCTATAAATAGATGCAACAATCATAGTTCTCCCAGATGGAGCAGATACATATAACACATAACCAAGGGGTTCCTGTGGTCTATTCAACTTCTCAGCAAACTTAGCAGATATGAATGAATGCGTAGATCCCGAATCAATTAACACATAAGCATCTTGAGAGCAGATTGGAAGTATACCTGACACTACTGTTTCAGCATTCTGGGTGTCTCCTGGCACTAGAGCGAAAACTCTGCCCTGCCTCATTTGTGTCCTGCCGACATTGCTTCCCTGTGCAGAGCCCGAGGTGCTCCCACTTTTCCTACCATCATCAATCCTTGACTTTGGGCAATCTTTCACACGATGACCCATCTCTCCACATTCAAAACAAGCGCCTGACGCCCAACGGCAAACCCCTGAATGCGGCCTCCCACAACTTGCACACATCGGCTTAGTACTACCTTCCTGGTTCGAGTTGCTGGAGCTTCCCACGTTCGCTTTCTTCTTAGCATTAAACGGAGCTCGGCGGTTGTCATAGTTCTGTCTCTTTCTCTGGTTCTCTCCTGCATTCTGATATCGGCTCAAGTTGGTTTCTGCAAGGATAGCCTTGTCCAAGACTCCAGCGTAAGTTGGCATGTTGAGCATGTTAACTCTATCCTGTATCGGTCCACGCAGTCCACTTTCAAACTTCCTAGCTTTCCTATACTCATCACTGACCATATGAGGTGCATACCTCGCCAATTCGGTGAAGGCACGATCGTATTCTGCCACTGTCCTGTTTCCTTGTGTGAGGGTCTGAAACTCTGTGATCTTGCGATCTCGGACACTAAGGGGAAAATGCTTATTATAAAATAGTTCCAAAAATTTGGCCCAAGTTAAATCAGGGTTTCCTTCTCGTGTCATCATCCACCATCTTCGGGCATCATCATCTAATGTAAATGCGGCCAATGCCACCTTTTGAGCATCTGTGCTGGGAAAGATTTCAAACAACTTCTCCATTCCTAGAACCCACGCTTCGGCTTTCATTGGTTCTATGCCCCCTTGGAACCTCGGCGGGTTCATCTTCTTGAATTCCTTAATCAAAGTCATGGTTCCATCTCCATACAAGGCTGGCTGTGAGGGTACTTGAGGTACTGGAGGAGGTGGAGGTGGAACTGTATATCGGCCATTCGTCTGTTCGGCCTGGGTAGTTGTAGCACTAACATTCTGTTGTCTCACTTGTCTTAACTCTCGAGTTAACCCTTCCACTAGTCTTTCTAATCGGTCCAGTCTGTCCTCTGATCGATCTCGGCCAACTGGTGGTCTTCCTCTCCTCATAGTGCTATGAGTATGCGAAATGTGACTTTAAAACAGAATGTAGAACAAGTATGCATGCTAGCAACAAGTAATCATGCTGGGATGATGCACACATTTGTCAAGTAGCAAGCAACATGATGCAATCCTATGATCTTTCTAAGGGAAATCCTATGCTCTTTCGGACTCAGAGTGTGTGAATAACGTACTATAAGAAACTTGTGCTCTGATACCAATCTGTCACGACCCCAACCTGCCCCTAGAAGGTCGGCGCCGAGATGGCCAGTAACCCGAGGTTACCAAAGGCCTCTTACAAGAATTCACGCACAACTCAGAGTAAATGTGTGGGGCTTACAAATGCGGAAGCAATAAATTAACATACAAGCAGTCCATAAAAGCAGTGCTTAAGTCGAATGAAATGACATACACCTTTGATGGCTTTAATATAACAGAATAGAGTACATGAATTACATCTTGACAAAAAGGCTTCTCGGCCCTCAAATACAAAAATTTCAATGAAATAACCAAGAAGCATGATCTTCAAGATGCTGCAAAACACGAATGCAAAACATGTCGGCAAAAACATCGGCAAACAAGTCTAGGCGTCTCCGCCGCCCTGCTCATCACCTACATATATATATAGAGAGGGTGAGCTTGGATACTCAGTGAATGGCATAAACAATAAAGGGTTTACATGAATGATATCCGAGGTCTTTAACAAAACTATACATAGTACAAATCAAGTTTGTCTTCCAAATCTTTCAAAGCTTCAAGGGATGTTCATTAACATCAATATAATACGAGTGATGACATTCTGGACAAGCAAACCCACGCGGTAAAACCGTCAGTGGCAAGGCAAGACAAGACAAGAGAGATCTCTAAACAAGGATGTCGTTGCATTATAGTCCCCGACACTAAGGACTTGTGCCACAAATGCTTAAAGTCCCCTGGCACGTACGGACTGGTGCCACAAATGCTTAAAGTCCCCTGGCACGTACGGACTTCCAAACTTGTGCTACAAATGCTTATAGTCCCCTAGCACGTACGGACTGGTGCCACAAATGCTTAAAGTCCCCTGGCACGTACGGACTGGTGCCACAAATGCTTAAAGTCCCCTGGCACGTACGGACTTCCAAAATGGTCATCAAAACAAGACATAACATTTGATACTCAAGGTAGGATTAATCATTCATGCTTACAAACACTTTTCAAAACAAGGCAAAACGATACTTTTATCAAGTCAAAGCAACATAGCTTTATTAAGAATGCCACTCACATAGTTCTTCGAACGTCGGGGTCAAGGCAAGTCCAAGTCCTACAAATACATGGCAAGTTCACTGAATACACTTACAAACAAGTTTCACATGCATGCAAATGATCTCGGCATGCCCTAAGACTAAGTCAAATCAAAGCAAACACTGTTTCTTATTTCGGAAAACATGCTGGGCAACTAACCAGGTCTTGGCCGAGGTTCCACACCTCCTTGCCGAGGTGAGGTTCCGAGGCCACATTCAAGGACAAATGAAGTCGGGAAAACCTGGGTTTCCCTCTGCTCAAGAACATCAAGAACATGATCATGAAGAACATGAAGGAATGAATGCAAGGATCATAACTTATCATTTATAAAATCAGAGATCTCATGCAATGAGTTTGAAAACATGGACCTGGACGCCCATACTAGAATATCTTGGTGAAACAAACACAAATGCATGGATTTCAATGCAAGCTTTCAGATCAAATCAAGGCTTTTCTTCAAGAACACATGAAGGTCACATTTTCTTTCCAAAACCAACTTTAAATCAACACATGATATGCAAGACAGCTTCAATCATGCAATGCAGCTAGATGATCATCAAGAACAACAAAAGGAGATTGAGATTCTAACCTCAGATCACGAATCTAACGGGTCCAACACCAAGGATCGAGCTTGCTAATCACTTTCTCACTCTAGAACTCCTCCTAGAGCTTCTCTCTCCTCAAGAACAAGACTTATAACAAAATGAGACATTTCTAGATTTGCCGGCTGATATAACATTCAGCTCGGACACGTGGCAGCAGTTGGTTGGTTCAACTTAAAAAAATGATTGATTGAAAAGACAAGTCTCTGACAAGGCGTGTTCAACAAGTTTGGTGGCAAGGAACTCCGGCGGGCAATGACATCGGCCAACAACAAGACTTCGGCAAGAAATAACATCGGCTAAAGATAAACTTCGGCAACAGGGTAACAAAGACATCGGCTAGGGAGGACAACACTTGACTAAGCTGTGCCACACCTCGGCCAGGGGTGTGCCACATCTCGGCCTAGGTCATCCTTCCCAGGGTAAAAGGTCACTAAGGGTAGAACATCTCGGCTAAGTAGTGACATCTCGGCTAACATGCTGAGGTGAGAAGGAAGGCCAGACAAGCGATTCTAAGTACAAGGATTCAAAGGTGATCTAGGCTCATGACAACCTCGGCACATACACACACACACACACCAAAGGAACATAACACTTAAGTATCACTTATGCAAGACAAGTCAAGGATGCAAAGCAAGTCAAGATTAAAAATGCAAGCTCAACAAAACAAGATCATATATAATGCATATGAGTATGGTCGAAGCAGTGTGAGGGTTATTACAGTACAACAAGGCTTTTAGCGACAAAATTCTGAAAATGTCACTAATAAATAGACTTTTAGAGACAAAATAATTTGGTCTCAAAATGTTTTATTTTTTGAAACAAAAAATTTGATATAATTCATCACTAATGTCTAATTTTCGTTGCTAAAAATATAATAATGACAATTTTCGCAACAAAAATATTTGGTCCCTAAAAAATAATTTTGATCCTAAATTTTGGTCCCTAAAATCCTAATTTTTTGTAGTGCATATATCTACCATATTAAATTTGTAGCACCAAGGCCAGAAATAATTAACCATTTAATATTTTATGAAAATATTTTTCAATTTCATATTGACAAAAAAATCCCAATACGTCGTGGAGTCCTCCTTGTTGCTCATGTTAAGGATGGGGTGAAGGTCACACAAGGGCCACATAGTAAGAACAATGGCAAGGGTATTGTCGTAAATTCATTGTTTCAATAACTTGTGTTATTTGACCGGGGTGTGTAAGTGGTATTTCAAAAAAATTAAAGGGAATGACAGTGATAAAAAGTATACTTTTATGTTGGCTTCATTTATATCGGTAAAAATTGAAATTGAAACACATTGTATATTAAATCTAAGAAAAAGAAAGAAAGAAACAAGCATATCGTATATGTTATGAAAAATATACCAAAAATGAAAATCTGGATGACAAATTCTAGGGGCATGGGTAGCTCTCCATTTTGCTATTTTTTCTTGGCCATTAAGTGCTGCTCTGCTCAGGATAGTATAAATAAGGTCAGTAGGTAGCTTTTTTTTTTTTTGGGTAGAAAAGGTGGCAGATAAAATAGAACTAGAAATAAAGTTTACAAAGTCTAGGTAATTAACACCCCTAACATCATCAAATAATTGATTACAAACAGTGGGTGGGTGGGTGATTCAATGGGTAGCTCTCTATTTTGCTATTTTTTCTTGACCATTAAGTGTTGCTTTGCTCACGAGAGTATGAGAGTGTATTGGGTGCACTATAAAAAGTGTTTTTTTTTTTTGAGTTATATTATTATTTTTTATATATTTTTAAAAAAAATTTAAAATATTTTTATTTAGATCATTTCAAAGAACACTATAATAAAAGGAAGTAGGTGGCTAATTTAAGGGGTTTACATCATATGCAATTTATTATAAAAATGTGTAATTTTATCATAAAATTTCATAATATTAATTACAAAATGCATAATCTGATCACAAATTAATATAAAAAAATGTCATAACTAAGAGACAAAATTTTAAACATTTTTATTACGTCAATTTATGATAAAATTATATATTTTTTAATTAATGTTACAAAATTTTATAAAAAAAATTATATATTTTTATGACGAGTACATCTAGTACGCACTCTAGAGAGGTATAGGATCTCTCCTGATTCATTTATTTATTATCATCGCCGGTGACTGGAATTGCCAAATCTCAACCTTCTTTGTTTCGTATGAGTATCATATATCTACCATATCAAATTTGTAGCACCAAGACCAGAAATAATTAACCATTTAATATTTTATAAAAATATTTTTCCATTTCATATTGACAAAAAAATCCCAATACGTTGTGGAGTCGTCCTTGTTGCTCATGTTAAGGATGGGGTGAAGGTCACAAGGGCCACATAATAAGAACAATGGCAAGGGTATTGTTGTAAATTCATTGTTTCAATAACTTGTGTTATCTGTGTAAGTGGTATTTCAAAAATTAAAGGAATGACAGTGATAAAAAGTATTTTTATATAATATTTATGTTGGTTTCATTTATATCGGTAAAAATTGAAATTGAAACAGATTGTATATCAAATCTCAAAAAAAGAAAGAAAGAAAGAAACAGATTGTATATGTCATGAAAAATATACCAAAAATGGAAATCTGGATGACAAATTTTAGATGCATGGGTAGCTCTCTATTTTGCTATTTTTTCTTGGTCATTGAGTATTGCTCTGCTCACGATAGTATAAATAAGGTAAGTAGGTAGCTTTTGTGTGTTTTTTTTTTTTTTTTGGGTAGAAAAGATGGCAGATAAAATAGAACTCGTTTGGGAACCCTCCATTTTAGTCAAAAAGTTATTAAATTAGCCAAAAAGCCAATAACCCATACCAAAAAGTTAAAGATTCTATTTTCTCTCTACTTTTTGCACATCATTTTGTAAAAAGTCAAAAAGTCATCCCAAATATACTAATTTTTTTTAGCTCATATTTTAACCAAATAGTCAAAAAGTTACTAAATTAGTCTGTTCCAAAACGAGGCCAAGTTTACAAAGTCTGGGTAATTAACACCCCTAACATCATCAAATAATTGATTGCAAAGGTGGGTGGGTGCGTGGCTAGGAAACACGGATATAAATACGGGATACGGATACGATACAATACGGATACGGCGATACGACAAAATTTAATGCAGACGTAACTGAATTAGATTATTTTGCACAAATTCTGCTCTCCTATAGTGGACCCTACACCTAAAGTGAATCTACACAATATATTATTTTTTTGATATTTTTCTGTGTTCAAAATTTTAATTTATAACATTATTAAAAAAATTTCACATAAAACTGCACCCAAAAAGAGTTTAAGTGATATTTTTGTAACTAAACCATTTTAATGGGCATTTTGTATTTTTGTAAGAAGGTGATAAATAAATAAATAAATAAATAAATAAAAACCATATCATATTATTTTAGATGAAATTTCTTTAAAAGTTAAAATAAAATGACTTTCACATAGTTTTCATATGAAACAAAGTGAAAAGGTTATATAAAAAACCATTTTCTCAAATATATATATTTTTATATTAAACACGCAGAATATACAACTCAAATTAATAAATACATGTGAGAATCATTTTCTTTTTGTTTAAAAAAAATTATGCCCAATTTAATCCGCATCTAATGTAGATTGAATCCAAATGTGTAAATTACAAATACACTCCTTGAGATTTGATTAAAATATGAATCAGCCCCTGTGGTTTTAGAAATTACATTTCACCCCCAGAGATTTCTAATTTCACAACAAATCGTCCATTTTATTAATAAATCATTAAATCAATTAACAATTTTTAATGATGTTAGAAATATGTTTCAATTAGTAATTTAGGTAATTTTATTATTGTATAGGAGAGCAATTATGAATTTCATTTTTGTAGTTAATTCTGTTAAATAAAAAATACTAACAATGAGGTATTTATAATTTTCTAAATTACAGGGGACAATCTGTATTTTAAACAAATCTCAAGGAGTGTATTTATAATTTACCCAAATCTAAATTATATGCCTATTTCTATGCACTGTTCTTTGTCCCTTTTAATTTTATTAGTTCATACAGTTACTTTTACTAATATAAACAACCACATGAATCAATGAAATGTATATAAACTTTAAAAAAAAAAAAAAAAGGAATAGAAGGGAGTGAGTGGTCTTATTCGATTATATGGCAAAATGGAAAAGTTAAATTGAATTAAAGACCTAACCTTTGGTTAAAACAAATGCATTTATACTATTTTCCTAATTAGGTTATTCAATTTTTTTAATTGAATAACAATAAATATAAATAAATTTCTTAAAATTATTATTATTATTATTTTAATTTGATAAGAAGACAATGGTCATCTCAAATGCAAAATTTTCTTATAATAATGAGATTTGGGCCTAATTGGGTTGGGATTCATGCAGGACCTGGAATTAGCGAAGACGTTAGTGAGGCCCAACGGGATGTTCTTCGATGACGTGGCCAAGGAATCGCTTCTAACAGAAGCGAGATACGAGTCGGTGAGTCGGGTTTACATAGTGTGCGAAGAAGACCAACTTATGAAACCCGAATTCCAGAGATGGATTATTCAAAACAGCCCACCTGATGAAGTCAAGTCCATTGCAAATGCTGACCACATGATCATCCTATCAAAACCCAAGGAGCTTTGCCTCTGTTTGCAGGAGATTTCTCAGAAATATCATTGATTTTACTTGAGTGTTTTAATAGATTAAGCTCTGTTTGGTAATCTCTAAATAAACAGTTTTTTTTTAATTAAAATAGTCAAAAGTTAAAAAGTCTATTGATTTGTTTAGTTACAATTTAAAAACAACTTTTTCATTAAAAAATAATAAGTTTGAGAATGTTAGCAGCTAAAAAATGACTTCATTATTAATATTTTTAAAAACTTCACTGTGTCCCTTTACTTATACTGTATTAATATAGCGACCCCGGTCTTTTTCCTTTTGATTACTGTATTCGGACTTATGTTCCGTAGATTTCGTTGTTATCAGATTGTTGTTGTCATCCTTTAATTCTATTTGGTCGAGTTTTAGGATGTGTTGGGCGTGTTTTGAACAGTTGGGTTGAGCCTTGGTCTAGATGTTGGTTGCCCAGTTTTTTAGCCTTTCCGCTCGAGCGGACATTCCTGAGATCGAGCGGGGTTTACACTCTTCCAGCATTTTTGGTCCCTGCAAAACTTCTGCAGGTGAGAGTTCTACGCTCGAGCGGGTTTTTATACGCTCGAGCGGGTTGAGCTCGAGCGGTATTGTTGACGCTCGAGTGGGTAGTGTTCTTCGCGTGGGTTCTGGAATGGGGGAATCTACGCTCGAGCGGTTATCATTGCGCTCGAGCGGACCTTGTTTTTGTTCTTTACGCTCGAGCGGTGTGTTGTACGCTCGAGCGGACCTGTCAAGTTTAAATACGCAACAGTGTGTTTTAAAACAGTTTTTCAGCCCCTTTCAGTTTATAAAACCCTAGGTTACGAGTTCTCTCTCTCCCAACTCATCTTCTCTCTTAGGATTGATCTATTTAGAGTGTGTATCTACCCTTGTTCCTTAATTAAAAAGGTAGAGGAGAGTGAGGGCTACATTTTAATTTGAGAAATTGTTGGTTTGGAGCACTTTGGAGTTTTGGGCATCATCTTCATCTTCTTCTTTTGAGTTATTTCTTCGAGGTAGGGATTTCCTACTCCATTTATACGCTTTAATCCTAAGTGTTGGTATTTTGGTATGTGGGGGTAGTTTAGAAATTTTGGAAGAAACCTTAGGGTTTTGGCTTAGATTAATTTGTATAATTAATTTAAGGGAAAAATGTGGAATTGGGTTTAATTCATGAAGTTGGGGAAATTATGAGATTAATGATATAGTTGGGTAGTTTAAATACTTACCTATGAGAATGTTGATTTTACATTCATCGTTGTATTTATTTCTTTTTTAGAAATAACTGTTTTGGGCTATCGGTGGAGGATAGTCGTGATTGTTGTAGACCTTGCATGTGGCTTAGGTATAACTGGAATTAAGTCACTTATGTTGACTGTTGAATTAATACAGAACATTACTTGTATTGATTATGCGTTGTATATGGCAATTGTGTGTTTCATTGCATATGCATGTTGTTTGGAGAAGATAGGGGATGAACTCCACGGTTTAGGGGAAGATAGGGGATGTACCTCTAAACCGGATTTGTTGGGAGGAGATAGGGGATGGACTCCAGTAGCATCACTCATATGTGTGCTTATTGATAATAGCAATATTGCTATTTGTTGTTGATATGATACATCATTATAATGTGTATCAGTTGGAAGTATGGAAGTGTTGTGGTTTGAGCTTTAGTCTCATTTATTTTTGTGACATTTGGATCACTATTATAGTTGGCCAGGTTCTGAGCCATAATGATATAATTGGAAAGTTGAATAAATATTGGAAAGTGAAAGGTGTCATAGACAATATGTCATAGACAATGTAGACATTCGTGTCATGAAATTGGAAATTGATTATCTTGTGTTAACCATGTATCGAATGCTAATGCTTTAGTTAATTCTTATGCTTGGTTTAGTATTTTTCTACTGGGCTGTGGCTCACCCTATATGGGAACTTCATTTTCAGGTTCAGGTGGTTCACTACCTCCAAGGACTTAGCTTGTGAGGATTTGGACTAGAAGACTTGCTTTACTTTATTTGTTTTATTTGAACAACTTGTAAACTTTCAAGCCTAGGGCTTTATTTGTTTTTGAGTTAGAACTCATGGAATTGTGTCCAAGTATTGGCTTGGCAAGATGTAAGCCCATAGTGCATTTATTATGATGTTTTTTTTATTTCATGGTACTCTGATGAATGGAATAAGATACTTTATTTCCTTATAATTCCGCATGTTAATATTATGTATTATGGGTTTATTTTTGAGGGCGTTACAACTTGGTATCAGAGCGTACCGGGTTTGAATACTTTGGATACGTGGGAAGTGACTAGTATCACAATGGGTTCGTCTCGTTTGATAGAGACTTAGTGTAATGATTACATGCTTATATGATAACATGATTATGTGATTATGTGGGTATGGAATGTAGTTCCTAGGATGTTGATTGGACCCTTGAGTTTCTGGTAGTCTTGTTGGAAAGGCACTTGATCACTGCTGCTTCCAACCGGAACTATAGTAATATTTTGGGACTATCATTATCCGGGAATGAAATTCGTAGGTGCTTATGTGATTATGTGCTTACGTGGAATGAATTATTGTTGTTCAATGCATTAGGACGAGAGAGATTAGCTCCGGCAGATTTATTAATGTGCTAACGTCTTTGTTTCTTGTATTAGGATGTCAGGACGAAGACGAGGACGCGGTAGGCGTGGTAGGCCGGGTAGACAGGAAGTGCCTGTGCCAGAGGAGATTCCAGTAGTACAGGAGATTCCGGCAGTGCAGGAGGGTGTTGGTCAGGCCAATGTGGCCGAGCCAGTAGGCTAGCAGGCTATGGGTGCTTTAGCCCGAGAGATAGCAGAGGCATTCAGGGAATCAGTTGGCATTCTGAGGGCTGCGAATCCAGCCCAGGCTGTTGTTGCTGCAGATACAGGACCTTCTTTTCTGAAGAGGGAATTCTTCCGGTCTCACCCGGACGAATTTTTAGGTGATCCTAGCGAGCCGCTTAAGGCAGATGAATGGCTCGAACAGACAACGAAAATGTTTGAGATGCTAGGCATCGAAGACGAGGTACTTAAGGTGACCTTGGCATCTTTCCAGCTGAAAGGGGATGCGGGTTAGTGGTGGAAGTTCACCAAAGGTCGTATTGGAGGTACTTGGAAGGCTTTTGTTGATGCTTTTCAGGAGAAGTACCTATCTCCAGCTGTTTAGGAGAAGTTGACAGATCAGTTCCGCCATCTTGAGCAGAACAGTTTATCAGTGGCTGAGTTTGAGGCTGCATTCACTAGTTTGTCCAGGTTTGCACCTGAGCTGGTGGCGACTGAGGAACGCCGTTGCATTGAGTTTGAGAAGAAGTTGAGGCGTGGCCTCATGCTGAGAGTTGTCGGATCTATGATTAGGGATTTTGGACGATTGGTTGATGTAGCAGCCCATACCGAGACTATGATGCAGGAAGAAGGGGAAAAGCAGAAAGGCTCCAAGAAGAGTCAGGATGGCCAGAGTGATGGCAGGAGGCAGAGAGGTTTCACTCCTCAGCAGCCTCAGAGTAGTTTTTCTAGATCCACTTTTCCAGTGCCGAGTGCTAGTTTTGGGAAAGGTAGTCAGGGAGACGTTACCTGTTTTAAGTGTGGCCAGCTGGGTCACAAGTCTCCAGTTTGTCCTCAGAGGGAAGGAGTTCAGAGAGCAGCATCTTCTTCGGCTCGATTTCAGAGCCAGAGTCAGGGTAGAGGCCAGCCGCTCTCTTGTTTTCAGTGTGGTCAGCCGGGGCACATGAAGAGGTTTTGCCCACAGATGGGTGGCACATCTGGTGCATCTGGTTCGAGGCAGACTCATAGTCAGCTGCCTGCTCAGTCAGTTCAGGCCTCGCGGGCCAATCAGTGGGCTTTATCGTCCCAGTCTGTACAGCAGTCTTATGCTCCGAAGGGTGAGCAGGTTGATCAGAGATCGTCTGGGCGCGTGTATGCTGTTACCGCGCAGGATCCTGTACCGGCTCCATCTGTTGTGAGAGGTACCTTCTTGTTTTGCAATTCAGTTGCTAGTGTTTTGATCGGTACGGGTGCATCTCATTCTTTTGTGTCTGCTACATTTGCATCCATTTTGGGGTTGGAGTTAGCTCAGTTAGCATCTCCTATTTGTGTAGTGTCACCTCTTGGGGGTGAGTTGATTTTGAAACAAGGTGTTATGGGTTGTGATATAGAGGTCGATGATCATAGAATCCCTTTTTCTTTTGTTGTTATGCCCATGAAGGGCTTTGATGTTATTTTGGGTATGGACTGGTTATCGTCATACCGAGCAGTTATTGATTGCTACCGTCAGAGGGTCACTTGTTGTACCGTGAACGGGGAGTGTTTTCGTTTTCTGGGGGATCGGGTTGGTAGTATTTTGCCACCGGAGTATGATCCGCGGGGGCGGAGTGAGCTTAGTGGTCTACTTGCTAGTCTTTCGATTAGTGAGGGTGATGAGACCCAGATTGTGTTGTCGAGGGTGGTTTGTGAGTATTCGGACGTTTTTCCCGAGGATCTTGTTAGTTTGCCACCTCAGTGAGAGATTGAGTTCTCTATTGATTTAGTGCCTGGCACGGCACCGATTTCTATGGCACCTTACCGTTTTGCCCCAGCCGAGTTAGTTGAGTTGAAGGTTCAACTCCAGGAGTTGTTAGATAAGGGCTATATCCGTCCTAGTGTTTCGCCGTGGGGAGCACCGGCCCTCTTTGCTAAGAAGAAAGGTGGTTCTTTGAGATTGTGTATTGATTACAGGAAATTGAATCGGGCGACGGTTAAGAATAAGTATCCTATGCCCCGTATTGATGATTTGTTTGACCAGTTGAAGGGTTCCCGTTGTTTCTCTAAGATAGATTTGAGATCGGGTTATCATCAGTTGAGAGTCAGGGAGGAGGATATTCCTAAGACGGCATTCCGTACGAGGTATGGTCATTATGAGTTTTTGGTGATGCCGTTTGGGCTCACCAATGCACCGGCAGTGTTTATGGATTTGATGAACCGGATCTTCCGGGAATTCTTGGATCGTTTTGTGGTCGTCTTCGTGGACGACATCCTGATTTATTCACCTTCGAAGGAGGAGCACGAGGAACACTTGAGAGTGGTGCTTGAGTTACTTAGAGCCCATAAGCTGTATGCTAAGTTCGAAAAGTGTGAGTTCTGGCTAGAAGAGGTGAAATTCTTAGGCCATGTAGTTTTTGGGGAAGGGGTGTCTGTTGATACATCCAAGACTGAGGCAGTGCAAGATTGGGTACAGCCTAAGAGTGTGTTTGAGATCCGCAGTTTTCTGGGATTAGCGGGGTATTACCGTCGGTTTGTGAAAGATTTCTCCAGGTTAGCTTCACCGTTGATTAGATTGACTCGGAAAGGAGTCAAATTTGTATGGAGTGAGACTTGTGAAAAGTCGTTTCAGGAGTTGAAAGTTAGATTGACTACCGCTCCGGTCTTGTTTATTTAGGAGAGAGGGTTGGGGTATGCAGTCTATTGTGATGCCTCACGAGAGGGTCTGGGTTGTGTGTTGATGCAAGAGGGGAAGGTGGTTGCCTATGGCTCACGTCAGTTGAAAATTCACGAGAAGAATTACCCTACGCATGATTTAGAGTTAGCAACTATAATATTTGCCTTGAAGATTTGGAGGCATTATCTTTATGGTGAGAGGTTCGAGGTATTCTCGGATCATAAGAGTCTGAAATATCTGTTTATACAGAAAGACTTGAATTTGAGGCAGAGGAGGTGGATGGAGTTTATTGAGGATTATGACTTCGAGTTGCACTATCATCCGGGAAAGGCCAATGTTGTGGCCGATGCCCTTAGCAGGAAATCTGTTGGTGACATAGCTAGTATAGCCATCCGAGAGTGGGAGATGTTGGGTGCACTTGGGGAGTTTGATTTGCATCTGGGCGAATCCGTAGAGGCTGCGGCATTGTTTTCTGTTGTTGCACAGCCTACACTTGTGACTCGAGTGTTAGAGGCTCAGAGGGGTGATCTTGAGGTAGAATCTCTCCGAGAAAAGATTTCCATTGGGAAGGTTGAGAAAGGTTTGATGGTGTATCCCGACCTGAGTGTGAGATATCGAGACCGTCTGTTTGTACCGGAGTCTTGCCGAGAAGAGGTACTCCGAGAGTTTCATCATTTGCGCCTTGCGGTGCATCCGGGAGGTACTAAGATGTATCAGGATTTGGGTCGCCAGTTTTGGTGGCGGGGTATGAAGAGAGATGTGGCAGCTTTCGTATCTAGGTGCCTTACTTGTCAGCAAGTGAAGGCCGAACATCAGAGGCCAGCGGGTTTGTTGCAACCCTTGCCTATTGCCGAGTGGAAGTGGGAGCATGTCACTATGGACTTCGTTGTGGGTCTTCCGAGGACTCAGCGGGGTAGTGATGCTATTTGGGTGGTTGTAGACCGGTTGACGAAGTCAGCGCACTTCATTTCTATGCGTGTTAGAGATTCGGTAGATCATCTTGCCGATTTATATATCCGGGACATAGTGAGGTTGCACGGGGTCCCAGTGACGATCGTCTCAGATAGAGATCCTCGTTTTACTGCCAGGTTGTGGCAGAGTTTGCAGAGTGCTTTAGGCACTAAATTGACCTTTAGCACAGCTTATCATCCTCAGACTGACGGACAGTCCGAGCGTACTATTCAAATCCTTGAGGATATGCTTCGGGGTTGTGTTCTCGACTTTAGTGGGTCGTGGGAGAGGTACTTGCCATTAGTGGAGTTTGCCTACAACAATAGTTTTCAGTCTAGTATCGGTATGGCACCGTTTGAGGCCTTGTATGGCCGACCGTGTAGATCTCCCGTTTGTTGGGCCGAGGTGGGTGATGCACCTTTGTTGGGTCCGGAGTTGGTGAGGGAAACGACGGAGAAAGTTGAGCTTATCCGTAAGCGGCTTGTTACAGCACAAAGTCGTCAGAAATCTTATGCCGACCGTAGGAGGAGACCTTTGGTATTCGAGGTGGGTGATCATGTCTTTTTGAAGATATCACCTAGGCGGGGTTTGATGAGGTTTGGGAAGAGTGGGAAGTTGTCCCCTCGGTTTATTAGGCCTTTTGAAATCCTTGAGAGGATTGGCGAGGCTGCTTATCGTTTAGCTTTGCCACCGCAGTTATCCGGAGTTCATGATGTGTTTCATGTGAGTATGCTTCGGAAGTATGAGCCAGATCCGTCACATGTGTTGGACTGGACTGATTTAGTAGTTGATGAGGATGTCTCTTATGAGGAGAGACCAATTCGGGTTTTGGATAGGCGGGATCAAGTTTTGCGAGGCAAAACCATCCCTTTGGTGAAAGTTTTGTGAAACATCACGGAGTGGAGGAAGCCACTTGGGAACGTGAGTTGGAAGTCCGTGAGAAATATCCGGATATGTTTATTGAGTTGTAATCTTGTATTTAGATCTTTCAATATTGTTGAACTTGAGAACTATATATATGTCTTAAGTGAGAAAACATTGAGAATGTTTGGGTTTGATATTAGCATTTTGAAACTTGCCTTTTTATGGAAGTGAAATGTAACACTTATATATTGAATGTGTTGCTTATATCATGAGATTGAATATGATATGGAAATTGTTAATATTGAAAGGAATAATGCATAATGTTGATGCAAGTTGAATATATGTTGATTTATACATATTGTGAGATGCCTCTTGATAAGAGATGACGTGACCGGTATTGGGTCAAGTTGTTGTTTATTGTTTTATAATATCATTGGGAATTCAGAAAGACTTGTTTTACAAACTCATGTTTAATTTCGGGGACGAAATTCTTTTAAGGGGGGGAGGTTATAGCGACCCCGGTCTTTTTCCTTTTGATTACTGTATTCGGACTTATGTTCCGTAGATTTCGTTGTTATCAGATTGTTGTTGTCATCCTTTAATTCTATTTGGTCGAGTTTTAGGATGTGTTGGGCGTGTTTTGAACAGTTGGGTTGAGCCTTGGTCTAGATGTTGGTTGCCTAGTTTTTTAGCCTTTCCGCTCGAGCGGACATTCCTGAGCTCGAGCGGGGTTTACACTCTTCCAGCATTTTTGGTCCCTGCAAAACTTCTGCAGGTGAGAGTTCTACGCTCGAGCGGGTTTTTATACGCTCGAGCGGGTAGTGTGTTCTTCGCGTGGGTTCTGGAATGGGGGAATCTACGCTCGAGCGGTTATCATTGCGCTCGAGCGGACCTTGTTTTTGTTCTTTACGCTCGAGCGGTGTGTTGTACGCTCGAGCGGACCTGTCAAGTTTAAATACGCAGCAGCGTGTTTTAAAACAGTTTTTCAGCCCCTTTCAGTTTATAAAACCCTAGGTTACGAGTTCTCTCTCTCCCAACTCATCTTCTCTCTTAGGATTGATCTATTTAGAGTGTGTATCTACCCTTGTTCCTTCATTAAAAAGGTAGAGGAGAGTGAGGGCTACATTTTAATCTGAAAAATTGTTGGTTTGGAGCACTTTGGAGTTTTGGGCATCATCTTCATCTTCTTCTTTTGAGTTATTTCTTCGAGGTAGGGATTTCCTACTCCATTTATACGCTTTAATCCTAAGTGTTGGTATTTTGGTATGTGGGGGTAGTTTAGAAATTTTGGGAGAAACCTTAGGGTTTTGGCTTAGATTAATTTGTATAATTAATTTAAGGGAAAAATGTGGAATTGGGTTTAATTCATGAAGTTGGGGAAATTATGAGATTAATGATATAGTTGGGTAGTTTAAATACTTACCTATGAGAATGTTGATTTTACATTCATCGTTGTATTTATTTCTTGTTTAGAAATAACTGTTTTGGGCTATCGGTGGAGGATAGTCGTGATTGTTGTAGACCTTGCATGTGGCTTAGGTATAACTGGAATTAAGTCACTTATGTTGACTGTTGAATTAATACAGAACATTACTTGTATTGATTATGCGTTGTATATGGCAATTGTGTGTTTCATTGCATATGCATGTTGTTTGGAGAAGATAGGGGATGAACTCCACGGTTTAGGGGAAGATAGGGGATGTACCTCTAAACCGGATTTGTTGGGAGGAGATAGGGGATGGACTCCAGTAGCATCACTCATATGTGTGCTTATTGATAATAGCAATATTGCTATTTGTTGTTGATATGATACATCATTATAATGTGTATCAGTTGGAAGTATGGAAGTGTTGTGGTTTGAGCTTTAGTCTCATTTATTTTTGTGACATCTGGATCACTATTATAGTTGGCCAAGTTCTGAGCCATAATGATATAATTGGAAAGTTGAATAAATATTGGAAAGTGAAAGGTGTCATAGACAATATGTCATAGACAATGTAGACATTCGTGTCATGAAATTGGAAATTGATTATCTTGTGTTAACCATGTATCGAATGCTAATGCTTTAGTTAATTCTTATGCTTGGTTTAGTATTTTTCTACTGGGCTGTGGCTCACCCTATATGGGAACTTATAACAACCCTCGTACTGATTACCGTTAAACCACTGAATTATCTACTGATTACTGCTAAACTGAACTGATAATGACTGATAAGTGAACTGGATGAACTACTGAACAGACTGAATGGAACTGAAACTGAAATTGAATAAGTTTATCTATTGAATTTCATTTCTATCTGTTTGATTGAATGATTATCTGTTTGAGTTTATGTGTTTAAACTGTTAATTGAAGGCCTTATCGGCGGCCGATTTAGAAACCGTTTGATGTTTTAGAATCGGTAGAATATTTCTGATTTTATGGTATATTTATCTGAAAATTTATTAGGAATGATTAAATTAGATTAAAATGAGTTAATTGGGAACTTGGACTTATTTACTGTTTAAACCACTTAATGGACCTATTGTTTAGTATTATCGTTAGAGCCTTATCACTTAACAAAGCTTTTGATCAGCTCTTCTTCATGTTCTAACCGACCAAACAAGTGAGAAAGGAGAGAGAGTGAGAAGTAAGAGAGATTTGAGCTCATATTGGTGAATTAGCTTGGAGTGCTTGGAATTAAAGTGTAACTTGGCTAAATTGAGCTTGCTAGACTTGAAATCAACACTCTAGGTAAGGAATCCATTGTCTTCTTGTCATCTTGGAGCTTCATTTTTCATGATTCTTGCTCAATTGTAGAATTAAACCATGTTTGAGTCCATATAGGTTGATTCATGCTAGACTTCATGCATGCATGTTGAATTTGTGGACTTTTGAAGTTGAATTCTTGAGAATGCTACATGCATGTCTATGTTTATATTATAGTCCATGTTTTCACTTCATTTTCCAACTAGTGAGCTCATTAGAGCAAGATTTGAAGGTTGATTTTGGTTTAAAGATCATGCATTGCATGTTTTGGAAAGTGTTCTTGAATTGGGTTTGAAAATGGTTTTAATTGACTCACCTTTGGGGCTTGAATTCATAAATTGGCTTTTGAAACTTGTTATACATTGTTTTGGGATGTATTTTCCAGAATTTGAGCCCAAGAGGTCGAGAATTGAGTTGAGAATGCTTGGTTTGAGCTTGGAAGGCAAATCTGGAAATTCTAGATTTGGCTTCTTCGCTCGAGCGAAGGATTCCTCGCTCGAGCGACCAACGTTTTCCTCTGAGCCACGCTCGAGCGAAGGATTGGTGGCTCGAGCGTAAAAATCGAGCATCCAGTATTTTTACTGTTTCATCAGACCGCTCGAGCGAAGGAAGGCTCGCTCGAGCGAACCCTTTGATTTTGGAAGCTCGCTCGAGCGAGCATCGAGCGAGCATCGCGCGTAAAAATTGAGCATCCAGTACTTTTACTGTTTCATCAGACCGCTCGAGTGAAGGATTGTTCGCTCGAGCGAAGCCTTTGTTTTTGCAACCTCGCTCGAGCGAAGGAAGGCTCGCTCGAGCGAGACCCCTGTTTTCAGCAACTTTTGAAAAATGCCCTCCAACTGTATTTTTGCATCCTCATCCCATCCTAGGCATTCTTAGGCCTAGTTTAAGACATCTTAATGAGGATTTAGACATAGAACCACACCGAGGAATTTAGGGATGTAATTATCATCTTTTCGACTGTGAACTTAGTGTGTGTTCTATTTGTTAACTGTTTAGGGTTGGCTCTCGGGGACGCGCTCTAGCTACTATTAGCCCAATCTCTGTGAGTAACAGATTGTGTAAAGATATGTTCAAATGGTTATATTTTGAATACCGAACTGAACTGTTTATTGAACTGATATTGTTTATTGAATGAATGTATGTCCTGTATTTCGAACTGTACTGTGGCATCCTTAGCACCCACTGTTATTGACTGTTACAGAGCTCTGTCGGTTTCCTTGTTGAACCATACTGTTTACCGATTGATGGCCATCATTATTGTTGGGTCTGTTAAGGCCCGGTCCTTTCTGGACCTACTGTTTATAGGCTAATGGATGTACCACATATGACTGATTGATTGAAATACTGATTGACTGAAATACTGAAAGATTGAAATACTGTATAATGAATTGATTTCATTACTGTAAGGGACATTCATTCATAACCTCTTTGCACTGTATGTTATTCACTGGGCTTTAGCTCACTATTTATATATATATATAGGTTCTCAGCAACCAGACCAGAGCTAGGAGCGTGGGATTGGTCCCCAGTTTTGTCAAGCCAGCCTATGTGCCTCACTGCGAGGTTCCGAGTTGCCATGTTATGGCTTGGGGTGTTTTTGTGTCCCCTATCGGTCTCCTCACTGTTTTGTATAGACTGTCTTCTGTTATACTGTACTGTTGTCTAGGGACTTGATCCCTGCACTGACTGACTGTGTATGATTGTATAGACTGTATATGAATGCATAAAAATGTTTTTGACATACAGATTTTCACAGCTCAATGGACACTAGTTATTTACTGTATTGGCTTCTGCCAGGCCCTGTACTCTGTTTGACTGTATTACTGTTCTGTAGGCCTTTGGTAATCGCGGATTACTGGCCAGTTACGGTGCTAAACCCATAGGGCCGGGTTTGGGTCGTGACAGAACTTCATTTTCAGGTTCAGGTGGTTCACTACCTCCAAGGACTTAGCTTGTGAGGATTTGGACTAGAAGACTTGCTTTACTTTATTTGTTTTATTTGAACAACTTGTAAACTTTCAAGCCTAGGGCTTTATTTGTTTTTGAGTTAGAACTCATGGAATTGTGTCCAAGTATTGGCTTGGCAAGATGTAAGCCCATAGGGCATTTATTATGATGTTTTTTTTTATTTCATGGTACTCTGATGAATGGAATAAGATACTTTATTTCCTTATAATTCCGCATGTTAATATTATGTATTATGGGTTTATTTTTGAGGGCGTTACAATTAATGATTGTAATATGGCAATTTTCTTTTTATCAAAAAGCAAAACTTTGAAAAAATTCATAAAAGAACTTTTTTTCTTAACCAAAAAATAATTTTTGTAACAATTACCTAACAGCTTTTTAAAACTATGAAAAAATTGAAAATCAAAAAATTACTTTTAAAAAAAAATTTGTTGAAGTTCACCAAAATTAAGGAAAGAAGTAACAGTAGCTGGTTTATATGATGATTAGGCTGTGTGCATCACTGAGATTGTAAAATTTAGTTTCAATTTTTTTTTATCAGTAAAAAAAAGATTATATTGATGAAAAGGGAAATACAAAGTATATTACAGCAAATATCATTAAAGTAAGATGCGTGCAAAAACGTCGCAGTGAGTAAGATCATCTCATTTGTTCTTGCTAGTTTGCCAATTTGTTAAAGATGCTTTTAAGCCTCCGTTTGGGTGAGTAGATTGACTTTTAGCCTCCGTTTAGGAAGTGGGTTGGCTTTTTGGCTTTTTGGCTTTTTTGGTTATATGAGCCTGGGCTCAAAAACCTGGTTTGGGAAGGATTTTTTTGGCTTTTTTGACTTTTTGGCTTTTTGGTGAGGTGGCTTCATGTTAAATTACAAAACTACCCTTCCACTATTTGTCCTGCACGTCATTGCCACTTTTGTCCTCTTTTGTCAAAACTACCCTGGGCTCAACTCATTGCCTCCTTTTTATTATTTTATTTTTTTTTATTTTTGGAAATGGTTTTTTCAAGGGGTTTTTTATTTTGATTTTCATTTTAATTTTAATTTTTTTCATTTTCTGTAAAATGATAAAAAAAAAGTGAGGTTTTATTTTATTATCCTGTATATTTTAAGTTATTTATTTATTTTTTTTTTTGCAAATGGTTTTTTCATTTGTTTTTTATTTTAATTTAATTTTTTTTATTTTCGAAGTGGATTTGGCGTGTTTTGCTTTCATTTTTTTTTTGTTTTAATTTTTTTTTTTAAATTTATGTTTTTGTCTTTTTTTTTTCTTTACATGAATTAGTTCTTGTTCTTTATTTTTATTAGTATAGAAGAACTTTTTTTTGTTATTTACGTGTTTCATTTATTTATAAATTACGTGGCGAATGATGATTTATGTTTTCATATTTTTTTTTGAAATGTTTTTGAATGAGGCATATTTTTTTCATTTTTTTAAAAAAATTTACAATTTTGTCATTTTCTTTTGGTTTTGTTTAAATTTTTTTATTTTTTATTTTTTTATTTTGGTTTTATTTTATTTTGGTAAAATATTTATTTATTTTTTTTGTATTTTGGGTTTAGATTTGGCGTATTTTGTTTAAATTTTATTATTTTTTATTTTGCCATATTTTGGTAAATTATTTATTTTTTATTTTGGGTTATTATTTATTTTTTTATTTTTTTGTTTTTATATATAAAAAATGGATTTTCATGTGTTTTATTTATTTGTAAATTATATGACAAATGGTAATTTCTGTTTTTTTTTTAATCTTTTTGGATGAGGTGTATTTTTGTCGTTCTTTTTTTTTTTTGAATTTACGTTTTTGTAATTTTTTAAATATTTTTAAACGAGGCGTATTTTTTGTTAAATAATTTATGCATTTTAAGTTTTATTTTATTTTTTATTTTTTATTTTTTTTTGCAAATGGTTTTTTCATGTGTTTTTTATTTTTATTTTTTCATTTTTTCATTTTCTGTGAAATGATAAAAAGTGAGGTTTTAATTTAGGGTAAACTACCAATAGGTCCTACTTTGGAGACTTATTACTCATTAAGTCTTATTGATAAATTTATTAAGTGATAAAGATAAATTTATCAGTCTTTTATTTTTATGAATAAATTTATAGTGATAAATTTATCAGTCTCTTTGTTTTTATGAATAAATTTTTAGTGATAAATTTATCACTCTCTTATTTTTATAGTGTTAAATTTATTAGTTAGGACCTGTAGGTAAATAAGTCTAGTTAATAGGACTAATTGGTAAGTACCGCTTTAATTTATTGTCCTGTGTATTTTAAATAATTTAATTTTAATTTTATGTTTTTAATATTTAATTTTAATTTTAATTTTATTTTAAACTTATTTTAAATATTTAAATAATTTAAATAATCTAAAAAATTTAATAAGCAAAAATTTAAAATAAATATTCAAAACATTTAAATCGTAAAAATTTACGTAATAGAAATATTCAAAAAATTATTTGAACAAAAAAATTTAAATAATTTAACTATTCAAAAAATTTAAATAATTTGAAATGTTAATATTTCAAATTTAAAAACAACTCTACACTTAAATCGTAACCAAACATAAAATAAAACTGAATTAATAAATTATTTTTAAAACTCATAACCAAACACATAACTTGAAACTCCATACTACTTTCACAACTATACACTGAAAAAATAATCAAATACATAATTTAAAAAAAATTAAAATATTTGAAAATATTTTTATAAATAGAGTTTGGATTTATTTTTATAAAATATTTTAACAAAAAACGAAAAAAATGTTTTTTAATTTTTTTTTTCAACAAATTTACGATTTTTTGGGAAAAAGTTGACATTAGAGTAGCCCAAATAGCCAGGGGTAAATTGGTAGTTTCAACTTTCTTTGTATGGAAGTAAAGCACCAAAGGCTCCACTTTTTGGCTTTTGTCCGTTTGTGGCTCATTGTCCATTTTTGTCGTTTTCTGGCTCAAGAGCCCCATGAGCTCTTCCCAAACATACTATTTTAGCCTGGATTAAAAAATTTGGTTTGTGAAGGACTTTTTGGCTTTTTAGTTTTCTTAGCTTTTTTTGTGAGAGAAAAGTATAATGATTATGGGTTAGATGTGATGTTCTGTTTGTTGTGGCTAAAATAGCCTATTTTGTCTTTTATGGCTATTTTAGCCACAAACCAACTTGCCAAACACCATCAATTATTTTTAATTGACTAGTTCAAAAAATGTGAAAGGAATTGAAAGTCTCAACCACCTCACCACTCCATGCACCGTAACCATCATCATCACTAACATCAACACTAATGCAATCATTAATATATTAATCTCAAATTTGTAAATCAAAAAGGAGAAAAGTTAAGGATCATGAAATTTTTTTCATGAAAATAATCATGAAAGATTTATGATCCTTAGATTATCTTGATTAGTGTGTTGTGCTTTATTCTAAGTGTAATTCAAGGGTCACAAAGCTTTCATGATTATTTTCATGAAAGATTTTTCATGATACCTAGCATTGCTGATCAAAAAAAAAAATTCTTATGAAAAATATTCTTTTTTGTTGGAATGAACAGAAAGGAATAAATCCAACTTAATAAAACAGATAAAGTAGACATAAAAGTTGAGTGGGAAGAACTTTAAATGTAGTTTACAATGATATACATAAGCACCTTACCATACTAATTGCGACAAAGTTTTTCCGGCATTTACTCAAGCACAAAAGGAAAGCATACTGCCACACAAACCCAACATCACCAGGACCATTGCCACACACACCAATTGAGGTACCGAAACAGAGAAAAAAACATAATGTCAACCTTAGGTTGGGATAACAAGAAGAGGTTGGTTCCTTCTTCTGTAAGGTGCAATGCTAAACTTCTCCTCCATGTGCAAGTTCTCTAGTTCAATCCCACCTTCACTCTTCCAATCAAATAAGTTTATGAGCAAACCCAACACCACTAGAACCATTCTTATTGCTGCACATGAATTAAAGAACCAAAAAAGAAGGGAAAAAAAATGCACATTGTCAACCCTAGACTGGAACAGCAAAAAGAGGTTGAGCCTTCTGTAAGATCATGCCAAACTTCTCCTCCATATCCAAGTCCTCCGGTTTAATCCCACCATCAAGCTTCCAATCAAGCGAATTTAAGAGTGAACCCAACATCACTAAAATCATCCTTGTCGCCAATGGTAGCCCGGGACATATTCTTCGACTTGCACCATATGGAATTAACTCAAAATTGTAGCCTCGGTCGTCAATATCCGAGTCCAAGAACCTCTCCGGCATGAATGAGGTGGGCTTCGGCCAAATGCTTTGGTCATGGCCAATAGCCCAAACGTTTACTAGCACTTGTGACCCTTTTGGGATTGTGTAGCCACAGACTTGCTCGTCTGAGTCAACTTTACAAGGAATTAAAAAGGAAACTACTGGGTGCATCTTGAAGGTTTCCTTAACAATTGCCATCAAATAAGGTAGGCGTGCAATATCCGATTCTGATATTGGTTTGCCTTTGCCAACTATTTGTTCAAGCTTTCTTTAGAGTCTCTGGATTGCGTAAAAGCTCTGTCATTGCCGACTCTAATGTATCTAAAGTTGTGTCTATCCCTGCTATAAATAAATCTTGTAACACAATTTTTGTACCAAGTCAAACTAAATAATTACTCAATTCAAATTCAATGTAATAAAAGTAAAGCAAATTATGATGGTAGTCCCTGTATTTTGGTTCTTGTGTCATTTTAATCTTTGTAATTTCAATTAACTCGATTTTGATTATGAATTTATCACTTTGTCTCAATTTAATCTAATTAATTCCAACTCTTAACATTTTTTTTATATAGAAAATATGCATATAAATGCTAGATGTCATATTTTTAAGGACAAAATTATAAACTTATTCAATTTAGTGAATTAATCTCAACAAATTTAGTGATAATTTTCTTTAAAAAAACATAAATAATATTATTAATTGGATTAAATTGATATAAAATTCAAAATAAAGAGTCAAAATTGACCCAATTAAAAACATAAATATTAAAATAACATAAAGAGATAAAATATTGTAGGGGGGGTTCGAGATTAGGAAGATGATTAAAGAGGCAAAACTATGTTAATAGTTCAATAATGGCGGAATGACTGAAGAGTGAGTAGCTAGGTGAGGGTGAAGCAGGAAACTCAAACAGAAATGAATATCAGTGCACAAATGGGCAAAATCTCCCCCAAGTTTCCAAAATTCTTCTTCTTGGACCTTGGGAAATGAGTCTTGTTTATAGTCTTTTCCTTGGTACCAAGAGGACACCAAGTGGCCAAATAGAGAGAAGACAGGTGTCCCTAAGGATCACATAGAATATTCTGCTTTGAGCTAGCAGGTTGAAAGTGCCACATGTTCCTGTGCACGTATCGTGTACTATTTGTTTGTGTCACAACCCAAACCCGCCCCTATGGGTTTAGCACCGTAACCGGCCAAAAATTCGAGATTACCGAAGGCCTGCTTAATAATAATACAGTAAAACAGAGTACAGGGGCATAGCGGAAGCCAATACAGTAAATAAACAATGTCCAATGAGCTGTGACAGTCTGTATGCAAAAAGACTTTTCATGCATATATATATATACAGTATAGAACAGTATGCACAATATTTACAATCATTCAGATTAGGGACCTAATCCCTATTAAACAGTATAGTACAGTGCTACAGTCTATACAATCCTTACAAAACAGATGCAGAGACAGACGAGGGAAATTAAAACACCACTAAGCCATAGCTTGGCAGATTCGGAACCTCGCAGTGAGGCACAGTGGTTGGCTCGACAAAACTGGAGTAAACCCCGACGCCTCTAGCAACGATCTGGTGCCTGAACACCTATATATAAGTATAAACAGTGAGCTAAAGCCCAGTGAATAACATAATGCGTAAAGAGGTTTAGAATGAATGTCCTTTCAGTAATGAAAACAGTTCATTAAATCAGTATATCAGTTGTTCAGTCGTAACAGTCATATGTGATACGTCCATTAGCATAACAGTACAGTAAACAGTAGGTCTAAAAAGACCGAGCAGTACAGTAGGTCTTAAGAGACCGAACAGTCAATGATGGCCATCAATCAGTAAACAGTAGTGGTTCCAATGAGGGAACCGACAGAGATCTCTGTAATAGTAGCAGTAACAGTAGACAGTAGTTGCTAAGGATGCCACAATACAGTTCAGAATATAGGATATACATTCATTCAATTAACAGTATCAGTTCAGAAAGCAGTTCAGTTAAACAGTTAGAAATATTCTCAGTTGAACATATCTTTACACAATTGTTACTAACAGAGTTCTGGGCTACAGTAAGCTAGAGCATCTCCTCGGAAGCCAACCCTACACAGTTACAGATTGAACACACACTAAGCTACACAGTTGGAAAAATAATAACTTAATCCCTAATTTGCCTCAGTGTGTTCTACATCTATATCCTCATTTAGATGTCTTAGACTAAGCCTAAGAATGCCTAGGATGGGATGAGGATGCAAGGATGCACTCAAAAAATATTTTCAGAATTTTCAAAAAAACAGAGTCCTGCTCGAGCGTGGGTTTCCCCGCTCGAGCGTACATGCAGACAAAGGTATACGCTCGAGCGTGGTATTTCCCGCTCGAGCGTTCTGGAAAACAGGGCAAAAGTACTGGATAGGTGAAAATCACGCTCGATTAGGCGCTCGACACCCACTCGAGCGTAAGACACAAGGTCCCGCTCGAGCGAACTGCAAAACAGTGCAAAGTACTAGGAGCACGAATTTCACGCTCGAGCGCCAGTAACCCCGCTCGAGCGTGAGTTCAAAATATGGAATTTCCAAATTTGAACCTATAGCGATCCGGGTTTCCATTTTCTTTATTTATCGTATCTGGACTCGGTTCCGTGGATGTGTTGTTGTCATACTCTTATCTCTATTCTTTACTCTGTGTTTTTGAGTTTTGGTTTGTTTTGGGCAAGTTGGGAACAGGTTGGTTGAGCTTAGAAACCAAAACTAGTTGCCTAGATTTTGGCATGTCCGCTCGAGCGGATATTTTGGCACTCGAGCGGGGCCTTTATTGTTACTTCTCCGCTCGAGCGGGGGAATTGGATGCTCGAGTGGGGACCTGGTTCAGTGTAAAGTTCTAAGAGTGTGCATCCGACGCTCGAGCGGGGGATTGGACGCTCGAGCGGGGATCTGTGAGTGACGCTCGAGCGGGGGATTAGACGCTCGAGCGGGGCGACTGGGTTAAAGCTCCATGTTTTGACTTTTTGAAATCACTTTTTCACTTCTCTTCTCTCTTTTACTTTTCCGAAAAAACACCATTGTTGAGCTTCTCACTCTAGAGCTCTACATTCTCTCTAGGTATTGATCTAGTATGAGTGATTTCCTCGCCTTTGGCCTTTACAAAAAAAGTTGTTGATCGTTGAGGGCTATCTTTTGATCCGAGAAATTTGTGATTTGGAGCACTTTCGTTTTCTTCATCTTCTTTGTTGGGTGTCACCTTTTGAGGTAGGGATATCCTACTCCTCCTTATGGATTTTGTCTTTAAATTTTAACATTTTAATATGTTGGGTGTTGTTGGGTAATTTTGAGGAAGTTTGGGCCTTTTGTGTAATTTTACAAAAGTTGGGGTTTTGTTTATAATAAACCTAAATGCAAGTTTGGCATAGAAAAACGAATTAATGTTGGAACATTGATGGAAATGGAACCTTAGGGTTGTTTTGTAAATTATGGTAAGTTGCCCTAATTGGTTTAACTAATTAATGTATGTAATTAATTAAAGAAAATGAGGAATTGAATTGACAATGTGAAATTGGGAATGTATGGGACTAAAGGGTGTAGTTGAATCATTTATTGCTCACCTAGTTGAAATGTTGATATATTATCCATTTGTGCATTTATTTCCTGTTTAGAAATAATTGCTTTGGACTACCGGTGGGGGAGGGGGGGTAGTATTGATTGTTGTAGACAATGCATGATGATTAGGCAAACTAAAACTAATCAATTGGATGTGTTATAGAGTATGACGATTGATAGAATACATTAACTTCATGTATTGATAGATTGTGCATATCACCAATGTGTTTATGTGCATTATGTGTAGACGGTTGATAGAATACATTAACTTTATGTATTGATTGATTGCGTATATGATTCTGTGTTTATATGCATTGCTTGTGTATGGGAGGAGATGGGGGATGTACCTCTAAACCGGTTAATGGTTAAGGGAAGATGGGGGATGGACCCAGGGATGCAGCTCATATGCTCTCCCATTAGAGTGATGATACAGTTCATATGCTTGTCTATTGAAGTGTTGATATAGCTCATATGCTTATCTGTGGTAGTAGTGATACAGCTCATATGCTTATCTATTGAGATGTCTGTTTAATTTGATATAGTACTAAAATGTATATCATTTATGGAGTATGGAAGTGGTTTATGTGTTATCGATACAACACCAAAGTGTGTATCCACCTTGGATTTCGAAAGTGTTCTAGTGATGAACTATAATCTCATCAAAGGTTTTGGCCAGAGTACTGAGCCTTGTTTTCAAACTCAATGTTGAATAAGAAATGGAAAGTGAATTGTAACTTAGACTTGATTGTCGTGGAATTGTAATAAGATGTGAATGAATGTATAAGTGTTGACCATCTATTAATTGCTACTCTTTTAGTCATTGTTCATAGTTGGTTTAGTGTATTTCTACTGGGCTGTGGCTCACCCTATATGGGACACCATTTTCAGGTACATGAAGCATGCCACCTCCAAGGACATCGCTTGGGAGGCTAGAGGCAGGTAGACGTTTGTGGTTTTAGGTTATCTTTTGTTGTATTACATGTAATTTCAAGCCAAGGGCCTAATGTGTATTTGAGTTAGTACTCTCCTCTTTATAACCAAGTGTTAGCTTGGAAAGTTGTAAGCCCATAGGGCATTTGATTCTGTTGTTAACATGTAATACTTCTTGTAAAGAATTACTCTATGGAATAGAATGATGTTTGTCTCTTATATCAATGCATGTCTAAATTGATGGGTTTAATGTTATTATTTTGAGGGCATTACAGAACCTCAAGCTCAAATCTCAATTCCAAAGTATCAAATTCAATCCTTTTGGGCTAATTTTCTTGAAAACATTTGTAAACTCATAGAACAACATGTTTCAAAGCTCAATTTGAGGAATCAAAGCCCAAAGGTAGTTCAATTAAATCCAATTCCAAACCAATTTTCATGAACATGCTACAAACATAACATGCATGAGTTTAACTCAATTCAAAGCTTCAATTTCATGCTCTAATGAGCCAAACCTTTCAAAAACAAGATGATTTCATGAACTTAAACATAATTATGGGCATGCATGTAACATTTTGCCATGAAAACAACTTACAACTCAACAATACAAACATGCATGCATAAAGTAAGCTATAATTCAACATGTTAGGACTAAATCATGACTTAGCTCTTCAATTTGACATGGACTATGCAAGAATCAACTTAAACACAACAATGAGAGGTTGAATTTCCTTACCTAAGTCTTCAATCACAAGACTAGAGGCTCATTTTAGCAAGAACTCCTTTAATCTTCTAAATTTCCAAGCAATTCTCTAGATGAATCAAGTTGAATCACTCTTCCTCTTACTCTCTCACTCTAGTCGGCAATAACAAGGGATGTGGTTGATGAAATTGTGTTGTTTCTAATGTAGTGAGTTCAAAAAGGTTTAGGTAGTGGGCCACTAATAGGGCAAGTTGGTAAGTAAAACAACTCTTGCTAATCAATTTAATTTAATCTAGTTTAATCATACCTGGTCAGTTTTCAGATAATTACACCATAAAATCACATAAATTATGATGATCATAAAACACTATCGATCTCCGGTTCGGCCGCCGATAAGGCCTTCAATTCGCAATTTAAACATAAAACATGAACAGATAGTCAAACAGTCAAACAGATAGATAATGCATTTAAACAAATACGATCAATCAATCAGTTTTAGATTTCGGTCAGTCAGTTCAGTATTTCAATCAGTTCAATTACTTTTTAAAATTAGTCTCAGTTTAGCAGTAATCAGTAGTTTATTGGTAAACAGTGATGAGGGCTATTATAGTCTCCCCTCCTTAAAAAGAGTTTAGTCCTCTAAACTCGAGTTACCTTCATTCTGGAAGAAAATAGGGTTCAGAGGGAACAGTTCAGGATATCTCTTGGCCATGTCATCTTTCCTTTCCCAAGTGGCAACACGCCACCATGGTTTTGCCAGTCAACTTTCACTAACGGGATCTCCTTGTTCCTCAATTTCTTGATCCGTCTGTTTACAATCTGAATAGGCCGTTCCTCGTAAGTGTAGTCATCACTCAGCACTACACGAGTAGGCTCTATCACATGAAAAGGATCCCGGAGGTAGTCCCTCAACATAGAAATGTGGAAGACGTTATGCATATGCTCCATTTCAAGAGGAAGCGCAACTTGATACGCCACCGGATTGATTTTCTCAATAATCTCATGCGGTCCAACATATGTCGGCACTAGCTTTCCTTTGACTCCAAAGCGAGTTTGGCCTTTCATCGGTGTCACTTTCACAAAAACGTGATCACCCACTTCATATTCTCTGTCTCGTCTTCTAATATCCGCATAACTTTTTTGTCGACTCTGTGCGGTTTTCAGTCTCTGTTGTATCAGTTTTACTTTCTCAGTCGTTTCATTCACAATCTCGGGCCCAAGCAAAGGCCCATCTCCAACTTCTGCCCAGCAGATCGGAGATCTACATTTTCTGCCATACAATGCCTCGAAAGGCGCCATACCAATACTTAAGTGATAATTGTTGTTGTAGGCGAATTCAGCCAATGACAAATGGCTTTCCCAGTTTCCATGAAAGTCAAGGACACACATTCTCAGTAAATCCTCCAAGGTCTGGATGGTTCTTTCTGACTGACCATCTGTCTGAGGATGATAGACACTACTCAGTCTTAGTTCAGTACCCAGTGCAGCCTGTAAGCTTTGCCAAAATCTCGATGTAAACTTCGAATCCCTGTCGGAAACAATGGACACAGGCACTCCATCCAGTCTAACAATTTCATCAATATAGAGTATAGCCAATTTGTCCGCATTATAAATTGTTTTGACAGGTAAGAAGTGAGCAGATTTAGTCAGTCTATCAACAATAACCCAAATTGAGTCCATACCTTTACCGGAGTGAGGCAAACCAACGATAAAATCCATAGTGATATGTTCCCATTTCCACTCCGGTATTGGTAGAGGTTGCAGTAAGCCTGCGGGTCGTTGATGTTTGGCTTTAACTTGTTGGCAATGAAGACATTTCAATACATAATCAGCAACTTCTTTCTTCATTCCCGGCCACCAGAAATTCAATTTTAGGTCTTGATACATTTTCGTATTCCCCGGATGGATAGAAAATTTTGAGTTGTGGCCTTCTTGTAGAACTCTCCTTTTCAATTCAGAATCATTCAGTACACACAGTCTTTCTTGAAATTTCAGTACATTATTTTCAAATTTGAAACCCAGTCTTGGTTTAGATTCTCTTTCTTCGATGATCTTCTTCAAGAAGTCATCCACTTGCTGTTTCTCTTTAATTTCTTCAATTAGTGCCGGTTAAGTAGAACTAACAGCTATTGTTCCACCTTGTTCTCGCAAAACAATTTCAATTTTAGATTTTTCAAGGTCACAAAGTAATTCCTTCTGCCCGGTGAGTAAGCAAGCTAAATTGCCAATCGATTTCCGGCTCAGTGCATCAGCAACGGTGTTGGCTTTTCCCGGATGGTACAAAATCTGTAGGTTATAGCCTTTAATCAGTTCTAGCCATCTCCACTGTCTCATATTCAGTTCTTTCTGTGTGAAGAAATATTTCAAACTCTTGTGGTCGATATATACTTCACATGTCGCCCCATAAAGGTAGTGACACCAGATTTTCAATGCAAATACCACTGCGGCAAGTTCTAGATCATGGGTTGGGTAGTTCTTTTCATGCGGTCTCAGTTGTCGAGAACCATAGGAATAACTCTCCCATTCTGCATTAAAACACACCCCAAACCCTTATGAGAAGCATCACTAAAAATGGTAAATCCGTCCGCACCTGAAGGTAGGGTAAGAACAGGTGCAGTCACTAGGCGAGTTTTCAACTCTTGGAAAGCTGATTCTCTTTGGTCAATCCAGTCAAATGATACCCCCTTTTGGGTTAACTGAGTCATCGGTAAGGCAATTTTGGAGAAATCTTTGACAAATCTTCTGTAATACCCGGCTAGTCCCAAAAAGCTTCGGACTTCTGTCACATTTGTTGGTCTAGGTCAGTTTACTACCGCTTCAACTTTCTGTGGGTCAACTGAAATTCCATCCTTAGTAATAACATGCCCCAAAAACATAACATGATCAAGCCAAAATTCACATTTAGATAGTTTAGCATACAGTTTCTGTTCTCTTAGGGTCTGCAGGGCAAGTCTCAGATGACGTTCATGTTCTCCTATGCTTTTAGAATAAATTAAAATGTCATCTATGAACACGACTACAAAGTCATCGAGGTATGGTTTAAAAATTCTGTTCATAAGGTCCATAAATACAGCAGGTGCATTGGTGACTCCGAAAGACATAACTAAAAATCCGTAATGTCCATACCTCGTTCGAAAGGCAGTCTTTTCAATGTCCTCTGGTTTAACTTTCAGCTGATGGTATCCGGATCTGAGATCAATCTTAGAGAAAACTTGAGCACCCTGTAACTGGTCAAATAAGTCATCAATACGAGGCAATGGGTATTTATTTTTCACAGTTACCTTATTCAATTCACGGTAGTCGATACAAAGTCTCAGTGAGCCGTCTTTCTTCTCTACAAACAAGACAGGTGCGCCCTACGGTGAAGTACTACGCTTGATGAACTTTTTGTCTAACAGTTCCTGCAGTTGAACTTTCAATTCTTTCAGTTCAGTCGGAGCCATTCGGTAAGGAGCTTTAGATACTGGTTGTGTACCCGGTATCACATCAACGATGAATTCAATCTCCCTGTCAATCAAATCCTCTGGCAGATCATCTGGAAAAACATCTGGGAATTCTCTGACTATAGGAATACTGTTCACATTAGCATCATCATCAGTAGGCACAGTCAATACAAAACACAGATATCCCTTACACCATTTTCTAATCAATTTAACAGCTTTCACAGATGAAATCAAATACGGAGGAGGTACTACTCCACTTCCATTAAGCACAAATTCAGGCAAACCCGCTGGACGGAAGACTACTTGTTTCGTTACACAGTCTATGGTAGCATGATATTTTGTTAATCAGTCCATTCCCAATATTACATCAAAATGGTCAATGTTCAGTGGCAGTAAATCAATATATAGATGTGCATCTCCAACAATAATTTCACAAGCAGGGTACATATATGCACAAGTCATGGATCCCCCAACGGGTGAAGATACAGCTAACAGATAATTCATGGGTTCTAAGGGCCTATTCAATTTTCGTGAAAAGGCATGCGATACATATGAATGTGTAGACCCCGAATCAATCAGAACATATGCATTTTGAGTACAAATAGAGAGGATACCTGACACAACGGTCTTAGTATTTTGTACATCTCCCGGTACTAGGGCGAACACTCGACCCTGCCTCATAGGCTCTTTCCCGGTAGCTTTAGGATTCGGTTTTGGTGCAACGGTTGATGCTGCGGTGATGCCTGCAGCTTTACTATTGCTCGGAGCAGTGGAAGGGCAATCTTTAACCAGGTGGCCCACTTTGCCACACCTATAGCAAGCACCAGATATTTTGTAACAGACCCCTTTGTGCTTCTTGCCACACTTAGAACAGGGTGGTCTGGAACCACTTCCCTGGCTGGAGCTAATTGTTGACCCCGTATTCTATTTCTTGTTCAGTGGATTGTTTTTGCCCTTCTTGAACTTGAAACCCTGCCTTTTACTACGCCATTCAGACGCTGGTGTTTTAGTTTGTTTCAGTGCCTCGATGTTTGATTCAGCCATCAAAGCTCGGTCAAGAACATTTACATAGGTCGGTAGCTTTAAAACATTAATCCTGTCGAGTATTGCAACATTAAGGCCGCCTTCAAACTTTCTGGCCTTCTTGTAATCAGTGTCCACCATGTGTGGTGCATATCTAGCAAGCTCGGTGAACTTTGTTTCATATTCAGCAACGGACATTGTGCCCTATTTTAGTTGTTCAAATTCGGTCACTTTTCTGTCCCTAACACATTGAGGGAAATATTTTTCGAAGAAGGCTCCTTTGAATTGAGCCCATGTCAGAACGGTGTTGGTGTCACGGACTAGCATCCACCACCTTCTGGCCTTTTCTTGCAAGGTGAAGGTAGCTAACAATACTTTATGTGCCTCCGAACACGGAAACACTTCAAACAATTTTTCAGTCTCCAAAACCCATGCTTCAGCTTTTAACGGCTCAAGGCCTCCCTGAAAGGATGGGAGTTTCATCTTACTGAACTTATGGGTGAGAGCAATTATGTCCCCATCATTAACATTGACATTCTGTTCCGGCTGTACCGGAGGAGGAGGTGAGGCCTCCCTTAAGGCTTCTGTCAGTAGTTCAATAGTTCTTTCCAGTCTGGCCATTCTGGCCTCAGATGATTCAAGTTCAGTAGCAATGTTTGCATTATCCATTTCACTATAAGCAGTTATAACAATTATCAACATAGGTAGTCATCGTTTAAGCAGTTAAACACATTAGCATATATATATATATTCAGTCATGGCCACACACACTTATCATGCTCATGTAATGCCCTATTACTTCTCTAGGACATCCTATAGCTCATTTGGACACGTGTGTGCGGTATAACTCGTGGTTAAGTATCGCTCTGATACCACTCTGTCACGGCCCAAACCTGCCCCTATGGGTTTAGCACCGTAACCGGCCAGTAATCCGAGATTACCAAAGGCCTGCTTAACAGTAATATAGTAAAACAGAGTACAGGGGCATGGTGGAAGCCAATACAGTAAATAAACAATGTCCAATGAGCTGTGACAGTCTGTATGCAAAAAGACTTTTCATGCATATATATATACAGTGCAGAACAGTATGCACATTATTTACAATCATTCAGATTAGGGACCTAATCCGTATTAAACAGTACAGTACAGTGCTACAGTCTATCCAATCCTTACAAAACAGATGCAGAGACAGACGGGGGAAATTAAAACACCCCTAAGCCATAGCTTGGCAGACTCAGAACCTCGCAGTGAGGCACAGTGGTTGGCTCGACAAAACTGGAGTAAACCCCGGCGCCTCTAGCAACGATCTAGTGCCTGAACACCTACATATAAGTATAAACAGTGAGCTAAAGCCCAATGAATAACATAATGCGTAAAGAGGTTTAGAATGAATGTCCTTTCAATAATGAAAACAGTTCATTAAATCAGTATATCAGTTGTTCAGTCGTAACAGTCATATGTGGTACATCCATTAGCATAACAGTACAGTAAACAGTAGGTCTAAAAAGACCAAGCAGTACAGTAGGCAAAAGTACTGGATTGGTGAAAATCACGCTCAATTGGGCGCTCGACACCCGCTCGAGCATAAAACACAAGGTCCCGCTCGAGCGTCAATTCTTCCGCTCGAGCAGACTGCAAAACAGTGCAAAGTACTGGGAGCACGAATTTCACACTCAAGCGCCAGTAACCCCGCTAGAGCGTGAATTCAAAATCTGGAATTTCCAGATTTGAACCTCAAGCTCAAAACTCAATTCCAAAGTATCAAATTCGATCCTTTTGGGCTAATTTTCTGAAAAACATTTGTAAACTCATAGAACAACATGTTTCAAAGCTCAATTTGAGGAATCAAAGCCCGAAGGTAGTTCAATTAAATCCAATTCCAAACCAATTTTCATGAACATGCTACAAACATGACATGCATGAGTTTAACTCAATTCAAAGCTTCAATTTCATGCTCTAATGAGCCAAACCTTTCAAAAACAAGATGATTTCATGAACTTAAACATAATTATGAGCATGCATGTAACATTTTTCCATGAAAACAACTTACAACTCAACAATACAAACATTTATGCATGAAGTAAGCTATAATTCAACATGTTAGGACTAAATCATGACTTAGCTCTTTAATTTGACATGGACTATGCAAGAATCAACTTAAAACACAACAATGAGAGGTTGAATTTCCTTACCTAAGTCTTCAATCACAAGACTAGAGGCTCAATTTAGCAAGAACTCCTTTAATCTTCTAAATTTCCAAGCAATTCTCTAGATGAATCAAGTTGAATCACTCTTCCTCTTACTCTCTCTCTCTCTCTCTAATCTGTCCAATCTGTCCTCGGATTGATCTCGGCTAACGGGAGGTCTACCTCTTCTCATGATGCTAGGAGTATGCAAAGTGTGACTCTTAAAACAAAATGAGCAAATAAACATGCATGCAAGGAATAAATGATCATGCCGACATGATGCACACCTTGTTAAATAGCAAGCAACATGATGCAATCCTAACATCATTCTAAGGGACATCCTATGCTCTTTAGGACTCGAAGTGTGTGAATAACGTACTATAAGGAACTTGCGCTGTGATACCATTATGTCACGACCCCATTCCGCCCCTAGTAGAATGGTGCCGTGATGGCTAGTAATCTGAGATTACCAAAGTCCAACTTTCAAAGTTCACACACAATCAGAGTATTATATATAGGGCTAGCATGTGCGGAAGCAATATATACAAATCTAATTAGTCCATAAGAGCTGTGCATAGATCAAATGAAATGACATACATCTTAATATAGTTTACAACTTGGATACAAACAAAATAAAATACATATTACGTCTTGATAAAAGGCTTCTCGAGCCGACATAAACAAAATACATAATCTTTAAGATTGCCGACGTAAACATGAATCCAAAACAAGATGCCGGCATAACATGCATTCCAAAACATCTCGGCGTAACCGCCTTCTAGCTTGATACCTACATATATATAAGAAGAGGGTGAGCTTGGATACTCAGGGAATGGTACAAGTAATAAAGGGTTAAATGAATGATTCCCGAAATCTTGTCAAAACAATACATATATCATAGCTTGTTCAAAACATGTACTTGGCATAACTTGTGTTAAAACATGGGATGAAGCAAGTTCATCAATCAAAACTTTCAAAGCATTCTTGGATGTTAAAACATCAACATATACTTGGGGTGATGACATTCCGGACAAACGATCCACCCCTTCATAGACCGTCGGTGGTCGAGACTTTTCAAAGATGGATGCTACATGGGCTTAACGTCCCCCAGCACGAAGAACGATGCTACATGGGCTTAACGTCCCCTAGCACGAAAGGACGATGCTACCTGGGCTTAACGTCCCCTAGCACGAAAGGACGATGCTACCTGGGCTTAACGTCCCCTAGCACGAAAGGACGATGCTACTTGGGCTTAGAGTCCCCTAGCATGGGAGGACTTTCCAAGAATGTCATCCAAAACAAAGCTTATACTTGATGCATAAAACTTATACTTGATATACAAAATAGGAATAATCATTCATGCTTAACAAATACTTTTCAAAACGAAGCAAAGCAAAGCTTATTCAAAACATGATAACATAGCTTTATTAAAAATACCACTCACATAGTTCTTGGGACGTCGGGATCAAGGCAAAGGTCCAAGTCCTACAAATACATGGCAAAGCCTATTGAATGCACTCTTAAAAACAAGCTTCACATGAATGCAAATGATCTAGGGAAAACATGCTGGAAAACATCTAGGGAAAACATGCTGGAAAACATCTAGGGAAAACATGCTAGAAAACATGCTGGGTACCAACCAGGTCCTGGAATGGATGTACAGAGATGATTTAGGCTAAAACGACTTAGCTGGGTGAACTCAGGAGGTCTTGGCCGAGGTCCCACACCTTTGGGCCGAGGTATGGTTACCTAGGCTTCGATGTGCAGCTCTCTGCTGAGGTGTTACAAGGTGCCGGCAAGGGTGTACCATGGTCGGCCTAGGTGTGCAGTGGTTAGCCTAGGTGTGCATGCATGATAAACTAACGTGCAAGTGATCATGAAAGGTAGGCCAAGGTGAGATACGATGCTTGGCCTAGGTGTGTGATCTAGGCAAGAGTGGTCTCGGTGATCACGCCTAGGGAAATGAGGTCTGGAAATCTAGGTTTCCTCCTTGAATGACATGAAGAACATGAATGAGATGAATGCTAAAATCATAACTCCTTTATTCAAAATCTGGGTTTTTCATGCTGTGAGTTCAAAAACATGGACCTGGGTACCCATACTTGAAGATCATATGAAAACAAACACAAAAACATGGATCCTCATGAAAGCTTTCGGATCAAAACATGACTTTTCCTCAAGAACACATGAATACCATATTCTCTTTCTAAAACTAATCATCAAGACAATGCATGGTTTACAAATCATATTCAATCATGCAATGCAATAACATGATCATAAAGAACAACATGGGCAGATCAAGAATCTAACCTTAGAACACGGATCTAACGGTTCGATCTCTAGGGATCAAGCTTGGAAATCTACTCTCCCTCAAGAACTCCTCTTCCTCTCCTAGAGCTTCTCTCTCCTCTTCAAAACAAGGATATAACAAATGATAGGTTTCTCTCTCTGCCGGCTGATTTAACACTCAGCTCGGACACGTGGCAACGGCTGGTTGGTTCTCCTCAAAAAGGTGATTGAATGATAAGACAAGGCTATGACAAAGCGTACTCAACAAGCTAGATGACATGGGAACTCCGGCAAGTGATGATCTTGGTTAAGGACATAGGCTTCGGCAAGTAAGGTCTCAATGACCTCGGCTAGGAAGGATAACACTTGGCCAAGCTGTGCCACACCTCGGCCTAGATGTGCCACACCTCGGTCTAGGTCATTCCAGTCCCAGAACAAGATCACTAGGTGCAAGGATTAAGGATCTTGGATGCCTAGATGATAACATCTCGGCCTAGATGATGCACATCTCGGCCTAGGTGATGCACACCTCGGCCTAGATGATGACATCTCGGCTAATATGCCTAGGTGATGGTGCAGGTTAACGAAAATGGTTCCAAGATGGTTCGAGGCTTAAGATGACCTCAGCTTGGAATGACTTAGGCTTAATATGACCTAGGCTTGGCATGACCTAGGCTTGGCATGACCTTGGCTTAACATGACCTAGGCTTGGCATGACCTAGGCTTAACATGACCTAGGCTTAACATGACCTAGGCTTGGCATGACCTAGGCTTAACATGACCTAGGCTTGAGACAGCAAGGAAGGAACAAAGCATGCATACAACACTTAGGCAAAACGTGATAGCATCAAGACAAGACAAGAACCTTTACCTAGGCAAAACAAGTCTAAGTCTACAAATGCAAGCTTAACAAGACAAAATCATGAAAATGCACATGAACATGACTAAGACATGAATGTGGGTTATTACATCCTTCCCCCCTTAAAAAAGTTTGGTCCCCAAACTTAACTTACCTTGTCCCCAAAACAATTTCGAATGTCGGGTTCTCATCCCTTCTTACCATCTCTAGCCTTTACCTTGGGAAAATCCTTAATACGATGGCCCATCTCACCACATTCAAAACATGCTCCAAATGCCCGATGACAAACTCCAAAATGTCGCATCCCGCAACTTGTACATGTCGGCCTAGTGAAACCTTCCTGATTTGCATTGTTGGAACTCCCCACCTTTGTTGTCTTCCCGGCATCAGTCGGACCTGCCTCTTCTTTGCAATTGTCATAAGTGTGCCTCTTCTTCTGATTCTCCCTCAAACTCTGACTTCTGTTCAGGTTGGCTTCTGCCAGGATGGCTTTATCTAGCACTCCGGCATACGTCGGCATGTTGAGCAGATTAACCCGATCTTGTATTAGTCCCCGAAGTCCACTCTCAAACTTCCTAGCTTTTCTGTATTCGTCATCGACCATGTGCGGTGCATACCTTGCTAACTCGGTGAAAGCACGATCATATTCAGCCACTGTTTTGCTGCCCTGTGTTAACATCTGAAATTCTGTGGTCTTGCGGTCTCGGACACTGAGGGGAAAGTGTTTGTCATAAAACAACTCCAAAAATCTGGCCCAAGTCAAGTCTGGATTACCTTCTCGAATCATCATCCACCACCTACGAGCGTCGTCTTCCAATGTGAATGCTGCCAATGACACCTTCTGGGCGTCGGTGCTGGGAAAAATCTCGAACAACTTCTCCATCTCAAGAATCCATGCTTCTGCTTTCATCGGCTCTATACCTCCTTGGAATCTCAGTGGTTTCATCTTCTTGAACTCTCTGATCAAAGTCAATGTACCATCCCCATACAAAGCTGGTTGTAGAGGCAGTTGCGGCGCTGGAGGAGGTGGAGGTGGAACTGCACGTCGACCCTCTGTCTGCTCGGCTTGAGTGGATGTAGTACCGGTGTTCTGCTACCTTGCTTGCCTTAACTCATGGGCCATACCTTCTACCATCCTTTCTAATCTGTCCAATCTGTCCTCAGATTGATCTCGGCTAACTGGAGGTCTACCCCTTCTCATGATGCTGGGAGTATGCAAAGTGTGACTCTTAAAACAAAATGAGCAAATAAACATGCATGCAAGGAATAAATGATCATGCCGACATGATGCACACCTTGTTAAGTAGCAAGCAACATGATGCAATCCTAACATCATTCTAAGGGACATCCTATGCTCTTTAGGACTCGAAGTGTGTGAATAACGTACTATAAGGAACTTGCGCTCTGATACCATTCTGTCACGACCCCATTCCGCCCCTACTAGAATGGTGCCGTGATGGCCAGTAATCCGAGATTACCAAAGGCCAACTTTCAAAATTCACACACAATCAGAGTATTATATATGGGGCTAGCATGTGAGGAAGCAATATATACAAATTTAATTAGTCCATAAGAGTTGTGCATAGATCAAATGAAATGACATACATCTTAATATAGTTTACAACTTGGATACAAACAAAATAAAATACATATTACGTCTTGATAAAAGGCTTCTCGAGCCGACATAAACAAAATACATAATCTTTAAGATTGCCGACATAAACATGAATCCAAAACAAGATGCCGACATAACATGCATTCCAAAACATCTCGGCGTAACCGCCTTCTAGCTTGATACCTACATATATATAAGGAGAGGGTGAGCTTGGATACTCAGTGAATGGTACAAGTAATAAAGGGTTAAATGAATGATTCCTGAAATCTTGTCCAAACAATACATATATCATAGCTTGTTCAAAACATGTACTTGGCATAACTTGTGTTAAAACATGGGATGAAGCAAGTTCATCAATCAAAACTTTCAAAGCATTCTTGGATGTTAAAACATCAACATATACTTGGGGTGATGACATTCCGGACAAACGATCCACCCGTTCATGACCTAGGCTTGGCATGACCTAGGCTTGGCATGACCTAGGCTTAACATGACCTAGGCTTAACATGACCTAGGCTTGGCATGACCTAGGCTTAACATGACCTAGGCTTAACATGACCTAGGCTTGAGACAGCAAGGAAGGAACAAAGCATGCATACAACACTTAGGCAAAACATGATAGCATCAAGACAAGACAAGAACCTTTACCTAGGCAAAACAAGTCTAAGTCTACAAATGCAAGCTTAACAAGACAAAATCATGAAAATGCACATGAACATGACTAAGACATGAATGCGGGTTATTACAAGTGAGTTCAAAAAGGTTTAGGTAGTGGGCCACTAATAGGGCAAGTTGGTAAATAAAGCAACTCTTGCTAATCAGCTTAATTTAATCTAGTTTAATCATACCTGGTCAATTTTCAGATAATTACACCATAAAATCACATAAATTATGATGATCATAAAACACTAATCGATCTCCGGTTCGGCCACCGATAAGGCCTTCAATTCGCAATTTAAACATAAAACATGAACAGATAGTCAAACAGTCAAACGGATAGATAATGCATTTAAACAGATACGATCAATCAATCAGTTTCAAATTTTGGTCAGTCAGTTCAGTGTTTCAATCAGTTCAATTACTTTTCAAAATCAGTCTCAGTTTAGCAGTAATCAGTAGTTTATCGGTAAACAGTGATGAGGGCTATTACAGTTTGCCTCCACAGCTACCTTTTTAAGCCTCAGCAGATGTAGTTGCGATGGGAGTGTTTGGCACTGCAACTCTCTTTCGAACCTCAGAAAGTGTAGTTGCGGCGAGAGTATTTGCCGTTGCACTTGCCCTGTTAGCCCGAACCTCAGCAAATGCACTCGCAGTGGTAAACCTTGCTGCTGCACTTGCCTTCTCAGTTCTATTTAGTCAGTACATGCATTCTTAGGACTTCATTAACCTACTATCAGCTATGTTCGTGTTCACCTTGGCGAAGTCTCCACCTTTAGCCACCTAATCACAAACTCCCCAGCTTCCCAAGGGGAAGGCCACAACTAAGTCTGCTATCAGCCATATTGTGCCTTAGTACCAACCCAAGGGGGCTTCCTTAGTCCTGCTTGTGCGACTAAGGCATGTCCATGACTTGGGTTGTCACGACCTAAACCCACCCCTATAGGTTTAGCATCGTAACCGGCTAGTAATCCTTGAATTACCGAAAGCTTCTGAACAGATTAACAAAATTAAGGGGCTAGCGGAAGCAAATACATAAATATAGTTGTCCAATGAGCTGTGCTGACTTATATAAACAAAGTATTTAAAACTTTATATACATATTCAGAAGTCAATCATACATTATACCCACACACGTCAAAGTATCTTAAGTACAACCAACAATATAACTAGTCAAATACACAAGTAACTGAAACTCATGACAAGTGACACATCCGGAACCTCCACGTGAGGCGCAATGGTTGGCAGACAACAGAACACAGTTCTAGACAAAAGCCTTCGGGCGCGAACTTCAGAATGATCACTTATATACATATATATACCAACAATGAGCTAAAGCCCAGTGAATAACTTTAAGGTAAAGGGGTTAGTGAATGAAATCCGAACATGTCATAAGTACAAAACAGATCATAGCATAATCACTGTCATATCAGAACATAATAATGGTACATCCCATAAAACACATCACAGAATGTCTTCCGACTAGAGTAATCGGTTCCGGATACCGATTAAACACATATCACCACAATGAAATGGCTAACGAGATCTCGTAAACACATGAATGTCATGGACCCGCATTTTCATGCCATCCCCCGTGACTTGGGACTATCTATGGATGCCATAATAAATTTCAAATACGGAATATTCATTCACAAAAACAGATATCATTTCAGAAAACATAGCTTATCACATTTCATTTGGAACATAATTCAAATAAACGTATCTTTACGATAACGTTACTCACAGTGGTTCCAATAAGCGGTCAATCAATCCTTGAGTCTTGACCTACAGTCACAAAATACATAACACAAGCATGTCTTATCATTACACATTCAAGTGGCCATTAAGGCTTAGCTTTCATTTCATTGGTTCTTATTCTTTCTTTCACATTGCCTAACACACACACACACTTGCATTCTCTTAACTTAGTACATTCTTTTCTTAGTGTGTTTCTAATCCATAACCTCATTACTATGGCTTAATTAAGGCTTAGGAATGCCTACGATGCAATGAGGATGCCAAAACATGTCTTGGAACACTTGGTAAAATTTCTGAAAATAAGGTCCTTGCTCGAGCGTAGCTTTCCTTGCTCGAGCGGACTTGCAAAATGTGACTGGTCGCTCGAGCGCACATTACTTCGCTCGAGCGATCTGTAAAAGATTTGAAACTTCTAGGAGCTTGCAATTGATGCTCGAGCAGACTTTTGGTCACTCGAGCGGAGTGCGCGCACTTAGAGTGGTCGCTTAAGCGAGAACTCCTTTGCTCGAGCGTAGATGCAATTTCTGGAATTTGCAGATTGCAGCTTCAAGCTCAAAACTCAAATTAAGCCATCCAAAACACCTCTCTTGGGCCCCAAAACTTGAGATAACATAGTAAACTTGTAAAACTTGATGAACTAAGGATTATTTCATGAAATCATGGCCCAAGAGTTTGTCAAAAACACAATTTCAACTTAAAACATGACGAATGCTCATGAACATAACATGCAAGGATTTTCTTGATCTTGAGCTTCTCAAAACATGATCAAATACTTGAAACTTGATGATTCCTCTTAATGAAGATGAATTTCAAACATGCAAGAGAAAATTCTTGGAAATCATGCTCAATTTGAAAGAAAATGTACATGCATGCATGAATTGCAACTCAAATCTTCCTTCTAAGCTCAATATACACATTTGAACTCATAATCTTCATGTTAATAACTTAGATTCTTAAATGAGGGGTTGAATTCATACCTATAGTCTTGAATTAACTAGATTCTTGCACAAAATTGATGAACTCAAGCAAAGCCTTCAACTTCCACCTTTAATTTCTTCTTCCCTCACTCTAGAATGGAGTCTCTCCCTCTCTCTCTCTCTCTCTCTCTCTCTCTCTCTCTCTCTCTCTCTCCAATATACAAATCTCAGATTTTTCCACTAAGGGAATGAAAAGATGAGCTCAAAATGAGCTAAAGGGCTCCTATTTAAACCTATGATGCTATAATACATTAATTAAAACATTTGGCCAACCAAACGCAACTTAATTAATCAGACTGAATCCCTTTTTAATAAAATTCACCGTATGGTTCTAAAAATTCCTAATAACATATCGGTGTAGTCAATTTCAGTTTCGAATGCCGATAAGGCTTTTAATTTTTATATTAAAGCGAAATTCCAAACCGATATTTTTATAAGTAATAGACAGAAGGCCAATTATTATGCAAATTACATATTAATCCCATAATTCTTTTGATCCACTCAAATAACATCCTTAATTACCGATTAGTAGCTAATTATGGGTCGGGGTTATTACAGTCTTCCCACCTTAAAAAGTTTGGTCCTCCAAACTTGAGTTATATATGCCAAAAGAAATGATGCCCATCAAAAATGTAACCTTAACTCTTTATAAAACAGAAGCATAACCATATTCATAAGTATGCTCATGACCCAATCTCAACCTTAGCTTGTACAAAAACAGACTTATAAATCAGATACCGAGATTAGGGTTCGTATAAAAACGGAGTCTTATACACATTCAGATTTTAGTTAGAAACAAATTCAGATACATGTTCATATTCATATTCTTGTCCAAATCATACATAGATGTCACGAGTCTTGCTTAAACATACGTGGTGCATTTATTAGCACTAACTGAACAGATACAGAACAGATGCAAACATAGCAGATACAAAAGAGATACAGACACAGACACGTGATGGTTATGAATAACCAGTTCCATAAAGGAACCTCCAACTTCGGGAACAGAGAATAGATAAGCTGAGCCCCCATGACGGGGCCTCCGGTATGGGTAACAGAGTGCAGACAGATATAAGTTCCATAAAGGAACCTCCGATACCGGGTAATAGCCAACAGATATCATATAGTACCAGGAGTCACACGAATACATATCAGAGATTGGACAATCATTCAGTATACAGCATATAGCATTTCAGAAAACAAAATTTATTTCGTCACACAGAAGGTAAGTACCGTTGAACACAACTTCACTAAGTTATTATGCACATTATTTATATCAAGTACTTATCGGACTTCATAAATTCATAGAGATTTGATTTATTCATTTCTGAGTCATTCATCTAGTCTTTGCTCAATTCGGTAATCTATTTCAGTTAGTCCAGGTCATTCAAAGTATAACAGAAATACAAGGCGATTTCATACATTAACCCCATAGCAGTAAACGGAATTCTGAAGTAATCATTTCTATACTATTCATCAGCCTCAGTTTCCACAGATTCGATCGTACTACGTGTCGATACAGAAGCAGTCATACTGATTACATATACTTCCAGATAGCCATAGTTTATAATCAAACCAGTCTGTCGTCAACAAGTCCCATTAGTTTTGAAGTGCAGTAACACAAAAGCAATCATTCTCTTAATCAAACAAGTTCATGGTAGTAATGGTAATACCAGAGTAATTAACTACATGTCATGTATACAGTATTCCCATATTCTCCAAGCATAAGTTACCAATTCCATAATCCCATTCATATGTGTCCCAATCAGTTCTAAGCAGATGGTAAGGTGCCATTCGTAATCACATAGTATGCTGTTGATGGTTCACATTCTTCCTAAGGGTTCAAGATTGATTCTAGTTCTCATTTGGTTAGTTCCCTTAGCAACACGGCCCTGTTATTCAATCGTAAGTAATTCACAATCCCTCCATAATGTAATCAAATCAGATAACGGCTCTCAATGAGTGTCTCCTCAGATCAAATCGATGAAAGTTCTACTCGGTCATATCAAATAAAAGTTTAAGGCGTGAGTCATCAAACAGAAGTTCCATCAGTCAAACAAAGGTCTCGTCAAACTACGGTCCTATTAGGTTAGATCAGGTAAAAGTTCCATCCTTATCATTTCCAACGAGGTACATTTGTTCTATAGTTCATACTCCATTCGCTTAGGTGCATAGTCAGTAGTTCTACAGTTGTTCTAAGTTCCTCGGTTCTCAAATCACATCAGAGTTATGTATCACAATAGTTCATATCGAAGAGTTCAAGTCATATACAATGTTACATTCTCCAAGTAAGTTCACATGTGGGTGCACAGGTATGTAATTGTTCATATCAAGAAGTAAGCATCACAGTCAATACAACAATTTCCCAGAGTCATAGTCCCAACGGTCAAGTTATCAATAAATAATCACATCAATCATTTTGAGCAACGGTATAGTCATATATATATGTCCAGAGTCTAATAACCTTCCCAATATAGATTCACGAGGTCTATGTACAGATGAACACAAAACAGTTTCCCCAGATACGATAGTTAAGGCAACAAGTCATAAGTCTACTCAGTCTAGATACAAATGCAGCGGACACAAAGAGTGTGTCGAGTTCAATTAATTAACGTCCCACGCAAAGGTATAGGCATATGTAAGTCCAAACATGTTCCATATACAGTCAATAATAGTGTGTCTCCATATTTAACCGTTCGAGCATAGTTCAACAGGTCAGTCACGATAGTTCATATCAACCAGTAAGTCTCTAAGTGTTCATTAACCACGGTTCAATCCCATTAATTCTAATAGTATTACAAGCATGGAAACATACGGACAGGTACGAGTCCAAAATCAATTATCATTTAGGCATTCGTTCACAATTCATAAGCAAAAGTTCATTCTTTCAAACTGACATAGGTTCTCAATTTCATAAATTCCCTACGTGATTGATTCATATATACAATTCGAGATCACGGGTCTAATCATTCGACGATGCTAGTCAATATATATAACGGTTCAGTTCAAGTCATGGTCATACAAATTTCCCAAATTATAGTCAGTCACAATGTGTTCCCATGTCCAATAGTTCTAGCATAGTTCAAAAGGTCACACCTAACAGTTCATATTAAATTTTTGCAATACGGTACAAAGATTTAACCCAGCAAATTCTCGTTGTCCATAAGTCTCAACAATTCCCGAAGTTCAGGTGATTCGTTATAGGGTTTTGAGCATCTCACATAAAATTAGTAAGTTTTCAAGGTAGTCAATAACTAGGATTCATAATTCTAACAATTCAATTGGTTCAGTCAACATTTCCACAATCTATATCAAGTTAAGAAACGTACGATTTCTACACAAATTCCCATATAAACAATTACACATAGTTAAGGTAATACTTGTGTCAGTCATTTCAGTATTCCGAGCATTTTCTGGAACTAGCGTGTAGGAACAGAACCAGTCATACTAGCATTAGGCCGAGTGTTGTTCGGATAAGTTCACGAGCAAGATTTAGCCAAGTGCCCTTTCTGACCGCATCTAAAGCAAGCCCCTAACAGGCGACGACAAGTGCCCTAATGTTGTTTCCTACATTCTCTACAGATAGGTATACCATTGTTCACATTGCTTCCCCAACTTTCTTTGTTCACAGTTATTGCCCTAGATTTTTCATTCCCAGAGGTCACCGAATCACTACTCATTTCAACCTTCTGTTTCTTCTGTTTTGTTCTTTCTGATTCAGTTGATGATGTTGATTTTGATATTTTCAAGGCTGCTATGTTTGGCTCGGACATTAAGGCCCTATCAAGAACATCTATGTACTTTGACAGTTTAAAATGCTAACACGGTCATACACATCTAGGTTAAGCCCACCTTCGAATTTTCTAGCCTTTTTGTAGTCAGTGTCTACCATGTGGGGTGCATAGCGGGCTAACTTAGTAAATCTCGTTTCATATTCGGCCACAGTCATATTGCCTTGTTTTAGTTGTATAAATTTGAATACCTTCCTATCCCAGATGCATTGGGAAAAATATTTTTCGAAGAAAATTTCTTTAAATCTATCCCATGTTACACCATCATTATTATTTCGTACTAACATCCATCATCTCCTAGCCTCCTCTTTGAGTGTGAATGTCGCCAACAAAACTTTCTATGCCTCAGTACATGAAAATACCTCAAATATTTTCTCAGTTTCTAAGACCCAAGCCTTGGCTTTTAACGGTTCAATATCCCTCTGAAATTCCGGTGGTTTCATTTTATTGTATTTATGTGTCAGTGTTATCATATCATAATTAGCTGATTCAGGTACAAATGTTTTCCCTTGTTGTTGTTGTTTCAGATTTTCAGTTAAGGTTTCAACCATTCTTTCTAACTGGCTAATTCTAGCGTCAGAAGATTCAGATTCGTCTATATTCCTTGTCATTTCCATTGATCTATACAAAAACATGGTGCTTATTAATATAAGGAAAGTTCTCACTGATTTCACATTTCATTTCATATCAGACGTGGTCATACATTTCATTTCATTCACATTTCACATTTCATTGATCTATAGTCACATGATTCGTTACTTTTATACATTCATGTTCACATAGGTTCCACATTCGGTATTGAAATTAACATTACATTTTATTCCACTTAACTTCTTTGATCATGCACAAAGGTTTCATTTTCAATAAGGATGTGTTCACAATATTTCACATATCTACACATAATGATGCAATGTCCCTATTTCATTTCTAGAACATCCTATAGCTCATATGGACACGTGTGTGTAGTATAACTTGTGCTCTAATACCACTCTGTCACGACCCAAACCCGCCCCTGTAGGTTTAGCATCGTAACCGGCCAGTAATCCTTGGATTACCGAAGGCCTCTAAACAGATTAACAAAATTAAGGGGCTAGCGGAAGCAAATATATAAATATAGTTGTTCAATGAGCTGTGCTGACTTATATAAACAAAGTATTTAAAACTTTATATACATATTCAGAAGTCAATCATACATTATACCTACACACATCAAAGTATCTTAAGTACAACCAACAATATAACTAGTCAAATACACAAGTAACTGAAACTCATGACAAGTGACACATCTGGAACCTCCACATGAGGTGCAATGGTTGGCTAACAATAGAACACAGTTCCAGAAAAAGCCTTCGGGCTCGAACTCCAGAATGCTCACCTATATACAAATATATACAAACAATGAGCTAAAGCCCAGTGAATAACATTAAAGTAAAGGGGTTAGTGAACGAAATCCAAACATGTCATAAGTACAAAACAGATCATAGCATAATCACTGTCGTATCAGAGCATAATAATGGTACATCCCATAGAACACATCACAGAACGTCTTCTGACTAGAGTAATTGGTTCTAGATACTGATTAAACATATATCACCACAATGATGTGGCTAACGAGATCTCATAAACATATGAATGTCATGGACCCGCATTTTCATGCCGTCCCCCATGACTTGGGACTATCTATGGATGCCATAATAAATTTCAAATACGGAATATTCGTTCACAAAAACAGATATCATTTCAGAAAACATAGCTTACCACATTTCATTTGGAACATAATTCATATAAACGTATCTTTACGATAGCATTACTCACAGTGGTTCTAGTAAGTGGTCAATCAATCCTCGAGTCTTGACCTACAGTCACAAAATACATAACACAAGCATGTCTTATCATTACACATTCAAGTGGCCATTAAGGCTTAGCTTTCATTACATTGGTTCTTATTCTTTCTTTCACATTGCCTAACACACACACACTTGCATTCTCTTAACTTAGTACATTCTTTTCTTAGTGTGTTTCTAATCCATAACCTCATTACTATGGCTTAATTAAGGCTAAGGAATGCCTAAGATGCAATGAGGATGCCAAAACATGTCTTGGAACACTTGGTAAAATTTCTGAAAATAAGGTCCTCGCTCGAGCGTAGCTTTCCTCACTCGAGCGGACTTGCAAAATGTGACTGGTCACTCGAGCACACATTACTTCGCTCGACCGATCTGTAAAAGATATGAAACTTTTGGGAGCTTGCAATTCATGCTCGAGTGGACTTTTGGTCGCTCGAGCGGAGTGCACGCACTCAGAGTGGTCGCTCGAGCGAGAAGTCCTTCGCTCGAGCGTAGATGCAATTTCTGGAATTTGCAGATTGCACCTTCAAGCTCAAAACTCAAATTAAGCCATCCAAAACACCTCTCTTGGGCCCCAAAACTTGAGATAACATTGTAAACTTGTAAAGCATGATGAACTAAGGATTATTTCATGAAATCATGGTCAAAAACTCACAATTTCAACTTAAAACATGATGAATGCTCATGAACATAACATGCAAGGATTTTCTTGATCTTGAGCTTCTCAAAACATGATCAAATGCCACAAAACAACTTGAAACTTGATGATTACTCTTAATGAAGATGAATTTCAAACATGCAAGAGAGAATTCTTGGAAATCATGCTCAATTTGAAAGAAAATGTACATGCATGCATGAATTGCAACTCAAATTTTCCTTTTAAGCTCAATATACACATTTAAACTCATAATCTTCATGTTAATAACTTAGATTCTTAAATGAGGGGTTGAATTCATACCTATGGCCTTGAATTAACTAGATTCTTGCACAAAATTGATGAACTCAAGCAAAGCCTTCAACTTCCACCTTTAATTTCTTCTTCCCTCACTCTAGAATGGAGTCTCTCCCTCTCTCTCTCCAATATACAAATCTCATATTTTTCCACTAAGGGAATGAAAATGAGCTAAAGGGCTCCTATTTAAACCTATGATGCTATAATACATTAATTAAAACATTGGCCCAACCAAACGCAACTTAATTAATCAGACTGAATCACTTTTTAATAAAATTCACCATATGGTTCTAAAAATTCCTAATAACATATCGGTGTAGTCAATTTTGGTTTCGAATGCCGATAAGGCTTTCAATTTCCATATTAAAGCGAAATTCCAGGCAGATATTTTTATAAGTAACAGATTAGTAGCTAACTACGGGTCGGTGTTATTGCATGGGTAATGGAAATGGAGTCCCTTACACTCGAGTTACCCTACTCCCATTTTCGCGAGATTGTCACGATAAACTGGTATCTCTGAGCTTGCTATCAACTCCAACCAGTAAGTCTTAGGGCTTGCTATCAGCGCCAAGTTAATGAACTTTGAGGCCTACTATCAGCCCTGGGCTAGTAATGCCTTGGGGCTTGCTATCAGTGCCAAGCATTAGTCTCAACTTGCAGAGGGGGAGCTTCTCCCAAAATCTACTGTCACCTTGGCAAGATGTACCCTCTACACGCTAGTTACAACGGTTGTAGTTACTGCGACAATCATTTCGTGTGGCAAGTTCAAATGGCAAAATTGATAATATTAGAAATGGCGGCGCCAACAAAATACCTCCGCAACTTGGGCACCGCAAGTACTATCTCTGCAACTTAGTTACTTAAGTTTTCTCCTCTCCTCAGCAACTCTAGATGGCTGCGGTACCGACAACACTTGGAATGGCAGCGTTGAATCAAAGTGTCTTCGCAACTTGGCTGTCGCAAGTGTTGCCTCTACAACTTAGTTGCTTTGGCTTTCTCTTTTCCTTAGCAACTTTAGATGGCAGCGGAATCGACAATATTAGGGAATGACGGCGCTGAGGCAAGGTATCTTAACAACTTGACCGCTGACCGCTGCATGTGTTGCCTCTGCAACTTGACCGTTGTATGTGCTCCCTTTGTAACTTCACTTTAGCATTTTCTTTTGTGGAGCCTGTTTGAACTCTTAGTGGGTCGGACCTGCTTCGGCCCACTGTTGGCTCATTTCCCTTTGGTTTTAGCCCATACTCTTTTAGTTGTTCTTGGTCGCCTTGAGGGGGCGAGCTTAGCACTTGAGTCTACACTTAATTTGGAGTTTAATTTCTGACCCTCTACAAATGTAAAAGTAAGAAGGAACAAACCAAACACGTGCGCTCTATTTGAACTCTGTCGAGCTCGTCACCATTCTTCTTTTCACTAATATTGAGCAATATATATATCATATCATTTTCTTCACCACTCTTGCTTAATCTCCTAGCCTCCACCTCCGATCGATCACTCTCCCAAAAAGCTCAATCATGCTACCAAAGTATTGTTGGAAAAATAATGATTTTTTGGTGATTTTAATGCAATATTAAAGTGAGTGCCAATCCTTAATTGAGGTGGGGTAAAGTGGGTTTAGATTATTTGTAGTGAGATCTTTATACCACAAAAAGAATGACAAAAAACCATTAAGGTTTGAATGAGAAATTGACTCATTAAGTTGGCCTCATGAAAGAGGTGTTGAGAAAGATGTAAAACCTCGTACTCCATATTGATTGTAGGGGAGCATTGATGGGTATTTAAATCCCATTTTTTGCATAAGGGTATAAGCCCTTTGAGGCATCCAAATTTTCCAAAAGGAAGAGAGCTATGGATGCTTCAAGGAGGGACTTGGTCAAAGTTAGTTATGCAAAAAATGCCACATGTGTGAGCCATTCGCCTGCTCGGATCGGGCCGGGTTCGTGATCTGTGGGACTTGGGACTGGAATGGATTTCATAAGTGTGGGGGTTCGGCTTGACCCATCCATCATAATCTTTTTGGGCCAAGTTAGATCTGTGAGCTATAGGAATATATACACAAAACCTAGGTGTATAATAAAGCTAGTAACTTCTCTATTCATGATAGATTTAATCTATCAGTTTTGTAGAATAATACAAAATTGATTTCTGCATTTGTGATGGGCCTTGATTGCTGGAGTCTCTTCCTTTATCCTTCCATGTGTACAAAAGGAGACCTTTCTCCATCATTCCTTTTGCCCATAATTTTTTTTATCTTTGCCTTCTAGAAATTTTCCTTTAGTTTATTATATTCTTCTTGTGAGAGAGTGCTGCAAAGTTCTATTCGTTGAAACTACTCAGTCAGTGCATTGTTGTAGCTAGTCCAACCGTCGTATCCTGGGAGACAGACGTCGAACAATCTCCAGTACCCAACTAGTGAGACAACGAATCTGTTTTAAGGGCACTGTCTATTGCAGGCCTTGGTTTGCTTTCCTTTCCTTTGCTATTTTATTTTATTATGTATTATAATTTTCAATATAGTTTTTTTTGTTCTGAAACTTCAACTATCAATTATGAATCTATTTGGTTATTTAATTACACAATTTGTACAAGAAGTACTTAGTCATATGCGGCCTTATCCCTTGCGGATCCATCTTTGCCACCGCCCGGAAAAAAATCCACCAAGTTGAATCTACTAGCCTCCGCCATGATATTCCAAACCAAGTCCTTAAATTCTTTCCCAGTATCTTGACTATGGTCTGCGAAATCCTCCGAAAAAATGGTGTTCCACAACACGTTCATTGACGTCCTAAAACTAGCTCTCCCAATATCCACTGCAACACCTGTTCAAGAAATTAGAAATTAAAAATTAAATAACAATAAATTAAATAATAATAGCATGGGTAGAAAATAGTTTGTGAGATTTTTTAGACATAGATAAACTGTCGTTTTTAAACAAGTCAAAGTCTTTGATTCAATTCATTTTTAGCCTTATATTGACATTGTGGCTTTCATAAACTTTAAATTTAAAATTTTAATTATGTATGTGCTAACAACACCTTCTCGGCCACACTTGCGGGCGTAGTAGACAAGCTCTGCCACCTTCTACTGCCGCATGTGTTGGGTGGTGTCGAGTTTGTTGCGGGTGAAAATGTTGGATGTCATGATTTTTTGGAGGGTCCGCCACCTGCTCAAGACAGGTAACCAAACCACCGCGTACTGGTGCTGGTCGAGGGCGTGGACGGCGTTGGGGACTGATCGGTTGGAGAAGGCGAGATCTTGCTTTTGGAGGACTCCTTTGGCCATGGCTGACGAAGAGATCACCACCGGGGTTACTCGGCCGAATTTCGGACTCATGATCGGACCTTGAGTTTTGGCTAGCTCGGTTAGAGACATGTGGGGCTTGTCTCGTAGTTTGAGGAGGTTTCCGATCACCGGCGATGGGACGAGTCCCGGTGGGAGCTTTTGACTTTGTTTGGTTCCTCTTAGAAAGGAAAAGAGGGCTCGAATTGAAGTCAAAGACAATAGAAGATATAGTCCAAAGCTCAGGAAGTCCATTTTTTCCGGCGAATGTGTGGATGGGTTGGAGAAGGTTGGAGAGTTTTCAATGGTTTTTACAGTCTTGGTGAGCTATGAACTTTGCATTAAACAATGAATAATTCTATCAACCCAATTTAACTACTCCTTACCCATTCGAGTGTGTGTTTGGGATTGAATATGAGGGAGATTTATTTATAAAATAAATTTGAACCATAAGATGATGAGTATTTTTTAGATAATTAAGACTGAATTTGTAGCATAATTGTTCAAAAATACCAGGATGAGGGAATCATAATCTCAATAAAAAAAATTATTGTAAATTTTTATTTTTATATATTTTTGTTTTTGTTTTTGTTTTTGTTCTGTTTTTGTTTTTTTTGTTTTGTTTTTTTTGTTTTTTTTTGTTTTTTGTTTTTTTGTTTTATTTATTTTTTTTTTTTTTTTGTATTTGAAGCAATGAAGTTGTTTATATGCTCCTTTCATGTTGATCATATTGATCATTTTTTTTAATTAACTAATTTTTTATCTGTCTCAATTTTGTTATCTTAATTCGAAACTAACTTGTTTAATATACGTATTATTGAATCATCTCATGTGAAGCCAAAGAAAATCTTATAAAATTGGATAGGTTTTGAACATAAAAACAAATCAAAATGACAATAAAGAATGAAGCAAAAGTAAAAATAGAGAATCATCAAGAAGGTTTATTTATTTATTTATTTTATTTAGGAAATCAAACAATGGGAAATGAACAGATTATTAGGAAAACAAAGAAGCAACATTAGTCAAATAATGCTTATTTAAAATGCCACGGAGCACATTCTCAAATACAGCAAAGCTTATATATTTTATATATGATTTGAAAAAATTATTAGATTACTAGCGATACTCATACTTGATGTGTGTAATTTGAAAAAAAATAAAAGAATAATAATATAAAAATAATAATATTTTTTTTATTATATATAATATGTATTGCTCAAGTGATAAGGGTTTAATTTGCCAAATTTTGGTTTGATTGTCTCCATTAGCCGGATGTGACTTTGGTTCGGAAGACCACCGAAGATGCTACATGGATTGCTACTGTAATACCAAAAGACAGTGATACCTTAAAAGGAAAAAAAAGTTGTCTGGCTCTACTTGTATCATTTTCACATCATAAGTGTCCCCTACAGGGTGCCACGCAATGACGGTTTTCCAATTGTCTTCATTTCTCTCACTTTTAAACTGCCTCAGTGCAGCTTCATGTTCAGTATCTATAGTGTTCACAACACCCATTTCTTGGGCTGGGCTTTCGACATATGTGCCATTCGGCAATTTTCCTTTCTCATCAGCCTTTCTGGCTACTGTAGCTACCTCTGCTTCCTTTCCCTCTAGATTCATTCTAGTTTATTCTTCCTTGTTTGGCTCATCACTCAGCCATCCTGTATTATCCGTTAATCCGTTTAGGTCAAATCACCCGACGTCGAAGAACTGCAAGTTGTCTAGATCTTCTTTGAGATCTACAAGGTCGTCCAACCCTTGGCTCGGGCCATCCTTCCTGACCACATTGATGCCTACCATGATTGGTAGCACCACTTTAGGTCTGATTTGACTAGTTGGCGTAATATAGCAACTCGGATCGTATGCCCTTTCAAACAAGTCCTTGGGACACTCCCCCGACAAGCCAATACCTCCCTCCAAGGCCAGACCCTCCTTTACTACAGGTATTGTCACCAAATTATGAGGCTTAGGTTGTGGCTTAAATGCGCCCATCATGCACAAATCTGTGCCCTCAGGAATAAACAACATTGGTTTCGGTAGGTGGGAGGGGGTAATATATACGCTGGGGTCATAAAAAGTGGCCAGTGTATGGATCAGGGTAAGGTTTCGGGGTGGGAGAACTTGATTATGGGCTGGGATTGGATTTGTGGTTACATTTGGTTTCTGAGGTGGAGCGATAACCTTGTTGTTAATAAGATCTTGAATCTCATGACGCAATCGAAAGCACTAGTCGGTGTCATGACCGTGTTACTGGTAAAAAGCACAGTACTTTGCGGGGTTATGTTTGGGTGGAAGAGGGTCAGGAAGTGGGTGAGGTTTTAAGGGTTTTAGATGCACTTTCTTGACTAGCACTTGCATGGCTCTGGATAGGGTCATGTATAGTTGGTTAAAAGTCCTACCTTGAGTTTGGGTAGGGTTGGATGATGTTTGTAGGCCTATATTGGCAAAGGGGTCAGCAGTTTTTGTCGTGGTGACAACACTTACATCCGATGGCCTCGCAGTTATGCTACCACCGGAAGCATTGGAACTACAAACAAATGGCCTCTTGGCTGGCTCCTTATCCTTAGTAATAAGTCCTTGTTTCATGGCATCTTTGATTTGCACCCCCATTTCATGAAGCTCTGTGAAGGTGAATAAAGGTAGAACATTCATCTTCTGCAACAACCCATGCAGATTCCGGCTTTGGCCCTCCATCTTGTCACGAACTCAGAGAAACTCTCCTTCGGTTCTTGATGTGTTGCCTTAAGATCACGAGTTGTGACCTCAATCTGCGTATTGTAAGAGTACTGAGCAATAAAGGCTCCGACCATCTCCTCCAATTTAGCATACCAAATGGCCGCTATATCCGACATGGTGCAACCAAAGAGAGACAGCTTCTGTAGTCTAGTTAAGCCTATCGGCCGCAAAATGTCTGAAAATAGTCGCAAGTGAATCCCCGGAGCTGTCAAAACAATCAATGTGCGATATTTTAAACCGATCTGACAATGTAACCGCAAAATCAGTGTATCCATTCTCTATGTTTGGAATGGAATTGACCCCTTGCGCTCTCTTGAACAATTTCTACAGTTTGTTGACCTTTAGTGCAGTTGGATCAACCTCGAATTTGAACTGAGCCTCAATCTGATAAACTGGGGCTCTAGACGCTTGTGTCGGGATAGGTTTTGCTAGATTGCCCTAGTTTTCTTGAACATTTGCGGTATTAGCAGTGGCTCCGGGTGCTAGGATAATTATGGTAGGTACATAGAATGCAGAGGCCTCGACCGATTGCGGTGGCTATTGCTGTAGCTTGGCTATGACCTCGGCCTAACGGGTTGTAACTTTAGCCTGACAGGTTGCATCACGCTATAGGGTCTCAACTATTTGTTGCAGATGGAGTAACAGTGCCTCCATATTGGCCGGAGGATACTGTGCCATTGGAATAGGTAACTGTTTTTGAATCGAACTAGAAGTGGATGACTACTCTTGAACCGTACTGAACACAGGTTAGCTGAGAGGTGATTGTTGTAAGAATTGGATTGGCGAACTCTATCTGGTTCTCCTCCGTCTTGTAACCGATGAGAGTGAGGTAAACACAGGTTATCCCCGAACAAAATCCCCGACCTTGCAAAGTCTTCCGACTCGAGTCCAGAGTACTTGGGGGATATTCAAACTTTTTGAAGCTATGGTTTAAACTACGTAGTAAAAGAAATAAAGTAAAAAAGCAGCAATCAGAAACCGCACAACACCTCAGCTACGAGTTTTTATCAACACAGACATGATCAAAGCTGTAGGATTGTACTTAACACTAAATTCTACTCCAAAACAGATACCAACCTTGCAACTAATATGCACATTCCTGTACAATTTCACGGTAAATCACATACCAGTTAAGAGATAGCCAAAACACCCTATGAGGGGGCTAGGGTTACCCTGTCCTAGACTTGTCATGAACTAGGGTTTACTATTTCAATCAAGTGATTTCATGCAATCATGCATTTGGGTAAGCGTCTTGTCCTAGTTTGGAAAAGTCACTATGGCTTACTACATGCAGCTAGGCCAAATGGTCAAAGAGGGTACCTCAGCAAGACCACTTAATATACCTCTCACACCTAACACCGAGAAGTGAAAGGAGGATCAAACAGTACAGCGGTAGTCCAAATCTAAGGGATGTGTTCCCAACATAGCAGAGCCCATGACCGGTCAGCCTTTTGGCTAGCTTTTGAGCAAGCCACCGGCAAACCATCCAGGAATAGCAGTTGGCAAACACAGTGACTTAACCGCACTAATGCAAATGCAATGCAAAGAACATATAAATGTAGACAAAATTTCACACCATGAAGTTTGAGTCAAGGTCTAAACCTCCCTAATAGAGTCGCTAGAAACTATAGCTTGCTTTTCGTGCTCCTTTCAGATATGACTAGCCCTACAGTTCGGACTCCCATGGTTCTGAATCTGATTCCACAAGTGCAAAGTGAAATAGATAAACACAACTAAGTTCAAATCCGGCAATTCTTTTGAAAAATCAATTTTGAATAAAAAAATGCCAAAAATAGACTGCTTTTTCCAAATTATAGAGTCGCCACCTAAATATTGCTTTTGTCAAATTTAGAAAACCCGAGACTCGTGCCAAAGGCCACTTATCCGTCATCACCAAAGTGTCTCGTCTCGGGAACTTAGGTACGAATGGGGAAGGTCATGAATTGAGCACCCTATTCGCCCAATCAAGGATTAGCCTCTATTAATCATAATGTGTTTCTTATTTATATTATAAGCTCTTATTCTGATTATTAGGGTAATTTTACTATGAGATGCACACAAGTATAGAATAATTTGCAAAAATTGAAACACTTTGAGTTCATGTTTGTCTAAAAAATGGTTTCAATATGTACCACTTAAAAAAATGGGCTCATATATAAATTAAGCAAATTATCCCAATTTAAGCAATTAGCCTTCATCCACAAGCATTCAAATAGTTATATCAATTAAACACTTAACCTCATGGAATATGCTTGACATGGCAACAATCACACGCATGCTATATGCTAAAGCAATAAGTGCTCACCTCGTACTCCAAGGAAAGCCAAAAGAAGCAAAAGAGTTAGAAAAAATGCATGATCCTACGGATGCAAAATGACTAATGCAACACATGCAATATGCAATTAATATGCTCGGCTACCAGCATGACATGTGAATCACTTTGATAGCATGCAGTTTAAGCACATTTTCAAAGAAGCAATAAACGACATTGCTTGTTAGAGTGATGCGCTAAGCCTAATGCATGCAAGACAAATGAATGCTTTATACATGGGAAATGTTAAACAAAATATGATGCTTTAAACTGTCCATCGTAGGCGGGTAAATAAAAGGGAGAAAGAAATGGGGTTTGGAAGACATACGCATTATTACAAGTTTGCCCTCGCACAGGAGAGTCTGAATGAATGAATTAGCTAAGCTAGCTAACTACCTCTAATTTAACTAACTATTCTAGCTAATTAAATAATTACGACAAAAAATTAATTAATCTAATTAATTACAACACAAAATTAATTAGCTATTCTAATGAAGCGTTTAAATATTACAAGTCTGCAAGTTCACGGTCCTTGAGAAATGAGGGAATGGCTTATGCATGAACATGATTTGCTCCCCCAAAAATGCCTTTGCACTGTTTTGCAGCTCAGCCTCTGCTTTGCTTTGTGGAAAAAATGGTATTGCCTAGCTAAAAAAAGTGAGAAATACAAGGGTAAAGGCCTAGGAAGCGAGGTTCAAAGAAGGGTAGTCAACCCCCTCTATCTTTAATGGCCTTAAATCATAAGTTTCAGCCCATAAATATAGGTGAAAATAGTATAAAAATAGCAAGAAAGAATGGGAAAGAAGTAGTGTAAAGGAGCTAGGATGTAAACCTCTTGAAGATGAGTGATCCTTTGAATTACAAACCACAAATTTTACATTCTCAAGAGCTAAAATGCAAGCTTAAACACCTCAACAAATAACCCTCAAGATTTCGTTTAGAGTGTTTAGGCAAAGGGTATAGAAGTTGCAAGGGAGAAAGAGAAATGTAGAGAGAGAAATATTTTTTAAAACTTTGCTCTACAAATTTTTCTAACCCTAATTTTTGAGAGGGAGTCATCTATATATATATATATAGAAATATATGAGACTATCTCGAAAATATCCATACAGACACAGCTGGTGCAGTACATACATTTGTAGAGACAGCTAGCACAACTGGCAAAAAGATTGAGTTTTAACACAAGTGGCCCGCCGTACACTAATAGTGGACGGCAGGCCACTAGTGGGTCTGTAATCCCCTGGATGGTTAAGCTTGAAAAACTGCTATTTTGGTCCAAAAACAAGGCACAAGGTTTGTAGGTTTCTGAGGCTCAAAACTGAGGTTTCTTGCTGAGGAACTCGAACATTTGAAAAGGCGTGTAGATTCATCATCGAGTGATTAATCAATAGCGCCCAAGTCTTAAGGGCGGTAAAAAATGGGGTTTTTACAGTAGGTTACACGCTATAAGCTATCTGATTTGTCTGCTCTATCTGTCTGCTTTCAAAGCCATATGTGAGTAATAACTTAGTAAAGCTATGTTCAACTTTATTTATTTTCCGTATGATGATATAAGATCTGTTTTCTGAAATGTTAAGTTCTGTACAATGAATGATTGTCTAATTCTGACAATGTATTTATGGCATCTTTAGCATCATATGATATCTGTTAGCTATTACCTGGTGTCAGAGGTTCCATAATGGAACTTAATATGTCTGTTATCTATTACCTGTATCAGAGGCTCAATTATGGAGCTCAGCATATCTATTTTTTGTTATCTAGATCCGAAAGTTCTTTTATGGAACTGGTTATACATAACCACCATCTATTTTGTATCTGTCTGTATCTGATCTCTATCTGTTCTATTAACGCTAATGAATGTATTACGTATGATTAAGAACAAACTCTGATATGAATATGAATCTGTTTCTGATATGAACTATGATTTCCAAATCTGATATGGTACATCATTTAATTAAAACCGTTTACTTTGTTATTATTCACTGGGCTTCCACTCACTATTTATATTATGTATGGAGGTGATCAGGCACGTGACCAGACTTAATGATGATCGCCCGGAGCTTGTTTTGTCGGCCAACCCTTGTGCCTCCCGAGGAGGTTCCGAAAGTCATGTGGTCATGTTTTGTGAATATATAAGACTTGTTTTGTTTTGGTATATGAACCAGTTTTCTATTTAGCTGTACTTTGGCTAAGTCCCCTTTTGACTTTATTTGTGTAAATGGGTGATGTAAGGTTACCATATCTATGATGTTACATGTACATATAAGTTTTTTTTTTGAAAATTCTATCCCATGTACGTCAGCACAGCTCAATAGATTATGTATGCTTATATATTTTACTTCTATAACCCCTTAATATGTGATAAACTGTTCAGAGGCCTTTGGTAATCCAAGAATTACTGGTTTTAACGACGCAAAACCTATAGAGTGGGTTTGGGTCGTGACAATAATAATAGCCCAAGTGGAAAAAAGTCCAAGGAATATTGGATCTACAATTCTAATCCAATTTGAATAGGGCTAGTTTCAAAAAGAATAAAAGACTTTTCAGCCATTAATTTTGAAAGAACTTTTGAAATGGTAAAAGTGGCACTACAAGAAATTACACTTTTGGCGACCAAATTTTTAGTCACCAAAGGTTGTTTTGTAGTTGGCAAAAGTCAATGGCGACTAAATTTATTCATCGCCCTGTTGGTCGCCAAAGCCTGGTCGGCAATAGTCAACGGCGACTAAAGTTACGTTGGTCGCTAATTATCTTATCTTTGGCTACTAAAATGAACTTAGTCGCCAAACATAACGTTTTGGCGACCAAATATTTAGTTGTCAAAAATAATTAAATCAAAATGAAATTCTCTTTCAGCGACTAAAATATTTAGTCACTGAAACATTTTAGTCAATAATAAACTTATCTTTGGCTATTAAAACGGGCTTAGTCGTCAAAAGTAATTAAATCAAAATAAAATTCTTTTTCAGCGACTAAAATATTTAGTTGCTAAAACATTTTAGTCGCTGATAATAATACATTTACTAACTAACAATTTTAGCCACTAATAATAATACATTTAGCGACCAAAATATTTAGTCGCTGTTAGTTTGCACGACTAAACATTTTAGTCGCCAAAAGATTAGATATTTTCATTTCATGGTAATTTACGACCAAACATTTTAGTCGATAAAGGATGCCATGTTCTTTCATGACTAAAATCTTTAGTCGGCAAAAGTTTCTTTCCTCATCTTGATTTATTTTAGCTACTAACTATTTGGTTGCCAAAAGTCTTTTTGTTTCTTTGAATTAATTTCTCAACCACCTGTATTTATTCCATTATTAATACAATATGTACCCTGTATATAAATAAAAAAATCCATATACTGATAAAATTAGCAATCATTCCACAACATGCACACATTTCACTTTCAACCATAATATATATATATATATATATATTTAACATCAAATGAATATTTCCAATAAAAATTCCATACAAACCAAGTATAATCCAATCTCAAAAATATAATTCCATACATAACAGAGGATTAAACAAAATTAATATCCAAAAGTTAATCTATACCACCAAAAACTAATTTGTACCACGCCAAAAGGTGATCAACCATTGCTTTATCTTCATCCCCAACTACTCAATCAAGCTTGATAGTTTGTCTTCAAACAATTCTAATTTATTCTCAACAAATTTTCAAACTTTGGCATAAAGATAGTTGTTATTGACAATCTTTACTAGTTTAGGAAAATGCCAAGAGTACCATTCTCTGCATTAAGTAAATCAAAGAACAACTTTAACAAAATCTATACTAGAGACATCCATTTCCTTGGCCTCACTGGAAAACGAACAGTTGTCGCACATCCCTGAGCCCATATAAAAACATAGTTGACTTTGTCATTCCTCAAGTTTATAAAACAAATAACACGATAAATAATTATTCGTGGTTGAAACAAACAAATGGTACCATTGCAGTCTTGTAATGGCTCGACAAAATCATAGAATAAAGCACTTTGACGGCATTCTTTTTTAGACTGCAAACAAGAAATAATAAGATTTTTGTTGACAACTAAAGAATTTGTCAATTGCACAATACTAATTTATATGGGTGGATTTCAAATGCCTCCGTACATGCATGGTCAAGCACTATCTCGAATCTTGATAGGAACTACTAGTTGTGTGGTGTATAAGTAGGTGCACAAGGTTTTGTTTGCCTACAAGGAATGATGTTGACAAACGATGATTAATCTCATAGTTGACATGGTTGGAGAAAGTGTTACTAAGTAGATTTAGAAATTTAGGTATATATAAAAAAAACAAAAATAATTATGATAGACAATCTGATTAACTTGTTCAACAATAAGTGAAACACATAAACCAAATTAGTACCGATTTGAGCATGATGAGAACAAACAAGTTTTGCGGCTTGAGCAAATTTTGGCTTTATTTCCATATTGTGACCAACATGACATCTCAAAGAAATAAATAGAGAGTAGAGTTTATGTGGGCAATCTTAAATTCTTGCAAGGTAAAATAGATTTTGGTATTATCTTTTTCCAAGTGAAATTTCCATGTCCAGACAAGAAAATGAGATGGTTGTTCTCCCAGGTTTGTTTAATGAAAGAATACAAGAACCACCTGAGGGTGTGATGAAACACTAGATGCTACATAAAGAAACCATATGTTTTAGTGATTACCTAAAATTCTCAGTTCTGCAACTGCTCTCGCCACCAAGACATCAAATACCTCCCTGAAGGCAAGATTTGAGAGTGTGTTTGGACTTAGTTTGATTTACAAACAAAGAGCTACATATGCCAAGAGGTATAAGCTTGCAATTTCCCCTCTTGCTTTCATTTCAATTATTTACTATCAAGTTCTTGTAGTTTTGTGTTGTTATGATCTCCCTTCAAGTGTCTAAGTTTGAGTTTGGAAAGCTACCAAAAGGGTAGAGAGAGTTAACACTCTTTCTCAGACCTTCACTTATAGCTTAAACCCATGCTTTTACACTCTTTTTCTTTGCTTTCTAAATTGATTTTTCAGAGTTAAAAAGAGGCTAAAAAAATAATGTTTTGAGGTTTCAAAAGTGAAGGTGTTAGCCACCCATCCTTCTTCTTATTTACTAGCCTTATTTTCCTTCTTCGTTGTTTAGCTTTTTTAGGCTCTTTTCATGCACTTTGAGCGACTGTTTTCTACCTATTAGAAGCTGTTTTAGGGCTGTCCTAAGTTGTTTAAATAGTTTGCTTGTTGTCTCATATGTTTGCATACCTAGCTTGTTACATATTGTTCTTGGCCTTTCTTTGTCTAATTTCCATTTTTAAGAACTTCATTTTAATAATCAACTTTCCATTCATTTCTTTCATTTGAGAGTTGTGTCAATTGGTTGACGGTTATTCAAAACATGAACTAGAGATTTATGCTTAATGGCTTAATTTCTACGGATGTTCATTGTCAACGGTATAGTCTCTTTTTCATGTTGAGAATCACTTCCCATTTGACATATTTCTCACTTAGTGGATGTAATCTTTAGTGGACTTAACAATCGTCTTGGACTTAATGGATTAAAGGATGACAAAGACTAATGAATTTAGCTTAAAATGATCCAACCCACATAAAGAAAATGAGTTATATTGCTTGGGTTCAGCCGGACGTTATGCCGAATCTATTGTGTCAAGGATTGTCTTATATTAATTCATGATGTTTTGATAAACCATGAAGCGTCTTTACCTCTCTCTTTGAGTTCAGTCTATGATAGGTGGGAGGGGTAGTTGTTGTTCATCGTATTTATTGAATTTTATCCAAATTGAATTTGAAATCATCAAGCAATTAACTTGCTCATTGATGGTTTTGGAAACGATTCCAATCTTCTCTCGAGGCTTTCCCATGATAGAGAAGTGTGAGAGGGACAAATTGAGTTCATAATAACTCTGCTTGCAATGTTTCCACTTTAGAGCACAAAACAGGATTTTGCATAAAATTAAGGCATGACCGCCTTATTTAGGCCTGCCCGAGCTTCATTAAGGGCCGGCCGGCCATCAATGTTTGATCAGCAATATGTTTTGCAGAAAACAGAGGGCAATGGTTAAAAGTGAAACAAAGCAGATCTAGGCAGCCAGAGCAGTTCTTGGACATTGTGCATGCAACCTTTGTGCATCCTTGCTTTCATCAATGTTGTAGATTAATGCTCCGAGTATTGTTGTAATTGATTAATTATTATTGTTATAATTAGTCTTGTTGTAATTATTGTTGTAACTATTATTATTATTGTTTAGTTGTAATTGTTATAGCTAGTTAATTCTTTGCTTATTTATTCATTCAATTTTGTAATAATTAGTTTAATTTGGACTTTCGGACTTTGATTCCCACCCTCTTGCACAAGGGCAAATGTGTAATAATATGTATGTCTTCCAACTCCACGTCTTTCTTCCTTTTACTTATTTGCTTACAATGGTTAGAATAGAACATCATTTTTCAAATTAGCATTCTTATGCATTGCATCTATTGTCATGCATGCATTCAAGGTTCGACTCATCATACTAACCCAATATCAATGTTCAAACTTGAATATGTGCTTTATCACATGTCTTGAATGAAATCATTTGCCATGCTCATAGCCGAGCCTATAAATTACATAATGTATGTGTTGCATTTAGTTATATTGTATTAATTAAGAGCATGTATATTTTTTCTAACTATTTTGCTTTGTTTGGCTTGGAGTACTAGGTGAGCAATTTTGAGCTTTAGCATCTTGCATCAAATGTTTGTGTTGCCATGTCAAAACATATTTCCATGAGGCTAGTTGCTTAAATGATATACTTGTTTGAATGCATGTGGTTGAAGGCTAATTGCTTGAATTGAGATAGTTTGATTAAATGTACATTTAAGCCCACTTTTTTCAAGTGGTACATTCACAAACTCTTTTCATTTTCAAAAAGCAAGCATGAAATCAAATGTTCCAAATTTTGCAAAATTAGTTTATACTTATGTGTGCATCACATAGTAAAAATAGCTAATAAACCGGAACAAGAGCATATAATGTAAATAAGAATCACATCATGATTAGTAGAGGCCGATCTTTGATCGAGCGAGTGGGGTGCTCAATTCATGACTTTCCCCTTTTGTACCTAAGTTCTTGAGCCGAGACACTTTGGTGTTGATGGATAAGTGGCCTTTGGCATGAGTCATGGGTTTCTTAAATTTTTCAAAAATATTTAGGTGGCGACTCTGAAATCTAGTAAAGCTGTCCATTTTTGGCATTTGATTCAAATATCGATTTTTCAAAAGAATTGCCAGATTTGGATTCTTTTGTGTTTTCACTGTTTCACATTGCACTTTGTGAAATCAGATTCAGAACCACGAGAGTCTAAACTGTGGGGCTAGTCGTATCCGAAAGGAGCACGAAAAGTCAAGCCACAGTTTCTTGCGACTCCGCTAGGGATTTAGAGAACTTGACTTGAAACTCATGATGTTAAATTTTATCTACATTTATACGTTCTTTGCATTACATTTGCATGGTTACTTTAAGTCACTGTGTTTTCCATCTACTATTCCTGGACGATTTGTGTAACAACCCCGATCCCTAATTAACGTTAATCCATGATTAATTATGCCTAATCAGTAATTAAGGAGAAATTCTGAATTAAATTGCACATGTGTGTTGCATTATTTGTGTCTATATCTGTTTAACGTAGAAAGATATGTTCATGTTTTCTTTCGGTTTGTAAGTTAAAGGCCTTATCAGTGCTCGATTCACAAATTGACTTGATTTACGTATTAGTTAGGATTTATAGGATTTTATGGTAGGTTTAATTGAAATTCACTTCGGGACAATTAAATTAGAATAATTAATGCTCAATTAAGCCTAACTAATGAAATCTTGATCTAAGCCTATATAAGGCACCTTTTTGTTCCCCACTTACTCTTTTTCTCCATCTTACATGCATTCTTGAGCACTCATAGACACAAAAATGTGAGAGGAAGAGAGAATAGGAAGGAAGTTGAATCAACAAGAGAATTGCTTGAGATTTAGAGAAAATTGAAGAGGACTTGGAGGATTAAGCAACCACACTTGAGAATTCAAGACTTAAGGTAGAAATCCACCCTTTTAATTGTGAAATAGAGTTTTACAATGCATGGGTTCATGAAAATTAGAGATTAAAGTCAAGAAATAACTTAAAGAGTAGATTTGAGAATCAATTCATGCATGCATGTCCATTTCTTCCTAAATTGAGCATGATTTCAAAGAATTCTTTCATGCATCTCACTTATATTTTGAGAATTCGTCAGGTCTTCTATCAATTTGCCAAATTTGATCATGTTTTGAAGTGATTGAGTACAAGAGAATTCATGCATGTTATGTTCTTGAACATTCGTAAAGTTTAAGTTGATATTTTGTACAATTGGCATGTCATTGGGCCATGATTTCTTGAAATAATCCTTAAAACATGTTGTTTTATGAGTTTCTATGAGTTTCCTAAAGTTTTGGCCCCAAAATGTTGAGTTTTGAAGTGTTTGGTTTGAGTTTGAAGCTTGGAGATCAAATCTGGAAATTCTAGATTTTGCATTCACACTCGAGCGTAGGAGTTTACGCTCAGGCGAGCACTCTGAGTGCGTGCACTTTTGCTCGAGCGACTGGAAGCTCGCTCGAGCGTGAAATGTATGTATCCAGAAGTTCATATGTTTGCAGCACACTTGAGCAACAGAAGTCATGCTCGAGCCAGGGTCTGAGTCTGACACTTGAGCGTAGATCGAGTGTCTGTTGAGCGTGAAAAGCAAGCAACCAGTACTTTTTCCAAAGTTTACAATCCCCTCGAGCGAGGGAAGTCACACTCGAGTGAACCTTCACTTCTTGCATGTCCGCTCGAGCGAGGAAAGCCACGCTCGAGCGTGGACCCTGTTTTCAGCAAGTTTTGGAAAATGTTTTTAAATGCATTTTTGCATCCTCATTCCATCATAGGCATTCTTAGGCCATGATTAAGAGTCCATAATGAGGTTAAAATCTAGAAACACGCTCAGAACAAATAAAGCAAGTCATGTACAATTCAAACATGTGTTTCAGGTGTGTGTTCGTTATGTGTTCATGTAGGTCACGTACCGTAGACTGTCTGATTAGTTTGCTCTGTCTGTCTGCACTTGAAGTCAACTGTGAGTAATAACTTAGTAAAGCTATGCTCAACCTTATTTATTTTTTGAATGATGAAATAAGATCTATTTTCTGGAATGATTGTCCAATTTCTAATAATGTAGTCGTGGCATCCTTAGCATCATGTGATATCTGTTAGCTGTTACCCGATATCGGAGGTTCCATAATGGAACTTAATATGTCTACACTTTGTTACCCATACTGGAGGCTCCCTCATGAAGCTCGGCATGTATATTCTCTGTTACCCAGATCCAGAGGTTCTTTTATGGAACTGGTTATTCATAACCACCATATGTTCTTCATTTGTTCTGTATCTATTCTGTTAGCGTTAATAGATGTACCACATATGATTGAGCATGAATTATGATTTCTGTATATCATCTAAACAAGAATACGAATATGAATATGAATTATGATTTCTGAATCTATATGGACTTCATTTATCAAAACCCCTTTACTCCGTTATTATTCACTGGGCTTCTGCTCACTATTTATATTATGTATGTAGGTGAGCAAGCACATGACTACGCCTAGAGTTGACGGCCTATGTTTCACTTTTTGTCAGCCAGCCTTTGCACCTCCCGAGGAGGTTCCGAATGAAGTCAAGTTTTGTGGCTGTTTTTGTAATCATATTAGACTATATTTGTTGTTAAGTTGTAGGCGAGATTTTGGCATGAACGCCTAAGTGTCATATGTAAATATTATATCTTGTGACTTCACTCATAAGTCTATAAAAGTTTTAAGCTATTCTGTCTCATGTATGTCATTACAGCTCATTGGACCTCATATATTTTGTATATTTGCTTCTGTAGCCCCTAATTATTCGCTAATCTGTCAAGAGGCCTTTGGTAATCCAAGGATTACTGTCCGGTTAGGATGCTAAACCCATAGGGGCGGGTTTGGGTCGTGACCGTTTGCCGGAGGCTTGCTCAAAAGGCTGACTGGTCATGGGTTTTGCCATATTGGAGACATAAACCTTGGATCTGGATTACCGCCATACCGCTTGATCATCCTTTCACTTCTCGGTGTTAGGTGTGCGAGATATGTTAGGTAATCTTGTCGAGGTGCCCTTTCGACCATTTGACCTAGTTGCATATTGAAGCTATAGTGACTATTCCAACTTAGGACAGGATGCCACCTATTTGCAGGATGTTGTGAAACTCATTGTTTGAAATAGTATAGCCTAGATCATGTCAAAAATCTTGGATAGGGTAACCCTACCCCCTCATAGGGGTGTTTTAGTTCTTTTACTTGGTATGTGTTTTTAGAGTGAGACTATACATGATGGTTCATATCAACATAAGTTTGAGAACATAGTTCAGTAGGGATTACAGTTTACCTGTGTGTTATGACTGCTGTGAATTGGAACTGCAGTGCTGTCTGTTTTTTTATTATGTTTTTCTTTTTTTTCTTTTTCTTAGGTAGTTTACCATCATAGCTTCAGAAAGACCCGATTTTTCCCAAGTTGTGTGGACTTGCTTTGGTAGGCTTTGTAAAGCTCAAGACCTTGTTGGTGGCTAGCTAGTGTTAGTCTCACTTCCGCCAGTCACTCGACGAAGAAGGAACAGACAGTTAGTAACATCGATACAAAGCATTTCGCAAACACCTATCCATTTTCACTCAATCAGTTCACCAGTATCTAGTTCACCCAAACCAGCAATGGCACATAATACAGCACAGAACGTGGAGGAATTTGCTGCCATGATGGTGGCTTTCCAGAGAACTATGGATACTGTAAACCAAAAGATGGTTGCACAGGACAAGATTATCGCCGATCTACGATGTACATATGGGGCACCAGCATCAACCGTGCATCCGATCTCGGCTACTCAGCCAAACCTTGATCCAGTCCCACCAATTAAAAATCTGCCAGTCCTAGATCCTCAGGACATGTTTCCCCTGGCTCTAGCATATCGGCCTCCGGTTCAACCCCTCGCAGGAATTTTTCCTTTTGACATCAATGAAATCGATCTGGCTTTGATCAAGATTGCTAGATTGGAGAAAGCATTGAAGAAATCCCAGGGCTTCAACTCCATCTCGATATCAAATATGGGTACACTGAAGCTTTAGTTAGATTATCGAACAAATTTAAGATGCCTTCTTGTAGCTTGACTTTTCGCGCTCCTTTTTAAAGGCGAATAGCCCCACAGTTCGGACTCTACTTGTGGTTATGAATTTGATTTCATAAGTGTAATGTGAAATAGTGAAAACTCAAAAAAAGTCCAAATCTAGCAATTCTTTTTAGAAAATTGATGTTTGAATCAAATGCCAAAAAATGGACTACTTTGCTAGATTTTAGAGTCGCCACCTAAATATTTTTGGAAAATTTAAGAAACTCGAGACTTGTACCAAAGGCCATTAGTCCGTTATCACCAAAGTGTCTCGGTTCGGGAACTTAGGTACGAGAGGGGAAGGTCGTGAATTGAGCACCCTACTCGCCCAATCAAAGATCAGCCTCTATGTTTCTTATTTGCATTATATGCTCTTGTTTTGATTATTAGCTATTTTTACTATGTGATGCGCACACAAGGTATAGAGTAACATGCAAGAATTGGAACACTTGATCTCATGTTTTGTTTTGAAATTGTTTTGTGAATTTGCCACTTGAAAAAGTGGGCTAAAAAAATGGACATTTAATCAAACCATTTCAATTCAAGCAACTAGCCTTCATCCACAGGCATTCAAACAATTATATCATTTAAGCAATTAGACTCATGGTATTCATGCTTTGGATATGGCAACACAAACATTCAATGCAAGATGCTAAAACACAAAATTACTCACCTAGTACTCTGAGCCAAAACAAAGCAAAATAATTAGAAAAAAAAAAATATGAATGCTCCTAACTTAATGCAATATGACTAATGCAACGCACACATTATATATTTTTATAGGCTCGGCTATGAGCATGGCATATGATTGTATTCAAGACATATAAAAGAGCACGTATTCAATTGATAAGTTTGAACAATTTGATATTGGGTTAGCATGATGAGTCGAACCTTGGATGCATGTAAGACAATAGATGCAAAGCATAAGAATGCTAATGAAATGTGATGCCCTATACTAACCATCGTAAGTGAGTAAGTAAAAGGGAGAAAGATGTGGGGTTGAAAGATATATAACTTATTACAATATTGCCCTCATGCAAGAGGGTGCGAATCAAAGTTCAAAAGTTCGAATTTAACTAATTATTACAAAACTGAATGAATAAATAAGCAAGGCTAATTAATTAGCTAACTATGCTATTACAATAGGAAAAACTACGATAACTAAACTAGCTCTCTAAGCTAAGTAATTACAACAATTATAAAGGGGCACAAATAATAATTACAACACTTAATAATTAATGATACTATTTACAAGAAACAATATTAAATTAATTACAACAACGATCATAATGTAAGCAAAGATTTGTAAGAATTGCATGCATGTACATGCACAATGTTTAAGAACAGCTCTGTCTGCCCCAGGCTTGCTCTGTTTCACCTCAGCCACTGCCCTCTGTTTTCTGCAAAAATACACTGCTGACCAAACATTAAAAATCGGTCGGCCCTCAATGAAGCCTAGCCGGGCCTAAAGAAGGCTGGCGGTGCCTCAATTTTGTACAAAACTCTGTTTTGTGTTCTGAAGTGAAAATAGTGTAGAAAAAGTTGTTCAAGCTCTGTTTGTCCCTTTTTTCCTTCTCTGTCATAGAAAAGCCTCGAGAGAAGGTTAGAATTGTTTCCGAAGCCATCAATGAGAAAATTGATTGCTTGATGATTTCGGATACAATTTTGGACAAAAATCAATGAATGCAATGAATATGACCACTCCTCCCTTTTTATCATGGAATGAACTCAAAAAAGGAAGTAGAGACGCTTCAAGAATCATCAAAACGCCATGAATCAGCGTATGACCACTTTTGACTCGATAAACTTGGCATAACGTCCGGCCAAGCCCAAGCATGATGACTCATTTTCTTTATGTGTGTTGGTTGCTTTTAAACCAATTCTTTTAGTCATTTCCATTCTTTAGTCCATTTGTCCGAAGTGATGATTAAGTCCTCTAAAAGGAGAGAAGAGTCAAACGAGAAGTAATTCTCAACATGAAAGAGAGATTATGCCGTTGACAATGAATCTCCGTAGAGATTAAGCCATTAAGTGCGAATCTCTAGTTCATGTGTTGAATAACCATCAACCGATTGAAACAACTCTCAAAATGAAAGAAAGGAGTGGCACGTTAATTCTTAAAATGAGGTTATTACCATGAAAGTTAGACAAACAAAGGCTAAGAACAACATAATACAAGCTATGTACAAAGACCAATGCTACAACAAATGAACTAATCAATGATTGAATCAATTAAATAAATTAGGACAACCCTAAAACAGTCTCTAATAAGCCAAAATAGTGGCTGAAAATCCAAGAAAAGAACTCAAAGAGCTAAACAAAAGGCAAAGACACTAAAGCTATGTAAGCAAAAACAAGGAGGGGTGGCCAACCCCTCCAATTTCAAGGCTTCAAACCCTGTTTTTTTTTGTTGTAGTTCAACTTTGAAAATCAGTTCAAAAATCAAAGAAAAAAAAGTGTAAAGGAACCAAGGGTTGAGCTTTAAAAATAGTTGCAAGTAAGGGTGTTAACCTTACCACCTTTGGTAGCTTATCTAAACCCAAGTTCTAACACTTAAAATGGATGCAAAACAACCCAAGAAGAAATAGGTAGAAATGAAGTAAGAAAGAGCAAGAACAAAAGTTACAAGCTTATACCTCTCAAAATGGAGTAAGCTTTGGTTGATGATCAAACTCACTCTTGACACACTCTCAAGCTTGAATTATACTTCTCAAGGGTCAACCAAGGCTCTAAGATGATGAGTCAAGGTTGTGTATGGTGGTATATAGATGATAAAAGGAAGGTAGGTTAACTAAAAGGTAGCTTGCAATGGAAGAATGAGGAAGAAGGAGCTCTCTCTGTGTATAGGCTTTCTCTCAATTGTCCAATCCCCTAAACAGAGGTATATGGCCGTATTTATAGAATTTGAGCAAGAAACATCATAAATATCTTCAACAATGGATAGCTGGCGGCCTCTCTCTCAGAATAGTGTTTCTCGCTACTGAAGCCCGACCAGCCCTAAATAGCCACGATCGGCCCTTAATGAGGCACGGTCTGGCCTCAATGAATTCCCCTATTTTTCTGTTTTAGCCTCAACACAAGGTGGCACAAGGTGTAAAAAGGGATTTCTTGGGTATGATCAATGGGAATATGGAAGGTTTGGGGTTGTTTCGAAGCTTGAACAAGACTCCTTTATTGAGACCTTGAACCACGCATAAGACCAATTTCATCATCGAGTGTTCTGAGTAAAGCACTCAAGCCTTGCAGACGATCAAAAATGGAGTGTCCACAGTTGCCTCTCTTTGACAGAGCTCGAAGTCATAAAGTGACGTGAGTGAATGTCAAAGCCTAAAGATGACTCATTTGACGAGGCCGTAAAGCTCGGGCAAGAAATCAAGACATAAATGCAAAGATTGAACTCGAGGCAAAATGCAATAAATAACTTATGATTATGCAATGAAGCAATGCAATGAAACATAATGCAAATGAAGCAATAAAATGACGCTACAATCTAGACAAGTATGCAACGTTTGAATGACAATGCAAATCAAAGCAAAATAAACCTCGTCGTGTTTCACACGAAATGAAGTAAATAAACAGGCACGCTTCGCATGAAAAACATAAAGAAAGCACAAACCAACTTACGTCTCACGTAAAAAAGATGGAAGAAAATACAGACCTAACTATGCCTCTCGCAAAAAGCAGGAAGGGCGACATAACCATTGAGCGCACCTAAGATCTTAACCGCGATCCTAATGCGTTGCACACGAGAAGAGGAAGGGTGGTGTAAACGAACAAGTGTAGCTGATTTTTTTAACTAAGGTAAACAATCCTCACGCGTCACATGCGAGATGAGGAAAGATGGTGTGAACAACAGGCGCACCCGTTATTTTTAAATGGGGGTACAATCCTAACGCGTCACACGTGAGAGGAGAAAAGATGGTGCGAACACACAGGTGCACTTGTTGTTTTTAATCGAGGGTACAATCCATACGCGTCACATGCGAGAGGAGAAAAGCGATGTGAACATTGGGTGCACCCGATGTTTTTAATCGAAGGTACAATCCTAACGCATCACGTGTGAGAGAAGGAAATGTGGTGTGAATACTAGGAGCACCCGATGTTTTTAACCGAAGGTACAATCCTAACACGTCACAGGCGAGAGGAGGAAATGTGGTGTAAACGAACAGGCGCACTTGCCATTTTTAACCGAGGGTACAATCCTAACGTGTGACACGCGAGAGAAGGAAAGGTGGTGTGAACAAACAGATGCACCAGCCATTTTTAACCGAAGATACAATCCTAACGTGTCACACGCGAGAGGAGGAAAGGTGGTGTGAACGAATAAGCGCACCTACTATTTTTAATTGAAGGTATAATCCTAATGCGTCACACGCGAAAAAAGGAAAGGTCATGTGAATGAATAGGAGCACCTGTCGTTTTTAACCGAAGGTACAATCCTAACGCATCACACACGAGAAGAGGAAATGTGGTGTGAATGAACAGGCGCACCTGCTGTTTTTAACCGAAGGTACAATCCTAACGCGTCACACGCGAGAGGAGGAAATGTGGTGTGAACAAACAGGTGCACCTTCCATTTTTAACTGAAGGTATAATCCTAATGCATCACATGCGAGAGGAGGAAGAAGGATAAATAAATTACATAAGTAAGAATTAGAAATAAACATGGATTCTACATAGAGAGGCATAAAAATCAAAACAATCAAAGTGGTGTAGTAAAGTGGAAGCCAAATTACCCAAGTGTTAAAACAATGAACACAACGCATTGTATTTCAATTGGGTTATGAAATTAATGATGATTTTATTGTGGCATGAATGATTTTATCTGGAACTCCTCTAAATGAAATGTACATATAATATTGTCTGGTTATAATAAAACATAACAGATGATTTAGGAAAATAATTTATAAACTAACAGAACAGTTTAAATAAAGTGTGTTGCTGATAGCACCCAATCACTCCCATATACCTTTAGCCTTCAAACTCCGGTTCAAAGTATCCAACAACGAAGCAAAGTATGAGGTGTGTATTGCTGGTTTAGAAGCCGCCCTGGAACTAGAGGCAAAAAGGTTTGACGTCATCGGGGATTCGAACTTGGTTATGTCTCAAGCCAACGGAGATTGGCGGGTAAAAGAAGAGAAAATGAAGGTTTACCATAAGGTCTTGGATATGCTAATTCTGAGGTTTGAAAAACTAATGTTTACCCATCTACTGAAGGAAAACAATAAGTTTGCTGACGCTTTAGCAACTCTATCTTCTATGGTAGACATTCCATTGGGAGTCAGGATGCGTCTGATCATTATTGAACAGAAGTACACGCCAGCCTATGAAACCATTGCCGTGATAGATAAGGCTTTAGAGAAGAACCCCTGGTACTTCGATATTTGGAACTTCCTAGAAAAGGAGGCGTATCCACCAGGAGTAAATGCCAAGGATAAAAGAGGAATACGACGTCTGGTCGTTTAATTTATCATCTGCGGAGGCAAGTTGTAAAGAGGCCACTTGGGAATGCATAAACTTTGTGTTGAGGAAGAGGAATCAAAGCGCCTCATGAAGGCCATTCGCGGAGGAAAGTGCGGAGCCCATATGAACGGTGTGATGCTTGCCCGAAAAATCCTTAGATAAGGTTACTACTGGTCAACCATGGAAGAAGATTGTATATGTAACGCTCCAAATTTCTAGCCCAAATGATAATACAACAATCTTGGTTCTTTCAAGGAAAATCGAATATAAATCTTCAAACTTACATTATATGATACAACAGTTCGTCATGCAACAATACATTAACCTAACAATAAGTAAATAAACAAATAAATACCCCCAAGGGTTTATAAGTTTCCAAGGCTTGAGCCTAGTTACACAAAACGGTTATTCAAAACCACACACATATAGCCCTTAGCTTACACACAGAGTCATAGCAAAATGAGAGTCTCGTACTCTCAATACACATTTCCTCGCCTTTAGTTAGGCAGCATCACCACATCTTTTCCTACACAAAAATCCCATAGGGTAAGCATAAAGCCCAGTAGGAAATCCTTAACAAAGTACATACATTTTATACAAGTCTCAAGAGATGAAATGCACATGCCATGCTATGCCCTTTTGAAAGAAAATCATATCTTCATCTTTGAAAACCATCATGCTTAATGATGTCATGCAATTTCAATTATTCAAAACTTAACAATTCATTTCAAGAGCGGTAAATACGATTCTGGTAATCTCTAGGTCGGTGTCTGCAAATAGACTATACAAGTACTACCAAATTGTCTTTTTTACCGGTCTTAACCGGAAGGCTCGACACCTATCTGCGCGGGTTTTCGGTCTTCCACCCCGTACTCTCAGGCCAACTTATTCAATATCATCTACACCACCTATCAAGACTTACCAACATATTTATCCCAAAACCATTTCATGAAAGCTTGTTTCTTAACATTCTTTTCTCAATACAAGTTTTTAAATCAACTTTCAAAGTTTAATGTAATCAAAAGAATTATTATGCCAATAATACAAGATGAATATAAATACTTTTATTCCAATTCATCATCCAAGGAATAACATAATTCCCTCTTCTCAAGTATCCTCAACAATTAGTCATTTCAAGATATTTCAACGTTTTGAACAATAATTTTCAAAATGAACAACAATTCTCATATTCCCTAAAATTCATCATTTATATAAATATAAATAAGAAATGTTCCAAACATCCATTTATTTTGACACACAAAATAAATATAACAATATCATTCATGGATTTTTAGTCTCTTTTAAAAAAATTTCCAAATTTTAGGTTTTTTCACCAAAACTATACAACTCAAATCTTTTGAAAGAAAACTTTTCCAAAATCATCTTTTCTTCAATCAACGAAGATCAAAACGCATAAGATCATTTTAAAGGAACAAAAGACAAACCAAGTTTCAAAATTGCTTAACTTCTTGAATTAACAATCAATTTTCAAAGCTATCGAAAGATGATTTCAAAAATCATATAGATCTTGCAAAAATATATATATAACTCTAAGAAAATCCCTACCTTAAGTTTTGAAGAAGAAATCAGATGAAACCCCCAAAATCAACGGTGTCGAAACTCGATCTTCACCGTACACAACAAAGCCCTCGAGAAGTTAACCAACTTTGATGAAGAACTTATGGCAGAACTCTAATGGATCTTGAGAAATCAAGGTTTTGATCCAATTTGACATAGGGAAATGTAGAGAGAAGGGAGAGGAAAGGGTTTTTAGAGAGATATACAAAAATGATCTGAAATATCATATTCATGAACTGATATAACATGGTCTACTCGAGCGTGGAAAGCCCCGCTCGAGCGTCAAATACACTTTCCCAGTGCTTTTGCAGACAGGTCAAAATTTTGAAACCAAACATTCTCTGCTTCAGCGCATAAACGGCAGCTCGAGTGGACAAGCAACTTCTAATGCATTTTGTATTTTTGCTTTGAAGGCGCTGCCCCTCAACCTCGCCAGGGCGCTGCCCCCTGGACCCTGCGAGTTAATCGGGCAGCTCGATCCCCGACATACTCAGCAAAGTGGGAAAACTGGGATCGCTACAGTATTGGTTTTGTGTGGCGATACCACAAATGCCAGATTCATACCAATCACATGAACATTCCGCCGTCGAAGCTCTACGGCATGACTTCACCATAGCCATTCTCTGTTTGGGGAATAGATGTTATCGGCGCAGTTATGCCAAAGAGATCAAACGGGCATGAGTTCATTCTGGTAGCGATCGACTACTTCACGAAATGGGTGGAGGCCCAGTCTTACTTTGTATTAAAAGTGTCGCATGTGGCTAAGTTCATCAAGAACAATATCATTTGCCAGTATGGGGTTTCGAATGAGATTATCTCCGATAATGGGTCACACTTCAAAAAAGAGGTGATAGACTTGCTTGAGAAATTTAAAGTGGCTTTCCATAAGTCATCAACCTACAGGCCACAAACCAATGAAGCTGTCGAGGCTGCGAACAAAAATATCAGGAGAATTCTGCAAAAGATGGTGGAAACTTATGGGGATTGGCCAGATAAATTGCTATTCGCACTCTGGGGTTACAAAACTTCGATCTGGACATCTACAGGGGCAATCCCTTATTCTCTCGTCTATGGGATGGAAGCCATTTTGCCAATTGAAATTGAAGTACCATCGCTGCGAGTTATGGCTGAGTGCTAGATAGCGGAGGCGAACTGGTAACAGAGCAGATTTGAGGAGTTAATGTTGTTTGATGAGAGGAAGCTAAAAGCATTGTATCATATTCAGGGCTACCAGTGTAGAATTGCCAGGGCTTTTAACAAGAACGTTAAGTCCTGGAACCTCAATGAGAGAGATATGGTGCTGAAAGATAACCGAGTTCCTATCCATGACCCTAAGGGCAAGTTTAGACCCAATTGGACTGGTCCTTACATCATCAAAGGTATCTGGTCAGGAGGAGCAATTATTCTCATGGACTTAGATAGCCTGGAGTTCTCGCAACCGATCAATATGGACAAGTTGAAGAAATACTACCCCTGAGAGGCTTGCTAGGCTGAAAACCCGAAAGGGTGACCTAGGTAAAAGTTAGAGCATGAAAAATTAGAAACAAATAAAAACTGAGCTCACAAGGTTGAAAACCCTAAAAGGCGACTTTGGCAAAAGTTAGAGCGCAAAAGGAGAGAGTTAATACTCAAGTAAACCTTAATCGAATTACGTAAGGCCTTATTCCCATTTTTGGGATACGTAGGCAACTTCATCTTGAAGTTTGGTCGTAACTATCTCCAACTTGACTGTCCTATCCATTTTCCTGATCAGGTCATCTTTGTTCGTTATCTATAGTTCGGTTGTGATCTTTATTTCGAGAAGAAAAGCTGGTTACAATATAGAGCATTAGTGATATGCAGTCAGGGGCAACTATAATCTTTTGATTCGGGATTGTACATCTTGAGAATCGATTCTATGCATGTCAAGTGGTGATCGTTTCCGAAAATTATTTTGAAAAGTTTTAATAAAAGTTGATTTTTCTCAAAATTCTACCATTTTACAACTTGGACTATTTTGCGACCAAAAAGAAAATTTTTAGTACTCGAAACTTTAATTTTATTGATTTCAACACAAGTACGTTCTCTCTCATTGATTTAGATCAAAGTTGCTTTTACATCATAAAACTTGAAAAGAAAGATCAAAGTAGTAAAACTAGGGACACAGCTAAGTCAGGTGGCTCTATGCCAAAGACGGTCCAACTTCTGCCTCCTCTTCAAGCCAAGCCAAACACTCCTCAAAAAAGGTGTAACTGAAACTAATGGCAGGGGCCAGAATATCTCTCGTCCTCCAGGCCGTGAGATACTAGGGTAGGTGCGAGGCATGAACCGGAAATAGAGCTGTGTATTCCACTTTCTCATCTAGATGTATCTAATCATGCCTAAACTGGCATCTGAATCGGAGAGGAAAATAGAATACACAATGTGTGAGGCCAATTAACTCTATACCCGACTGTCGGGACATGTTATAGCTCATCTCAGCCAAATTAAGCCAAGGGCAACACCAAGTTATAGCAGCTACAGATTTGCTACACATCCAATCACACCATAACCCTTCTGAGGGAAAATCGACCAACCGATGGCGAAAGAAGTAAGTTCGGGCTAAGTACTTAGGGTAAGGGTCCACTATTTGCAGTTTATCCATCAACCATACCTGGAAAGAGATGAAAAATAAGAGAGATTAAAGAATAGAGAGGTGTATGATAAGAGAAAAGTAAGGAAGAGGTAATGAGAGAAAAACAGAGAGTGAGTGTTGAGTGATGCGAGAATCATAAATTAGAAGGGTGGAAAATAATACCTAGAGAAGTAACAGACTCCCTGCAAAGCGGGTAGTCTCTCGCCGATGAAAGGCATCCAAACCCATCAAGGTTTTAGCCAGTGCCAAACCCATGCAACTCTTACCCTCTTTCAAACATTAGGCCACTTCGATCAACTGGATGCTAGCTCCACTGAAACTAGGAGCAAGAAGGAATTTCGCAAGAAGGCATAAATAGAGAGCATGTTGTCGGCGGCCTCGCCAAAGAAGGTCACTCCTGTCCCCAATAGCGGAAAATCGATGAACTAAACCAGGGATGTCTAGCTCCCCATCATGTGCCAAAGACCGAGCCTCGTATAATGTTAGCCCACACATCCATCCCAAAGCTTGGGCATGGCCAAAACAGGACTACAGCATGATTTCGTCGTCGCACTGAGACTCTATCAAAGCTCAAAATTCCTCGAGTGTTGGACACATCTCTTGTGATCCAAAGCGAAACACATGTGTGATCGGGTTCCAACATCGAACAGCGGCATGGAGGAATGGAAAGCAAAGAGAAGTGCAGCTTAAAGAAAAAATGGCATTTAGGCCAAAACTGCGATAGTTCACATTTTTCGAGCCATCCAAAGTGGCAATCCAGTCTCGGAGCCTATTATTGCACAGTGTCTCCATCTTGAGAGCAAAATACCAAAGACTTGTTATTCTGCCAGGAAAATAGCAAGTGCTCCTGTTTGTTTACACCACCTTTCCTTCTCTCGCATACAACGTGTTAGGATTGTTTACCCTCGTTAAAAACAGTAGGCGCGCCTGTTTATTTACACCATCTCTCTCCTATCGCATGCAAGGCGTTAGGATTGTTTACCTCGGTTAAAAACATTGAGTGTGTCCCGGTGTTCACACCAATCTTTCCTCCTCTCATGTGTGACATGTGAGGATTGTTTATCTCGGTTAAAAACATTGGGCGTGTTCCAATGTTCACACCATCTCCTCCTATCGCATGCGATGTGTTAGGATTGTTTACCTCGGTTAAAAACATTGGGCGTGTCCCAATGTTCACACCACCTCTCCTCCTATCGCGTGCGACACGTTAGGATTGTTTACCTCGGTTAAAAACATTGGGTGTGTCCCGGTGTTCACACCAATCTTTCATCATCTCGCGTGTGGCGCGTGAGGATTGTTTTCCTTGGTTAAAAACATTGGGTGCGCTCGGTGTTCACACCACCTTTCCTCCTTTAGCATACGATGCGTTAGGATTGCTCATCTCAGTTAAAAACAATAGGTGCGCTTGTTCGTTCATACCAATCTTTCCTCATTTCTCGTGTAATGCGTGAGGATTGTTTACCTCGGTTAAAAACATTGGGCGTGTCCCGTTATTCACATCACCTTTCCTCCTATCGCGTGAGACACGTTAGGATTGTTTGTTTCGGTTAAAAATAGCAGGTGTGCTTGTTTGTTCACACCACCCTTCCTCCTCTCGTGTGAGACGCATTAGGATCTTGAATGAAAACCTCGGGTGCGCTCAATGGTTACGTTGCCCTTCACCCTTCCTACGCGAGGCGTAGTTAGGTCTGCATTTTTTTACATCCTTTCTGCATGAGACATAGTTTGGTTTTTGCTTTCTTTGTCTTTTCCACGTGAGACGTGATGGTTTATTCACTTCTTTCCATGTGAGACACGACCAGGTTTATTTTGCTTTGATTTGCATTTTCATTTAAACGTTGCATTCTTGTTTAGATTGTAGCGTTGTTTCATTTGTTTATTTGCATTCGAATGTTTCATTGCATGATCATAAGTTATTTGCTGCATTTAATTTTGCGCTTTACCCTCGAGTTCAATCTTTGCATTTATGTCTTGATTTCTTGCCCAACCCTTGCGGCCTCATCAAATGGGTCGTCTCTGGGCTTTGAGTCACTTTATGACTTCGAGTTTTGTCAAAGAGGGGCAACTGTAGACATCCCATTTTGACTGTCCGCAAGGCTCGAGCGCTTTTCCCGGTACACTCGATGATGAAAGTGGTTTTGTACGTGGTTTGAGGTCTCAATGAAGGGGCCATGTTTAAGCTCCAAAACAATCCCAAACATCCCATATTCCCACTGATTATACCTAAGAAATCCATTTTAACACATTGTACCACCCTGTGCTGAGTCTGAAGCAGAAAAAATAAGGGAACCCATTGGGGGTCGGCCGTGGTTATTGATGTCCGGCCATGCCTTAGTAGCGAGAAACACTATTCTGGGTAGGAGCTCGCGAGTTGTCCATTTTTGAAGATTTTTATGGCCCATTTTGCTCAAATTCTATAAAAACGAAGTTGTATCTCTGTTTGGAGGGTTAAAGAATTTCTAAAAAGTCTCTACACCTTCTTGAGAGATCCTTCCTCTTGTGAAAGCAACCTTTGAGCAAGCCTACCACCTTGAACCTATATCCATACACCATATACAGCTTCACACCTTAGCCTAGGAACCTTAGTTGAGCCTTGAGTACCACAATTCAAGTTTGAGAGTGTGTTTGGACTTAGTTTGATTCACAAACAAAGAGCTACCTTTGTCAAGAGGTATAAGCTTGCTATTTCCTCTCTTGTTTTCATTTCAATTATTTACTATAAAGTTCTTATAGTTTTGTGTTGTTATGATCTCCCTTCAAGTGTCTAAGTTTGGGTTTGGAAAGCTACCAAAAGGATAGAGAGAGTTAACACTCTTTCTTACACCTTCACCTATAGCTCAAACCCTTGGTTGTACACTTTTTCTTTGCTTTCTAATTTGATTTTCAGAGTTAAAAAGAGACTAAAAATCATGTTTTGAGGTTTCAAAAGTGGAGGGGTTAGCCACCCCTCCTTGTTCTTATTTACTAGCCTTGTTTACTTTCTTTGTTGTTTAGCCTTTTTTTAGGCTCTTTTCATGCACTTTGAGCCACTATTTTTTGCCTATTAGAGGCTGTTTAAGGGTTTTCCTAAGTTGTTTAAATAATTTATGCTTTGATTAGTTTGCTTGTTGTCTCATATGTTTGCATACCTAGCTTGTTACACATTGTTCTTGGCATTTCTTTGTCTAATTTCCATGTTTAAGAATTTCATTTTAATAATCAACTTTCCATTCATTTCTTTCATTTGAGAGTTTTGTTAATCGGTTGATTGTTATTTAAAACATAAACTAGAGATTTATGCTTAACGGCTTGATCTCTACGGAGGTTCATTGTCAACGGTATAGTCTCTTTTTCATGTTGAGAATCATTTCCCATTTGACATATTTCTTACTTAGTAGACGTAATCTTTAGTGGACGTAACAATCATCTTGGACTTAGTGGATTAAAGAATGGCAAAGACTAATGAATTTGGCTTAAAATGATCCAACCCATATAAAGAAAATGAGTTATTTTGCTTGGGTTCGGCCGAACGTTATGCCGAATCTATTGTGTCAAGGGTTGTCTTACATCAATTCATGATGTTTTGATGAACCTTGAAGCATCTCTACCTCTCTCTTTGAGTTCACTCTATGATAGGAGAGAGGGGTAGTTGATGTTTATTGCATTTATTGAATTTTGTCCAAATTGAATCCGAAATCATCAATCAATCAACTTGCTCGTTAATGGTTTTGGAAACGATTCCAACCTTCTCTCAAGGCTCTCCCATGACAGAGAAGTGTGAGAGGGACAAACAGAGTTCAGAATAACTTTGCCCGCACTGTTTCACTTCAGAGTACAAAATAGGATTTTGCATAAAATTAAGGCACGACCGGGCTTCATTAAGGGCCAACCAGCCATCAATGTTTGGTCAGCAGTATGTTTTGCAGAAAACAGAGGGCAGTGACTGAAGGTGAAACAGAGCAGACCTAGGTAGACAGAACAATTCTTGAACATTGTGCATGCTACCCTTGTGCATCCTTGGTTACATCAATGTTGTAGATTAATGCTCTGAGTATTATTGTAATTAATTTATTATTATAGTTATAATTAGTCTTGTTGTAATTATTGTTGTAACTCTTATTATTATTGCTTATTTGTAATTGTTATAGCTAATTAATTCTTTGCTTATTTATTCATTCGATTTTGTAATAATTAGTCTAATTCAAACTTTCAGACTTTGATTCGCACCCTCTTGCACAAGGGCAAATGTGTAATAAGTTGTATGTCTTCCAACCCCACATCTTTCTCTCTTTTAATTATTTGCTTACAATGGTTAGTACAGAATATCATTTTTCAAATTAGCATTCTTATGAGTTGCATCCATTGTCTTGTATGCATCCAAGGTTCAGCTCATCATACTAACCCAATATCAATGTTCAAATTCATCGCCTGAATATGTGCTTTATCACATGTCTTGAATGAAATCATTTGCCATGCTCATAGCCGAACCTATAAATTACATAATGTGTGTGTTGCATTTAGTCATATTGCATAAGTTAGGAGCATGCATATTTTTCTAATCATTTTACTTTTTTTTGGCTCGGAGTACTAGTTGAGCAATTTTGAGCTTTAGCATCTTGCATCGAATGCTTGTGTTGCCATGTCAAAGCATATTTCCATAAGGCTAATTGCTTAAATGATATACCTGTTTAAATGTCTGTGGCTGAAGGCTAATTGCTTGAATTGGGACAGTTATCAAATGATATACCTGTTTGAATGCTTGTGGCTGAAGGCTTAAAAAAAATGATATAAAACTTATAATAATTTATCATCTTTTTGATTGAAATTGAAAGTTATCAAACGAAACCTAAAAAATTAATGTGTAGTAAGAGTTTGTGTGGTGTTGATTTAGAATCACACTTTTAAAAGTCGAAATGAGTGTCTTTCTCAATTCATCGCCTAACCAAGCTAAGAGCTCTACAATGGATGTGTTAATAGGTGTGCTAGTGTCAGTGGCTAAAAGTTTAGCTAGCCATAGTAATTTTTGTCTTCACAATGGAAGTGTTAAGGAGTGTATTAGTGGGTCGTGTTAGTGTTAGCTATTATCTTCTTTGTTAATTGTGATTAGCATTTTAGCCAGAGAGAGAGAGAGAGAGAGAGTGGGGACGTGGGGAAGTCCCATGGGGTCGTCTGGCCGAACGCCCGGCCGGTCATCTCCCCGGATGTTCGGCCGGTCGTCCCCCCAAACGTCCAGAACCTTCAAGAAAAAAAAAAATTACAATTGACCGGCTAGACGTCCGACTCACTTCCTTGCCAACTTCTGCAACCAATTTATATATATATATATTCTTTAACACGCCCCTTAACACACACTTTAACACATCCATTGCACCACCACTTACTCTCTAAAATTAATAAACTCTTAACACATATTTTTAGGCCCCACTTTTATCACTTTTTGTTATATAACAAACTTTAACAAACAATTTTAGCCATCCCATTGTCGATGCTCTAACTTTCAAAAGTGGATTAGACCTCCCCTGTTCTTTGGGCCCTTCATTACCTATTTTAATGATTTATTAGATTTATGCATGAATTATTTATTTAATAAAAATGAAATTAAATTAATAATCCTAATTATAATTTTTTTTTTCATTTTTAACTTAAAAAAATGCGCATTATTATTACAATCGAACTAATCTATTTTTATGAATATGGAAACAATAAAATTATATTATTATAAATTATTAGATCAATGTGATTTTTTTAAAAAAAATTACAATCTAGTGTAAGTTTTTAAAAATAATTTTAAATTAATTATAAACTCTATTAATATTAATAATTAAAATTTTAAATGTTTTAATAATTTTATAAAAATACTACTAAATTATTTTAAATTTTTCTTTTTATAAATAATCTACTTGACAAAATTAAAAATAAACCAAATGGCCCATCTAAGTGGAACTAGTAATGGACCTTATTGACGCAGCTGGGCTGAGAGGGGTAGGCACCGCGGAAATTGCACAGCCACCCACTCCAATCCAAGTCAACCCCCTTAACGAGCCAAACATGGAAGGCGCAGTGGAAATTACTCGCCCAAACATAGATCCATCACTTGAGGGACAACCCCAACTTGGTAATGCATTGATGGATTTGGGAATAACATGACAACATATTAGATCCAATAACACATCGCTAGGGGGAGATGAAGTCATGCAAGTTGCAATCAACAACGCCGCGCTTGACGCGAAAATAGCCGAGCAACGCTAAACACTTGACCCTTCAAAACTCTCAGGACCCCATAGAATGTTAGAATCTTTTTATCAACAAGATATGGGAACTTTTCATCGATGGCGCTTCAAACAGATATGGCGCTGAATTGGGGGTAGTTTTGATCTCGCCAGATGGACTAACCATTGAACATTCCATCACATTTGGGTTCCCTATGTCCAACAATGAGGCTGAGTATGAAGCATTGCTAGCCGGGCTAAAAAGTGCACTCCAATTGCAAGCGTCTGAGTTAATGGCGTACTGCAACTCCTAGCTCATTGTAAACCAAATATCAGGAGCATACAAAGCCAAGGATGACCGAATGGCCAAACACCAGACTCTGGTGAGAGAACAACTCAAGAAATTTCAAGCCATAAAAGTTCAGCAAATTGGCCGAGAAGGCAATAGCCGAGCAGATGAATTGGCCGGTTTGGCTTCCGTAGCCAACAGATCAACCCCCAGCCCTATCTTGATCGAATTCCTTCCAAGACCCAATATAGAAGAATCAGAGAAAGCAGAAGTTCTCTAAGCTGAGCTAGGTCCTTCCTGGATGGACCCCATCATTTTTTCTTGAAAGAAAGAATCTTGGCGACCGACAAGAAATAGGCAAACAAAGTCCAGGTAAAGTCTTAGCGGTTTTGGCTCTCTCCATCTGGTGCCCTGTACAAGAAGTCGTTCACTGGCCCAAACCTTAAGTGTGTTCATCCAAGCAAAGTCGATGCTTTTCTTTTTGAGATCCACGAAGGGATGTGTGGAAATCATATCAGCAGAAGATCTCTAGCTTACCGTGCTATCTCGCAAGGGTACTGGTGGTCGTGCATGCAAGCCGACGCACAAAAGTATGTAAGAAAATGTGAAAAGTGCCAAAAGTTCACTCATCAAATCCACCAACCGGCCAGAGAACTTTTTCCTCTCACAAGCCCTTGGCCGTTTGCGATGTGGGGACTGGACATTATAGGATCGCTCCCAACCGTCCCGGGCAACCGCAAGTTCTTCATAACCATGACAGACTACTTTACCAAACGGGTGGAAGCGGAACCCCTAGCGACCATCAAAGAGAGATGTTAAGAAATTTGTCTAGCAGAATGTCATAACGCGGTTTGGAGTCCCCAAAGCCTTAATATCCGACAACGGTACCGAATTTGATAGAAAACTATTCCGAGGATTTTGTGAAGAGCTGAAAATAGAGTTCTACAGTTCTATGCTAGCTTACCCTCAATCGAATGGCTAAGTCGAAGCATCAAACAAGACCATTCTAGATGGGCTGAATAAAAGGATAGACAAAGCTAAAGGAAAATGGACCGAGGAGCTTCCAAATATCTTTTGGGCTTACCAAACAACGCCGAGACTTTCAACTGGGAAGACGCCCTTCGCTTTGACATATGGCATGGAGGTGATCATCCCACTTGAGATCAGCATGTCCACTATCCGTAGTGAAAACTTTAAGCCAGACTTAAATGCAGAAGCCATTGCCCTAGAGTTAGACCTTGCAGAAGAACGCCAAGAAAAGACACTAATTCATGTCATGGCATACCAATAAGAACTGTCTAAGAAGTATAACAAGATGGTTCAACCTAGACAATTTAAGGTTGGGGATTAGGTTCTACGAAAGGTGATAGGCAACACCCTAGTGCCAAGCGAAGGGAAACTAGAGGCAAACTAGGAAGGGCTTTACCAGATAATCGGTTTGGCAGGCAAAGGGGCATACCATCTAGAGGATTTGGATGGCAAGGCCATACCCCAGCCATGGAAAACAGCTAATTTGAAATTGAATTACTTTTAGTTTATACTTTTAATTTAATTTTTGTGAAGGGCAAACATACCCTACCTTTTTTCGATGTAATTCTTTCAAGCCCCATGCCAAGACAACTTTGCTCGGTTGAAAGAGTTGATGAATTGTCCAACTCCAAACTTTTAGTCGAGGTGATTTTGCCTGGCTAAAAGAGTTGATGAATTGTTCAACTCCAAACTTTTAGCTAAGGTTATTTTGCTCGGCTAAAAGAGTTGATGAATTGTTCAATATCCAAACTTTTAGCCGAGGTAATTTTGCCCGGCTAAAAAAGTTGATGAATTGCTCAACTGCAAACTTTTAGTTGAGGTGATTTTGGCTGGCTAAAAGAGTTGATGAATTATTCAACTCCCAACTTTTAGCCGAGGTGATTTTTTCTAGCTAAAAGAGTTGATGAATTGTTCAACTCCAAGCTTTCAGCCGAGATGACTTTGGCCAGCTAAAAGAATTGATGAATTATTCGACTTCCAACTTTTAGCCGAAATGATTTTGCCTGGCTACAAATGTTGATGAGTTACTCAGCTCCGACGTTGTAGCTACAATGGTATCGCCTTGCTGAACGGGTTACTGTTTTGTTCAATAGTGTTGCATGGTTATAAGATAGAAACATACACTACAACATTGCAAGTGATAAAAGTTGTAAAAATTTTCATTGATTGAGAATTTGAGTACAAGAGAAGGGACATCTATACCGGTTACAAAAGTCCAAAAGAAAAAAGACAAATGAAAATACGAAGCTAAACAAGGGGGCAAAGATCAGGAAATTCATCTCTAGCTTCAGCCTCGCTGCTCTCTAAGTCAACCACGGCAGTCCTTTCGTTATCGTCACGCTTTGGCAGGGTTGCCCCCTCTTGCTTGACCATTGTGTTAGCCTCCTCCTCGGCCTCATCACCTTGCAAGGAGTTGAATACATTATTGGCATAGCGCACCATGTAGTCCGACATGAAGACACGGGGGAGGAGAGGTGAAGACCTTGATTTCAAGTCCTTGGCTGAGCTTGTCACAAGTTACCTTCCAACCGAACTAGAAAAAGATGTCCTTGGTGGCTTTAACCTGCTTCGTGTAGTTCTCATCGGCCTCTTTGAAGCAGTGAGTTTCTGCCTCATTTATGGCCTTGTTCCTCGCCTTTTTCACCTCTTTAAGCTCGGCCCTCAAGGCATCTCTCTCTTGCTCGACTATGCCGAGCTAGCCCAGTAATCTTGCTTTATCATCATTTGCAATTTTGAGTGAAGCCTTAGCTCATCCCAACTCGACCAAGACGTTCTTCTCGGCAGCGTTCAGGTCGGTCACTTTTTGCCACAGGTTGACAATGCGGTCCATGATGAGGTGAGTTTTCTAAGTAGCCTACAAGAAACCAAAGGAAGGTTAGCCCGAGCAAGCAACAAACCGAGCAAACAGTTGGGAAAATTTTGAAATTGAAGCTCTTACCCTCGTCATTGATTTCACCGCGGACTTGATCATCCGAGTGTCAGGTACATGCTCGGTCTCGACTAGGTCTTCTAGCAGAAGCAGGGACTTGAAAAAATCAAAAGCAAGGCGATGTTCCTTGTCCCCCTTCACAGAAATGTTGGCCGGGGTGAGTTTTTCCCAGGATTTCAACTTCGGTTGCTAGGCAGGAGCTGGCTCAACCTCGATTACCATGTGCTTAGTGTTGAGCTCAGCCTCCAACTCAACTGAGGGATCAGTCGAGCGGGCCCTCTTGCTAGCCCGGCATGGCTTAGCGTTCGGAGCAGTCGTTGAAGCCAAGGCAATCACGGTCCCTAAACTTTTAGAGAATTTGTTTTTTGCTTCAATTCTAATATTATAATTTTTCATTGTATAATGTTGTAGTTAAGGTTAACCCAATGAGTTGGTTAGGATGTATTATAACCAAAAAATATTAGATTGATCTTTCATGTAAAGATAGTGGTTGTTGTGCAAATCCATATAGTAGGTGAAAAAAATTGACAAATTCATCTAGATTTAGTGACAAGTACCATTTTTCACAAGAAAAAATAAAATATAAAGCTGTTTAGGCAGCCCATTGGAAGGGTGCAGGGACCCTGCTCACCCAGGTTGGACAATTGTTGATTGAATTTCAAAATATTGATGTATGCAACTAATAATGATAGTGATGATCATAAATGAGCATGACTTTTTTTTTTGTATGTTGCAACTGAATTTTTATCATGGATTTTGAATTTTTTTCTACTTAAAGGTTGTAGGAATTTTCAAGATGGTGGTCCTTCCAATCCTAGGCCAACTTGCTGATGAGTATGGGTGAAAACCACTGCTCATTCTCACTTTATCTATAACTATAGTCCCTTTTGGTATGTTTTCTATGAACATTTGTACATTGACCAAAACTTTATGTTGAAGAATTCCAACTGCATTTGATGTTGGTATCTATATTTAGCTGTGAAAATTTCCTTTGGTATAAACTAGAGTGGTGATACTTGAAAGCTAAGAATCACAGACATTTCTATAGAAGAGGTTTGTCATGTTGTACATGTATATTGGACATGACACTTCTGTATATTAATGTTCTGCAATTATTTTCCATTTTTTATAGTGCAATTGTTTCATGTTGTTACATGGATGATGATTTTTAAGTTATGGAATATATGGCATTTTAATTTTAACTAATGTTATGTTGCTTTTATTTTACTTTTGAACAAGCGTCATAGGCGTATCATGTCCGGCATTTTTTTTTTGTGGAAATCGTCATGTTGCTTGTCCTTGTTTGTGCTACTTATGTCGAAAGTTAAATGTTGATTAGTTCTTTGTTAAGCTTAATTCTTTATTTTCATTTTCAACTGTTCCAACAAACAAGGCACCATCTTAGGACAGCCCTTAGCTCTAAAGAGACTCTAATTTAACTTGAAAATTGAATCAAGAAAAAATTTCTTGAAAGTAAGACATGTTGCAGAGCTTCTGCTATCTCTTTATCATCATCATTCCAACCGAAGAACTGTGTATGATAAGACATTTGTGGTTTCTAATTGATGCCAATTTTCAAGCTTCATGAGTGACACAAGATAATTGGCAGATGCAAGCGCGGCCCAGATGTCAAGACAATATGCACAAAACATATGGTTTTCCTTCTAATGAACATGTTATGTGTCCATAATGTGTTAATTAACTTATTTTAATTCAAGTGCCTGAAGTTAATGACTTGGTTTCAACGAGTTTATGTTTTCAAATTGATCGATGATTATTTCCAGCAGGCACATGTGAGTATATTATGATGTGCAAATTACCACATTGATTCATAATGATCACTTTGCTCACTTTCCTATGTTGCTGTTTCAGTTTTGCTTACTATCAACAAGTCAAAGGCCTCTGTTTATGCTTATTACGTTCTTTGTACAATTTCATACATTATAAGTCAAGGGAGTATTTTCTGCATTTCTGTTGCTTATGTGGTAAGGGTTCTTTCTCAATGCTAATTAACAAAAAAATTACAACAAGTGTGAGGTTATTTGAAATCACATTTTCCCTCTTTGGCAGGCAGATGTTGTCAAAGAAGATAAGAGGGCAGCATTATTCAGTTGGATTACTGGCATCTTTTCTTTCTCACATGTATTAGGGAAATGTCCTTGCACGTTTTCTGCCTGAAGATTTCATTTTTGAGGTATGTTGATGCTGTGACTTTCAGCATTTTTATGGTGAATCTCTTAATCATCCTGCATATTGCTTTAGTCCTCCTAATAATGCTTCTTGTTTCAGGTTTCAATATCTTTGTTAGTCTTTTGTCCGCTTTACAAGCACCTATTTCTGGTTGAGACTGTCCAATCAACTCCAAGACATCGCCAACATGCTCCTTGGTTGCGCAAGGCACTGAAGATTGTCAAGGAACGATACAATTCAATGAGGCATGTAGCAACTATTGTTGTAAGCAGGTGCTTTTATCTACAAACCATCAGTGATGCTTTTAGTGCCCAGTCCCAACTAATTTTTGCCAAATCTTATGGTGACATGCAATTGTTATTCAAGTCCCTTTGCTACCTCTACAATACTATCTGAAGGCAGCCTTTGGTTTCAACAAAAATCAATTTTCAGAAATTTTGATGACGGTGGGAATAGGATAAATTGTTTCCCATGTATTCTTTCTAAAGATCATTTTCTTTTCTTTTGTTACATTAATAGAAGGAGCCCATTAACTCTACTTTTTGAAATGTTCTTTAAATCTAGAGTTTCTCTACTCACCGTATGTTTCTTATCATGGCATTGTTTCAAGATTCTGATTCTTCCTCTCATCAATCCATTTGTTGGAGAGAAACTAATACTTTGCACAGTCCTTACTTTCATCAATAGCTTATGTGAGTTGTCCTTTATTTACTTAATTTAAGTTCCTGCAACTCTGGACTTAATCATAGTCGAAAGTATGTATAAATTTTATCTCATGGAAGTGTTTTATTTATTTATTTATATTTTAAAATGCACAGGCATTGTTTTATGGCTTGGCATGGGCATTCTTGGGCATGTACTCTTATATAATAAATGTGTAGTTAACATCAGTTTTGAAACTACATTTTGGGTAATTACATGTTCCCCCATTAAACTTCCTCTTAAAATTTCACTTTAGTTTGTCATTTTTAGTTGAGACGACATACATCATTATTGTAATTTAGGTTCTAATTCCTAGGCAAAAAAATACAAGAAAATTTATTTTCTCACGAAAGTTGCTATATGTTATAACTTTCTCTCAAAAAAATAATCTTAACCAAACACATACTAAAAAAATAAATTTACGTTTGAGGTGTTGATGCCTCAAAATCACCAAACGGCGTCGGAGTAAGACGAAACCTGGCACATACGATTGCCTAGGCACGAGAGACTTGTGGGAGAAGATGGGACTCAAATCGGATTCCCTGTTTGGGAGTTAGAGCTGGATTTCACTCTAGACAAACTAGTTTCTTAAAAAACTTAGAAATCAAGGTGTTAACGCACCAAAATCACCAAATGGCGTCGGAGTAGCATGAAACTTTGCACACACAACCGCCTAGGCACGAGGGACTTGTGGGAGAAGACGGGACTCGAATCGGGTTTCCGGTTTGGGAGTTAGAGCTGAATTTCACTCCTAAGAAACAAACTAATTTCTTAACAAACTTATAATTTGAGGTGTTAATGCCCCAAAATCACCAAACAGTGTCAGAGTAGCATGAAACTTGGCACACACAACCGCCTAGGCACGAGAGACTTCTGGGAGAAGACAGGACTCGAATCAAATTCATAGTTTGGGAGTTAGAGCCAAATTTCATTCTAGACAAACTAGTTTCTTAAAAAAAACTTAAAATTTGAGGTGTTAACGCACCAAAATCACCAAACGGCGTCGGAGTAGCATGAAACTTGGTACACATGACCACCTAGGCACGAGAGACTTGTAGGAGAAGTCGGGACTCGAATCGAGTTCCCGGTTTAGGAGTTAGAGCCAGATTTCACTCTTAAGAAACAAACTAGTTTCTTAAAAAATTTATAATTTGAGGTGTTAATGCTCCAAAATCACCAAACGGCATCAAAGTAGCATGAAACTTGGCACACACGACCGCCTAGGCACAAGAGACTTGTGGGAGAAGACGGGACTCGAATCGGATTCCCGGTTTGGGAGTTAAAGCCGGATTTCACTCTAGACAAACTAGTTTCATAAAAAACTTAAAATTTGAGGTGTTAATGCACCAAAATCACCAAACGGTGTCAGAGTAACATGAAACTTGGCACACACGACCGCCTAGGCACAAGAGACTTGTGGGAGAAGATGGGACTGTAATCGGGTTCCTGGTTTAGGAGTTAGACTCGGATTTCACTCTTAAGAAACAAACTAGTTTCTTAAAAAACTTAAAACTCGATGTGTTAACGCACAAAAATCACCAAACGGCATCTGAGTGGCACGAAACTTGGCACACACGACCTCCTAGGAACGAAAGATTTGTGGGAGAAGATGGGACTCGAATTGGGTTCTCAGTTTGGGAGTTAGAGCTGGATTTCACTCTTAAGAAACAAACTAGTTTCTTAAGAAATTTATAATTTGAGGTGTTAATGCCCCAAAATCAACAAACGGCGTCGGAGTAGCACGAAACTTGGCACACATGACAACCTAGGCACGAGAGACTTGTGGGGAAAGGCGGGACATGAATCGGATTCCCGGTTTGGGAGTTAGAGCCGGATTTCACTCTAGACAGACTAGTTTCTTAAAAAACTTAGAATTCGAGGTGTTAACGCACCAAAATCACCAAACGGCATCAGAGTAGCACGAAATTTTGCACACACAACCACCTAGACACGAGAGACTTGTGGGAGAAGACGGGACTCGAATCGGATTCCCGGTTTAGAAGTTAGAGTTGGATTTCACTCTTAAGAAACAAATTAGTTTTTTAAGAAATTTATAATTTGAGGTGTTAATGCCCCAAAATCACCAAACGGTGTCGGAGTAGCACGAAACTTGTCACACACGACCGCCTAGGTACGAGAGACTTGTGGGAGAAGTTGGGACTCAAATTGGATTCTCAGTTTGTGAATTAGAGTCGAATTTCACTCTTAACAAACTAGTTTCTTAAGAAACTTAGAATTCGACGTGTTAACGCCCCAAAATCACCAAACTATGTCGAAGTAGCACGAAACTTGGCACACACAACTGCCTAGGCACGAGAGACTTGTGAGAGAAGACGAGACTGGAATCGGGCTCCTGGTTTGGGAGTTAAAGCCGAATTTCAGTCTAGTCAAAGTTATTTACTTAATTATCTTTGTAATTGTATAGTAATTAAATTTTTATGTTTTTTTTTGTAATTAACATATTAACACATAATTATATTGTTATTAAATATATTTAGTTTTTGTTTTCAGATATTTCCCAAGTAGGAGTTTGCTTCTTGTGGAATGTGTGTCTGTGAAAAATGCAACTAACTTTTGTTTTTGTTACTCATGGAGAATGATGAGCAAAAATTGTAATTTTAGTTTATGTTATTTTGAATTATGAACAATATTATGTATTTAAACATTATATATGTATTATGGAATATTATATAATGGGGTAATTTTGTTGATGTGTAGTCATGAATGCAAGAATATTTTTATTATGAAGAAATTATTTTTTCTATACAGGAATTTTTATATTATTATACAATTATTGGTTTCTTTTTCAATTATTTTTCATTTAATATAGGTAATTTTAGTATTTTTAATAATTTTAATGTAGTTTTTTTTTACAACGGCACCACACCGTTGCAAAAACAAGTAATTTAAATATTTTTAACAATTAATTTGCATTTTTTTTTGGCGACGGCACCACACCGTCACAAAAAATATTAGAATCATTGGCGACAGCGGGCATGCCGTTACAAAAAAAAAATAAAACCATTCGCGACAACATTTTTTGCTGTCTCAAATAAAACTTTTAGCGACAGTAAAAAGGTGTTGTCGCAAAAGGTAACAATTGCCTTCGCAAAAAAAAGGCAATGGCACGATGCCGTCGCTAAAAAAATTTTGCAACGTCCTCTGTTGTGACCCCCCATTTGCTGTCACTAAGAATTTTTTGAGACGGCATTAAGAGTATTAGCGACGGCACTGTACCATCGCAAAAAACCGAATTTTTTGTAGTGTCCTTACCCATATCCTCCCTCGGGTCCACCAAATCCTCTGAAAAAATAGTATTCGACAACACATTAAAAAAAAAAAAAAGAAGTGTTTATACCTCATATTGATAAAATATATATATCTCATATTCTTTCTCCTTTATGTATTTTTCTTTTATAACGCATCCTTGAAAAATAGATACATTCAAGTCCAGCATAACAAATCAAATGAAGTTGAAATAAAAGTTGAGTGGGAAGCACTTTAAATCTAGTTTATACATAAATAAGCAAAGCTTTTATAGGGCTAGACTTGCTGTCACAAAGGTGTTCTGGCATTTACCCAAGCACAAAAGGAAATCACTTTGCCACACGTGAATTGAAGTACCAAAACAATAATGCTATAGTAACACCAATTTTTTGTCATATTTTTTTAATATTATTTATTACATGATAGATAATCATTGTATTAATAAGATACATAAGTCATAAAATTTATTAAACTAATATAGTAATTGTGCGTACCGGATTCCGCACTAGATGAAAGTGGATCGGGGCTCCGTTCTCGGTTGGACTATCCAAGGACTGAGGTTCCTGCCACAAGAAGCACCGTTAGAGCTACCCGGCCGGGGTTGGCCGGATAACCCCTCTGGTGTGGGAATTAGTGATCGGAGAAGAAGTGTATATTGAGTTTATATCTAAGTGTAGTTTTTCTTGGAATAGTTCAGTTCCATTTTCAATTACCTTCAATGTGAAGTTCATGTTGTATATATAGTGTTCCGTGCTTGCTTCTCAAGGTGGTTTCATGGAGCTTAGATGCTGCCAAGTGTCCTTTTTGCATTGCTCAAGATGGGGGACCACTTGGTAGTTATCATTGAATGCATACACTCATTGTAGTCATGCTGATAACAAACCACATTCCTTTGGTTCTACAACTTACTTGATTTTAGGTGTAGGGGACCAGTTGAGGTGGCACCTTGCACATGCACACATTCACAACTTCCACGTTTCCCTACGAGGTTTCCTCGGCTTGGTACCGTTGTGCCTCAGCTCGGCATCATTATGCCTTGTCTCGGCCTTTTACTAGGTCATTCATAGAGATGGGCTGATCCATTCGGATATCCTTGTATGGGCTCGGCCCATTGCTGTTCGGCCCAAAGGTTCGGTCCTGCAACTCGGCCTAGCCCAGCATCGCAACTGGATTAGCCTTTCCACTGCAGGTTGGATCCAAGTGCTTGAGGACTTGGGTAGACTGTTGATCATGGAGTTGGGCTCAATTGGCTTGCCCATATATTCATCTAATCCATTTGAACTTGGGCTTTATTGGATTAGGCCGACCCAAGGCTTGGATCTGACCCATTTCATATTTAGCCCATTCATTTGCCCCCTAGCTCGCACTAAGGTTCCCCTTGGGGGAAGCTATTGTTTTGCTCTCCAAGCGTCGCGTCGCTTTGGTTCTTCCTCAATTCGGCCTTGGTGATGGTTCAATCCTGACACACAATTCCTGCATGCGTCCTTTTGAGGTGACACGTAGCAGTGTGGCATAGGTGTGCAGAGATAGTGCGTCGATTCTATACCGAAGGTCGTGCTTCGTGTACCTGCGCGCCGGCTGGTGCAATTAATGTTCTGGCTGTCACTTCAAATCTCTTTATCTGCTTCTTTGTTCTTTTAGAGAGCTTCAAAGAGAGAAGAAAAACTCTTCCCGTTCCTCTGAACTAGTCTCGTTGGTGCTCTGCTCAGACTTGTTCGTCGCCGATCGTGCTTTGCTACTGATGCTCTACCTCTATGAGTCCTCTTGTGATTCTTTTTCTCTTGCCTCTTTCTGTCTTAATCATCTTGTCTGGCCCTTGCTCGGTTGTGTTCCACGTTCTGTTATCTGAGTCATACCCCTGTCTTGTTAGGTTTGTTAGATGGGGAAGTTTCGCTCTCTAATTGATACCCCCGAGGCCATGGCCATGTTCCGCCTGGACTATAATATTCCCGAAGACGTTACCCTTTCGCTGGCGAAAGTAGACGCCAAGCATATGGGCACGAGGAATACCGTCGTTTTTCCGATTGCAGCCATTGTCGAGGGAGGGGTTCGGTTTCCCCTTGACCCATTGGTGTGCCAGTTTCTATATCAAGTCCAGTTAACCCCAATGCAAGTATCTGTGAACCTTTTCCGTGTAGTTTGCAGCGTATCCGCCCTCAATAGACAGTTGGGTTTGAACCTTGATATATGGGATATCTTAGGCTGTTACACTCTTTCCCATAACAAAGACCACAGCACGTATTACTTGCGTGTTCGCTCGTTCGATTGTCATTTGGTGACTAGGTTGACTGATTTAGATAAACACAACGATGATTTCCTACAAGTTGGTGGCAACTGGGAGTTCCTCGCCGGACTAAGTTTCAATCTGAGTGGATGCCCCAGAAGGACGGCTACCCAAGTTCAGGCCTTTCCTTCTAGTGCCTTTTGTATTTCTTACTTTATTTTGGATGTCGCTCTAATGGGTCACTTCTTTTTTGCAGAGGCCTCTCGTTTCCAACGAAGACCGAACCGAGAAAATGCTGAAGCCATAAAAGCTTCCCTGAGGTATAAAAAGAGATCTGCACTCGAGTTATTGGATTACTAGTCAACTTACCGCTCCACCATTCCAAAGAAGTCAAGGCTCGCTGCTTCTCTTCTGGACTCTGATACCGAGACTGACACGTCTCTCACTCCTTTGGTTACTAATCGTCACAAGAGTCAGGGTACACTTTCTGAGAGAACGCCCTCTCCTATCCCCAGTTTGATAGAGGGCGGGTTTGTGGCGAAAAGAAGGGTGATGGTGGATTTAGAGGCTGAGGCTTTTGGAGCCTCCGATGTTTTGGAAACCCCTCTGGAAAACACCGAGGCGAAGAGCCTCATGGAAGTGAAGATGGAGGTGGGAGCTTCTGGGACCCCTGCGATTGCTGTCAAGCCCTCAGCTTCGGTCGCTGCGCAAGCAAAAAAAAGAAGAGAGGCTGGCAAAGCAGTGATAGGGGAAGCTTCTGAGGATCCTCCTGAGAATGAGGCATTTGAGAAATGGGAGCCGCCAATGTCGCATAAAGGCAGGCCCATTTCCACTTCTGATTCAATTGTTGCTTCCCAAGATTTTGCTTTTGATTTGGCTAAGTTTTTGTTGATACCGGTTGATATGGCTGACCATTACGTGTGCTGAAGAGCTAGAAAGGGCCGTGCTGGAGGCCGTAATGAACGCTGAAAGACTAACTGTAAGTCTGGAGACAGAGAAAGAGGGACTCCAAACTACGGAGAGGGAAGCATTTTGTTTGAACAAGATCGTTGCTTCAGCTGAAAAATCGAAAGAGGCTGCTATTGGGATACAGGCTCAACTCGAGAGGAAGGTGGCCGAACTGGAGGCCGTTATTGCCGTGATGGCTGCCAAGTGTTCTGCGCTGGAGGCCAAACACTGGCAACAAGGCTGGGATGAGCCTGGGGCTGCCTATAACGAAGAGGTGCTAGTGCTGCGAGATAAGCACTTTCTAAAGGGTTG